>CM041210.1:14069137-14669137 GCA_023065735.1 Coffea humblotiana | reverse complement strand
AGAAAGCGGACAGCGGAAGCGGAACAGCCGAGTGGGAAGGAAATGTGTTTGTGACTTTGGGTCCACCGTCCTCCACTGTCTTGGTCCTTGGAGAAATTGTTATCTAATTTCTAATTTAGTAATTAGTTATATAAGTAGGGGTATTTATGTAATTTCATACGGCTCGCGAGCCGCTCGAGCTTTCATACAGATGGCTCGAACTCGACTCGTGTTATAAACGAGCCGGCTCGAGCTCGACTCGAGCTCGATATTGACCGAGCTCGACTCGAACGTTGACCGAGCTGCTCGCGAGCAGCTCGATTCGTTTGCACCCCTACACCGGACGTCCGATAATCAATGTAGAACTTCGGACGCATGAAGAACTCCATCACCAGTGTCCGAAAGAATTAAGAAATTCCTTCTAGTTCACTATCTGCTTTCGGAAGTAAGCATTAGAGGTACCGGATGTCTGAAAGAATTAAGATGATTTCTCAAACTCACTGTCTGCTGTCGGACGTAAGCATCAGTTGTACCGGACGTTCGATACTCCCAACGGCTAGTTGACTCTTCAGCTACTTTCTGTCCGTTGGAAGCATTAATGAAACACTTTCTTGCTCTTATATAAATAGTGCATGGTCAGAAATTTCAAATAACTTTTGCACACTAAAGATACAAAAGATATAGAGTAGTTTTAGTGAGAAAACACTCTCCAAAAAAGATCTGTAGTCTTGATGATGTGAAATTCATTATAAGTTTTTCATTTGTGAGTGAATACTTCAATAGTGTACCTCTGTAAGAGTTGTCCTGAGGGATAGTAAAATTTCCTAGTTTGACCGAGTGGAACTTGGGGTAAGGAGAAAATGAGCCTTCCTTTGTACACAAGATTGGTTGTATTTCATTAATTTGAAAAAGTTTGTTTGAATTGATCTTCAAGTTCAAGAGGAGTTTGGTAGTCAATTGGTTTGTAATTCTTTTTATCTTAGTTACTTATTATTATCTTGTGATCTTTAAATTGTTTATATCTTCTACTTCTCTCAAGTGATTTTGTTCATTCATTGATTGATTTATTGTGTGATCATTTAGAAAAGAGGGTAAATTTCATATTGAACAAAAAGTGCCCATAACTTGATTAACTTTATAATCAACCTAATTCACCCCTCTCTTAGGTTGTATTCGGGCCTTACAATAAAGATATATAGTTTTACCAATTCAAATAATCTGCAACTTCAGAAATATTTAGATTCATATACGCTCGTGTGGCAGTTGTTGATGACAGATAGTACGAACCTGAGTAACAATTTATTGTGAGGTCCATTAACAATGCTAATGAAAAGAAATAACAATATGTTTATTATGAGAAATTCATTGATGTTTATGTCATTACCTTTGAATTGTTTAACTGTCACTGAAGAGATCACCAACACTAATGGTTGATCAGACACCAAAATAGTCTCATCATCGAACTGATTTGATGTTGTTCCCCATAATGTGACATTAATGCTTTCACCACTTCAATATAAAGCACTCAAAATTAATAGTTGAATAGAAATTACTCAAAATTAATTGTTCAAATAAGAATATGAACTGATCTTCGAATTATAACTAATTTATTTAGCAGACTAAATTAAAAAAAATGTAGCAAGTACCTTTTATTAGTAATTGCAATATCTCGTTTTTTTACAGTTCCATTACTCTTCGAAACTTCATAAATTGGTCCCACTTTAGAAAGTCTTCCCACCACATCTATATTACACATAAATGAATAAGTATAACACATATAGTTATCTAGGAATCACTATTTTCAAATGAATAAAATTAAAAGTAGTATTTATAAAAGTAGTATTTACCCTATTAACTTATCACATACATACCTGATAAGAATGTAAAAACTTGACATCGTGAAGAGAGGTCATTGAAATCGATGAATTCAAATTTGTGAAATTTTATTGAACTCATTTGACCATCAAGTTTTTCACCAGAGTTGTATAAGTGAAATAAATATTATGCTCATTGTGCACAACATTCCAAGATTGTTTTCTTGGTGTCACTCTAAATTTCTCCAAAATATAGACATCTCCCTCAAGTAGTTGTGGTCGAAACCTTTGTACCAAAATTTTTGGTACAATAGCTACCATATGATTATCCTAAACCAATTCAGACATCATAGATTAGAAAAAAATTGTTATGAAATAAACAAATTTAACTCAAATCAGTCATAGATAGATGAATGATGGTACTTACATTTTCATCGAGCAGTACCATTTCAAGAGCAAACACGTCACCAGTATTTGTATTAATGGCATCCCACACGCGTGTCACTCTAACCTTGATTTTCTTGGAATCAAATCCCACAGTCAACCGATTCAAGAGCTTGTGGCTTGAATTCATTGTTTAGAACTTGTGTCTGATACCCAAATTCACCAACTTATAAAATAATTGCATATAGAGTATCTAAACTAAATACTTCAATATATAATTAATATCCGCATAAATAAAAACAAACTAAATTGCATACGCATGAATTATAAATTAAGTTTTAGAATTTAACCTATACCAATGTGTAAATTATCATATATGTCTCGATAAACAATATTTCTTGTACGACGATTTTCCAGATTTCAATCATCCTTGATTAAGAACTTCAATCCTTCACGGGAGGTTACTCGAGTAGCACCAACGTATAATTGGCCGTGACTAAATACAGGTTTTGTCAAGTACACTCCAACGTTATCAAAAGTTTGGCCTTGACTCTTATTTATCGTCATAGCGAAACAAACCTTAATAGGAAACTGACGTCGAATCATCACAAAAGGCCATTTTGAATCCGTAGGAGTCATGTCGATTCTGTGAATGAAAAATCTTGTCCCTATGCTTGTCCCTGTAATTGCTTCAGCTTCTATGATGTTATCTCCCAGATTTGTAATTATCAACTGTGTACCATTGCATAGACCCCGACTCTGATTCAAATTGCGTAGCAGAATAATTGGTTATTCCAACCTTTAACTCAATTGAATGATTTGAAATTTCAGAGAATTTAAGTGTATTCAAAAACTCAACCGAATATAAAGAAGCTTGTTCAAGACCACAATCAGAGGTGGGACAGATTCTATCAGCACTTAAGTATATGCTAGAATGGCCAGGAATGGATGATAGAATAACAGAATTTACTTCATCAACAACTTCATTGGTCAGGGCAAGAATAGCTCTATTGCGAAGATATGAAGCATTATTATAATTAGCTAATAGATCAGGATACATACTATCAATAATGCGGTGTATGCAGTCAGTATCCTGAGGAATGAGTAGATCACCAGGAATCTCTATCCAAGTAGATTCGTCTTCATCAACCAAGGAAATAGTTGGTAGTTTTCCTTCACCCAAATCTAAAATCCATTTGCTGAATTCTTCTAAACTTTCAATAGAATCTGAATGCATATCATTACCTCGTATATGCATATTCAAGGATAAAACATATAAATGACAATGACTCCAAAGTAAAGAAGATCGATTAATTGATGAAGCAACAATTTCAGTTCTACTCCCTTTGGGTACGACAGGAAGAATTTGCCTGAAATCACCACAAGTAACATAGTTTTGCCACCAAAAACTTTATGCTCAGAGTTAGGATCATGAAAGCGTAAGATATCCCTAAATGTTCTATCAACCACTTCAAAAATATTTCGATGTAACATTACAGCTTCATCCCAAACAATCAATGATGCCTTACAAATTAACTCAGCCAATTGTGATCCCTGTGTTATTGTGCAAGTAGAATCACCATCTATAATTATAGGAATTTTAAATCTCGAATGAGCTGTCCTTCCACCAGGGAGTAATAAAGAAGCTATACCAGAAGATGCTACCGTCAAAACTATCTTTCCTTGTGAACGTAATCGAGCAATTATAGTTCTCCACAAATAAGTCTTCCCTGTTCTTCCACTACCATAAACAAAAAAGAGACCACCGAGACCATAATCAACAGCATGAATAACCGCATTATACATTTGTAGCTGCTGCTCATTCAACCCATTTCGGAGCTGAAAGTGTTCTTGTGCAAGAATCTCCCTATTATAATTCAATTTGTCAATAATTAGCCGATTTCGATTATCATTGTCCAATAGCATGTCAGGAAATAGGATTCTAGGAAATTCTTTCAAAGATCTACTATTTCGATTAAGAATTTTTTCAATTTCATAAAGTGCATAATTCTTTATTTGGGAATCACTGAAAGATATAAAATTATCTCCGAGTATACGACGTTGTCGATAGGATACGTCATCAGAAAAAAATTCTCAATTTTTCTCCCATAAATCTAATGGATCAGATACCTCACAAAATAATAACATGGTCACAAATAATTCATGTAATTGCTGACCTGTTTGCCAATTTGCTGCTTCTCTGATAGCATTATGCCATTTTTCATCACCACCCAATAATCCCAATGCTTGACATGCCACTTTAAAAGTTGGATGCACGACTCTGTTAACTGTCCTAATCTCCTCATATGACCTTGGACCTTTGACAATGTTCAACAACATGCGTAAGTAGAATCTTTCTCCAGTTGATGGATAAGTATAAAAAATTCTACCTATTGATCGACCAGACTTCCGTTTAACCCATTTTCTCAACTTCTTTTTCCATGTCCATTGTGTTGGAAAATCTGCATAAGTCAACTGTTGAGCAGATGTATCTGTGGAATTCGTTTTCATCCATTCAATGAACATTGTACTCTGTTCTTCTACTCTGTTTATTACTTCATCCAAATGATCATTATCACCAAATAGCACTGGCTGTTCATGTGAGGACCCGTAAAATTTCCTTATTTTTATATCATTTTATTCTATTTATTTTCATGCACTTTCTTTATTTTATTTTACTACCTTAATTTTCTAGACATTTTATAAGTGAATATAGTTTTCTAAAACATTTTTCTAGTATAAGTTAGTTCGGGTTAGTTTGGAAGTGTATTATGGACGTGGGACCCGCTAGTGCGACAAATGCGGTAAAATTTTGTTTGTAAGGTGAAGTTTTGTGTACTGAAATATTAAGTTCAAGGTGCTAGGAGGTAATTAGAGGTTAGCTAGATAGATTAACCATTGGAAGAAAGAAGATAAGCTTGAACCCTAAAAGGCGCCACATGTCGCGATCCGATTAGAAGTTGGACTTTGACCCAACCTTTCTTCACTTTACTAAAACTCAAAATTTGACCAAAATCTCTTCACTTTCTTAGCTCTCTTGGCCGAAACTTTGTGGGAGAGAAGGAGAGAAAAAAATTCATCTTGCACTTCAATTTCCAAGCTCAATCTTGAGTTCCAACCATAGCTTTTGCAAATCACTCCATAAAAGTGCTAGGTAAGGTAGTTTCCAAGGTGGTTGTGGAGTTATTTTGGGAGGAAGAAGCCTAAGCTATCATTTTTCTTGAGATTCCAAGGTAACTTGCTAAGAAAATCCCTCTTTGTTCTTAATAATTCCAAATTTGTGGTTTAAGGTTGTAGTTTTGGTAGTTTTATGAGAATATTTCATGGTTTGAAATAGTTTAGTGGTAAATTTCAGTTTTATGGTGAAAATTCTGGTCACATGTGATGCTTGAGGGTTGTTCATGCTATGATAGCTTTGCTATATGGATTATTGAGTTATTATGTGCTAGATGGACTTGCCTAAAGAAATTTTCAGTTTGTGTACCTAAATTTCAGATTAGGGTTTTAATTTTGAGCATGATTAGGGTTAGTTTTAGAGCTACCAATTGGTTGTAATTGAAGGGTATTGAGACCCTAATGAGGTGTGTTTAATAGCTTGTGGTTTATGTGTGAAATTGTGGCTGAATTGAATTGAGTTTGATGTGGTTTGTAGAATGGAAAAGTAAAGAAAAGAAAAGGGAGGTGCTGTCAAAATTTTCACAGGAACTCCTGAACAGTCTCGGGGAAGCTGTTATAACTTGGGGTAGAAATGTCGGAATTAAGTTCTGTTTGTTGCGTTTTAAACTAGATTCATAGAGCTATAAACCGTGAAAATTTCAGACCCTGTTTCTATTTTTCCGAATTATGGTGATTTTTCAAAGTTGACTGAAATTACCTACCTGTTCTGTCTTTTACTGGATGAAGCTGCGATTTGAAGCTCGAATTTGACTGACTTCTGGTTTGAATCTTATAAATGTGTCTTCTGAGAAATTTTATCCCTTTAAATCTATTTTCCGACGGTATAAATTTTATCAATTTTGGATTTAAGAATCGTGAGATATGATGTTTCAAATGGTGGTGCGCAAAACTGGAAAATCCTGTTTTCCTAGAATTATTCTTACTTTCATTTTGCACCTTAAGTTTGGAGTTAGTAAATCATTGTAGGCATGGTTTTGGGTAGAAGCGAAGGGTTTTTGGATCATTCATGTCTTTAGGACCAACTACTACTTTTTCATTCCAAAACTATACTTTTGTATTGCTTTGGTAATTTACTTGGTTAAGCATATGACTCGTAATCGAGTCTCAATTGTTTTACCTTGGTGGTTTAGGACGTGCCGGTGATCCAAGTACTTCGAGAGGAAACGTTTGAAGTTGTTGTTTAAATTGGTGAGTGTACCACTCCCTTAAATTGGTGCTTATCTGATTGATCTGTACTTGCCATTTGCAACCTGATTATTTGAGACTTCTGTATACTTTGCATGAAACGAGGGTGTACTTTATCACACTCATTTCTCTCATCTGTTTATTCTGGTTCCTGTATACTGTATAAATCTGTATTTGTTCTCTGTACCTGTTATCTGTATCTGTTCTCTGTATTTGTTGATGTCGTTTGGAGGGTTGAGTCCAACGACCATTCTATGACCTTTGAGCTCAATACCGGGGGCTAGTTACTCGAGTCGAGTCGGCAAGGGTCTGGTCGATTAGATAACGAACCACGGTAGTCCACTTCTAGGAAATCTCTGGGTATTGAAGACTCTGGATTTCCGGTATACTCGAATATTACAAACCACTGTTACTGTTGAGGTGTTCGGGCCCGGTGGGAGGTTGTTTGGGGGACGGAATCGGCGGTAAAGTGGTGCTCTATTGGACGGGTTACTTTATTTGAAAGTCGACGGAGTGTCGACTACTATTTGATCAAGCTCCGGTGAAGCAATGAGAACTTTGGCTCTTGAGAGCCACCTGTATCCTTTCCACATGAAGTGTTTATTTATTTCCCTATCTGGTGTGTATAACTGCATAATTGAAAAGTGAAATGCCATGATTCATGACTACTTGTACTTTTGGTACCTCATTGAGCGTAAGCTCACCCCTTTCCCGTTATCTTGTTTTCCTTATAGAGAACAACACTTTTGAACCGTGATTTTGAAGAAAGGGTCGAGCTAGTGTAAATGTTCTTTTGTTACGCTCTTTTGTAACCAAAACCCTAATTGCTTTTAATCAAGTATCACGTTTTGATTTGTAAAGTTTTCTATATATGTTTATAAGTATTTAATCATGTACATTAAGTGTATTTGTTGAGATGCGACTTGTAATCATTGGACGGTCGGACGAGCGCGGTGTTTGAACGAGGAAAGAAAATTTCTGGTAGGAACTGTTCATCGGAATCCGGCCGAGTATCCGGCTAATTCTTGGCCGGATATATGGCCGGATTTGCAGGGAATTTTGGAGGGTTTTTGGGTTGAGCTACTGCCTCCAATTCGGCCAGGAATCTGCCCGGATTGTGACGTGGCAGTTACTGTTCATTTTTAGTTTCGTTTTCGTTTTTCATTATCGTGGTCGTCGATACATTTAATCATTATATTTCATTCGGAACGTTTTAGTTGTGTGTGATCGGCTTAGTAGTTTTCGAATGTTTGTTTTCTTTGGGTTCTATCGCGCGAAATCTAGGGTTTGTGTGATTCGACTTCGTAGTTCTGGCGAGAGTTGGGCAGGCGGTCCGCCAAACCCTTTGATTCGCCTTAGGGGAAGGTGGGGCTGTCACAGTTCATTTGGAAGATGAAAATTTAATCTTTGAACCAATATTGGATGTCAAAATCAAATATTCTCCAGCAAGCCTCTGATGCTGATATATATCGGCAATATAGATATCTTTTTATCTCATCCACTTCACGAACAACTCGTGTTCCACTATGTCCATCAGTTGCATCATTTTTCTCAATGACAAAAGTGGCTCTATAATGTCCTTTATTCACATATTTGAATAAATATTTTATGGACTAGCCCTAATTGCATAATTCAACACAAACATGTCCCCAATATTTGACAACCAAATCAACATTATGAGGAACGATCCACCGATTATCAATTTTCACACCAGCTTTAATACCTTCTCGTCCATTGTCCTTTCTCCTTTATACTGGAAAACCTTCTTCATCAATTATTGTTTCGGTCTGAAAATTTTTAGGATAATATTTACTGCACTTTCCATTTTCCATACACGATGACCTTCTATTAGCTGGTCCACATGGTCTGTGTGTCATAAATTGTAAAACTGCTTCATAAGCTATTGGATCAGTATTCTTATCTGGCAATTCGACTGAAATGATTCGATCAATAGCTCTTGATGTAGTGCACTTGTCATTTGGATCTAAGAATAACAAAATATGTGCATGCGGCAGCCCTCTCTTTTGAAACTCAATTGTATATAATGTTGTACAAAGTATAAGTGCATGAAATTAAGTAAGAATTTGATATAAATGAAATATTTTTGAAAAAATAAACAAAATATTTTATTAGATCAAATACCTGCCATCACCTTGCCAAAATACTGTCCATGTGTTAAATCATTCATCATTTGATCTAATTTTATGTGAAAAACACGTGCAACGATATCAGGTCGATCCACAACTTTCTGATCAGGGATCAAACTTATACCCTTGTTGATTTCTGGCCAAGTAGAATTGCATGTGAAAGTAATGAAAAAATCAGGAGGACCCATGAATCTACATATTGCCATTGCATCTTGATAATTTTGAACCATATATCTTGGTCCACCGGTAAAAGTTGAAGGCAAAACCAACCGTTTTCCGGCTGATGCAGGTGTCGTATCACCTCGTACCACATTATCTTGCAAACCTTTGTATAAGTCTGCTCTAATCTTTTGTTGATTGGCACGAATCCAATTCAAATTATTTTCCTCAATTGCAGCAAAAGCATCAACAATATACTGCTAAAATAAATTACCGGCACTGACCAATGTTTTCACTTCATTAAGTCTATTTTGTATTCTGAAAGCATAGAATTCCCTCATGCTGATAAACTTTCTTTTACCGTTACTCTTTCTTGGATTTGGAGACACATTTCTCAGTATGTTCACCCTAAAACCATCTTCGCCATAAGGAAATATGATTGGATATTGCATGGCCATAAAACTTGGATGTAATTCGGTGATTCTTTTTAGCCCCATAGTTTTTTCCTCAACAATAATATCTCGATTTCCCCTTGCCTGCTCTCCATCACCGACTATAAGTGTAGCTACCTCTGATGATGTTGGTAAATTGTTTTGTCTTCCATCTCAAGATCGAGTACCAATCAATCTCAAACGAACTGGCATGTAATTGGATTCCTGAAACCTGTCCCTTGCCATTAGAAATGCTTTTGCAAGTGGATTATACTC
This sequence comes from Coffea humblotiana, assembly GCA_023065735.1. Classification (NCBI taxonomy): domain Eukaryota; kingdom Viridiplantae; phylum Streptophyta; class Magnoliopsida; order Gentianales; family Rubiaceae; genus Coffea; species Coffea humblotiana. The sequence continues at coordinate 14,659,585 of CM041210.1, read as the reverse complement.
GTCCAACATCTCTTTCAATCCATTGACAATTTCAAGATCCAAATCACAATTTCTGTTTGTTGTACTAAACGGATGCATCCTATTCCTGACCTCATTTTGTGTGTCATGAACATAAAACTGTGCGAAAGTTCCAAGACAACCATCTAGAGGTATAAGAGACCTTATTTTATGATGATTTTGCCCATTGATTCGAAAAACGTACGGGCCACGTCCATCATTTATGGCATTGTCAATACAACCACCCATAGATGTGAATGCATACATCATATTAAAAGCTCTAATATTCTCTCGAAAATGTTTAGCTTGACGTCCTCCATTATAATCCAATAATTGTTTCAGAAATTGTGGTGGTTCCGTAAGTAAAGGCAATTGAACTTGCCCTTCTTGACAATAGATTGAAAATCTTGGAAAAGCAACATGTTGAGATTTTATGGTTCTCCTTTCCTAGAAATGCTCCACAATAAGGACATGTATGCGAAGGAAATTCAAAATCCCAATGTTCAAAAAATGTACCTAAGAATTATAAAAGATTAGATTTGTCATCACGAAACCAAGAAACTAAATGACTCACACATTTAAATCACAATAACTTACGTTTGGGAATGTCTCTTCGTTCATAATTATGTACATTTTTGCATGAGGTATCCATTTCTGAATCTGCGTGAATATATTCAAAAAAGAGTGTTTGAATAGATAAAATCATAAAACTCTAAGAAAATTATTACTATCGTAATTGTAAGAGAAATCACATACCTAATAAAGTGTCTGAATTTGCGACCTCATTCATATCTAATTCCTCGTGCAAAGATGATGAAGCATGTTGAACTCGTTCCCTACATAAAATATTGGTATTCGTTGATTCGAATAACCAATTTTGACCAACAACCATATGAGAAACTATGTCATTCTGAATTTCGATTTGAGTATCACATGATTGCCCTAGAATTGAGGAATGTGAATTTATGGCTGCACCCGTCATAATTTCGACTCGATTATATTGACTTCCTGTAATTTGAGTAGGTATTTAGTGATTATGGGGGATATGGGTTTGGTTATAAGGTGAGTCTGATAACATGGTTATCGAAGTTTCCATCTGACCATCTTCAGAAACAATAGTTCGTGAAATCACATGGCGATAGGGCTGCTGTTGAATAATTTTTGATCCACTCATAGTTTCGAAAAAATTATTATGTGAAACAATAGGCAGGTTACACTCATTGGTAGATGGTGACATTATTATTCTTTGTAATCTTCTAAGACGTCTAGCACGATCTACATTTGGGTGAAGTCTTGTCGATGGGGATATTTAGGTATGTCGACCAGCCAGGTGGTTACGTCGATTTCTACGTTCTAACATTATGGCTCGTCATATGCTCCTACGATTTCTAGCCAGCTCAATCGAATCCACTGATAAAAATAAAATATAAGTGTAGTTTATCCAGAGCAATAATCAATAATTTTGTTAGGAGAATTATCAAAATACGTAAATATCAATTTATCCTAATTATTATGATTAATAGTGCACATATATTTAGACTAACTTTGTTGTTTATGTTATAGTAAATATATATATACACACATGCATACACACATATATATACATATATTTGATATTTGATTGCATTTTAATATATGGTAGAAACATAATTTTTGTAAACATATAATTACATCAACAAAAATAAGAATCTAAATTTAGATGTAAAATAATTTAGCATATAATAAAAAATTAAAATAATTTAGCATAGAATAATAAATTATTTGATGAAAAAAGTAAGCATAACTTACTAGGTTGCTGTCTGTTTTTTATTTTTGTAATCTTCAAACCGAGAAGGATTCACAGAGTTGCTGTTGATAAAAACATGTATCATAACTTGATAAGACGTTGAGAAAAAGCAAAATTATAGAAATGGTATGTAAAAATTGTTCTTAAATAAACAAATACGTTTTGTTAGATTATTTTTCTTTGATTAACAAATGCATTTTATTTAGACTAACAAATGTTAGAACACACAAACATGTTATTAAATGAAACTTTCAAATTAAGTACAAAGTCAATCATTCCAATAAAATGCAAATAGAGAATATGTAGTCCCTCATGGAAACTGCATCCATCTTTATTAAAATAATCACTAAAGACACTCAAACTATCAATTTAAAAAATTCAACATAAAAGTCCTGCTATTATCTTAGTTCATAGCTACAGACTCAGTATCACTGTTTTCAATCTCATAAAGACGCTTCTTCAAAATTTTGTTCTCCTTAAGTAAATCTTTATAAAGTTCCTTTAACTCTTCATTCTCTTGTGATAGCTCATATTTTGCTTTCGCTGCATCGTTGTAATACATTTGAAAATGATACATTACTTTGTAGTTCACGTCTTCAACTTTAAATTCGAGCAGCGTTTGCAAGTAGTGTATTGCATGTTGGGCTTCCTGTTCTTCTGCTTCATCTTTCTCTTTGTATCCATAGCTATGAAAGTATAATTTTAGTTCATGATCCAAAGGGTTTACTATTTCAAGATATACTTTCCATGCTTTGTTGCCATTATTCTCGTAGGTCCACTCTGGTAATGGTATATTGTATGAATCCAATATTTCATTCAATAGTGTCTTGAATGAAATTTTAAAAACTCGTGATTGATTCATGATTCCTACATAAATATCATTAAATAAATTAAGTGTAAATATAAATGTGCAATGATACAATAATGTTAATTTGAGCTAAAATAAAATATTTAACATTTAATTAGCCACACTATTTATGGTATTTGATGTATTAAAGTGGGTAATAATTTTATAGTAAATTGTATTTGTAGACTTAGTTGACTATATATGATGCCCATGAAAATCTTGTTGCGTTGACTCTTGAACACCAACATACATAAATTTCGTAAAAGGAACCAAAATAAATTTTCCCCTTTGAGTTCATGATCACTCAAGAGGCATAGGCCAAATGCTTATAATATAAATATTTAATAGTAGTGTCAAACATAGCAAAAAAAATTTAACTAAAGTAACTAACAGTAATAATAGCTAAAGATACAAATTTCGTGAAGAAATATCTTCGTCAATTGATTATTAAAAATTTAAGAACAACATGGGACGTAATCAACAATAGCATTTACTTCCATAAAATTCTTACATTTGAAGATGAACATATTTTTTAAAAAAAGAATCTTTTGGCTCGCTGAAAACAATTTCATTACAATAATTCTGGACAACAAAACCCATGAAAATTTATATATATGAGATGAAAATTGATTAAAAAAATATTTACGAAAAAATACATAATTTTTGGAAAAAAAATGGCAATCCATGTAAAATCTTGTTAGTCAAGGAAGTTGTCCGTTAGTTATTACTCAGCATAGTTGCATCCTTTTTTAACTTTTCATTCATCTTGTAAACTTGAATCTTTCACCAATTGTTTGTTCTCAATCAATTGACATGTTCAAAAAATGAAAATTATCATGCATTCGCAAAAAATGAAAATTATAATGCATTCGAAACGGCCCATAGGATTCCGTTTTAGTCAATGTCATGAGATTGATCTTCGCATTAATCAGTCAAAAGAAAGACTCTAAAGCTATCCACAGAAAGGGTACACCCATTTCAAATGTACTGACGCGTGCATGACTGCATGTGCGATTCCCTTAAAACTCATTTCTGATTCGATGCATGTGACCAATTAAAGAATTTTGTTAAAATTTTTTTTGACTCAAGAATTCCGTTAATTGTTTGGTTCGAAAGAATCCGGAAGTTGAGGACCTACGGAAAACAAACAGGAAATTCGATTTGACAATTTTTCGATGGAACTTGCTCGTTTTGTCATGTTCTGCTTACAAAGAGCAGATGGCATAATTTTATCACTCAATTATTTAGAGTTATCTATTTGGGACAGTAAAAAATGTATTTTACCCAAAGTGGTCATTGAGCCAATTAAAATATATAACATTAAATCAATTACATTTTGGGACTGAAAACGTGCATGTTAAATCAATTCCTATGTCTTCATACAAAACAAACAGAAAATAAAACAAAAAAAAACAAAATTCAAGATATGTTACTAAACTTTTACAATTGAAAATCAACATGCCTTTTTAAAAAAAAAATATGTATTGAAAAAAGATGTACCTGATAATCAAGAGGAGTGGAAATTCAAAATCGATGCTTTAATGTGCCAACCGCTTGCACTGGAAATACCTAACCATGAATTTGATGCTTGAAATCAATATATTAGAGGCTATATGCAGTGTAGGCATAAGAAATAAGAATTGATAAGGATATAAAGAGATATTGATAAGAATATTAAAAGTAGGTTTATCTTGATTTAAGTTGCTTAAAGTACATAACTTTGGGTAGGAAATAAGGATCATATAATATTAAGAATTCTTATATGAAATAAGAATTGATATACATCCAAACAAAAAAGGAGCCAATTTCAACTTTAAAACAATTCTTTTTTTGCTAGGGAACTACAAAGAAGCTTAGGAATAGCTTAACTGATATTATTTTGTTTATTATTTCATTAGGTGAAATCTGTTGGACTTTCATTATCTTGAATGCTTCAACCAATTTAATATTCTGAATAGGGATAAAACAACAATCGTCCAAATAACTATTTTTTTTGAAGAAAAAATGACATTAATTGTTATAGGAAATAATCATATAATATTAAGAATTCTTATAGGAAATAAGAATTGATATACATCCAAACAAAAAAGGAGCCAATTTCAACTTTAAAACAATTCTTTTTTTGCTAGGGAACTGCAAAGAAGCTTAGGAATGGCTTAACTAATATTATTTTGTTTATTATTTCATTAGGTGAAATCTATTGGACTTTCATTATCTTGAATGCTTCAACCAATTTAATATTCTGAATAGGGATAAAACAACAATCGTCCAAATAACTATTTTTTTCGAAGAAAAGATGACATTAATTGTAATAAGCCAAAAGACTATACATAGTTAGGTGCATTAAATGCTAGCGCGTTTTTGAGTACTTGCAACTTTAGCATGTCTGGCTAGGGCATGAGCTGCGAACTCTATTTCCAACATCAGATATTGACTTCTGTTATTAATGGTTCCTTTTGAAATTAGTTACTTTTCTACTTCTTGTAGTGATAACAGTTCTTATTTACTTCGATTCCCTATGTAGTACACAAATTATTGGCATGAATTTGGAGATATATCTAATAGAGATATATCGCATTACTTTCCAGTTCCTTTTTTTTTGTAGTTTTTCCTAAAGGCAAATTAACAAACATCTTAGCATATGATCACAAAAATCAATTAACAAACATCTTAACAAAAATCCTACAAAAATAACGATGAAAGTACTTGTTTAAATCCTATGTCTTCATACAAAACAAACAAAAAAACAAAATTCAAGATATGTTACTAAACTCTTACAATTGAAAATCAACATGCCTTTTTAAAAAAAATATGTATTGAAAGAAGATGTACCTGATAATCAAGAGGAGTGGAAACCCAAAATCAATACTTTAATGTGCCAACCGCTTGCACTGGAAATACCTAACCATGAATTTGATGCTTGAAATCAATATATTAGAGGCTATATGTAGTGTAGGCATAAGAAATAAGAATTGATAAGGATATAAAGAGATATTAATAAGAACATTAAAAGTAGGTTTATCCTGATTTAAGTTGCTTAAAGTACGTAATTTGGGATAGGAAATAAGAATCATATAATATTAAGAATTCTTATAGAAAATAAGAATTGATATACATCCAGACAAAAAAGGAGCCAATTTCAACTTTAAAACAATTCTTTTTTTGCTAGGGAACTGCAAAGAAGCTTAGGAATAGCTTAACTAGTATTATTTTGTTTATTATTTCATTAGGTGAAATCTGTTGGACTTTCATTATCTTGAATGCTTCAACCAATTTAATATTTTGAAGAGGGATAAAACAACAATCGTATTAATGGTTCCTTTTGAAATTAGTTACTTGTAGTGATAACAGTTCTTATTTACTCTGGTTCCCTATGTAGTACACAAATTATTGGCATGAATTTGGAGATATATCTAATAGAGATATTTATGTCTCTTTTATTTATATCGCATTAATTTTCAATTACTTTTTTGGGTAGGAAATAAGAATTATATAATATTAAGAATTCTTATAGGAAATAAGAATTATATAATATTAAGAATTCTTATAGGAAATAAGAATTATATAATATTAAGAATTCTTATAGGAAATAAGAATTGATATACATCCAAACAAACAAAGAGCAAACGGCTGCAAATATATGATTATGTCTTCATACAAAACAAACAGAAAATAAAACCCAAAAAAAAACAAAATTCAGGAAAGGAGAGAGATGAGCTCCATATAAAGTGTAGGTTATTTAAAAAAAAAGGTGAAAATCATGGAATAAATGAACAAAGGCAAAAGAAGAGAGAGATGGAAGAGCGTAGATTATGTTATAGAGCGTGTTGAAACCACTTGCCCTGTGGTTAAGCCACGTAGGAAAGAGAAAACATAAAACGATAAGAATGAGAATACAACTTTATTATATATATATATATATGATACCGGGTCTAGACCCAAAAGTGGTCGTCCACCATTTGCTGTTAAAAAGGGAGTTCGACCTGTAAAGCAAGCACAACGGCGATTTAGACCTGATTTGATTCCGTTGATTGAAATTGAAGTCAATAAGCTCATTGAAACTGGGTTTATTCGTAAAGTTAAATATCCCACATGGATTTCAAGAATTGTGCCTGTGCGAAAAAAGAATGGGCAAATCCGTATCTGTATCGATTTCAGGGATCTTAAAAATGCTTGTCCCAAAGATGACTTTTCTTTACCTATCACTGAACTCATGATTGATGCAACTATTGGGCATGAAACTATGTCATTTATGGATGGCTCTTCTGGATATAATCAAATTCGACTGGCGCCTGAGGATGAAGAGATCACTGCATTTCGTACTCCTAAGGGTATTTATGGCTATAAAGTAATGCTCTTTGGTCTTAAAAATGCTGGAGCCACATATCAAAGAGCAATGCAAAATATCTTTGACGACATGCTTCATAAAAATATCGAATGTTATGTGGATGATTTAGTTGTTAAATCAAAGGAAAGAAATAATCACTTGAAGGATTTAAGACAAGTCTTCGATCCGTTGAGAAGGTATCAACTCAAAATGAATCCTCTCAAATGTGCATTTGGAGTCATATCAGGAAGGTTTCTTGGGTTTGTGGTCCATCATCGAGGTATTGAAATTGACCGGATCAAAATTGATGCTATATTGAGGATGCCTGAATCTCGTGACATTCATGAATTGAAAAGTCTTTAAGGGCGATTAGCCTATCTGCGGAGATTTATCTCAAATTTAGCAGGAATGTGTCAACCATTTAGTCGCCTTATGAAGAAAGATGTATCATTTCAATGAGATGAGACATGTAGTAATGTATTCAATAGCATTAAATCTTATCTTACAAAAACACCTGTTTTGGCTGCACTTGTTCATGAAAAGCCATTACTTCTTTATATTGCTGCCCAAGAATGCTCAGTGGGGTGTGGGGGCATTTTTGCACAAGAAAATAATAAAGGAAAAGAGGTTACCCTTTATTATTTAAGCAGAATGATGACCCCCAATGAACTAAACTATTTCCTGATTGAAAAGTTGTGTTTAGCTCTGATTTTTGTAATACAAAAATTAAAACACTACTTTCAAGCAAATAGTGTAAGGTTCATTTTCAGGGCGAATCTCATAAAATACGTGATGAGCAGACTAGTACTATCCGACCGTCTAGTTAGATGGTATCTTCAACTACAACAATTTGAAATTATTTATGTGGCTCAAAAGGCTGTGAAATGACAAGTTCTGGCAGATTTTCTTGCTGATCACCCGATACCTGCTGAATGGGAGTTAAGTGATAACCTACCAGATGAGGATGTATTCCTTATTGAGATTCGTCCACCATACAAAATGTATTTTGATGGTGCTGCTCATCATCATGGAGTTGGGGCGGGTATTGTATTCATAACTCCTGATGGAGAGGTTTTGCTATACTCTTTTACTTTAAACCAAAATTGTTCAAACAATGTCGCTGAATACCAAGTTCTCGTACTCGAACTTGAAATAGCTGTCGACATGGAACAATTGAAATTTCAAATCTATGGTGACTTCCAATTAGTGGTTAACCAACTCTTGGGAAATTATGAATTCAAAAAATTCGAGTTAGTTCCATATCACAAATATGCAACGCGACTTATGAGGTGGCTGTAAAAACCAAAATTTTAGCCTTTTTTTATTGTTTTTATTATTTATTTATTTATTTAGTTGATTTTGTTTTAATTTTTGCTTATTTTATCTTATTTTCATTTTTGTTAAGAAAATTGTTTTATTATTATTAATTAATTCATTGGAGAGAAAGAAGAAAAATCATCAATCAAACGCAAAATTTTTTTAGCATTTTATTACCTTTTAGTTGATCTTATTTTATTTCTATTTTTTGTTAAAAAAATCACTTTTATTAGTGTTATTAAAAAAAAAGAGAAGAAGTGTGCCCCACGCGCGCGTGCTCCGCAGGCGCGCCATTTTTGTTTCCCATGGCTTCTGATATGAAGCCATGGAGAGTGCTATAGTACAGAATGCAGCAACATTTTTTCATCTTTTTCCACGTTTCTTTCCTTCATTTTTCTTCACCATTGGATCATCTTAATCTCATTCCACCTAGCTTTCATCCAAAAACCAAGAATGATCTAGAAAAAGCCAATCGGATGGCTAAAGTAGAGTCGGTGAACTGAGGTTTATGGAGAGCCCTTGAGATCAGGGTTTGAGGTTGCCATTTGATATAAAAGGAGCAAAAGGGAGAATCGAGGAAAAAAGAGGGTGAAATAATGAAAAAGGTTGGCGGCTGGAGTTAGAAAAGAAAAAAAAAGTGAACAGAGAGAACAAGGGTGAAGAAGAAAGCTGAGAAAAACGAAAGAGAAAACTGAGGTTATGGTTGAGAGTTTGAGGAAGAAAAGGGCAACCAAGCAAGCAAGAGGGAGCTACGGTTGAGCAAGAACTTGGGGGTTTCAGACCAAGCCAAAAGAGAGAGACGAGTCCCAAGGAGCTGCTACCATCAGAGTTTTTTTTTTCCATCACTGCTAAACTGCATTAGAAAATAGCACTGTAAGGTTTCTTTTTAACCTTTTCTTATAGATAATTTCTGTTAATAAATTATGAGACCATCAGAATTATAGGTTTGTTTGGTGTTTGATGGATATGTGTTTGAGTTGTCGTTTGGTTTGAGCCTGTGAATATGGTTAAGAGTTGCAATGGCTGTTCCTTGCGTTGGTTTATGGTTTATAGCCCAAAGATGGGGCCTTTTGTTGTTTATTTGCTCACTTTTGTTGTCTGATGGTTTTTCTCTTTGTTTTCCATGTTGCCTAATAGTTACTTGTTGTTCGTTTTACTTAGAATCCACTGGTTCTTCCCAAAAGCCATGTTTTGGACCCCTTTCTACATTAAATCTTCTTGGTTGCATGTTTAGCCGTGAGTCATGGGGGTTGTATGGGGTCTAATGAGTTGTCAAGTTCTTGTTTATCTGCTGGGTAGGCTGCGTTTTTCTTTAGTTGAACAAGTATGCAGTTTCCTTTTGGTTCCTGTGACCTGTTTTCTTCAAAATGAATTAGGAAATGTTGTTAATATTTGCTGGTTCGAATTTGTTGAAGGATTAGAGGGTTTCAGTCCTGGTATAGATGCATGGAATTTTGTTTGTTTCATAGTTGACAGGTGTCGAACCTGTGCAATAATAATTACATACTCAAGAAAATTACAAAATTTGTGTATAGCGGTGAGTAGGGTCGAATCCACAGGAACTGAGGATAATTTGTTTCTTCTAGAATCCGAAGTATGGAGGATTTTTGGAGAATATAAAATAATTAATTAACTAACTAATGAAACTACTAATAGAATTAAACAAGAATTAATCAATAGCCAATTCGACTCTAGTCAAAGGTGCAACTTTCAGACACGGTTCATTCAACTGATCATCGATGCAAAGATAATTCAATTACTCATCATTAGATTGGTTATAGCCATCAACAAGCTCTGATAACCAAATTTTCCTTACTCTATTGATAGCCAATGTACGACCGTTGACTATTTCTCTAACCAAGAAACAACCCTTGGTACGACCGCAGGATTTAATTTCTCGATTGCATTAATAATTAGAAAAGCCCAACCCTAACCAACAAACACGCTACGAGGGTTTGTTTAAATTAGATCATACGTTTCCCTAACATGAAACCAATCACGCTAGTCGCCACTGGTATTAATCGATTGAACAATTACGGATTCAATCAATTAATTTGGTATTAGATCATTAGGTTAATTCGAATATCGGGCCCTTGACATTCAAATAACATAACAAGTTTAAGCAATTAAATCAAGAAACGTACGAATACCAATGAATAAAAGAAATAAATAAAATTAATTCGATCTCACAGATGTTTTAAACCGACTCCTCAAATTGACCTTCGACTAGGAAAGCTTAGTTCATCTTCATGGAAAAAATCATGTGCGAAATATTGGAGTTTATTGCCGCGGCCCATTCTCCCCAGGGGTAGCAAAACGAAAGCTACCCCAAAATTGTACAGAACCAGAAAAAAGTAAACAGAGTCCGTCTGACAAGAAAAACAAAAAGCTCTCTCTCTAATCAATCCCACGTGAATCTGGCTTTTTAGCCAATTCACGCACAACAGCCGCCGAAAAGAAAGGAAGAAACGTCCCAGAGCAAAGCAAAAGCTAATCTCCTTATTAGACGTGAATCTGGCTTCGTTTCTATTGGCCGCCAGCAAAAGGAAAAACGTCAGGGAGCAGGACTTTGTCTAGGGGTTTTAATCCCATGCATCTTCGCGGTTCACGCGGACCTGATTTCCTAATTGGCCCTGCTGCTACCAATCCCGCGAGTCCGGCTTTTGGGTATCCTTCTAGAGTTTCTGGCGTGGCACGCCATGAAATAGAGAGTCTTCTGAAAATTTGCCTCGCGAGAGCACTTTTTACACCAGCCACCTACACTTTACACAAACACCAAATATGAGCAAAATCTCAACACTTCGCACCATAAGTAACCAAAATCATGACCAAATAACAGTGTAAAATGTGCCCAATAATTGCTCTATCAAATCCCCCCACACCTAGACAATGCTTGCCCTCAAGCATTTCGAAACTCAAAGTACAATCAAGATAGCAACGGTTTCATAGTCATCTATACTAACACAAACATCCTGCATCCCCGACAATATCGCCAAAATTAGAACATACCAGACAGGTGGTTATCCAAAAAAAATATGAACAATAATACACGCCACCTTCAAGAGAATGTATGGATATAAGGAACGCTCAAATCAGCATCACGGAATGACATTACCATAGGCTTGCACATTTATCACATCTCCACCACTTAAAAGTGAACTAAATACACAAATCAAAGGAACTTTAATAGGGTTGTAATAAGGATTAGGTAAAGACGGGATAAGAAGGTAAAGACAGGGTGTAATGTGTCAAAGAATATCTGATATCCACTACATAATCACAACGCTTTACCGAGAAGATTTCACAAGCAAGCGTCTCCATTTGCTACCTCACTGTGCAAGTGTCAAAACTCTCCTCTTTTTTTTTTTTTTTTTTTGACAGGCAGCTTGCAAGGCGTGGGCACGCCCTGTAAGCCAGAGTCTTCTGTTCACCAGCTTGTCAATCATCTTCTTCTTCTTCTTCTTTTTCTTTTTTTTTCTTCTTTCTTTTCTTTTTTCTTTTTTTTTTCTTTTTCTTTTTTTTGATCTCAAGAAGCTCAAGGACCAACACCATACAAGTTTTATTCTAACAACACTTGCGACCCTAGATTTATTTGCCTTGCACAAGCAATGAAATTCAGACCATTTCTTAGCGACACAAGGTTGAACAAGAAAGTCTAAAAAGGTCCTTGGTTATCAAACATGGCTAACACACAAAAGAAAAGGATAAAAGCTTAAATCAGTTCACTATTGGGAGACAAGATGAAGGCATGGTTTGTAGAAAGGTAAGAAGGGCTAAATCCTAAATGCCCTTATCATTTCAATGCATTCAGTTCAACAAAATGTGGCCTCGACATATATAAAATAGCAAGTTCTAGAATGCCAATACCATATTGATTATCCACTCAACAACCTAAACGAAGCAAACAAGAATAACGAGCTCGTGGATGGCTCAAAAGCTCCCAAAAATTTCAAGAATGGGTCAAATCCAGCATATTCAACATTCAACGATTTTGTCAAGGAAAATCAAAATGCATAACTAGCATATATGACCACATACCGTGGCACCCTGATTGTGCAATCCATCATAACAGTTAACAAATGTAGAAATAAAAAGAAAGGCACTAACTACAATTTTTTCTTTTGTTTTTCATTTTTTTTTCGTTTTCTGTGTGTTTCATTTTTCCATCTTTTTTTTCGAGCAAAAAGAAAGCAAAAAGAAATAAGCAAAAAGAAATAATAGAAACCACCCCCCCACACCTAAAGCCTACATTGTTCTCAATGTAGCAAAGACAAATAGATTGTAAATATAAAGGGACGAAACTTCCCTGACAGCCGAGACGATGCAGCGAACCACTGAGGAGGAGGCGGATGAGACGGCTGGAATCCAATATGAGCAAAGAAAGCTGCCTGATTCTCTGTCTGAATACAGGCGTAAACCTGCAGCGCTGCAAAACGGTCATCCAGTCCAACACCTGATTCACGGATAGAATCTTGGAGAGTACGGTATTGGGAATCCCCAACAGGAGGAGCATGGTAGGAGGAGTGTGCCGCAGCGGTGCGTTGTGAACGGCGGACTAACAAGAAAAGAGGAAAAGAAGAAACTGAAACTAAGACAAAACAAAGGAAATTGAAAAGTAGAAACTAAGACAAAAGAAATTGAAAAGACCTGACAAGACAAGAAAAGAGAAAAGTAGAAAAGTGGGGTTAGAGAGGGTCCTGGTCAATTTTTTTTTGACTTTCGTTGTCGCAAAGGTTGGAAGGCGTGGGCACGCCTTGGAGGTCGAGGTCTTCTGTTCACCAAATTTTACAAATGACCATGTGCAGTAAGTACAAGGCGCGGGCACGCCTTGTAACATGAAATCTTCTGCCCACAAATCTTTGCCCCTAACCCAGAATAAAACTGCACAGAAACACCTATGACCTACAATAAAGATTGTTTGTCAATAGGAATCTAAACCCACTAATCTTGAACACACGAATATGAAAGAAAACACAATTAAAATTCTTGGATTGCCTTCCAAGATACGCCTTTCTTTAACGTTTTGGCTAGACATTGCCCTGTTTATTCACGGAGGATAAAAGTGTAGTTCGTTTCAGTGTTTCATTTTCTATGTAATCCTGGTATCCCTCGTAAATAGAGTAATCCTTGAGCACACGAGCTACGATTTTCCATGGATTAGTAGATGGCGCCAAACAAGTCAACAAGAATCTTAATTCTTCACTCACTCCTCCATCACAAGCACTTATTGGTTTGAGATATTTTGCCATCGTGACTCTTAACTTATTCCTGTCATGAAACTCAAAATCGTCTGACATAATAAATTCAATCTCACCAATAGGAATTAAAGAATAAAAGTCAGAAGAATATTGATTAAGGAATGGAGGAGATGTCACCGCATTTGGAGATTGTTCACTGAATTCATTCACTTGAACCATTTGATATTGGGGTCCCATTTCTTGCACTTCAATTCCCTTTTCAACTGCATCTTTAGATTCTTCTTCTTGAGACTCTTGCAGTTCCATGTCATTTGTCAGGATAATTGTATTCTCATCTTCTTTAAGGTCATTGATGGTTTGTGAGGGCAATTCTTCATAAATTGGAAATCAATTCACTAATTGTAGATGTCAATTCACGCCTTCCTTCTTTCATCTCTTTAATCATCTTTTGTGTCTCCTGTTGGAATTGATATGTCTCCTGTTGAAATAGATATGTGTTAGTAGCTAGTGATTCAATTATTTCTTCAAGAGACATACCTAACGTAGATGACGTTTCTTGAGACTCTTGTTGTTGAAAACCCATTGGCCTGGTCGCATAATTAAAATTGGAATCATCCCACCATCCTTGATCATACCCGTTTGAATAAGGGTCATACCACGTTTGATATTGAGGTGAAAATTTTCCAAAAGTATCGATTGGAGCACTTAGACCATCTTGAAATGCAGGCTATGTCGGTTGAATGATCTTGAGGCAAAATAAGTTTCACAATTTGCAACAGCCCATTGATCATTAGAAAAAGCATGAGTCTCATAACCCCTTCTAGAAATAAAATCCAGTCTATTACCAAAATACGGAATATTAGCAGCCATAAACTATATATAAAAAAAAATAAGAGAAAAATAAAAAAAAGAAAGCAGGATGAACTCAAAAAAAACAAATTAATCAGGCACCAGTCCCCGGCAACGGCGCAAAAATTGACAGGTGTCGAGTCTGTGCAATAATAATTACCTACTCAAGAAAATTACAAAATTTGTGTATAGCGGTGAGTAGGGTCGAATCCACAGGAACTTGGGATAATTTGTTTCTTCCAGAATCCGAAGTATGGGGGATTTTTGGAGAATATAAAATAATTAATTAACTAACTAATGAAACTACTAATAGAATTAAACAAGAATTAATCAATAGCCAATTCGACTCTAGTCAAAGGTGCAACTTTCAGACACGGTTCATTCAACTGATCATCGATGCAAAGATAATTCAATTACTCATCATTAGATTGGTTATAGCCATCAACAAGCTCTGATAACCAACTTTTCCTTACTCTATTGATAGCCAATGTACGACCGTTGACTATTTCTCTAACCAAGAAACAACCCTTGGTACGACCGTAGGATTTAATTTCTCGATTGCATTAATAATTAGAAAAACCCAACCCTAACCAACAAACACGCTACGAGGGTTTGTTTAAATTAGATCATACGTTTCCCTAACATGAAACCAATCACGCTAGTCGCCACTGGTATTAATCGATTGAACAATTACGGATTCAATCAATTAATTTGGCATTAGATCATTAGGTTAATTCGAATATCGGGCCCTTGACATTCAAATAACATAACAAGTTTAAGCAATTAAATCAAGAAACGTACGAATACCAATGAATAAAAGAAATAAATAAAATTAATTCGATCTCACAGATGTTTTAAACCGACTCCTCAAATTGACCTTCGACTAGGAAAGCTTAGTTCATCTCATGGAAAAAATCATGTGCGAAATATTGGAGTTTTTGCCGCGGCCATTCTCCCCAGGGGTAGCAAAACGAAAGCTACCCCCAAAATTGTACAGAACCAGAGCAAAGTAAACAAGAGTCCGTCTGACAAGAAAAACAAAAAGCTCTCTCTCTAATCAATCCCACGTGAATCTGGCTTTTTAGCCAATTCACGCACAACAGCCGCCGAAAAGAAAGGAAGAAACGTCCCAGAGCAAAGCAAAAGCTAATCTCCTTATTAGACGTGAATCTGGCTTCGTTTCTATTGGCCGCCAGCAAAAGGAAAAACGTCAGGGAGCAGGACTTTGTCTAGGGGTTTTAATCCCATGCATCTTCGCGGTTCACGCGGACCTGATTTCCTAATTGGCCCTGCTGCTACCAATCCCGCGAGTCCGGCTTTTGGGTATCCTTCTAGAGTTTCTGGCGTGGGCACGCCATGAAATAGAGAGTCTTCTGAAAATTTGCCTCGCGAGAGCACTTTTTACACCAGCCACCTACACTTTACACAAACACCAAATATGAGCAAAATCTCAACATTCGCACCATAAGTAACCAAAATCATGACCAAATAACAGTGTAAAATGTGCCCAATAATTGCTCTATCAAATCCCCCCACACCTAGACAATGCTTGCCCTCAAGCATTTCGAAACTCAAAGTACAATCAAGATAGCAACGGTTTCATAGTCATCTATACTAACACAAACATCCTGCATCCCCGACAATATCGCCAAAATTAGAACATACCAGACAGGTGGTTATCCAAAAAAAAATATGAACAATAATACACGCCACCTTCAAGAGAATGTATGGATATAGGAACGCTCAAATCAGCATCACGGAATGACATTACCATAGGCTTGCACATTTATCACATCTCCACCACTCAAAAGTGAACTAAATACACAAATCAAAGGGACTTTAATAGGGTTGTAATAAGGATTAGGTAAAAGACGGGATAAGAAGGTAAAGACAGGGTGTAATGTGTCAAAGAATATCTGATATCCACTACATAATCACAACGCTTTACCGGGAAGATTTCACAAGCAAGGCGTCTCCATTTGCTACTCTCACTGTGCAAGTGTCAAAACTCTCCTCTTTTTTTTTTTTTTTTGACAGGCAGCTTGCAAGGCGTGGGCACGCCCTGTAAGCCAGAGTCTTCTGTTCACCAGCTTGTCAATATCTTCTTCTTCTTCTTTTTTTCTTTTTTTTTCTCTTTCTTTTCTTTTTTCTTTTTTTTTCTTGTCTCTTTTCTTTTTTTTTTTTCTTTTCTTTTTGATCTCAGATGCTCAGGACCAACACCATACAAGTTTTATTCTAACAACACTTGCGACCCTAGATTTATTTGCCTTGCACAAGCAATGAAATTCAGACATCTCTTAGCGACACAAGGTTGAACAAGAAAGTCTAAAAAGGTCCTTGGTTATCAAACATGGCTAACACACAAAAGAAAAGGATAAAAGCTCAAATCAGTTCACTATTGGGAGACAAGATGAAGGCATGGTTTGTAGAAAGGTAAAGAAGGCTAAATCCTAAATGCCCTTATCATTTCAAATGCATTCAGTTCAACAAAATGTGGCCTCGACATGTATAAAATAGCAAGTTCTAGAATGCCAATACCATGTTTGATACCCACTCAACAACCTAAACGAAGCAAACAAGAATAACGTGCTCGTGCATGGCTCAAAAGCTCCCAAAAATTTCAAGAATGGGTCAAATCCAGCATATTCAACATTCAACGATTTTGTCAAGGAAAATCAAAATGCATAACTAGCATATATGACCACATACCCGTGCACCCTGATTGTGCAATCCATCATAACAGTTAACAAATGTAGAAATAAAAAGAAAGGCACTAACTACAATTTTTTCTTTTTTTTTTTCATTTTTTTTCGTTTTCTGTGTGTTTCATTTTTCCTCTTTTTTTTCGAGCAAAAAGAAAGCAAAAAGAAATAAGCAAAAAGAAATAATAGAAACCATCCCCCCCACACCTAAAGCCTACATTGTTCTCAATGTAGCAAAGACAAATAGATTGTAAATATAAAGGGACGAAACTTCCCTGACAGCCGAGACGATGCAGCGAACCACTGAGGAGGAGGCGGATGAGACGGCTGGAATCCAATATGAGCAAAGAAAGCTGCCTGATTCTCTGTCTGAATACAGGCGTAAACCTGCAGCGCTGCAAAACGGTCATCCAGTCCAACACCTGATTCACGGATAGAATCTTGGAGAGTACGGTATTGGGAATCCCCAACACGAGGAGCATGGTAGGAGGAGTGTGCCGCAGCGGTGCGTTGTGAACGGCGGACTAACAAGAAAAGAGGAAAAGAAGAAACTGAAACTAAGACAAAACAAAGGAAATTGAAAAGTAGAAACTAAGACAAAAGAAATTGAAAAGACCTGACAAGACAAGAAAAGAGAAAAGTAGAAAGTGGGGTTAGAGAGGGTCCTGGTCAAATTTTTTTTTGACTTTCGTTGTCGCAAAGGTTGGAAGGCGTGGGCACGCCTTGGAGGTCGAGGTCTTCTGTTCACCAAATTTTACAAATGACCATGTGCAGTAAGTACAAGGCGCGGGCACGCCTTGTAACATGAAATCTTCTGCCCACAAATCTTTGCCCCTAACCCAGAATAAAACTGCACAGAAACACCTATGACCTACAATAAAGATTGTTTGTCAATAGGAATCTAAACCCACTAATCTTGAACACACGAATATGAAAGAAAACACAATTAAAATTCTTGGATTGCCTTCCAAGATACGCCTTTCTTTAACGTCTTTGGCTAGACATTGCCCTGTTTATTCACGGAGGATAAAACCGTGTAGTTCGTTTCAGTGTTTCATTTTCTATGTAATCCTGGTATCCCTCGTAAATAGAGTAATCCTTGAGCACACGAGCTACGATTTTCCATGGATTAGTAGATGGCGCCAAACAAGTCAACAAGAATCTTAATTCTTCACTCACTCCTCCATCACAAGCACTTATTGGTTTGAGATATTTTGCCATCGTGACTCTTAACTTATTCCTGTCATGAAACTCAAAATCGTCTGACATAATAAATTCAATCTCACCAATAGGAATTAAAGAATAAAAGTCAGAAGAATATTGATTAAGGAATGGAGGAGATGTCACCGCATTTGGAGATTGTTCACTGAATTCATTCACTTGAACCATTTGATATTGGGGTCCCATTTCTTGCACTTCAATTCCCTTTTCAACTGCATCTTTAGATTCTTCTTCTTGAGACTCTTGCAGTTCCATGTCATTTGTCAGGATAATTGTATTCTCATCTTCTTTAAGGTCATTGATGGTTTGTGAGGGCAATTCTTCATAAATTGGATAAATCAATTCACTAATTGTAGATAGATGTCAATTCACGCCTTCCTTCTTTCATCTCTTTAATCATCTTTTGTGTCTCCTGTTGGAATTGATATGTCTCCTGTTGAAATAGATATGTGTTAGTAGCTAGTGATTCAATTATTTCTTCAAGAGACATACCTAACGTAGATGACGTTTCTTGAGACTCTTGTTGTTGAAAACCCATTGGCCTGGTCGCATAATTAAAATTGGAATCATCCCACCATCCTTGATCATACCCGTTTGAATAAGGGTCATACCACGTTTGATATTGAGGTGAAAATTTTCCAAAAGTATCGATTGGAGCACTTAGACCATCTTGAAATGCAGGGCATATGTCGGTTGAATGATCTGAGGCAAAATAAGTTTCACAATTTGCAACAGCCCATTGATCATTAGAAAAAGCATGAGTCTCATAACCCCTTCTAGAAATAAAATCCAGTCTATTACCAAAATACGGAATGTTAGCAGCCATAAACTATATATAAAAAAAATAAGAGAAAAATAAAAAAAAGAAAGCAGGATGAACTCAAAAAGAAACAAATTAATCAGGCACCAGTCCCCGGCAACGGCGCCAAAAATTGACAGGTGTCGAGTCTGTGCAATAATAATTACCTACTCAAGAAAATTACAAATTTGTGTATAGCGGTGAGTAGGGTCGAATCCACAGGAATTGGGATAATTTGTTTCTTCCAGAATCCGAAGTATGGGGGATTTTTGGAGAATATAAAATAATTAATTAACTAACTAATGAAACTACTAATAGAATTAAACAAGAATTAATCAATAGCCAATTCGACTCTAGTCAAAGGTGCAACTTTCAGACACGGTTCATTCAACTGATCATCGATGCAAAGATAATTCAATTACTCTCATTAGATTGGTTATAGCCATCAACAAGCTCTGATAACCAACTTTTCCTTACTCTATTGATAGCCAATGTACGACCGTTGACTATTTCTCTAACCAAGAAACAACCCTTGGTACGACCGTAGGATTTAATTTCTCGATTGCATTAATAATTAGAAAAACCCAACCCTAACCAACAAACACGCTACGAGGGTTTGTTTAAATTAGATCATACGTTTCCCTAACATGAAACCAATCACGCTAGTCGCCACTGGTATTAATCGATTGAACAATTACGGATTCAATCAATTAATTTGGCATTAGATCATTAGGTTAATTCGAATATCGGGCCCTTGACATTCAAATAACATAACAAGTTTAAGCAATTAAATCAAGAAACGTACGAATACCAATGAATAAAAGAAATAAATAAAATTAATTCGATCTCACAGATGTTTTAAACCGACTCCTCAAATTGACCTTCGACTAGGAAAGCTTAGTTCATCTTCATGGAAAAAATCATGTGCGAAATATTGGAGTTTATTGCCGCGGCCATTCTCCCCAGGGGTAGCAAAACGAAAGCTACCCCCAAAATTGTACAGAACCAGAAAAAGTAAACAAGAGTCCGTCTGACAAGAAAACAAAAGCTAATCAATCCCACGTGAATCTGGCTTTTTAGCCATTCACGCACAACACGAAAGAAACGTCCAGAGCAAAGCAAAGCAATCTCCACGTGAATCTGGCTTTTTAGCCAATTCACGCACAACAGCCGCCGAAAAGAAAGGAAGAAACGTCCCAGAGCAAAGCAAAAGCTAATCTCCTTATTAGACGTGAATCTGGCTTCGTTTCTATTGGCCGCCAGCAAAAGGAAAAACGTCAGGGAGCAGGACTTTGTCTAGGGGTTTTAATCCCATGCATTTCGCGGTTCACGCGGACCTGATTTCCTAATTGGCCCTGCTGCTACCAATCCCGCGAGTCCGGCTTTTGGGTATCCTTCTAGAGTTTCTGGCGTGGGCACGCCATGAAATAGAGAGTCTTCTGAAAATTTGCCTCGCGAGAGCACTTTTTACACCAGCCACCTACACTTTACACAAACACCAAATATGAAAATCTCAACACTTCGCACCATAAGTAACCAAAATCATGACCAAATAACAGTGTAAAATGTGCCCAATAATTGCTCTATCAAATCCCCCCACACCTAGACAATGCTTGCCCTCAAGCATTTCGAAACTCAGAAGTACAATCAAGATAGCAACGGTTTCATAGTCATCTATACTAACACAAACATCCTGCATCCCCGACAATATCGCCAAAATTAGAACATACCAGACAGGTGGTTATCCAAAAAAAATATGAACAATAATACACGCCACCTTCAAGAGAATGTATGGATATAAGGAACGCTCAAATCAGCATCACGGAATGACATTACCATAGGCTTGCACATTTATCACATCTCCACCACTCAAAAGTGAACTAAATACACAAATCAAAGGGACTTTAATAGGGTTGTAATGAGGATTAGGTAAAAGCGGGATAAGAAGGTAAAGACAGGGTGTAATGTGTCAAAAGAATGTCTGATATCCACTACATAATCACAACGCTTTACCGGGAAGATTTCACAAGCAAGGCGTCTCCATTTGCTACTCCACTGTGCAAGTGTCAAAACTCTCCTCTTTTTTTTTTTTTGACAGGCAGCTTGCAAGGCGTGGGCACGCCCTGTAAGCCAGAGTCTTCTGTTCACCAGCTTGTCAATAGCTTCTTCTTCTTCTTTTTTCTTTTTTTCTCTTTCTTTTCTTTTTTCTTTTTTTTTCTTGTCTTTTTCTTTTTTTTTTCTTTTTCTTTTGATCTCAGATGCTCAGGACCAACACCATACAAGTTTTATTCTAACAACACTTGCGACCCTAGTTTATTTGCCTTGCACAAGCAATGAAATTCAGACATCTCTTAGCGACACAAGGTTGAACAAGAAAGTCTAAAAAGGTCTTGGTTATCAAACACGGCTAACACACAAAAAAAAGGATAAAAGCTCAAATCGGTTCACTATTGGGAGACAAGATGAAGGCATGGTTTGTAGAAAGTAAAGAAGGCTAAATCCTAAATGCCCTTATCATTTCAAATGCATTCAGTTCAACAAAATGTGGCCTCGACATGTATAAAATAGCAAGTTCTAGAATGCCAATACCATGTTTGATACCCACTCAACAACCTAAACGAAGCAAACAAGAATAACGTGCTCGTGCATGGCTCAAAAGCTCCCAAAATTTCAAGAATGGGTCAAGTCCAGCATATTCAACATTCAACGATATTGTCAAGGAAAATCAAAATGCATAACTAGCATATATGACCACATACCCGTGCACCCTGATTGTGCAATCCATCATACAGTTAACAAATGTAGAAATAAAAAGAAAGGCACTAACTACAATTTTTTCTTTTTCATTTTTTTTTCGTTTTCTGTGTGTTTCATTTTTCCTCTTTTTTTTCGAGCGAGCAAAAAGAAATAAGCAAAAAGAATAATAGAAACCATCCCCCCCACACCTAAAACCTACATTGTTCTCAATGTAGCAAAGACAAATAGATTGTAAGTATAAAGGGCGAAACTTCCCTGACAGCCGAGACGATGCAGCGAACCACTGAGGAGGAGGCGGATGACGGCTGGAATCCAATATGAGCAAAGAAAGCTGCCTGATTCTCTGTCTGAATACAGGCGTAAACCTGCAGCGCTGCAAAACGGTCATCCAGTCCAACACCTGATTCACGGATAGAATCTTGGAGGCACGGTATTGGGAATCCCCAACAGGAGGAGCATGGTAGGAGGAGTGTGCCGCAGCGGTGCGTTGTGCGCGGACTAACAAGAAAAGAGGAAAAGAAGAAACTGAAACTAAGAAAAACAAAGGAAATTGAAAAGTAGAAACTAAGAAAAGAAATTGAAAAGACCAGACAAGACAAGAAAAGAGAAAAGTAGAAAAGTGGGGTTAGAGAGGGTCCTGGTCAATTTTTTTTTACTTTCGTTGTCGCAAAGGTTGGAAGGCGTGGGCACGCCTTGGAGGTCGAGGTCTTCTGTTCACCAAATTTTACAAATGACCATGTGCAGTGAGTACAAGGCGCGGGCACGCCTTGTAACATGAAATCTTCTGCCCACAAATCTTTGCCCCTAACCCAGAATAAAACTGCACAGAAACACCATGACCTACAATAAAGATTGTTTGTCAATAGGAATCTAAACCCACTAATCTTGAACACACGAATATGAAAGAAAACACAATTAAAATTCTTGGATTGCCTTCCAAGATACGCCTTTCTTTAACGTCTTTGGCTAGACATTGCCCTGTTTATTCACGGAGGATAAAACCGTGTAGCTCGTTTCAGTGCTTCATTTTCTATGTAATCCTGGTATCCCTCGTAAATAGAGTAATCCTTGAGCACACGAGCTACGATTTTCCATGGATTAGTAGATGGCGCCAAACAAGTCAACAAGAATCTTAATTCTTCACTCACTCCTCCATCACAAGCACTTATTGGTTTGAGATATTTTGCCATCGTGACTCTTAACTTATTCCTGTCATGAAACTCAAAATCGTCTGCATAATAAATTCAATCTCACCAACAGGAATTAAAGAATAAAAGTCAGAAGAATATTGATTAAGGAATGGAGGAGATGTCACCGCATTTGGAGATTGTTCACTGATTCATTCACTTGAACCATTTGATATTGGGGTCCCATTTCTTGCACTTCAATTCCCTTTTCAACTGCATCTTTAGATTCTTCTTCTTGAGACTCTTGCAGTTCCATGTCATTTGTCAGGATAATTGTATTCTCATCTTCTTTAAGGTCATTGATGGTTTGTGAGGGCAATTCTTCATAAATTGGAGAAATCAATTCACTAATTGTAGATGCCAATTCACGCCTTCCTTCTTCATCTCTTTAATCATCTTTTGTGTCTCCTGTTGGAATTGATATGTCTCCTGTTGAAATAGATATGTGTTAGTAGCTAGTGATTCAATTATTTCTTCAAGAGACATACCTAACGTAGATGACGTTTCTTGAGACTCTTGTTGTTGAAAACCCATTGGCCTGGTCGCATAATTAAAATTGGAATCATCCCACCATCCTTGATCATACCCGTTTGAATAAGGGTCATACCACGTTTGATATTGAGGTGAAAATTTTCCAAAAGTATCGATTGGAGCACTTAGACCATCTTGAAATGCAGGGCATATGTCGGTTGAATGATCTGAGGCAAAATAAGTTTCACAATTTGCAACAGCCCATTGATCATTAGAAAAAGCATGAGTCTCATAACCCCTTCTAGAAATAAAATCCAGTCTATTACCAAAATACGGAATGTTAGCAGCCATAAACTATATATAAAAAAAATAAGAGAAAAATAAAAAAAAGAAAGCAGATGAACTCAAAAAGAAACAAATTAATCAGGCACCAGTCCCCGGCAACGGCGCCAAAAATTGACAGGTGTCGAGCCTGTGCAATAATAATTACCTACTCAAGAAAATTACAAAATTTGTGTATAGCGGTGAGTAGGGTCGAATCCACAGGAACTTGGGTAATTTGTTTCTTCCAGAATCCGAAATATGGGGGATTTTTGGAGAATATAAAATAATTAATTAACTAACTAATGAAACTACTAATAGAATTAACAAGAATTAATCAATAGCCCAAATTCGACTCTAGTCAAAGGTGCAACTTTCAGACACGGTTCATTCAACTGATCATCGATGCAAAGATAATTCAATTACTCATCATTAGATTGGTTATAGCCATCAACAAGCTCTGATAACCAACTTTTCCTTACTCTATTGATAGCCAATGTACGACCGTTGACTATTTCTCTAACCAAGAAACAACCCTTGGTACGACCGTAGGATTTAATTTCTCGATTGCATTAATAATTAGAAAAGCCCAACCCTAACCAACCAAACACGTTACGAGGGTTTGTTTAAATTAGATCATACGTTTCCCTAACATGAAACCAATCACGCTAGTCGCCACTGGTATTAATCGATTGAACAATTACGAATTCAATCAATTAATTTGGCATTAGATCATTAGGTTAATTCCGAATATCGGGCCCTTGACATTCAAATAACATAAACAAGTTTAAGCAATTAAATCAAGAAATGTACGAATACCAATGAATAAAAGAAATAAATAAAATTAATTCGATTCTCACAGATGTTTTAAACCGACTCCTCAAATTGACCTTCGACTAGGAAAGCTTAGTTCATCTTCATGGAAAAAATCATGTGCAAAATATTGGAGTTTATTGCCGCTGCCATTCTCCCCAGGGGTAGCAAAACGAAAGCTACCCCCAAAATTGTACAGAACCAGAGCAAAAGTAAACAAGAGTCCGTCTGACAAGAAAAACAAAAAGCTCTCTCTCTAATCAATCCCACGTGAATCTGGCTTTTTAGCCAATTCACGCACAACAGCCCGCCGAAAAGAAAGGAAGAAACGTCCCAGAGCAAAGCAAAAGCTAATCTCCTTATTAGACGTGAATCTGGCTTCGTTTCTATTGGCCGCCAGTAAAAGGAAAAACGTCAGGGAGCAGGACTTTGTCTAGGGGTTTTAATCCCATGCATCTTCGCGGTTCACGCGGACCTGATTTCCTAATTGGCCCTGCTGCTACCAATCCCGCGAGTCCGGCTTTTGGGTATCCTTCTAGAGTTTCTGGCGTGGGCACGCCATGAAATAGAGAGTCTTCTGAAAATTTGCCTCGCGAGAGCACTTTTTACACCAGCCACCTACACTTTACACAAACACCAAATATGAGCAAAATCTCAACACTTCGCACCATAAGTAACCAAAATCATGATCAAATAACAGTGTAAAATGTGCCCAATAATTGCTCTATCAATAGTCTGAATTTTAGAAGGTTTTCTCGCATGTTTTGGTTTGACATTTCAAGCAAATGTTAAGGATTTCGTTGCTGCATTTTCTGTTTTTTCTTGCTTTCTTGGCATGATTCCTCTTAGTTGAGATAGCTAAAGGTAGGCAAACATGTTTGGGTAGTATTAAAAACTGATGGTTGGGGACGCATGTGAGTACGGTTGATAAAATAATGAGTTTTTGTGCAAGTCTTTGGTATGAAGCCCGCATGGGTTGAAGCTGTACATTTGCAGCAGAAAATTGCTGAAGAAAACTTTGATTTCTATGTTGTTTTCTTTCATTTTGCTGCCTTATGTATCTTTTGATGGTTTAGTACATGCTTGAGGTGGTTCAAAACGCAAATGCTTGCTGGTTGTTTACTGAGTTTAGATTATGTTGGGCTAAGATATTGCTGCATTTTGTGTCCGGAAGTTTGTTGAATGTCCCCTCTCTCCCTGTCCCAAGTTTCTTGCATTTGTGTGTCTAAATAAGTTAGGACCTGCATTGAGTTATTTTTCTGGTTAAATGTATTATACTTGGCATGAGCAACTAAGAGTTGCTGCAACAAGGTTGGAACTCCTTGTTTGTCACAGCAATGTTGGCAGATTGGAGCTCTCGGCTTATTGCAGCAATGTGGAGCGTGGACAGACCCTTTTCTTTCTTTTGGTTGCTGAAGTTTTTGGATTGTTTGAAGTGTTTGATTTGCTTGTTATTTGATTGGGATGCCATGACCATATCTGCTATCTCAAAGCCGTTAGTTTTGAAATTGGGGGGAGCATGAACCACGCATTTGGTATTCATTTTCTTGTCTGGGTTTTGATGTTTTGAAGAGCTGAAGTTTTTATTTATAGGCAATAGCTTTGGGGTCATTGGTTAGTTGAAGTGTTCAGTGTTGTTAAGAGGTGTTGAGCAATGGTTTTAATTGGATTTGGTTCGAAGTCTTGTATGAAATTTGTTGTTGAAAGCTTGTATACAATTACAGAAAGCTTCATCAGCTGGCTGCCGAAAGTTTTTCTTGTTGCAAAAATGTTTCGTAGCATTTGCATGAAATTTGCATGAAAATCTTCCAAGAATTGCATTTCATCCCCTTAGTTTTTGGATAATGCTACTTTGGCCCAAAAATTGGGAAAATATAATCAATTTTATTTCTTCAACATATTGTTTTCCTTTGGCGTGTTTTAATTTGATTCCTGGACAGAATATTCATGAGTTTTGGGATGAATTTTTGAAGGTTTAATGATTGTTTGATAGATTTATAGTTTGGCTTGGTGTTTAGTAAAATAATTAGGAATTATAGGTAATTTTGTTTGTTTGATTATAGAAAATGAGTTTTCATTCGTTTTTGTGAATTTTTAGCATGTGATTTTGATAGGTTTCATCTTAAGCCATTAAATTGTAGTATTTCATTTTAAATTCTTAAAACTTTCCATTTAGGACCTTGTTTGCTTTAATTTCTTGTACATGGATGTTTTATTTTACGTGAATACCTTAAATGATTCCATTTCGTGTTTAATTCTCATTTTATGTAATTAATTGTTAATTAAAGTGATGCCTTGACCCTTTTTATTAATTTAGAGGCTAAATAAGTAATTTCATTTCATTAGACAACCAATTCAAGGGAGGTACACTCTACTCCTTATTTCGATTTTATTTGATCTTATGTGCTCCTATGTGATTCTATGTGTGCAATTGCATGATTTTTGAATGTTTTATTTTTATTCATTTAGCCACTTTATTTGTTTCAATTTTGTATATTTATTTTAATTTAATTTGTAATTATTTGGAAAGGTATTTAAATGTCAAAATTGTAATAGTTAGGTATTTATTTATTTATTTTATTTCCCCTTCAGATTGTAGTTAGGGTCCCCAAATATAATAGTTAGGGTTTTATTTGCTTTATTTGCCTTGTGTGCCTTGCATGCTTGTGTGTTACGTGTTACTCGTTTTCCTAGGGTCTTGCATCTAGATATCATGCTTATGTGTTATGTGCTTTATGTAATTTATGTGTTTATTGCTTTATTATATTTTACATGATTTATTTGATTATAATAAATGTGTGATGTCACCACACTAGTCCAACGCTAGTTGTGGCCCCCCTTTCCCGATTCCACACTAGTCCAACGCTAGTTGTGACCCTTTGTTCCGATTTCCCACTAGTCCAACGCTAGTGAAAACTCATAGATATGGATTAATCCAATGCTAGACCCTTAGGAGCCTTTCGAGCGTTAGATCATGATTGTGTGATAAAATCACCTCATCTCATGCATATTTTACTTTCTAGGGTCTTTTATCAATTTTTGTATGTTCCCTTTATATACATAACCTTTATCTCATACTCCCCCTTATATATATGTATTTTTTCCCCATATTCCTCTTATACACATATCCTTTATCCCACATTCCCCCTTATATATATCCCCTATCCCATATTCCCTCTTATACCCATATCCCCTATTTTTATATTTTCCTTTATATTATCCTATGCATGAAACATGACATTAGATTTATATTTCATATAGGGAAAATTAGAGATATGTTAGTACATTTGCTTGATTAGATTAGAAAAACAACCCCTTGAATATGAGATATGGACGAGTTTGACTTTCTAATCTTAACACGCTCATATTCTCTCTACAAAAGGAAAAATTGAGTCACGAACATTAGTTCCCCGTACCCGTTATGACGCATCCCTTTAGGACATGTATATTTGTACATTATTATTTTCCTTTTCTTTTCTTAGAATCTCATATTTTTGCATTATTCGTGACCTCTTTAAAGAGTCCCTATTGGGCATCACAATTAATGTGATTGGCACCTATTAAGTTTTGAAGAGATATTTTGACCCCCCAATACCCTCTTAGGTTTAGGGTTTGCATTCATATAGTACATCCAAATGTGATAAATCTTTAGATTAAAAAAGAAAATCTTTGACTAAATCACGCAACTAACCTTGGTTAGGTCGAAAGGGTGTCTCGAATTTTTATCCTTACCTTCCCTTTTTTCAAATGTGACTCCCGAACCTTTTTTTTTATTTACATAGACTTGGAGTCGTTTAAAAAGGATTTTCTACCTTTTTTATTCAAAATATTTTAAGTGACTTGATACACCTTAACTCAATACCAAGTGACGACTCCGATTTTTTATTCAAAAATCCTTTTTAAACTATAATTTGGGCCCAAATAGTCGCACTTTCAAACCCCATTTTAGGCCCAATTTCTTTATTTATTTTCCAAAAATAAAAAATTCATCATTTCACTCAAAATTAAACCAAAAATTCATAATCCATTTTTCATAAACAATTTTATTTTATTTTAAAAAAAAATGGGGGGCGACAGTGGCTTGGGGGTGCAAGTATTAAACATGCTCCTAGAAGAGAAAATAAGCAAGTTAACGCATTAGTTGTGCTTGCCTCTTCACTTATCATGCCGAATCATGAGATACAAGTTCGTGTATGCAAAAAATGGGTAGTTCCACCACTATTTGATGATAAAGATATTGAAGGAGGCAACGCTCATGTGGTCTCAACTTATGAAATTGATAAAAAAGATTGGAGACAACCCCTCGTTGATTATCTCAAATATCAAAAATTATCTGAGGAGCAACGTAGGAGAGCTGACATCCGTCTTCGTGCCCCTTGTTTTATCTTGTACAAGGATACGCTATACTAAAAATCATTTATAGGTGTATTTTTGCGTTGTCTGAGTGAAGACGAAACATATCGGGTAATGCACGAAATACATTATGGAATATGTGGATCTCATCAATCTGGTCCCGAACTGCATTTTCGGATTAAAAAAATGGGCTACTATTGGTTTACTATGGTAAAAGATTGTATAGAATATGCTCAAAGATGTCAAACTTATCAATTTCATGCAAATTACATTCATCAACCACTCGAGTCATTATACCTGACCGTTGTTTCTTGGCCTTTTGATGTTTGGGATCTTAATTTTGTGGGACCGTTACCAAAGTCGTCCGGTCAACATTTATATATATTGGCTGTGACCAATTACTTTTCTAAATGGGCTGAAACCATACCTCTCAAACAAGTTAGAAAAGAAGATGTGGCGAATTTTATTCGTGTGAATATTATTTACCGTTATGGAGTTCCCCAGTACATTATCACTGATAATGGAAAGCCTTTCTCCAATAGCTTAATGGATAAGTTGTGTAAGAAATTTAAATTCAAGCAACGCAAGTCCTCCATGTATAATGCCCTCGCCAATGGTCTCGCGGAGGCATTCAATAAAATTTTGTATAACTTGTTAAAGAAAGTGGTGGCTAAATCAAAGAAAGATTAGTACAAAAGGATAGGCGAAATCTTTTGGGCTTATCGCATCACATATCGAATTCCAACGCAAGCCACACCATATGCTTTAGTCTATGGTGTAGAAGCTGTCCTGCCCCTTGAGTAACAAATTTCTTCTTTGAGAATTGCTATCCAAGAAGAGCTCACGGAGGAAGAAAATGTTCGCCTGCACCTTGAAGAATTAGAAGCTTTAGGTGAAAAGAGATTGGGGACTCAACAAAATTTTGAATGCTATCATGCTCGTCTCTCTAGAGTTTTTAATAAGAAAGTTCGGCGCCGCTCCTTTCAAGTTGGGGACATGGTATTTGCCGTTCGAAAGTCAATAGTTATGACTCATCGTACTAAAAACAAATTTGTCTCCAAATGGGATGGGTCATATGTTGTTCGAGAAATCTACACAAATGGCGTGTATAAACTGGTGGACAAAGATGGCGTAAAAGTTGGTCATATAAATGAAAAATTCATGAAAATATACATGCCATAGAAAAAAAATTTAAGTACTCCGTGACGCATGAGTCTAAACTGCATATTGCTCCTGAGCAGCATGAGCTAAAACTGTGGATAACAACCACTAATAGTGTAGCATGTGGTTAAGCTGCTAAAACACTCCACCAAATCTAAAGTGGTAAATAAATGGATACTCCTGACCCACAAGAGTTTAAATTGTGAACGGTAGAAATTACGTGTGACTTGATTTCCTTTTGGTATACGTAGATAGTTTAGAGGGTAATTTCTAAATTTAGTTACAATCTTACAAAACTAAATTCTTTGCTCCGATGACTCTTTTGTAAAGATGTCACATAAAAAAACGTTCCTCTTTAGGACAGTTTAAATTATTTTGAGCATATACTTGAAAGTGTGTTGTCCATATTATCAAATTATTTGGACAATTATCTTTCCAAGTGTGGTCAAAATTATGCAAAGGTCGAATTGTTTATGTTGTAGTTGATAGTAAAAAATAGTGGCTATTGAAAGAGTAAGAGAAAACAAAGGACATGTACAAGGGCGTCATTGAAAAAAAAGTTTCATTATGCAGTAAGAAGAAAAGTAGTCATGCCTATGGCTACATGTCTTGAGTGATTAATAACAAATGAAACTTGAAATAGAATAAAAGATTGCAACTAATCATAGAGCTCAAACGACGACAGTTCTTTGCGATTGCTTTCAAGTAATGCTTGGATTTTGTCCAAGGTTTGGCTCTCCTCAGCAAGTAAATGTGGGGAATTCTCAATCTTTCAAATTTCATCTCGTAAGTCGACCATCCTGCCTTGAATTCAGGTAATCTCATCTTGCTCCTTTCGTAGCAGTGAGAGTGTTTCCTTCTTGTAAGTGTCCAAAAATTCAAGCCATTTCCTTAACTCTACCTCCTTGCTTCAACATGTGCATTGAGATTTTCTCTGCTTGTTGTTTCTCCTTACTCTGAGCATCCCTAAAATGTTGGGTAGCCGCAGAAAGCAACTCGTTATACGATTCAACTGAAATTTATTTGAGAGAGAAGACTTCACTGCGGCGTAACGAGTTGCGTTTGCAAAGAAAGCCTTTAAAAGGCCTTGCAAGTTTGAGATATCCATGGCATTGAAACTTTGCATTTCCTCCATGATTTCATTTGATTTCGTCTCAAGAGCAAGCATGCGTTCTAGGGTCGTTTGGGAGATCATTACTTTCAGGTTATTCTATAGCATTTGAATGTAGTCTCGACGACATGTTGAGATCACAGTTTAGGGGCAAAATTTAGACACTTGAGGTGCCCTTGGCCACGATGGTGGATTGAAGATTTTGAGTTTCTTTTTCTCCAGTGGAACCATATGCTCTTCCCTCTATGACATGATTTGTTGGATCGCATTTTCATCCTCTACTGCCTTTTTGGAGTTCTCACTAGTATCTTTTTATTGGGTAGAACTGACCACTTGTTTTGCCAAAAGTTCAAATGCAATGGGTCCTTCAACTGATGCTTGACTTGGTTCTCCATCATCAATGAAAATCAAGTCTTGATCGTCCAACTACAAGGAAAACGTTAGGAGACATATCATAAATATGACATTAAAAAGTAAATTTCAAATGCCAAATTAAAGAAGGCAAGGAGAGTCCTTACAATATTGGCACGGCTTATACCAAACACAGATATGTCCATAATGTCCTTAAAGAATTCTTTAGGATCTAAAGCAATATCATCCAAAGGGAGAGTCATTATCTTGGATTTTTTGCGTTTCCAGTGCTGGTCCGTGCTAGTAGATTGCTCATCCCCATCATCAAAAGGGTCGCTTCTCTTCTTCTCATGAGAATTGCAAGAACCATGATCCGTAGCCTTCACTATTATTGAAGGAAGATGAGATGAAGTACACTTCCGAGATTCTTCATTAGAAGTTAGGATTTTAGGAACAGCAACTTTGTTGCTTGAATTTTTCAAAACTTTGTCTTCACTTCTCAAAGCCTTGGTGATTTTCTGCTTTGTCTCAAGATTATTGCCAACTTTGGAAGAATTATTCAGGTTTGCAAGCTCCTTTCTCTTTGATTTTTTCTTCTCCCCATTTGATTGAACACTCTTAATTAAAGTATCATGTCCTTTGAAGAGATAGTCATCATGCACCATAGACCATTATGTTTGAAAACCTGAAGATGTATGTTTGTTAGCATTCAAGGGATAGTTAGGAAAAACACCTTTGACTCTGTTTTATTGCGAATAGTAGTGCGCCAAAGTATTCGATTCAAGTCATAATTTGTGGAATGAACATCTGCTCCAAATTCCTATGAGGGAACTTGATAAAATCCGAATTGCCGCGCAAATCTATATGGATTATATGAGTCAACAAGGAAATCTCCTTCAGCATGCAAAACTAAGTAATTTGAGCAATCGCTTACAAAATAACTTAGTTCTGAATTTGCTAACTTGTTATTATCAACAAAAAGTTCATTTTGATTCTTCACAAGAGAAGTTGTCCCCCACGTTGCTTTGTCTCCCTGATGAATGAGGTCGCGAGCACTGTTTGCATCAAAGTATCATGCGCCACCCTCTCCAAAATAATTAGTCATTGTTGGTCCAGGCATGGTATTTAGAGTTAAATAATGGGTAGAGAAATAACTCGCTAGCCAAACATATACATAGTGCACCGAAAAAGCTGCACGCGCACACCCTAGGATAGATGCATTTGAAATTTTATTGAGTCCGCGGTAGATATTTAGCAATACAGGAACAACAAGACAAGTCTTACGACCGGCAGCCATCATACTAGCCATTTTGAAAGTAGATGACCTAATTTAATAGAGGTTCTCATCTGGTAAAGCAAAGACGCAGAGCCAAGATATAAATGCTGCAAGATAGGTCTCTTCCCGCAAGTGAGATTTAACTCCGATGGTATCAAATGTGCCATTGTCTTGACTTGAAAACTTGCGTAGTTGTCCAATTTTTCCATCCAGATTTTGGGTCGCTTGAGCACGAGAGGGCCTCTTTATCCTTCTTTGTTTTGGTTTTGAATATCTCGTTTTACCTTTAAATCAAAAGATAATCTATTGGTTAGCAGAAACTCCAACTTTGTTGGATTCTCCATGTTGAAGGTGATGCAAGGTCTCGAACAAATATTCACAACTTTGAGGAATATGTCTCGGTTTATTTTGTTTGACTCCAGTTAGCTCCTCTGCACATGGGATTATCTCTTCATAGATACCTCCGATGATTGGAAGTCCTCCTAACTTGTGCAAATCCCAAAGTGAGAGAGACAATTCTCCGACAGATGTATGCAAGGTATTGGTGTCCGGGCACCATGCCTCATAAAATGCCATAAATACATGAGGATTCCTATCGTATGTGAAAAGTGAAGCATATAAGGTATCAAACAAGTGATTTTCATGGAGCACTTGTTTGCTCCTTCCGAGGATATCCTTCAACCACTTCCAATAATTCTCGATATAACTAAATTCACCACTAAATCTCAAGGAAAGACCCTAATGTGCGTCTCCGTCTATGATTCGCTTGCCAAGGGTTTGAAAGGGAGTTGTCCTTGGCTCCTTATTATGAATAAGAGATTTCAAGAAGTGAACCTTCGTGCCATCATCTTGAGAAATTTCAAGTGACCAATCCTTCAATTCTGGGTACTGGTGAGCAGGCCACTTACCAGAGTAAGTTCCTTGTATAGGGGGATGCACCAATAATTTCGTTCCTTTGTCAGTAGGGTCATCATGACTATTAGCGATGATGAGGTATCTTTCGTTTGAAGTTGTAACTTCCTTGAATATTGCCATTTCGTCAGGACTAACCTGCAATAAAAAAAACGGTCGCAATGGCGTGATCAAAGACAGTAAATGGAGTACTAAATCGTTAGCATAAGGTAAATAAAGGGGTTTCTAGAGCTTTAGCAAGCTCTTATTGAGGTGGACATTTGCACCTCCTTTATGTACTCCTCGCCTTTTTCAAATCTTGGTCGCACCTCCTTCATGTACTCCTCTTTCATGTACTTCTCAAGCCATAATATGGCTTTCGTACTCCTCAAGCCATAATATGGCTCTCGTGAGAGTTTGTGATTGCGCCTTCTTCAAATCTTGGTCGCACCTCTTTCATGTACTCCTCAAGCCATAATATGACTCTTGTGGGAGTTGGCGGTTGCACCTTCTTCAAATTGAGTGTCCACCATATATGTTTGTGACGAGGGATCTTCCTTTCACATTGTGCAAAAAAAAAAAAGAGGAGAAATCGGCATTGACAAGAAGTAAAAGCCATGGAGTAGGTGAATTACCTAAATGTTCGGAGTGCTAAAATCCTTGATTGTAGAATCCCGCTCACGATTGAGGTAAAGATACAGCTTTATTTGCAGTCTAAAAAAAAGGAGGGTGTCAATTTACCTTGTATAATGGATACCAACACAAGGTGTAATTCAAAAAAAAAAAAGAGAAGAAAAGACGAGGGCAATATAGCTTACTTGAATAATTTCGGTATCCCCAAATTTAACCAATAAGTTGTGTTATATGGGAGATATTGATTCCAACTAAAAGTTTCAAAATGTTAATGTATGATGCAATTTTAGTAGAAACAAATACAAAAGTGGGGGAGTAAGTCATGGAATAAATCTCATGCTAAGATGCATCTTCTCTAATGTTATGATTTGACTTTTGTCGGAGTAACATGAATAGTTGGCAAGATGGATTTATGGGGTTCAAATCGAGCAATATTCACCAATTCTATCATGCAAAGGGAATGTTGAAGTCTTTCTAATCTTTCCAAATTTTCAGTTGCCACCAAACGTCTTATGACTATTGTACATGAATCCCCTAAATTAACACGTTCAATAGAGGTGGACTTAGCAGGTGTTTGGCAAGAGCTTTAATACAATTATATGAGTTGCATGACCACTGAGGCAATTTGACAAACAATTCAGGTGCAAGGCTACACGAATGATTTTAGCAACAAATAAAGTTTGATAGAGCCTGATTTTCACCAGCCTCAACCAAAAGAAGATTAAATGAGCAGCAGTCTCGACAAGCAAATTTTCAGCTTACTTCGCTAAATTTGCTAAATTTGTGATGAGATTCAAGTAAATTTTGATTCAGCAGATGAGTTGACAAGAATTAAAATTCAAGCAGCAAGGAATGTCAATGGTTACCTGGTTAAAGTGAAGCTTGCTCGTTGTGTTTCCTTCAAGAGGACGTTGTGATGATTGACCTTTGGCTATTCAACTTTCAATGGGTCTTGCTCCTTTAAATAGTGCTAGCACCAAGTTGCAAAGTGGAAGTCGATGTCCATTGTGAGATCGCAGTAGTCTATAGCAGCGTCTTGAACTTGAATTTGGAAGCTATTAACTTGAAATGACTTTTGAGAGGTGAATTGAGAAGTTCCCGGTTCAATTTAGGAAACTTGTTGTATCTGGTATTAAGTGTCAATGTTTGATGTGTTTCCTAATCTTGGCACCTTGTTTCGGTTGTCTAAAGTGTAAGCTCCATGATAATTATTGAATGGGAAGTTTCCACCGAATGATTTGGTGGCCATGTTTGATTGTTGAAGATGTTTAAGTGGTGCCGTGGTCATAGAAAATTTCCCAAGTGCGAGCTTGAAACCAAGTTGCAGTAGAAGCGGTGATACCTAATTGGATGTTTCCATTTCTTGCTTCAATATATTGCCGGTTACAATAAGCATTTGAGTGATTTTGGAAAGTGGAGTATTACTTATTTTTTTATCATTTTCGAAGTCGTTCAGAAACTTTTAGTTTCCAATGTCCATGGCTAGTCTCTTAGGACATTTGGAATTCCAAAGATCAATGAGGCAGCCATTTGGACAATGGAATTGGTTTTGGCAATTGCTAAGTTCTTGCAATTATACAAATACAATAGGAAGTTTGTGCATATGACTAGCAATTACAATATTAGACTTCCTATTGATGCTTCATTCTAGAGTCGGCAACTTAAATACTAGATTTGGTGTCAACAGAAAATTTCAAGTTGGTCTCTCTCTCTATAAAAAAAAAATCTTGCAAATTAAGTGCAATACTTCAAGACTCGTCTTTGGCAATCATCAAGCAATGCCTCACCAAGTCTTGAAGTGAGGGCATTTGTCGACAAAGAAATTTTATTTAATTTATTTAGTCAAGATTTATTTAAATTAAATTGATCTTTTTTTTTTATCCAGAAACTTAATTTCTATTATAATTGCAAATATCAGTACATGCTAGCAATCACAGAAAGTCTAGCCTATTGGACATTCCGACGGATATTTGGGAGCTCTAGCCTATCCAGTCGTACTTCACCCCGGACGCTGTCAGGTAGAGACGAGAAACTATTGTACACACAGTCCCGTGCCAAATCAACTGCCGTATTTGCAAGCCTATCCGCAGGTTTATTCGCCTCCCTAAGACAATGTGTGACAGCTCGAAAATGACTCTGATGTCGCAACAACTCGCCCAACTCTCTCTGCATCCACCAAGGGCAAGCACTGCAGCCATGTAGCATCTTGACTAAAACCAAGGAATCGGACTCAATGTGCAAATCGATGTACCCTCTAGCCAAGCACCCACAGCCAAAGCTTTGAGTTTCGCATGAAGACTAGTCGCTTCGCCAAAAAAACAAGAATAACCAAAGACAAAAGCCCCTCTCGAGTCACGTAACAAACCGCCCCCTCCACTTGGTCCCAGGTTACCTTTAGAGCATCCATCCGAGTTCAGTTTATAGCCCCGTACTAGTACCAATCACTTTACCGGCTTCACCAACATGATCCGCGCCCGTCTCAATAATAAGGTGTGGAACGCTGCCCAAGATGTGCCAAAGTGCGAGAAGGCTGGGAAACGGGCAACAAAAATCTCTCGAAGTTGACCAAGAACAGAAGAACTGATTACATCCACCCCAACACGCTGACCTTCAGCAAACCCTGCACACCTTACCCTCCATAACTCCCAACACACTAGGGAGGGGAGAATCCGATAAACAAAAGCCAAATACTGATTTCTTGATGGCTGCGTCCACCACATAAGCGCCATATGGCGTATAGTTCTAATAACGGATGATTCACCAATGCGAACCTCGAACACCCTCCAAACCCGTCTAGCTGTATCTTCTGAGCAAAAGACATGATCCAAGCTCTCCTCTTGTGGGTGTAGACAGCAATAGCACTTGGAAGAGCCCTGAACACCGACTCGGCGCAACTGTACCACAAAAGGCAATCGAGAGAGCATCAACCTAGTCATGAAGAATGAAATTTTTACCAGGATCAGGTTGTGCCACGCACTCACAACAGACACTGAGACATTTGAGACTCGGCGAACCAACGAGTATGCCAAAGCAGTAGAGAATTCACCATTATTTTCTAACATCCATACTAGCCTCCTCTTCCCTTGCGATGGTAGAGGGGCAACACACCTCACTTGCTGCACCAAATCTGGCTCAAAAAATCTACGTAGCATTTGCACATTCCAGGTCCCTCCATCCATGAAATCCGTCACTGAATGCTCATGGAATATCTCTACTCTCCGACATAATGCACCAGAGCACATCCAATTATCATGCCAAAAATTCATTGCCTCTGCAGGCCCAACCAAGGCAATATACTCTTCTACTACATTTTGTACCGTCCTCATCCTCTTCCAGATATAGCACCTCACCTGGCCATCCTGTAGCTAGACACGGCTGCAGATCTCTACAATATTTTACCGACATAAACTCTACCCAGAGGGACCGTTGTTGCCTAAATTGCCACCAAAACTTCATAGACAAGGTATCAAAGATGTCCTGCACCCTACGGATACCCAAACCCCCTTCCCCATAAGGACGACAAAGGTCAGCCCACTTAATCCAATGAGCTTTTGGCCCACTGTCTGTCGAGCCCCATAAAAAACGTGCCATGATCTTTTCCAACTCTAAAAACACACCCTTTGGAGGAGCTGCAGCAGCTAACATGTGAATTGGCATCAAGACCAGGACGTGCTTTAACAGTACAATCCATCTCCTCGACGAGAGAGTCCACTGCTTCCAAGACAAGATCCGATTGACCACCGAATTGCACATATCAGTAAAGTATGCCCTCCTTCTCCTACCAATGAATAATGGGCACCCAAGATACTTAATAGGGAACGACACCCTCCGAAAACCAGTTATCTGCCCTCTCATATTCCGGCGGGAAAAAGCCAATCTAGGGTGCACCAAATAACAACTTTTCTGCTGATTAATACGTTGACCCGAAACTCATTCAGCACCCCCATTAAAAGCTTTAGGGATGCTTTAAGCCCACTAGCAAAAATAACTACATCATCCGCATAAGACAAATGTGTGATAGCCGAACACCCCACCGGGACCTTGAAAGGGTGGAATTGGCTCTTCACAAGTAACGCATTTAGGGACCGTGAAAGAGTCTCAACCCCGATAACAAATAAGGTCGGAGATAATGGATCGCCTTGCCTGAGTTCTCGAGTGGACTTGAAGAAACCATTAGGCACGCCATTTATTACCGAAAACCACACATTCGATATCAACCGCCATACCATATCAATCCAAGTTTCACTAAAGCCAAACCGACGCAAGACTTGTAGAAGAAATAACTATAACACCCTATCATAAGCTTTAATCATGTCCAGCTTAATTACAACATTACCCCCTCGATTCGGCTTGCCAATACCCGTCACTAGCTCTTGGGCTAATAGGAAGTTGTTCGATATCTGTCTCCCCTTAACAAAACCACTCTGTTGCGGTAAGATAAGTCGTGGAAGAATTTTGGTCAATCTATCAGATAGTATGCAAGAAATAACCTTATTGATAAAGTTGCATAAACTTATGGGCCGGTACTGCGTGAAATCTTGCGGACAGGTGACCTTTGGGATTAACACTATAGATGTCGATGTAATATTCCTTGGCAACTCCGCTCCACAGAAAAAACTAATAACTGCCTTGTGAACATCAGCCACAATTAACTCCCATGTACTAACGAAAAATTTCCCTATGAAACCATCTGGGCCCACTGCACTGTCCACATCCATGGAGAAGACAACAAACTTGATCTCCTGTAGTGAGGAAATATCCACCAATGACGCATTGTCTTATGCAGTAATCAATTTCGAAATCACTGCAAGCAACTCATCTAATCCTGACCAAGACTCAGCCGTGAATAAGCGGTGGAAAAACGCTACTGCCTCGCTGCATATCTGTGTCTCAGACTTTATCCAATCTCCATTACTCGCTCGAATACAGTGAATCAACGCTCTACTTCGTCTCTCAGCCACCACTGAATGGAAATATTTTGAATTTCTATCCCTATTCTTTAGCCACCTCACCCTTGCCTTCTGCCTCCAAAACCCTTCCTCAACTGCCAACGTGTTTCTGAGTTTCGCCCGCGTCTCTTGAAGTGGCAGGAGTAGCCGCTCCGTTGGATCATTGTCATAAGCAACCTCCGCTTCCAACACCTCCCTCTCTGCCTCCTTACTGGCCGTGAAAATGTCCCCAAATAGCTCCCTTGACCATCTCCTGAGAGAGTGCTTCACCTTTCCTAGTTTGATCGACAAAACTCGGAAAGGTGAGCCGGGGACGTCATCTGCCCAACATTGCTTGACCACATCAAGGAACCCTTCCTTTGAAGTCCAGACATTTAAGAACCGAAATGGTTTTGACTTATTGTCCAACCTAGTTGAAGCCGACAATAAAAGGGAGGTATGATCCGATGGATCTCTCCCTAAGTGTTGCACTGTAAAGGAGTTGTCCATACATAGTGCGACCTCATTAAGGAGCAATCTGTCCAGACGTTTCCAAACCCTGGCCTGTCCTTACCTATTTTTACACGAAGTGAACTTCGAACCAAAAAAGCTAGCATCACAAACCCCCGCCTCCGCCATAAAGTTTAGGAGTTCTGTCCCTTCATTCAATCAATAAGGCATCCCCCCACGCTTCTCCTCCGAGTGCACAATCACATTAAAATCACCAACCAACAGCCAAGGGTCCTTAATGGGACTATCTCGCAATAGATCCATCCATAAACTCTCCCACTCTTGTGACATACACTTTGCATGCACCACCGACAAGCACACTGGTACAGCAAAAGCAGGCGCCTGGACTTGAATCGACAAGTGCTGAGGGGATTCTCCAATGTTATGGCAAGACAGAGGTGCCTGGAAGAAAACCCAGACCGATCCCCATTGATTTGCCACACAATAGTCCATACCCAACCTTGGTCGGATCTCATTTATCGAAACCAAATCAACTTTAGGTTCACAAATTGCCACTAATTGTAAAGAATACAACCTAATTAACTTCCGAAGCCTAGTCAAATTGGGGGCTCGAGAGACTCCCCTTATGTTCCAAAACAGCGACTTAATCATCAGATAATAAATCAAAAGAGTTTTATACCATTCGCGAGCATAGGATACGGTCTGAAGAAAACTTGGCACGCAGACCCCGTTACTGCATGTGCACTGCTTGAGAGCCCACCACTGCATCCTGCGTCCCATGATTTCCCACGACAATCGACTCCAAGTTAAGGGAGTCTATTAGTGATGCAGTATTTTTCTCCCCCTGTATTAGTGGTCCTGGACGTGGAGACAAAGCGCCAAACTTACCTTGAATCACGTTAACTTCATCCATGAGAGTGGTTTCTTCCTCTCCCTCGCATCTGTCAAAAAATGCAGCCTCTACCACCCTGTTCGTCGTCCGTTCTTTTTTCAGCGCCTCACCTTCCTCGTGACTTGAGCAGATTGCCATGCCCCCCATCTGGTCTCCTTTTCTAGGTAACGAATCCCAGCCCCTATCATGTTGCGGTGAGATAACCCGCTTGCTAGTTATAGTTGCAGCCGCCACTGTTAGAGTCGACACCCTTTCCACATCCCCCTGTACACCAATCTCAATCTGGTTGTCTTCTGTAGCAGCGGTTAACTTCTCCGCTGGAGCTGAGGTCACGGGCATAGACGCAACTTGAGCTGATACAATCTGCCCACTCTCCGCTGATGGGCCAGTCTGATCAACCTCCTTTCCTCCTATTTTCCCTTGTTGCACTTCCTCTGTTTAGGGCTGGCAATCAGGTCCGATTCAGGTTGGCGGGTCGGGTCCTGACCCGACCCGCCAAAAAATTTGTTGACCCGAACCCGACCCGTCAACCCGTGACGGGTCAGATATGCTGACCCGAACCCGAAAGTTTCAGGTTGGCGGGTCAAGCGGGTTGACCCGAAACAACCTGAAATTTAATTCCCATTTACTGATTAACCGGCTATAATTTTTAATAGAATCAATTCCAAACTAAATTAAGACATCAAAAGAGTAAAAATAATGTAATACATCATCTATCCAAATATAATAATTTCAACTTCACACAAGTTAAATAAATTCATTTAGGATTAAGTAATTAATGCCTTTGAAAAAAAAGAATAACTTAGTTTAGTTAGATAAAATAATTTTTATGTTTATTAAATTATTTTTAATTTATAAACGGGTCATATCGGGTCATATCAGGTCACCCACGGGTTAACCCGAAATTGACCTGTTTTCTTTTCGGGTTCATCGGGTTCGACCCGATTCTGACCCGAATCCCCAAAATCTCAACTCAAACCCATTAATTTCGTGTTAGGTTCGTGTCGTGTTTTCGAGTCGTGTCGGAAATTGCCACCCCTACCTCTGTTTGCTGGCGAGTCTTCCCTGACTTCGTACCCTCAGTTTTGGTTGCATGAAATTCTGGTCTAAGGACGTGACACCCCTCCACCCCATGCCCCTGCCGAAAACAATGCGAGCAGTATTGAGGGAGATTTTCTGGTATAAGGCTCTGCCAAAACCTATCATGGTCGCCGTTGCCAATCCATATTCTTGAGGGCCGAGGTTTGAGCAGATCAACTTCCACACAAACTCTCGCGCAACTTGGACATGTCGTATCCGACGTTGCCGCATCCACAAATAATGGAGTACCTAACGCTGAAACAACCTGAAACAAAACCTCTCAGTTGAAATAGGGAACTGGCAGTTTTGGTAGCCGGAACCAAACGGGGGCGATCGACGGCTCCTTGTCAACATGGAAAGTCGTCGACCACTTGAAAACCCTCATCGGGAAGCCTTGGACATACCAGATGCTTCTGGACCGCAGTCTATGAAAATCAACTTTATTGGATAGCTTTATGAAAACATGTCTTGAGTCAAGTAAACCCACCGATGCTACTTCTCTTAAATCTAATGAAAGAAAGAACTTGTGCACCTTCTCCATTTTTGGCCTGTCCTTGGAGAATTTTCCCACCAGGGCATAGTTGTATGGAGACAGCCTATCAAGAGATTCCTATGAAAACAAAAGAGCCAGCTCCCCCTTATAGGTAGAAGACGACACTTTGACAGAGAAGGCCGACTGTGTGGATCCGACTGAGAAAAGGGCGGAAAAGAACTTGCGTTGGAATGCTTGAGAGGCAAGGAATGCCCCCCAGTAGAGGGCTGGAGGGCAACCATGTCCGTGGTCGTACAAGTATCAGAAACAGAAACCAACAATATGAAAACATGGACATTATATGTTGAAAATATTCATGATACTAAATGTATTTAAAATCTTACCATATGAATTAAAGAAATAGAGTGATCACATTCGTCTAGCATGAATATAAGGAAACAAGATAATTCATTTAAATTAGTTTGTGGTTACATTCTTTGACAAACTATTATGGTAGGTTATAATTTGTACAAATAGAGTTAATTCTTGTGACTAACTAGTATAGTAATTGTAGACAAAGAAATTTTATTTAATTTATTTAGTCAAGATTTATTTAAATTAAATTGATCTTGATTAAATTAAATTAAATTATAAAGGTCCATTATGTTTT
This sequence comes from Coffea humblotiana, assembly GCA_023065735.1. Lineage (NCBI taxonomy): Eukaryota > Viridiplantae > Streptophyta > Magnoliopsida > Gentianales > Rubiaceae > Coffea > Coffea humblotiana. Next base: position 14,616,704 of record CM041210.1, on the reverse strand, counting down.
GGACTGACAAATTGGGCCACTATTAAATGGGCTATTAAATTAAATTAAATTTGTAATGCCCATTTAAGTTGGAGTGAATTAATTGATTTATTAATTCATAATGGGCTGTTTGGATTGGCCCACTACTTAAACCCAAGTTAAATGGATTTCTTCAGTTACAAGTGATCCAAAATGTAGGAAGGTTCTGAGGGTTTTCTTGAAACTTAGTCTACATATTTTGGCTATAAATAAAGGTCTTCCCTCAAAATAAAAAGAGAAGAAAAATTCCTAACTTTTAGAGAAACTCTGTCAAATTCTCTCAAGAACTTTCTTCCTCAAATCCAAGTCCAAATCAAGCCAAATAAGTCCTCCTGCCATTGGTGTTGAAAACTTAAGAGTTCCAAGTATTCGACGCATTCATCAAATCAATCGTTTTCTACGCTGAAATGGTAGGAAACACTCTTTTGATCGGAGAGTAAGCCTTTTGGGCCCTTCGATTGAACTCATTCGAAGAAAAGAATCAGGGGATTAATTCTTTGGTTCAAGAATTTTCAGAGGTTGTAACCCACTTATTATTTGATTTAATAAATTTGATATTTGTGCAAGTTTTCTTATCTTTTATTTTAGACAACGAAATTTGTGCATACAGTAATCAATTCAATTCACATACAATTATGGCAAGAAGACAAATTAGGTGAAATGACATATTTAACAGTAATTTTTTCACTAACTATATTATTAGAGAGTGTGACGATCCCACCTCCCCCTAGGGCGTACCCAAGGGTTCGGCGGACCGTTTGACCCTTTCGCCGGGGTTCACTACAATCCATAATTCAAAAATTAGAAATATTTCAGATATTTTTAATATACACTTAAAGTGCTCCAAAACATTAATACTTAACATTGGTTAACCTTCAAACTTAAATACAATCCAAAAGAATATGTACTACAGTCATTTGCTATAATACAACTTAAAATCTTCAAAAGAAAACAACTTACTACTATTCGTGAGCACTCTCGATCTTGAACCCTGTTGAGGAAAAAACAAAGGAGTGGAATGAGTTAAACAGCCCAATAAGGTTCCAAAATACACAAGCAGTTCTAATAAATCAAGTAAATTAAGCATAACGCACATATGGTTCAAGGTTTCACATTGGCACATTAAAATGAAATATTTATCATTTTACAGAAATAAACACACATTAAAAGAATACGGTGTTCACGTAGAACTATTTCGGTCAGGTTCACCTTATAACTCCAATAATTCCCTCAGTTTGTCTGGCCATCGCCTTATTCCTCCAGTGGTAATACTAAAGTATACCGAAACGGTGACCCAGGGTTCCAACCTACCCGACCGAGTCCAATCCTGGTTCGAGCAGGTTAGCAACCAAGGGCAAGGCCCAGTACAACTAAGAGCTTACAACATGTGCAAATAATCAAATAAACCGATAAAAGGTAGAAATTCACGGTTAAACGGTAGAAATTTGTTATTTGAGTAGGTCGAGTGTGATAAAGTACACACTCGCCTTAAAACGGTGGAAAATTATATAGGAGCAATTATAGGGAGCACTTAACACTTAAACACACAAGAAATATGAAGGAACACTCACAGTTACGTGCGATATGTCTCGGTTCTTGGATAACACCCTTGATTACCCTCGAGTCCTGAGGTAAGAACCACAAGTTTATATGAAAGTGAAAAACAAAATCTTAGGGTTTTCGCACTTAAAAAGTGAAGAAACAAGAGGTTGGTATATAATTTTCAAATGTATACTAAAGAATAAAGCAAATCGTTATAGCCTTGAATCAAGCCTTTTCAAATTCAAAGTTCAAAAGCAAGAATGGAATCATGAGAAATCAAGTTTTGGGTCAAGAATTAAGCATAATAAAGAACATTAAGGTTTCTCGTTTAAATCCAAGAAAACATCAAGTACAAGGGTTTGAGTGTAATATGGAGTACAAATGTTAATTTGAACTAAGAAAAATTAATGGAATCAAGAAAAGTGAATAAAGGAAATACTAAAGAGAAAATGTATAGGTGAAAGCTTTGTCATGTGTTGGTATTCTGATCATAACTGAGGCTATACAAATCAGATTGAGATCATTTCTATATCATTTCGAAGCTAAGACACAGGGCTACATTTCTTATGAAGACATCGGGTTCAATATCAGACGTCTTTAGGGTCAAAAAAGAACATTTCAGAAGTATAAGGAAGACGATTACAGCAAATCAGGGTTTTCACTGCAGGCAAGGTATTCTGGTCATTAGAATTAAGAAATTAAGAAATATTGAAATTAAGTTCTAAAATTAAGAAATATTAAGAATATTGAAATTAAGAAATATTGAAATATTTTTACAAGTTTCAGAAATATTGAAATTAAGTTCTTAATTATATTTCGGCCAACTATACAAAATGTTCAAAAATATTAGGTTTACAATCAAATATACACCTAAACATTATATATAAAAATGTAAATTCATGTCTAAAATACGTCCATTTTCCAAAACTACTTAAAAAACAAAATTAGAACAAATCATATCCAATTCGAGATCTTTTTGTTGGGAGTATGGCTTTCTAATGCAAGTTGGAATCACTGATGATAAATTGATAAAAATGATAGGGAGAAAATTCTTGGTTTAGAGATCGTTTAGGAGTGTGAGTGACTTTGGTATTTACACTTAGTGGGTGGCATTTTTTTATTCTTATTAATAAATGAAAGTTTTACAATTTAGATAACTCAAATTATGTTCGGGAAAAACAAGAAAGAAAAATTTAAGAATTGGGTCAAACAATCGAGCCGAGTCATTGATTTGGCCGGTTTTTGACAGTTTTAACTAGTTTTTTTTATCAAAACGATTTTGTGATACTAACAAGGAACATGGCCGGTTCATAGTCGGGCTAGCTAGTTCGGTTTAACAACACTAGTGACAATATCCATGATAGAAACTTGAAGATCTTCGTTGTTTTGACTAATTGTGTTGCGTCACATAAAAGTGAAATGGCTTTTCTATACTTAAAGCATATACTATATGGCGCTCCAAAATAGTAACATTAATTTGGTTAATGTCCATTCGATATGAAAATCACATCCTTGAGAAAAAAAAACCCGCTTCGAGAGTTAAAATGAAACATACAAACATTAGCAAGGATCCACCTTGCAATAGACATTTTATGTTTGATATGTAACTGAATAAGTTTATTGGTCTTCAATTTGCTTTTCTTCTTTCCTATGGTCAAGAAAATAGTGCAATGTTTACATATTTTAGGAGTTGCCAGAATATATTTGATCTGGACTAGTTTGAAGGTTCGTTAAATGTTTTATATATCTTTAATTCATCTTAATCATTCCTCCTAAGAAATCTCCCTATTATGTGAGTACCAAAGGTTATCTTAAAATTGGTTAATCAAGATTGTAGTCAATTAAATTGTCTAAATATCTTGAATCATATATATATATATATATATAACAATGTTTAGTTCTGGTTTTGTTGGGTTGTTGAGTTGGCTATTTTAATTTTCTGTGAAGTGGACTATCTATCTTTTCTCTACGTGAACATCATTAATGTTTGTGCTTTTTTAATTTTCATTCTTTTTATTTTTTATAATTATTAATTCCCCTTCCTTTTTTACTTTCTTATTTATATTAATCAATTTCAATAAATCTATTAATGTCCTACTTTATATAAATTTGTATTAATTGTACCTTCTTTATTGTTTAGTCAATCATCTTCAATCACGTTCTTTATTCCTAATATTGGTTCATGTTTTTTAATCACGTTCTTTTACAAGAGGTTGTAAAATTTTTCCAAAAAAATCTTTATTCCTCATAGTGGCTTATACGGAATTGTGAAAGTTTTTCCAAATTTTTTTTTAATAGTGGTTCACATTTTTCAATCAAGTTTTTGTACACGGGGTTGTAAAAGTTCTCCGAAATTGCTTTTCTTAGTTTTTAATAATTTGAATAAATAATAAGTTCATCATCTTTTAGTTTGCTTTTTAAATTCTTTTTAGTCATGAAAGAATCAAATATCTTCTTCACTCATATGTTGACTTGCCACCATTAATTAGAGTAAACATAATTGAATTACAGGATAAGATTTGATTGGAACTAATTATTAAGTTGTTATAAATTAACCATTTTTAATATGTTTAATTTTATTGTTTGTATTACAATTAGTATATTAAATTTTATAAAATAGCATTTTAAGTTCTTTTATAACAATTTTTGTTCAAAAAATAAAAATTATAGAACATAAAGAAGTGCCCATACAAATGCATGGGAAAGAAACTAGTATATATAATAAGACAATGTTCAATTCCAATTTTGGTAGGTTGTTGAATTGGCTATTCTAACTTGATGCCAAGTGGACAATCTATTTTTTGCCACATGGACATCTTTAATGTTTGTGTTTTTTATGTTTTATTCTTTTTCTATTGTTTGATAACAGTTTAATTTTCTTCCTTTTTCACTTCCTTATTTATAGCAACCTTCAATCAATTTATTAGTTTCCACCTTATATACATTCATATTAATTATTTCTTGCTAAATCCTTTTAGCACTCAACTTGTAGTTTTCTTTTATATATATATATATATATATATATTTTTTTTTTCTTTCGAATCATTTCTATATTATGATAATTTGGCTTGATTATATGTTAAAAGTTACTATTACTAAAATTTGGATATTTTTTATTTTTTTCTATAATTCATTACTTCTTTATTTATAACAAAATTCTTTCAATATATTGTTTTCCTACCTTTTTTGTACTAAAATTTGGACATTTAATTATTGAATGCCTTATGACAATTATTCCCTTCTTAAGGAAAATATTGCTATTGCTCTGACATATGCACAATCTAATAGACTATATACTAGTTTCAAAATTAATTTTAGATTGAGTTTGTGTTACATTGTGCTCATAGTTAATGTTTTTTTGGGTGGGATTTAAAAAACCTAGAGGGGGAAGGAAGATCAAGAGCCAAATATCTAAATCCTAGAATCTCAATCTCAACCTCTAAACCAAGGCCTCCTTAGCCATCGTTAGCCATCGTTAATTTTGTTAATTACCTTAACTTTATATGAAAATTTTGCAAAATTTCATTTAGTGCTCCTACCTAATTCTCATTTTGTTTAGTGTTTATCTTACTTATCCTTTTCAAAATTTGGCTCATTTTAAGTTTCATATATAGTATATTATTTTTTGTCATTTTCAAACTACTTTTGAATAGTTAATCAAAACAGTAGTTTATCTATATAAATAAGTATTTAAATTTTTAAAATTTGTATTGCAATATTTAATTATGTTGCTGAATGCAAAATGACTCGTGCAAATGCATGGGAAAGAAACTAGTTCTTTTACTAATATAAAATCTTAACCTAAGGAGAAGACAGGTAAACTTTCCAAATTTTATTCTCATCTTCACAATTCATATTACATCTAAGATGGACCTTCTCTTGAGTCTCCATTAGGACTATTAATGAGGTATGGTCAGCACGAACTCAACCTTCTCGACTTGGAAAAAAGCCCAATGAGCCTAACCTTTTATTGAGTTCGACTGAGTTGGATCTAAATATTAGGTTGAATTAAATGTGAGCTGAACTTGGGCCATATTCGGTTCAAACCCGATACAGGTACAGTCCTTTAATCTGCATATATATATATATATATATATATAATTATATAAGGGCTAACCCCTCGTCCCGTCTGGTATCAGAGCCAAAGGACGAAGTGGGGTGATGGCTATCGTAGTGGGATATCCAACGGTTGGGACAGGTGTTGGCCCCAGAAATCACCTCCTCCATCTTGAAGTTGCTGGCCCCAAGCAGGGAACGGGACGCAGAGGCAGTCTGGATGCCGACAACAACGGGGAAGTTCACCCTGTCCTCAGCATATCAAGAGGTCAGACAAGCTAAGAATAGGTCTTTTGTTTTCTCTCAAATATGGAAACCGAATCTCCCATTTAAAGTCTCTTTTCTAATGCTGCGTTTGTTGAGGGGAAGGTTGCCTCTGGATGAGGTGTTATGTAAGATGGGGTTTCAGCTGCCATCCAAGTGTTTCTGTTGTGAAGCAGCTGAGGCGGAGACTATTGAACATGTCTTTTTCACTGGAAGACTAGTATTGGAGGTCTGGAGTCTCTTCAATGGCACTTGTGGTAAAGCTCCTCAGCCCCAAAATTTAAGAGCGTGTCTTCTGAGTTGGTGGCAGCTTGCAACTACATCAGGACAGCGGCAGTTTCTGCTTACTAGATTGCCCAATTGGATATGTTGGCATATTTGGAAAGCGAGAAATAAAGCAGTTTTCGATGGAGTTAGGCTGCAGGGCCGAGATGTCTGCCATGCAATCTTCAAGGATGTAAAAGCAGCATTCAAGATTCAATTTTAGCAGACGATGGATGTGCGGGTGTTTCCTGAGCTGTATGACGCATTTGCCACAGCTCTCCCCCCCAAGGTATGGCTTCAACATTGTGGGATGGAAGCCAAGTGCAGCTGGCCAGTTGACGCTCAACACTGATGGGTGTTCCTAAGGCAATCCGGGAATGAGTGGTGGAGGTGGAGTGCTTAGGGATTCCAATGGTCAATTAGTAGTTGCGTTCTCAGCTTTCCTAGGCGAACAATCCAGCTTACGGGCAGAGGTTTTAGCTCTGTTGATAGGACTCCGGTTGTGCGGGGCAAGGGGAGTGGCCACACCCTTTGTCCAGTCGGATTCTACGATCTTAGTGGGCATCCTTCAACGACGTTTTCATTGCCCTTGGTATGTTCGGATGGAGGTCGAACAGATATGGCAAATGGTGGCGGAGGAGGACAGGTTCTCGCATTGTGTTCGAGAGACGAACAAAGTGGCGGATGTCTTGGCCAACGTGGGGGTCGCACATACCCAAGACTCGCTTCGAATCTATGATAGTCTTCATGCTACTCCTATGTTGGCAAGGGGGGAAATTCGACTTGACAAATGGGGAATACCAGCTATTAGGAGAGTGAAGAGGGCCATGAGAGGACAAAATTTGCCTTGTGATTAGAAAATTGCGCTTCTCTTTCTTGTATTTGGTTTTTCCTATGAATAAAATTGAAAATTTATATAAAAAAAGGCTATCTTTCTCCACTTATTATGATATTGCTAGTATAAAATCATATAATTATATATCTAAATATATAATGCTAATACTTCATATTTATGAGTTATGTGTCAAACTATCTTAATTATGTAAGAAATATTAAATATACAAAATTATGTCAAAAGATTTAGAAGGATAAATCTTAGTATGAGCAAATGTAAGATCTTTGAAGATGTATTAACTCTTGATCATGATTTATTACTATTTTTCATGTATTTTGAACTAATTGGATATATTATTGTTGGAAAATTCTTGATTTTTATACTTTTTAATGAACTGTTAAATTATTGCTATGATCCTGTGAATGTTAAATTAGTTTTAGAACTTAATAGTTATAGTAATTATATTAAGTAAATTAAGGAGCAATAAGTGAGTTTGGGCTAAATCCAAATTAGGTTCATAGCCTGAATATTTTGTGAGTCAAGTATGAGATTCACATGTATCAATCTAAAACTCATTACTCAAAATCCGAAAGTGTACTAACTATATGAATTGAGTTTGTGTTTCTTAAAGCAAGATATCCTTGTGTAAGTTAGCATGTCCATTAGCTTACCTATTTCAAGAAGTGTACTAGATTTTGGGTTCTGTTTGGTAGTCTTTTTGTCTTCATCCCCTATTTCTAGTTATTTATTGAGCTAAAGTGGTTTATGCACGGGAGAAGAAAATTAGTAGAAATGACAAGAAAAATGTAAACTTGATTAATGATGAGCACATGGTGTATCAAAACACAAGAAAAGTGAAAATGTAGACTCCGTCTTTCATTTTTTGGCACAAGAAAATCGAAATGTTGGGTATTTGATTTAGGTCCTGTTTTAAAGCACAACTTTTTTAATTTATGTAGACTCAGTCTATTTACATTTGTCCATTAATCTATGTTCTCTTGCACATTACATCTATCCTTCAACCGGACACGTGTTGTTTTAATATCCACATTTGTCCTTTCCAACTAGGCCCATGAGTGATGTATCGAATCATAGCATATTACATTTAAATTTTAGTTACTCTCCTTTTATATATTGTATAGATATATATATCTACCTACATATATCCATTATTCCACGTTCTCTTGCACATTACATCTGTGTTAGTGTCTACATACATATGTCTTTTAACTAGACACGTGTTGTCTTAGCATATACATTTGTCTTCTCCAACTAGTTCCACGAGAGATGCATTTAACGATAGCAAATTACATTTAAATCTCAATTACTTTCCCTTTATATATTGTATAGATAGATATCTACCTACATTTGTCCATTAATTTACTCTTGCAAATTATATATCTGTCCTTCAATCGGACACGTGTTTATCTTAGTGTTTACATTTGTCCTCTCCAACTAGAATGCATCTAATCATAGCATATTACATTTAAATCTCATTTAGTAACGGAAGCTCTCCTTCTTTACCTTGCGCCACGTCAGCAAAGTGCGCGCCTTTTCAAGCAAACCACCTCACAGCACAGCACATTGTTATGGTAAGTGAGTCGTAACGCATTCACTTTTCCAATTTCACTCACCCACTTTTCTGTCTTTTTCTTTCGATTCTTCTTCTTGTTGTCAGTACCAATTCCCAAATTCCCGAGTTGCTTCTTCCAATCCTCTCTACTTCAGTCCACTGTTCTTTGCTAGCATTTTCGACGGCGCCGTTTTAGCCTCCGGTTCTCTCCTTAGCGCCATAAAAAGCTTTGGTCGCCGTGGAGTTCGCCGTGAGTAGTGATTGTTAGCTGGGTCTAACGGTGTGAAGGAATCTTATCGGTAAAATTCTTTCTCTGCTTTTTTGTTTTAATTTTTAGCTTTTGTTCTCGTTCTTGTGTTTGTGTTTGCGTTTGTTTTTATTTTTTTTTTCAAGGAATACCGAAGTTCAAGGCCTATATGAAGTTTTTGATTTGGTAATTTTCTATGTTTTTCAGGAACCCTAAGTTAGCGGTTGAATTTGTGGAAACTTGTTAGTTTCTTTGCATGCATGCTGATATTTCGGTGGTGATGAAGATTTTTTATGAAATGTTTCTAAGGAAATGTTGTTCATGCGGCTTTTAGTTTTTATTTTTATTTTTTTAAGTTTTTGTTTTTTTTCTGTGCACCAAATGTGTTTTAATATTCAAAAAAAATCTTGATAGCTAAAATAATTGGTTGCATAATCCCAACCATTCGATACCCCTGTTATAGAAACAGGTATTGTTCCAGCCAAATTTATGTGGTAATGGAACTATATTTTGCAAATTACTGAAATTCCAGTTCCGTGGTTGTGGGGACTAATAAATGTTAGGAATATTTTGCAATATACAAGAAATTCAAGTTCCCTGGTTGTGGGGCAAATAGATATTAAGGATTACGCTAGTTGGTTGGGAAATTGTTTTCCATGTTTTGTTAGGGAATATTATTTTGTTTTTTCATATGTATGCAAACCCACACAACTAAATTTAAGCAAGTAACACATTGAAATGATATATTCATCTCACATTGTAATCTTAGAGCAGAAATTGCAATGTTGTGGATATCTTTTAATCTTATAATTCTTGGATTAATTGTTGAGTTTTTGTCATTTTGTTTAGTTAAGGATAGCTTATTCCATGTCGGACGTGGCACCCATCGAGGAGGCAGTAAGCGCATTGTTGGATTGCTTGGTTGATCCACTGTTACCTTCGAAGCTATATGGAAAGGATCTTCCTTCACTTGATAATCAGCAGTCTGTTGCTAGACAGGTGTTCTTTCTTTGTCCCCTAGTTGATTTTTTTTTTTTTTTTGTAAGCTTTCTTTTATACTTCTTTTAGAACTAATTCTGCTCTGTTAGTACTTGTACTGATATCATTTTTATTTTAATTGTAGTAGAATCTTATAGATTATGGTATGAACACATTTGTGAAACATTTGGCAGTAATGCATTCTGTACACCACAGCCTACAGTGGTTTTTGGTTTTTGTTTTAGACATTCTCATTTCATAATAAATAACAAGAAAAGAAAATTACTATGTGCAGACATAGAAACCTCTAAAAATTGTCATTTTGGTTCTCAAATTTCAAAACGTTTCATTGGCCTGAGCATGTGCATTTCATATAATTAGACTGCTTTCCTGGAAAATTGGCAACAAGTCTGTCCATTTTGTTGGTGACTTAAAAAGGAGAATCCACACACCCATACGATGAAGAAGGATACTGAATGAACAGCCAAGTGTGAAAATGGTTTGGAGCTCAATGATAGTGGTTCTAGGCACTTTATGAGAAACATATATGTGGGAGTAGCACTTGTAACTGGATCCAAAGGTCAAGAAGGATGCCCTCTATTAAAAGATTAAGGGCTGCCATGGGCATGCAAGGAAAAGTCACTAGGACTAGAATATAAGGGAGAGAGGGAGGGAGGGAGAGGACGGATATTCCAACTGCATAGTGTTCAAGGAATTACTTCCATCTGTAGTTTTCTGTTTAAAAGTTGCCTTTGTATTGTAATGAGAGTGCAGATTACTTAGAATCAAATTGCACATTGTGCATAAGGTATGATTGGAGTCGTCTATTCTAGAAAAGCTGCTCGTATTAACTAAACCTTGTAATTTAAAATTCTTTTTAACTATTTACAATGATGCAAGTATATTTGTCCTGGGCTATCCAATTATATTGTACTTAAATGACCAAGGATTTGAAGAAAAAAATTAAAACTGGTCTGTAAATCATTGTAGAGATTGGAAGTGATTTCCATGGTTATCAGTATTGCTAACTTCATATTCGTTTATCTATTACTGCTGGAAGCATTTCTCTGAGAAAGAAGGATTTTCTATTTCATTTTTAGGGTGGTGCTTACTTTTCTTCAGAACATTGAAAACCATTCTTGTTCATTTCTAGGCTTCTATCATCAAAAGATGATGTTATGGTAGCATCGGGGAAAGCCAAAAGATAACATGGAAGTTTGTTGCCAAAGTATTTTCACATGACCTTAGCTCATCAATCATGCTTTTTTTTTTGTCCCTCTAAATAACATCTTAACCATGCAAAAAGACATGGATGCTTCTATTAAGTATACTCAATTCTAATAATATCTTGTAGTAGTGTTTAATTCTCACAAATAGAAAGAATTGCGGTATGCAAAATCAATGGCGTGTCCTTTGCTCTTTTGTGGCAGTATGCATTTACTTACCTTGGCCAAATGTAGGATCTTATGGTTTTTCGTTTTTTCCTTCTACTGGGGTTGAGACAAAATTTTGTTTTTGAATTGAAGCATTTGGTACAGAATTTATGAATCTTATGGATTTTGTTGTTTTACTAACTGATGTTTCTTACCCGTTTCTGCTTTGCTACAGATGCATGCTGTTGTGCTACTCTACAACTACTATCATAGGAAGCAAGATCCAGAGTTGTGCTTTTTAGAATTTGTGCCATTTTGCAAGTTGGCTTTAACTTTAAAGCCAACTCTAATGCCTCATATGAAGTTTACACTCCAAACCAATCCTGTTGGGTTGAATGATCTGGAAAACCAACTTTCAGTGACAGAGAAGGCAGTCATGGATGCCTGCAATATCTCATTGTCTTTAGATGCACTGAAAGACATTCCAAGCATAGAAGGATGGCCGATTTCAAAAGTTTCAGTGCTGTTGGTCGACTCAGAAAAGGAGAATTGCGTGCTGCTATTTGGTTCTGTTACTAATGGTGTTTGGTCTGTTATTGAAAAATCTGTCGATGACTTCAGCATAGATTTGGAAAATACATCAGAGGGAAAAAGAATAAGTCAAACAGTGACAGGTGAACAACTCACAGAGTCATACTTTGAGCAGCTTGCCTCCATAGCTGTCAAGGAAGCTACAGGTATGCCATTGTTCCAGAATATGGACTATTGAGCATCCATGCGTGTAATTTTGTTTTTCGGTAATTAAATGGACAAAATTATTTATGGAGCTTCTCTCTTCAGTAAATAGACATGTTTTCTTCTTCCTGTTCCATTTGTGCCTAACATCTTAAAATGCCTTATTAAAATTGGAAATTGCAATGCATTCTTCGCTGGAACTTAGCGTTATGGAGGCTAATGAATCTCTGGTGTTTCTTTGATAGTTTTACAACTCTCCTGTCTTCTAATTTAATTTAAGAGCAGGCTCGATGGACTATAGAGCTACTCTAAGACTTGAATTCTTAATTTCTCCTTGAGCTGTTGCATGTGTAGTTCTTTTCTTCGTAGTGATATTGAAGTCAAACTTATAGTAACTGTTTATCTGGTCAATGCCTGAATTGTATTTAGATTGTTATCTGTCATGTTATTTCCTACTCATATGAATTAGGTCTCAAAAATCTAACCAATTTGCTTGAGTGTCTTTTTCCATCCTCCTCCCCCTGTCCGCTCCAAGTAAGGTTTCTTCTTTCAAACAGTACTTATGGTGCTTGAATGTTTTGGTAACTGTAAATAGGCATTAATCACTCTGATCTCATGGTTTTGGAGAGGCATGTGGTGTATTCTTTAAGTAAAGAAAAGACAGCTGCTTATTTCTACATTATGCAATGCACAAGTGGTGGAGACATTCAAATTCCTATTAAAGATACTATTGAGAGGTTAGTTCTATTCATTATTTCCTGATGATAGTTGTTTCTGGAAGTTGAAGTTCATATTATGAGGTTTTATTGAAGTGCTATTATTTTGTTTGTTACAAATTTGAATGAGTAAATTTCACTCATTAAGGACCTTGATTCTGAGCTCTATTTCCAGCTCAGAATCTAATTGTTACTCTGATTCAACTTAGGTATTATGTTAAGAGCATTTGGTGTCAGTTCATTAAGAGCATTTGATGTCAGTTCATATTATTAGGCTAATAACGGGCTCTTATCTTGACATATAGCTTTGGAGCAGCCTCTCAGCTTTATTTAGTTTTCAGATTTGTTTAGAACTACTTGAGGAAAGTTGATACTAGAAGCCATCTTTGCTCTTCTGTCATTTATTTTTAACTCCTCTAATTGGTACTCTGATTCAACTGTTCATTTCTCTATATTTTGTAATCCTATATGACTTTTGCTGTAACCTTAATTTTATACTTAATTGTATCTTTTTTAAGGCAGAGGAATACGCATTCTCAGTCAAAGCTACACTAATGTAATTCAGAAATGATGTTGATTATTCTTTGAAGCAGAAGAGATTTGCAAATATTGTTTATGCTTGTTGCATTCTGCCTTGATTTTGAATGGGGGTGTGTGTGTGTGTGTTTTTTTTTTAAACAAACTTACATCTAAGTTCTCCCTTGTTTTTTCAAACCAATAGAGACGTTTCATTTCCAGAATCAAACCGACGTTTTTTTAGGTTCTTTGGATTAAGTGTATCTTTTTGAAGAGCAAAGGACTTTTTACTGATATAGATATAGAAAATGATACCCAATGGAATGCATCTGAACTGCCAGAATAAATGCATATGTAATGCAAAGGGTATATTAATGCATTCCCTCTAGATTTATACTAGGTTACAATAAATGTTCTAATGGAACACAACTCAGCATCTGCTAAAATGCAAAGTACCTCTTTGGTCGTTCAAGCACTTTTGAACTAGGGAAGATGTTGGACAATTTTACTCTTAGAGAATTGGTTTCTAAATTGGATGCCCAGTTTCTTTCATATGATATCTGAGCTAGGCATTAGACATAGTTAATAATTCAGTTTTTTCCTTTAGGTTTTTTCGAGGCAGTATCGATCCATAAATCCAGCTGATTCCTCTAGAGGGTTCTGGCACTAAGTTCACCCACGTGTACATGAAGGAGGTTTATATCAGTTTCATTGGCTCTCACCAAGTCTCTTTCAATTTCATAGGATTCTGCCAATCCCTTTTTGAGTTTCATGGCTTCTGTCAATCTCAAGGGGGTGTCAAATCAGTTCTCATATGTAAGCTTAATTGACCTAAAAGGATGATATAATAATAATCCATGGTTTGCGAGGGGGTATAAAATCAGTTCGCAGATGTAAAGTAAAATGACCTAAGGATGACCTAAAAACTCTCCAATTTTTGAAGTGCCTGCAAGCCCAAAATTGCCTGCAAAGTCACTCATAAAAAAGTCAAAATGTTCTGGATTGTTAGAGGAGACAGCTGCCACCAGTTGTGTTGGTACACAATTTTTAAAGTTCCCATTCAGTCATTTCTTTAACCCTCAAACTACTCTCTAATGTCTTCTTCTGATCGTTCATTTTCATTTCCTGTCCTTATCAATAAAATGATAGACTCTGTACCTGCTACTGTGGCTGCAAAGCATTGTTTCGTTGCTACTGGACTCTGGCTGCTGGCAGTGAGGAAAGAAATAAAGAAAGATTATAGGTTAGAGAAGCAAGAGTTGAAGAGAAGAGCCAGCAGTGGTGACTGCTTTGTTGGCAAATAGGGGAACTTGCTGTTGCAGGAACTATTGTGCTACTTTGCAGCTCAGCAAGTAAAGCACTAAAAGATCAAGGGAAAGCAAGAAGAATAGGAAATTTTGACATTTTAAGTAGGTGGCTATCCAGTTGATTGAGAAGTGATGAGAAGAAACTAGTACTTGGTTGGGATAAAAGAAACAGATGGAAGGACTCATTGAAGCTGGAAGCTGGACTGTGTAAACACTGACTGCCCACAGAATTAGACAACAGAGTGTTGCTGCTTAATTTCATCTAGGAAAATGTGAAAGTTATGGATACTTAATTAGTCACATGGGATTTGCGTTGAGTACTAATTTGGCCATATGGAACACTCTTAGGAAGACGATCAGATACTTTTGTCCTCTCCTTGTAGATTCTTCAGAATTTGCCCAGTTGGTGTAGGAGTAAGGAGACAACCAGATATCTTACTGGACCAAATTAGCTCATCTGTAAAACACCTTTGATTATATGTCTATGGTTACAACATTTTATAAATCTTTTTGGATTTATTATTTCCACAATAGATTGCTCAGAAATTGCAAGGTAGGCCGTAGAAGTTAAATGAGTTTTTCAAGTTATCTTGTATCAGATCTTTGAGTGAATTTTCAATCATTTGTTGTCTTTAAAAACTCAGGAGCTGCTTGAAAATTAAAGGATGCCACTTAAGATTTGAAAACGCTTTAAATTATCATTTTTCTTCCCAGGTAACAATGATGGTACCATAAACGTGCTTCTGCATTTGAATTAGTTTGCAGGGCCCCCTGTTTGAATGGATGTCTCATAGCTGGATGACTACAACAGTGGTTGAGCATTATAACGTGCTTCCTTATGCCATGATTCTGTCAAGCTGGTATTCAAGGTACAAGTGGCATCATTCATCTAGCGATTTCTTTTCTTAGTAGTTTTCTTTTATAAACACTTGGTTCCTTTCTTTTCTCCATTCTGCTAGATCTTCCAGATCATTTCTAATTCAGAGATAGAAGGTCTTTACTTCATTTTTCTCTGTAATCAGTTACTTTTTTTTCAGTCTATTTGATTTTATAAGGTAAAAGTTTCAATTTCATGCTCAGTTTCTTTATTGTCGGAAGTGGATCGGTTACGAAGAGTAACTGACATAATGGATAATATGTATAAATTGCACATATCTTTCTTATGCAAAGCAGGCATGAAGAGGAGAAGTGTCTTGATTTCAACCAGGACGCTCATGACCAGAAGTGAACTTGAATTGCAGAGAATTTTCTGAGCAGCCAATCCTCTTTTGCTCTGATGAGAGCATGTTACATTTTTCTGAGGACATTTGATCAGCTTGCTTGCTTTCAACTTTAAGACAATATTATTAATATCCTGAGAAAAAATAACTTATCATTAGTGAGATGTATGGATGCACAAATATAAGACCCATTATGCTATAGATGATTACATTATTTAAGTTGGATATGTAATTTTCTTCATGACATCTTGATAAAATCTTCCTCTTCTACTGCTTCAAAATGTTTTTTCTATTTTCATTTTTTCCTTTTGCTGGTTGAACGCAGAAGTTGTCTTACATTTTATTTCGTATTCAAGGTTTCTTATGGAGCAGTTCATTACCTATTTAAAATAAACACCTTGAATATTTTCATCTTCATCATAGTCGATTGGCCTACAGCCAGTAGATTCATAGGTTGCACCTTATGAGGGCTAGGTCTAAATCTCTCTAGACTGGCAGCAGCTGGTTCATCTGAGTGAGAATTCTCAAGCCTTTCTCTTTAGCCAACCAGCTTCTTTATTTGTTTTCCCTGTCCTGCAATCAGCAGTATCTAGCTGCTACTTTACGTTATCACTAACTTTCAAAATTTAATTTTCAAATGCTCTTTCAGGATATTCCATGTAATTACCTCTCTCCACTTGCCCTACTTCATGGACTAATGGTCATGTTTGTCCTGTTGTCCAGTGGTCCATAGTTACATGCCATAAAAATTGGAAATTCATTTAGTATGGTATTGAAATGTGATCTACACTTTTAATGGCCAATTAGGATTTCGCAACACTGTTATCTTTTCGCTTTAATATTGGTGACTGTACCTGTTCTGTGGAACTCCGGTAACCATTTGGAGTTTAATACAGGGAGCCAAGTTACCTATTTACATTGGACTTCATTTTGGTCAAATGAGTTTGAGCTTTTCTCAAATATAAGAGGAGTCCACTGAGGATTCAATACTGCATTCGACTTGCTTACATTTATACACGCAGGAATTCCTGCACCCGCCCCCACCTTCCAGACCTACATAGCAATGGCCTCAAACCTAATAAATTTGCCTATCATTAACTTCCTAATCTACCCAAAGAGAACATGGAGCAGATCTCCAAACCCTTCCCTCAAAGGTGATGCATTCATCATTGTCACTTAAATCCTGGTGGTTCAATTGGTCTTTTCCTCATTGCCATGTTGTAGAGGATATGGTCTGTTTTTTCCCCTCCTTTGATTTACTGTTTGCATGTGATGGTCCTCCTATGATCAGCAAAAGGGAGGGATTTTGGCTTGTGAATGCATGTCTTGTGGTCAGGGTTGGAAAGGTTATGTCTTTGTTACGTGAAAGGAAACTCTTGCAAGTTGCAATCCGTTATGCCACTTGGGTTTTGTGTCCAATGGGTCAGGCACCCTTTGGGGCGGTGGGGAATGGAGGTCGTTTGGTGGACTAAGAAGGATGACTTTGTAGAATCATCCAAGAAATTAAATGTTTGACTGAAATTAGAGCTTTTAACTTGTATAGTTTTAACTCAGTTGTTAGGGAATTGTCAGTGCTTATTTTTATTACCATCTCATTAGTGTCTCATCAGTGAACTTCTGTTTCTTGCCACTTCTTAGCATATTTAGCTTGCTACTACTGCTATCACAGCTTCTAATATATTTTCTTACTGCTCTAGAAATGAGCATAGATTCTTAACGACTACCTGTTGCATTTGTACTATGACGTTGAAGTTAAATGATATCTGTTAAAGGTGGGAGCTGCTGGCCAGGACCTGACCATCAGCATCTTTGATCAGTTCAATGCTATTCCTCGTCTGGCATGCGGGGAAATTCGCTTAGATAGGCTAGGAGTGCCTTCAGTCAGGAGAAGGGTAGTAGGCTAGCCTAGGGAGGTGGTTAGTCGGGTTTTCCGGCCTTTGTGTATCCCTTTGGATCGGTGGAATAAAGTGGTTTAAAAAAAAAAAAAAAAGATCTCTGTTTATAAAGGTTTCATGCTCAAACCTATATTCTGTAGTTTACAATTGTATAATGTAACAAAACACATGTACATTGGACATTCTTTTCAGTTCTGGTTAATGAAAGACTTTGAGGAATCTAGTGTAAGGACCTTTATAAGAAAAAGTTATATGAGCTGCATAAAATAGTTTTTGTCAGACTCCATTTGACTCTAAGGAAGCATGCATATAATGACAACCTTTTTCAAACTTCGTTTCTTTGTTTTTAATTGAAAGAAATCAATTTTTCTGTTGTATACCTGATTCTATCCCAATTTAGTCGTTTTGCGGGAGTCATGAATTCTATGAATGCTTCAGAGGATTTGGCTACTTTTGCAGTTTTTGTGCATTTGTGCCCTTGAAAATCTTGGTGCAATGTGTTTGTGGGGTCAAACATTTATTACTTGGCTGCTGAATTTAGGCTCACAGGAAGATGTGTGTATCTACATGATCTTGTTTGACTGAGTTCTGCATGACACATCGCAGAATATTATTTATGGGGCCCAACTGTGAATTATTTTCATTGGACAAAATGATAGTTAAGTTTCTAAGTTGAGGGAGTAGTTGCATGGAAATTCCATTGGAATGATTGAACTATCTGCCTCAGTGTTTGGGATTTGCTTAAACTATGGATTCTTTCCATTTTCGTTTGTTTTTCATGACATTTTCTTTTTCTGGCCATAAGATTTGATAAACTGTGGAGTTGCACTAAATGTAAAAGCTTATGCTGTTAAAAAGAGTAGAGTGCTTTATTTATTTAAACAGTCTACAGACATTAAAGCTTTTCTGCACTGTATTACTTTCTGAATCACCAATTATTTCAGGGAATTTCCCTCAATTAGCTTGCAGAGATCCAATGTGAGCAGCATTCTGAAAATTGAGGAGAATTTTGGTGAAAAATTTTCTGAAAGAGAGCAAGTTACCTCAAATGGATTGCAGAATATTAGTGTGGAACAGGGAAATATAGAGATCAATAGCTATCTAATGCTGGAAAATCCCTGTTATGCAGAAGTTAACAATGAGGGGCAGTGCAATGATGGGAACTGCAACAGTGCAAAGTACCTTGTTAATGAGAAAGCTGTTGCTGAGAAATCTAAGATGATGGATGAAGATGCTCAAGAAACAGAACAATCTGATAAATCCTGGGACATCACTCACCCAACTCTAAAACAGTTGGAGAACCTTGTTAATGAGAAAGCTGTTACTGAGAAATCTAAGACGATGGATGAAGATGCTCAAGAAACAGAACAATCTGATAAATCCTGGGACATCACTCACCCAACTCTAAAACAGTTGGAGAACCTTGTTAATGAGAAAGCTGTTACTGAGAAATCTAAGACGATGGATGAAGATGCTCAAGAAACAGAACAATCTGATAAATCCTGGGACATCACTCACCCAACTCTAAAACAGTTGGAGAACTGCATTGATGCAAATTGTAGTGGTAAAGACACAATTAGTGCAGAGAACTCCAAGAGGGCAGATAAAGAAGTTCAAGAAGCAGAAAAACTGGACGGAAACTGCAAAAATGCACAATTTAGAGGTAATGCGACGGTTGCTACTGACAAATTTAAGATGGAGACTGAAGAAGCTCAGGAACTAGAACAATCAGATAAATTCTTGGACATTAATCACACAACTGTGAAAGAGTTGGAGAATTGTAGTGGTGAAGACACAACTGGTACTGACAACTCCAAGAGGGCAGAGACAGAAGTTAAAGAAACAGGAAGCCTTGATGCATTATCGGACATCAGTCACTCAACTGTGAAAAAGTCAGAAAATTGTGTTCGTATAGATTGTATAGGTGAAGAGAACAGTGGTAGTGACAATGCTAAGAGGGTGGAGAATAAAGTTGAAGGCACTAAAAAATCTGATACAGGTAAACTCACTCACTCAACTGTCGAAGGGTTGAGAGACTCTATCGGTGGAAATTCTAGTGGCAAACATACAATTGATGCATACAATAGTAAGGAGATAAAGAAAGTAATCAAAGACACAGAAAAGCTTGATAAATCTTTGGATACCATGAACAATGAGGATTCTGAAGATTCAAAACAGGGTCCTACTAATGAACTCCAGATAAGCTGCTTCCTTCCCAGAAAAAGGCAGCAGACGGATGATGGTGGAGTTATAATGAGATTTACCAAAAACGGGGACAAGAATAAGAGTGCAGATTCACCTATGCGAGTTTACCATCACCAGAAAAGGAAGATTCCTGCAAAGAGTGGTGCATGTGCTTCTGTAGGTGGAGCTGTCAATGTAAGTGACTTTAATATTCTGACTTACAATAAAGGTCAAAAACTTTGCAAGAAATATGTTTCTTGTTAGTTAAGCTATATAGGTTCATATGCACCCTCATTTGTCGATATTCGAATTAAAATGCCCAGTGGAAGTCTGAGTTCGATGATACTAAGAAGTAGGAAAGTCTTCGCTTAAATCAAATAAACTTCAATTACTTGTGTGTCTCCTGTTAAAGATTGTATTTAAGTAGCTTGTACCAATTATTTGCAAGCTCTAGTTATTAACATTTAATAATCTTTGAGGAGATTTTGTGATATTTGATTTTTGCTCTGGTGTTGTAGCAGTTTAGATACTCCTATTACTTCAAAGGCAGCAGTATGAGTTCTGGGATTGTTTTAGTCTGAGATTAGAGGTTCTGGAAAATCATTGTTGTCTCTTTACAATTAGCTTACTACTGTTATCAGTCTGTACCAACCTAATATAGCAATTTCAATTTGCATCTTGCATCGGGGTTTTACTTGCTGACAAGCTTTATGAAGTAAAGCATGGACATTTCCATTAAGCTGAGAAGTGCGCAACTACTCCTGGAGTGAATAGATGCAGATTTATATGCCGATTGGATACTTTTAATGGCGGCATTTGTAATACAGTTTAGCACCTTGGTAATTACCTTATCATGGTTTTTCTTTACCTAGATTAAATTTAGAAAAGAAGATTGATTACAAGGATGGTAGAGGAACTTCTTATGCTTAACAATTGCCCGTGGCAGGGTCGGTTCTTTTGTGGGGTAATTGGTTTTGGTGTCTGAGAATATGTTTATCTGTATGAAAGTTTAGCTACACAATCACCTATATACACATGCACATAAAGCAGTGTGAAGAGATGCTTGTTCAACATGATAAGTGAACTTGATTATTGGAAATTTATCAATTGCATGTGCAAACTGGGGAGATATACCAAGTAGTTGCAAGAAGAACCAGAAGTGTGATTGTGAAACCATGATGCTGCACCATGACATCTCGACCTTCTCTTGTTCATACACTATTATTGCTGCATGTACAAAATTAACTTTGTGCCAAAAGAAGTACAGTATACAACTGCAAGCATCTTGTCCATTCAGAAGATGCATTGCTTAAACAAACGTGCCTTAGAGATTTGTAGTCCGTGCAGACTATTATTTTGAAAGATGACCTCAGTTGTTAGTGAGTAGTGACTGCATCATAAACAGTGCTCCACATGGAAGATTAACTGTGTTGTGAAAGCAGCATGGTGAACTTTGTTTGCAGTGGTACTGAATGACAAACAGTACGTTTTCTTCTTTTTTGTTTTTTTTTCTGGTTATATGCTTTGGGAGGAGGAACAGTCATCATCTAGTAGACTACCCAGGTACCATTTTCATCACTAAGTACATGTGTAATATAGGACAATTCCCATATGGTACAAGCCCCGCCTTCTTTTTATTCCTCTGGTATCTTAATCATCTCTTTACAATCCTTCATCAATGCTTTTTTTGGTCATGGATGCTATGACATGAGTGTCCATCTTTTTGGTCCACCATTGAGTTTGGCTGAAGTATTTTTCATCTTCTTTTGTCTCCTTGAAAATTTGAAAATAGAAGATCCAACTCTAGGATGTATTTTTAGCCTTTGCAAGAGTGATTCCAACCACTTCAGGATGTAAATCGAATTGTTTAGCTCCTCAAGGTTAAAGGTTTTATACAAAAGAAAATAACCCTTTTCTTTTTTTCTTCTTGTCTTTCAGATTACGTGATAGATTGTTTTACTGTTTCACTTTCTGAATTATTAGCTGAGGCTTATTGATCTTGACTTCTCCCGTAGTCTAGAGAAAATTATGTTGAAAATAGAAAGCATATTTAGGACCAGCCTTTTTCTTTCAACTGCACAAGTATATAATGTCAAATTTCTCTGAACATGCACACTGTGAATTTATTCTCTATAACCTGAAGTTAACTCTTTCCATTGAGCTTCTACTGACTATTTATAATTGGTGATTGCGGATATCAAAAGCTCAAAGTATTTCCTTTTAGAGATGAGGTTAATCATTCAGTGCTCATATTTCCAGCTTTTGTGTGATGATGAAGATGCACTGCTGGAAATGCTATTTTAAGTTGTTACAAAAAATATGTAGGACAAAAGTAATCGTTTGGTCCTTTATTAGTCAATCAACTTACTTTTCTTCTAGTGGTTCTAAAGCATCATTTTCAGTGGACCAATGTTTAACTGCCTCATTGCAGCTTTTGATACTGCTTGCTGAACTAGTGTCCTTTTTCTATGAGAATTTGTTAGTGATCTACTTTTTGTGACACTTAATTGTCTGCAGGTGGAGTCAGCTGGTAGCCCAAAATCAAATAGATCTAATGGTAGAGAAGGAAAGGATTCTGGAATTGGCATCAATTGGACTCTCCCATACAATCTAAATTGGACTCAAGGGGAAGATTATACACCAGTTTGTCTTGAGCCAAATGCCAGAAGTGTTGAAACTCAGCAGGCTACACTTGTAACAAAAGACGTAGCACTGGCACAGACTGCTTTGGGACATTTATTCAGTAAAAGAGCAAAAATGGTAAGGTTTTGGTTTTGGTAGTCTAGTCTGTACCTTGTGCTTGTCTCTGATAGATAAAGATTGTCATGCCAAAGATTCTTTTAAGCAACTTTATTTCGAAAAGATAGTGATGGACTTCATTGCTAACATCACTTGGATAGACTTTGCTAGGGTAAAAGTACAGTTGCTTTAGTTGAAGAGGATATGTTATTTCCTAGAAGAGGGTTATTTCCAAAAGATAGTGACGGACTTCATTGTCTGACCAGCAGCATAAGGAAGTCAATCATTTTCATCTTTTCTTTCTCCAATTTTTATTTGTGTGAATGCTATTGTGAGAAGTGTGACAGAGTGGATGATGTTGACTACTGAAAGCTCCTTGAATGAACCCTGATCTTATCTTTCTTTCCTTTTTTTAAAGAAATGCCAGAAAGTTGAAGTAGATTGAAGGGAAAAGTACATCAAAATATTTTAAGTTCCATCAAGAAGCAAGAGATCAGTTAATATTTCTGTTTGCTGATACTATTGGTAGCTGAAAGAGATGGAAGTATTTCTAACAAGTTGGGCTTTGTATGATGTATATGCATCAGAGTTAGCTATAACATGTGTATTGCAGAAAATAGTGCTAAAACTTGTGAGATGGAAAGATTGTCCTGGATACTAAAAACCTCTCTCTCTAATATTATCTGGTACATTTTTTGGAAAGTCAATCTTGTGAATGCTGCAAATATTTGGTTTGTCATAGTATTCCAAGCTTGATTTCCTTGCTGTGAATATTCCAACTATGAACCAATTACATTGTGACTTAATCTTCTTAAATGTTCCATTTGCACATTTTATTCAGTCCTAACATCTGCTTGCCATTCCTAAACTGGTATAGAACATTCATTGACTTATCTTTTCGTCTTGGCAGTGTCATCAAGCTCGCCTCATGCATGATGAGATTGCAGCTTGTGATCAAAACATCCAGAAGATCTTAGAGGGTATAGTGCTTATCTTGACTTGTTTAGTTTCTTTATCCCTGCACATGCCTGATACCTTGTGCAAGAATTGAATGGAATAGAAAATATATCTTCCATTCAGTAAATGAAGGTCCTCAGTTGGTATCATACTTAATACATTTAAGCTCTTCTTCCGCTTCACCTTTCCCAAGCTAGGTTCTTGATTCTTCAACAGACCAACTCTACCATAGTTAAATTTTCCTCTCCGTTCTCATAAGAAAAGAATTGAACATGTCACATTCTTCTTTAGAATATGGGCCAGCTTTTCAAGTGAACAAAAGAGGTGAAAAATAAGAATTCAAGTCTCCAAAATGATACAAATTTCCATGGCAATTTGTTGGATATTCTTAAATTATCAAGGAATATTTTTTATTTCCTTTCTTAGGTGTAGGCTGCATACTAAGACTGAGTTGGCATTAGATTTATGAACAAAGCTACCTAGTTAAGATTTACAACGGTTTATGCTAACCTTGTGATATAGTTCGAAGATTCTTGAGCTGTTAATCTTTGTTTATGCAATGGATGAAGGGTTAGATGCCCAAAGTTAGTTTCACTCAATTCATGGATAATTCAATAGGTAAGATGGCCTCCTCTCTGTGAGTAAAACTATAAATGGAGAATGAGTTTGCTTCTTCTAAAAGGCCCAATAAATGCAAGACATGATGGTAGCATTACAAGAAAAAGTTCTTAACAACCTTTTGCTCTTCTACAGTTTTATCACTTTATTACTAATTTATTTGGTGAAATTGAATAGCTATGTCCTATGTTCACATTTCTTGTTCTGTACTAGGCAATGAAGATGCTTTGGCTCTTATGTTAGATGCCATCATGGATGGTTGTAATGATGCATGCTTCAAAGATAAATATCAGCATGAGAGTTATCAACATGGTGGCCATCGTCGCTTAAATCAACTCAGAACCACAAAGAGGATATCAGATGCCATCTTTAATTTGCGGTCTCCTACTCAGGCAAATGAACATACTAGATTTGTCTGTTTATTTTATGTCTTTCATTCAAGAAGTTCTCTTTTAGCTTTTCACTCCTGTGCTTTTTGGAAACAATGCTAACTAGATACTAGTGAAGGGGTTGTGGAATGATGTGTTTTTCTATGCTTTTCTTATTAGGTAAGACAATTGTTTATTTTGTCAGTAGAATAATTACATACCTTTGGTGTCATATTTTTCTAAGCATGTGTTAGACTGCATGATGCTCCTCCTTGACAGTCTCAGGCTGTCATCTTGCACCCAGAATACAACCATTAGTTGTTGACATGTTGTTGTTGCTACTTTTCCTTTTCATTTTCAATTTTTGGTGGCTGGTGTCCTTTTCATTTTCAATTTTTGGTGGCAAGTGGTGCAGGATTCAAAGAAATTCTCCTGCTGTATTCTTCGTACATGTTTTTTGACTGGATTTGTTTTTAAGATAGTGTTAGGCATGTGAACTGTTTGATTGTTAGTTTTCTTTTTTGGATGGTGTGATAAATGTCTAAATTTCTCCTTGCAGGATTTGAATGGTATATGTGGTGTGAATGGCTGGATGGTCAATTATTCTGTGTCAGCCCCAGATGGTAAAGACATCTACATTGATCTTGAATTTCTAAATATTAGGGCTGTCTGAATATATACTCTTAGCCTTCTTTACTTTTGATAAGAGCTGCTACCCACTTAATATGGCATAAAACAATTGATAAGAAGAAGAATTTCCCAGGATCAAGCCTTACTACACTTGTATGTAATTCTCAAGCCATCATTAAACCAATTTTTACCATCTCTGATTCATACTGCCTGCCCCTTTGGCCTCAGTAACACAACAACAAAGTTGCCGAGAAGGAAATAATTCAAAGAAAGAATCCAAGACTTCATTTGCTTATCGTATGAATGTGTATGTATATTGTGATCTTCTTTTCTACAGTTTCGAAGGTGAGGTAGCAAGGGCAAGAATGAACAATATTTCTATGCATAGAAATCATTTTGTGTTCGTGTTCCTAAAGGGAGTATATGTTTTATCCCATTTATTCTGTTTTTTAGGTGGATTTTTAGCTAAGGTAACTGTAGAAGGCATGGATTTTGAATCTTCCTGTTTGAGTGAATTGCTTTCTACTCCTGAAGAAGCTACAGATTCAGCTGCTGCACTGATGATTGCGCAGCTACGAGCAATGACAGGCCACACCTAATAGCCGTTTCATCATAGTGAAATGGTTATCAAGTTTTACATGTATCTATCCTAGATAACTATTTTATATAGGCTTCGGTGCTTCTGGGCTGTCCAAATTTAGAATATCAAATTTCTCTGTGAAATTCTGTCCTGTGCAAAACATTGGACTTTAGGTGTCTTGTTGCTGTGACTAAATAACCTATGGTTGTAGGGTAATCACTAATCATTCTATCATTTTATCAAATCTGACTTAAATGCAGTTGGGCTTTTCCTACTTGCTCTCTGGCTTCCTTTGATTTTTTTTCCTGGATTAGTCTGCGATCATGATTATGTAGTATAGATAATGTATGTTTAGGTAATAAAGCAATAATTTAGTTTTATAAGGGTAAAGTTGAAAGCGATAACAATTATTCACCTCAAAACCTCCACCTCAAAAGTATAGATATTGATCAATATTCAACATGTGACAAATATTTTGCCAGCTAAAAGGCTATGAGTATTACTGTTTGTGGTTTTCGAGGGTGAAGGACTCATTTTATTCTTCTAGGAGTACATATTATGCGTTTTTGGGCTTGATTCTCACGTATAATTTTTGTATGTAAAAAAAAAATTTCATTGTCCTTCTGGGGTCTACTACTTGTGATTATTGATTTGACAACTCAAAATAATTGACCTTCTGGAATCTACTACATTGAGATCTTTCATTCAATCAAAAAGTTGGATACATAATTTGTAGTAGGTACCCCCGACCTTAGGTTCCTTCATGAATATTTTGTATAATTTTTAGGGATAATTGCAGAAACCTCCCTTGAAGTTTCTGACATTTGCACTGACCTCCCCTGTGGTTTGAAAAATTACACTGACCTCCCATGAGGTTACTAATCCTTTGCAAATTCAGTCCAAACGATTAAAATATTGTTTTAGGGAGTGAAATTAGAATTTTGTACCAAATTTGTCCTTTGTACTACATGTCCAATGAATGACAAAGTACTACAAATCAATTAACAATTAATAAACTTTAAGGAGTATAGTTTATAGGCAAATACGCATTACCTATTTAAAGTACCGGCTCTTTATGGGTATTTTACTTTCAAACATTTAATTTAATACAAATACTTACGCTCAAATACAGATTTGTATTTACTTTCAAATATTTCATTTTTGTTAAATACAAAAACTACCAATCTCTCTTCCGTAAAAATATTAATATAACACTTTTTCAATTTTAGTTACAAACATTTATGTATTTAACATAAATTAAATGATTCAAAATAAAATGCCCATAAAGAGCCAATACTTTACTCATGTAATGGATGAAAGCCATAAAGAATTAATACTTTATGGGCCATTTCTTTTTTTAAAAAAATATTTAATTTATATTAAATAAATAACCTACAGACTTCCTTCTTGCAAAAATATTATTGTAACACTTTTTGAATTTTACTTACAAACATTGATATATTTATCATAAATTAAATGTTTGAAAGTAAAATACCCGTAAAGAGCCGGTACTTTAAATGAGTAATGCGTATTTGCCCATAAAGAGTCGGTAACTATTTAAAGTACCAGTTTTTTACGGGTATTTTACTTTCAAACATTTAATTTCATACAAATATTTACGCTCAAATACAGATTTGTATTTACTTTCAAATATTTAATTTTTGTTAAATACAAAACCTACTAAACTCTCTTCCATAAAAATATTAATATAACACTTTTTCAATTTTAGTTACAAACATTTATGTATTTAACATAAATTAAATGATTCAAAATAAAATGCACATAAAGAGCGAATACTTTACTCATGTAATGGATGAAAGCCATAAAAAATTAATACTTTATGGGCCATTTCTTTTTTTTAAAAATATTTAATTTATATTAAATAAATAACCTACCGATTTTCTTTTTGCAAGAATATTATTGTAACACGTTTTTGAATTTTACTTACAAATATTGATATATTTATCATAAATTAAATGTTTAAAAGTAAAATACCCGTAAAGTGCCGGTACTTTAAATGAGTAATGCGTGTTTGCCCATAAATTATACTCCTTAAAGTTTATTAATTGTTAATTGATTTATAATACTTTGTCATTCATTGAACATGTAGCACAAAGGGCAAATCTGGTACAAAATTCTAATTTCACTCCCTAAAATAATATTTTAATCGTTTGGACTAAATTTGCAAAGGATTAGTAACTTCAGGGGAGGTCAGTGTAATTTTTCAAACCACAGAGGAGGTCAATGCAAATGTCAGAAACCTCAGGGGAGGTTTCTGCAATTATCCCTAATTTTTATTTGGGTTAAAAACATGAAAGCCCCTGGAGCATAGCCATCATACAGAAAAGTCCCTTGTGATTCATATCATACGCGTTGGTACCCATGATTTGAATTATTCTGAAAAGTCGACGGAAATCGTCAAATATACGGCGTTTGTATTAAATGCATCGGAAAGGCCCGTGTTTCTTGCGGAAAATAGATTTCTATCACAAATTTTCACCTGATATGCCTATTTTACCCTTCACAAACACAATCGTAGCTCTTCAAATCTCCAGATGCCAAAGCCATTTTAATTAATTTCTTCTTCATCAGTCTACTATTTTGATGGTGAAGAAACCGCGCGGAAATCGAAAAGCATTGAGCCACTTTGGAATAATGATGAAGACCACTCAATTTGAGAGTTGGAGTTGTGGATGCTTTGGCCAATGTTATGCAGAAGCTATAAGCTGTTAAAGGAAAAGGAAATTTGGAAGTTGTAGTAATAGTTCTATCCTCGATCATCTGCACCCTGCTTCTGTATCATAGATGTTAATAGATTCAGAACTCTTGAGTAATCATTTTACTCGCATTCAGTTATTAGATCGGTTTCTTTCGTCACCAGTAGGGCGAATGAAATCTGGAGACAATAGATCATGTAGTGTACCCTTCATTTTTTCCTTTTGAAAAGAGTATACCATTCATTCAAGACATTCATAACATGAAATGAGTTCTCAACCAGAGGTTGCAAGGCAGCAAAGGAATTGGAGGAAACAAAGCCTTTGCACAAAATTGTACTTCTTCAACCTGAGGTTGCAAGCCGGCAAAGGAATTGCAAGAAACAAAGCATTTGCAAGCCGGCAAAGCATTTGCAGGAAACAAAATTGTACTTCGTACTTCTTCAACCAGTCACTGCTACTGTACCACCCACAATTCCACCTCTTCCTGTTATTCCTAGTATTGCTTCAGTACCAATTGTGCCTCCTTCGATTCCACGACCATTGGCACCTATCCTTGTTCGTCCTCCTGTATTAAGACCACCGGTGGCACAAAATGGAGAGACTAAGGGGTGGCGGATCTGATTCCGATGAGGATGAAGCAAGACCCAGTCGTGGTACTACTGGGGCATCTGCTGAATATGAGATTTCAGAAGAAAGCAGACTGGTCTGGCTGTGCCTACAAATGACATGGCTGTTCGAGCTCGTCTTCACCGGCTTGGTGAACATATTACCCTATTTGGAGAGAGGGAGATGGTAAGAAGGGAACGTTTGCGGAATGAAAGTGCAAAATTACTTCTGCAATTTTCACTTATATTATTAGGGTATTTTCGTCTTTTCACTCAGCTCCGTCTGTTTTAACAATTTCTGTCGACTTTTCAGAATAATTCAAACCATGGGGTACCGACGAGTATGATATGAAATCACGGGGTGTTTTTCTGTATGATAGCTATACCACAGGGGACTTTTATGTTGTTAACCCTTTTTATTTTGGTCATTGGCTGATTTATAGCAGATGATCAACAAGCAACTAAACCGAAGAAGTTGAAGAAATGAAAAGCTGAAAAAAATAAAAATGAAAAATAGGGAATCAGTGCACACTTCCTATTGGAAGTAAACATTTCAAAGAAATAGGGGTGTAAACATAAAAAAAAAACTGCATTACGTCTGTTCAGATATATAAATGAAGTCTACGAAGGCCAAAAAACTCAATTCCGTGGACAACCGTCCCCTTATATTGGACACAACTTTCATTGGGTGAAAATATTTATTTCGTTTTTCACGTTTTGTTTGTTTATGTATTTGCTGTGTGAGTGGATAGATTGGATAGTGTAATTGACATTAGCAATTATAGAAGTCGCAAATCTATAAATAATTAGTATTGTTTTCCGCTTAGAATGATAGGTTTAATATTCATATAATTAAACTTTTGCAGTAATTGACTTTATTCCATTGCAACTTTGTTACGTTCAAACAGAATTTGAAATCTCTAAGTTTAGTTTTTTTTATTTTCTTTTTGGACAAGAAAGATATTTTATTACTCAAAATACTGGAAATTGTCCAGCACAAGGGATTCAATAAAGTCAGAGCTTTTGGCATAATATGCCAATTCATGTGCAACTTTGTTCGCTTTCCTTAGAACCCAATTTCCATCAATATCACTAGAATTAAACAGAATTATGCACAAATCGTCAATAGTTGGTCCCATGTTAGAAAAAAACATCACAATGCATCTCCTTTGAGGACAAAACTTGAAATGAGCAAATTATTTGCAAAGATAAGTTTAGTTATTTATATTGAATTCAAAAGAGAATTAAGTCATAGGGTTAATCTCAGAAACCTCCCTTGAGGTTTTTGACAATTTCACTTAGCTTCCTCCAAGTTTAGAAAATTACATTGACCTCCATTGGAACAGTAAAATGACTACAATGTCCTTTACTTGACAGGTAATTCACACCATATAAAAACAAACCCTCAAGAAAAGGAAAAAATTGCCGCTGCAAACCTACAACACGTCTTTTTGTTTGCTCATGACTCAACCAACAACCACTATTTCCTTATTTCTTTCTCTCCCTTGTTCTCTTCTATCTCTTATCTCATTCTTCCCATAATCCCACTACCAATCACCATTGCTTTCTAGCCACCAACTACACCACCATGCAAACCTATCGGAATAGTGTCTATTTCTAATCTTATTTTCTCTTTCCTTTTTATTATACTGTTAGCCCCATTAGTTTTTTCAATTCTTGTTATCCTTTGCTCATAATAGAGAACTAAAATTGCCAAAATCACAAATTGAGCAAGCGGATTTCCTTTGGTAAATGAGATATAGATGAAGAAGATGATAGTGATAAAGGAAAAAATTTAAAGTTGATTGCTGGAAGGATGGATGAGGGTATGCTATTATGTCTATTGTGCGCAAAAATATTAACATCTCCATGTGGGTTTTTTTTTATTTGCAATTTTTTGGTGTTGGTTTGCCTCAAGACTAATGGCTCTCTATTTCTAGGCATGGCTAGAGTTTAGGGTTGCTCTTAGTGTAGGTATCAATAGAGGAGGGCTAGCTTTTTTTTTTATTAGGTAGGTTGCAGGCATTTGGTTCAAAGTTTGGAGTGCAAAACTCATGAATACATGATTGATTGTAGAATTGAGGTGATATGAGGTTGTAAGTAAGCTTTTAGGATCATATGAGGTGGTGGTATCTTGGTTTATAGTTGATTTGTGGTGAAAGGGGCAAAAATTAGGGATTTTGGGGATACGAAAATTGGTTGAATTTAGGAATCAAAATTAGGGCTGCCAAAGTTGATCAAGTTTGCTTCATCAATTTGGTAATGTCAAACATGATCAATTTGGTAAGGTTCTAGTTTTCAAGCAAGGTGAAGAATCGCTGAGTAAAAATTTTTGCTTTCCCTTTTCTATATATACTATATAATTTTACAAAAGGGTATTTTAGGATATTTGAAGATAGTTTTGGTCTATTGGGTCTAGATTGTTACTAAAACAGTAAAAGGAAGGGAGGTCAGTATAATTTTCTAAACTTAAGGGGAGCTGAGCGAAATTGTCAGAAAACCTCAAGGGGGTTTCTGAAATTATGTAAACTTAGTATTAGGAATAATTTCTTTTAGAAAAACAAAACCCACATGGAGATGTTAATATTTTTGTGCACAATAGACATAATGGCATACCCTCATCCATCCTTCCACCAATCAACTTCAAATTTTTTCCTTTATCACTATCATCTTCTTCATCTACATCTCGTTTAACAAAGGAAATCCGCTTGCTCAATTTGTGATTTTGGCAATTTCAGTTCTCTATTATGAGCAAAGGATAACAAAAATTGAAAAAACTAATGGGCTAATAGTATAATAAAAAGGAAAGAGAAAATAAGATTGAAAATAGACAGCATTCCGATAGGTTTGCATGGTGGCGTAGTTGGTGGCTGGGAAGCAATGGTGACTGGTAGTGGGATTATGGGAAGAGTCAGATAAGAGGTAGAAGAGACCAGGGGAGAGAAAGAAATAAGGAAATAGGGATTGTTGGTTGAGTCATGAGCAAAGAGCAAGATGTGTTGTAGGTTTGTAGCGGCAATTTTTTCCTTTTCTTTAGAGTTTGTTTTTTATATGGTGTGAATTACCTGTCAAGTAAAGGACATTGTAGTTATTTTATTGCTCCAAGGGAGCTCAATGTAATTTTCTAAACCTAGAGGGAGCTGAGTGAAATTTTCAAAAACCTCAAGGAAGGTTTCTGAAATTAACCCTTAGTATTATTTGTAAAAGTTACCACAAGGAATATAATTTTTATAACTTATAAACTCTTGTTGTGCATATGTACTTTTTTTTTTTGTAGCAAATGACTTCATTGCATAAAACAGATGAATCTACCAACAAAGCAGAATACAAGAACTCTGGAGGATGATTCCAAATGAAAGAGCCAATGACTTCGGCTTGCTTGGCAAGTAGATGTGCGACACAATCACAATTCCTACATGACCAAACAAATTCATACTGAACAAGATTATATACAAGCTCTTCACATTATCTAGTAAAGGACCAATAGGATAGAAATCCTCTTCATCCTCTAATAAACCCTTGATGATTGTTGCAACATCTCCCTCAACAATCACATGAGAAAAAGTGGAGCGGATTAAAATCATGAAGCAAATTCAAAGAGAAAGAAGTCATGGTTAAATACACGCAAAGAGTTAGTAAAAGTGTCATAAACTTATGTTTAATGGCCAAATCTAGATTATACAATATTTACTTGAAACTTCAAAACGCATCTCCAACATTTCATATTCCTTCTCCTAAATATAATACAAGAATTAGGGACACGAATTGTCATTACCAATTACATGTATATTTTTAGAAATTAAGATGTTGAGTATATAATTTAGCCAATTAATGTTAGACAGTACAAATTTCAACATCCATCATCCATTTTCTAAATAGGGGTAGGCCAACCAAGTGTTGTGATAATTGTTGAGGCCCTGAGACCCATGATATGTAATACAATAGTACTCAACGTTATTCTTTCTCATATTTCTCCCTTGATCTTGACTATTCAGGAGTCACCATATTTATCTACAAGTAACAAATAACCTAACAGCCCAATCTTAGCTTCTTCATAGAACAAAAACACCTCCTCACAAACATTTGCCCCCATCTCCATGTTGAGTTATTGACTATATTGTCTTCAAATAGTTTTGAATACAACTAACAAGGTTTTGATCTAATGACTAAAGTTGAGAATTATAATTTAGATAGTTTGAGTACTATTCCTCTTCTCTCCTTTCTACTTCCTAATTCCTACCCCTTCTTTGCTAGAAACAAATAAAAAAAATGATTTGTGTGCAATCATGTACATCTAGTGTTGGATCATTAATTTAACGTTGGACTTATATGTGAATAATTATGTGTTATAAATTGTTAATTAAGATTAAGTCTAATTAAAGTGATTAATTATGATTTGGACTTTAATGTATCTAATAGGACGTGGGTCTTTAATGTGTAGAGACTTAAGGGTAATTTCTATTCTATGATGGGTTGAAATAGGAATTCAAAAGATAACAGGAAAGTTATCTATAGATAGGATTATAGTCCTCAGGTCACACGAATTCTTATTATCGTATTTTCTAGTACCACAAAATAGCCTTTTCTTGATATCTCATCGTCAAAAAAGATACCAGAGAGAAACTAAAGACTCTCTCAGGGGATTAACAAATACATATTGATCTGGAAGGCCGCCCCAAATCTCTAGAAATTCAAGCACCAGTTTGTCAACATGAACCCAGGTACGCTTCTATGTTTATATTACAGTTCTATTCAAATATTTGATATTGAGATCTTGGAAGTTCTAACAAGTGGTATCAGAGCAACTAATATTAGGTTAAGTTTTAAATCCATAATTTGTAGTCTTTGAAAGTTTTATTTTAAAGATTATAAATTATGAGTGGTCTGCTCCTATGTCGTTTGTATTGGATCTACTAGATCAAATATTTTCGAATTTTGTTTTTGACGGATGAATCCAGATTAAATTCACGTGGTATTTGTGAAGAAAAGGTTTAATAGATCATGCAATAAGAGTTCTCTTTGGTTACATTGAATTCAGTGGGTCCCACTTTGGTCAAACTTTAATTGGCTAATTGTTCACTTTTGTACACAATACATGGCTTCATGTTTCGGCTCCAGGTTTTGGTCATGTTTCATGTTTCGGCTTCGTGTTTCGGGTTTCACATGATTGCTATGATATCAGTTGTGACGCCCTTACCTCTCCCTAAGGTGAGCTCGGGGGTATCGGCGGGGCGTCTGCTCAACTCTCATCAGGAATCACGCACTCATTTAAGGTTAATAGAGATCCACAAGTCAACCAAAAATTTAGAATTAAAGGAATATTTCGAATATACAAGCCAAATTCTTCTAAGGCTACCATTTACAATTACAATCCAAAAACTCAAATATAACAAAGTTTACACTTCAAATGTCCCAAATATCATACAAAAGATTTACTAACTTCAACCAAAAACCGCTAGTTTAGAGTTCCCAACTTCCACTTCCAAAACCTGTTAAGAAAAACAACTTAAGGTGAGCTAACGCTCAGTGAGGCCAAGAAAATTAAGTAAGCAAGCAAGTAGCACGAACCAAATCAAATAGCACACTTAAAAATGACTTAACATGAACTTCATATAGGTGAGCAAGTAGGAATAAAACACAAGTAAAAAGGATACAGGAGCTCTCAGGAGCCATTCCCACGTCTCGACCGATTCAAACCATCTTTGGTTGACCCTCCGTCAACTCAAGTAGTAACATGTCCGTAGGGCTCCACTTGCTTCCTCCATCCACCATAACACCCTCTCGGATCTGGAACCAAACAAGTACGAGGTGGCAATACTTATTCGAGTATGCCAAGTGAGATCTCAAAAGATCAAGCTATATAATTTTTCCATAGTTCACCAAGCTTCTCGACCAAGCCATTGCTAGCTCGAGTTACGAGGTTAGCCAATGAGTTGGGCGTCCCCACAAGTATAACTGGTCGATGAGACAACGCTCTAATCGACTTAGATTCGATCATAGCACTGAGTCGGGATGAGAGGTACCTCCCACCCGAATAGGATGCGGTACATGCTGCCGCTCAGTACTCACGAGTTAAAAGTATGTTCGAGTACAAGTGCAAGTCATACAAATTCATACAACAAGTAGTAAGTATTCAAGAGGGAGAGGACGAAGGCGATAAAGTACACCCTCGTCTCGACAAGTTTACAAGAATCACATAGCACTTGTACAAATATTATTTCAATTATAGCAATATGAAACATGCATTTGATACTCACCAAAAGTTAAGAGCAAAGCGAGAGCAAAAAGCAAGAGGTCAAACGAGCTCCTCGATGTCCACGTGATCACCTGAGACATGCACCATCACTGTTACGTAGGTATTCGACCAAGGCTAATAAAAGAAAACAAAATTCGCTTGCTACCCTCACTCAAGAGCCTCAAACTCAGGTCAACTTAAAAGAGAAATTTTCTCACTTAACCACTAAAATAATATTCAAGAAGGAATCAAAAATTCCATTTTCGAATCAAGTCGTGGCAAGAAATTTTGATTTTAAAAGAGAAGTACCACGCTTAATTTTTGGCATGAAAATCGAGGAAAGGAAAAATTATTTTCATATCCTAAAACTTCTAATCCTATGCCTAAGTTTTAGAATATAAATAAGCGTTCACGTTTTCTAAACTTATGAAGTCAAAATCCATCAAAACGCTACCTATTTTATAGTAAATATTGGAGTTAAAAGCTCCAAATTTCAAATATGAAACTAGTGAAATTCCTCAAGAATTACTCTAGCTAAAATGTTCAATTTATGGTTCATTTTCATAGAAACCAAGGGCATAAGATTAGGAGGTGAAATCCATTTTTCAAGTATGAAATGAGGTGCAAATAATCAAGAAGGTTAGGCTTGAAACCTAGAAAATGTTTCCAAATCACTTTGGAGTTTTTGTCACTTTATAAGGAAAACTTTAGTTTTGGCAATATTCTTTTAAAAATCATAACTTGAGTTTCATAAGTCCAAAAATTGCAAATCTTATACCCTTGGAAAATAGATTCAATGAACTAAAACTCTATAGAAGACACTTCTATCAGATTAAAATCAGAAATTAGTCAAATTTTAGTTCCAAATCACTGCTTCAGTAAAAACAGGGCAAAACAGTCTTGAATTTCAGTGAACTTTGAAAATTTGTCAAAATTCATAGGAATCGAACTAACCCTTGAAATTTATACCACTGAAGGAACTTCAAGTCTAGTTTCAAATTCAATAGACAAAACTAAATTTGGATTTTTTTACACCAAGATATAACAGTTTTTTGAAAGCTGATTTTTGAAACTTGAAACACGAAATACCAGCTTTGGAACACCCAATGCAGTTTCTAAATCAGGTCATAACTAAGGCTACACAAGTCCAAAATTAGTGTGGTTTACGACGTTGAAAACTAGATTCAAAATACTAAAAATCACTAGAAAGAACTGTCTTCAAATTCATTTCGTAAGGGGGGTGAAATCGAGATGCAAACTGCAGCTGTTTTTGTGTCATAGTTAAAATAGTAAGAGAAACAGCTAATTTTTCCGATTTACGGTGACTCATAGAAACTGAACTAGCAGGTGTATTTTATACTGTTAGAAAGCTCTCGGAGCCTAGTTTCACATGCCGCAAACGGCACTTGATTTTGACTCCTGTATAAAAAATTACGTGCTGATTAGTGCACACTGGTTGGTTGCCCTGTTCAAAAATTTCCAGGTTTGTTTTCCCTCATTTAAGCTTAATTTTAGCTCATTCAAATGAAGTGATTATTGGAAGATAATTTACACACACATAACCCAACATGTAGCAAGTATTTTTGCATCAATTTAACCAAAAATTTTGAAATTAAAACAAGGGAAACACTCCATCAAAATTCGGACAGCCTTGTTTTTTCTTTCTCTCCAAATTTTTCCTCCCAAACTCTCAAACCAAAACCAAGTTAGAATTCACCAAAACAACAACCAACAACCAAGAAATCCTCAAGGCCACTACCTAATAATCTCCCTCAAGGCATCTTCCTAAGAGTAAGTCAAGAACGCAAGAATTTTCCTCAAGGCATGCTACCTAATGTCAAGGTTCATAGAACCCATCAACAATTCCAAGTTTATATAGCTAAAAACTAAATAAAAGATTAAAGAAAGGTTGGAACTTTGAGGGGTTACCTTCCTCCAAAAATAGCAAGCAAAACCTCAAGAAACAAGCCCTAAACCTCCAAGAATCTTCCCTCCACCAAGTCTTTTACCAAACTTGAAGATGACTCAAGAGGTAAGCAAAGTTGGGAGCAAGTTTTTGTGAGCAAAATGAAGAGGAAAAAGATGAAATCTTCTTGGCTAAATGGAGGAGGAAGGTTCGGCCATGAGAGGGAAGAAGAGAGAGGATTTTGTTTGATTTTTGGTGATGTGAGAGGATGAAGGAAAGATGGGACATAAAACTAACTTTTGGTGCAAAAGTCAATATTTGAATAGTGGTCCATTAGTGCCTCCTAATTAAGATTAATTCAATTCACTCACCTATAATCCCTCAATTAACTTTTTTTAGTATACTTTTGATCATCCTTAACTCTCCAAGACCACTGCCACTCTCAGTCCAAATATTGCATCGAAAAACGTGTTTATCTAATTTTCACTAATTGAATGACAGAAAAAATTAAGTTTAAGGGCAATGTGTTAAAAATATAAAATGAGACATTTACCATGCAAATGCAATTAAAATGAATAAAATAAATTAATTGGAGTAAATGAATGAATAAATAATTAGTAAAGCCAGT
This sequence comes from Coffea humblotiana, assembly GCA_023065735.1. Classification (NCBI taxonomy): domain Eukaryota; kingdom Viridiplantae; phylum Streptophyta; class Magnoliopsida; order Gentianales; family Rubiaceae; genus Coffea; species Coffea humblotiana. The sequence continues at coordinate 14,578,998 of CM041210.1, read as the reverse complement.
AAAATAAATAAAATAATGAAAAAAATTCGGTTCCTCATATCCTTCCCCCCTTAAAAGAATTTCGTTCTCCGAAATTCATATCTTGATCTACAAATAACTCTGGATACTTCTTTCGGATCTCTTCTTCAACTTTCCAAGTTGCTTTCTGGATTCCATGATTTTTCCATAAGACTTTCACTAGGAGGAATTTGCTTGCGCCTTTAACTCCTTCACCTTTCGATCTAAGAGTTTTACTGGTTTTTCTCATATGACAAATTCTTATCAATTTTCACTTCTTCCAGTCGTAACACATGCAACGGGTCGAGATGATATTTCTTAAGTATGGAGGCATGGAAGAAATCATGAAATTTGGATAAGTTTAAAGGTAATTCCAACTTGTAAGCCACGTTCCCTACCGCCTGCATGATCTTATAGGGCCCTACAAATTCGGTTGTAATTTTCTTTGCTTTTCCCGCCATTAGGCTTGCTTTCAAATGTGTAATTTTAAGGAAACACTTTATCTCCAATCTCAAACTCCAAATCTTTCCTCCGATTATCTGCATAGCTCTTTTGGCGGATTTGAGCCGTTCGGATCCTCTGAAGTATCAACTTCACATTCTCAAAGGTTTCCTCAATCCAAGGCACGGTAGTCAGGTCCAAAATCTTCATTTCCCCAACTTCGTTCCAATTGAATCGGAGATCGACAATTTCAACCATAAAGGGTTTCGTAAGGAGCCATTTGTATTGAGGAATGAAAACTGTTGTTATAAGCGAATTTCACTAATGTAAGGTACTGACTCCAATTTTCTCCAAAATTCAAAGTACAAGACCTCAACATGTCCTCTAGGGTTTGGATCATCCTTTTCGATTGTCCATCGATCTGCGGGTGGTAGGTGGTACTAAATTCAGTTTAGTCCCTAGGTTTTCTTGCATCTTTTGCCAAAATCGAAATACAAATTTAGGGGTCTCAATCTGATACTATACTTACCGGTATCCCATGCAACCTTATAATTTCGTCTAAGTACAACTTAGCAAATTTTTCCAAGGAATATTTCATACTAATCGACAAAAGTGAGCAGATTTGGTCAACCGATCCACTATTACCCAAATAGCGTTGCCTCTCTGAGTCCTTGGTAGCCCTGATACGAAATCCATAGTGATATTCTCCCACTTCCACTCAGGTATCTCCAACGGCTGTAATAATCCAGACGGCTTCTGATGCTCGGCCTTAACTTGTTGGCAAGTGAGACAATCGAACAAATTGGGCAATTTCTCTTTTCATATTCTCCCACCAATAAAGGCTCTTCAAGTCCTGATACATCTTATTACCTCCAGGGCACCGTATACTTGGAACGGTGAGTTTCGTCCAAAATTTCCTTCTTTAGCCTTCATCTTTTGGCACCACTAACGATTTCTAAATTTAACACTCCATCGGTCCCAAATTGAAGTCGGACTTTTCCCTTTTTGAACTTTCTCAATCCATTTTTGCACTTCAGGGTCTCCTTTTTGAGTTTCTTTAATTCGATCTAACAAGGTAGACTTCACAGTGATATTCCAAAAATTACCCTCTGTGGCTCAAGACGCGGGTTCCAAACACTAACTTCCTCTAGCATGTGCCATTCTCTCACCATTAAACTGGCCACTTACCTTACGACTTAGGGATCCCCACTATATTAGTTTTTCCAGGGTGGTAGTTAAGCGTACAGTTATAATCTTTCAAAAATTTCACCCATCTACGTTGCCTCAAATTCAACTCCTTTTGGAAAATAAATACTTAAAACTCTTATGATCAGTGAAATCTCGAAAGTCACTCCATAGATAATGTCTCACTTTTTCAAGACAAACACCACTGCCGCTATCCAAGTCATGGGTCGGGTAATTCTTTCATGAGCTTTCAACTTACGGGAGGCATACACAATTACTTTTCCGTTTTGCATTAACACACATCCTAAACCATCTTTTGAAGCATCTGTATAAACATGAAACCATCTCCTCCGCCACAATGCTAATATAGGTGTCTCGGTCAAACACTTTTCAACTCTTAACCCTTTCTCGCATTTAGAATCCCATATGAACTTGCAAACTTTTAGTCAACTCGGTTAGGGTTTCGCGATTTAGCAAAATCCTTGATAAACAGTGTAATACCCCGCTAACCCTACGAAACTCCGAATTTCGGTAGGATTTCTGATTGTTTCTACTTAGAAACAGTTCTACTTTAGTTGGATCCACAGTAATCACTTTCTTAGAGATTATATGACCTAGAAAGGCTATTTCTTCCAACCAAAACTCACACTTATTGATCTTAACAAAAAGTTGGTGCTCTCTCAGGTTTGCAAGAATATCCTCAGGTCGTTCATGATCTTCTCAGACTTAGAGTACACCAATATGTCATCAATGAATACTATCACAAATTATCCAAATACGGTTTAAAGACCCGATGCATCAAGTCCATAAATGCTGCTCGCATTAGTTAACCCAAAAGGATAATTATAAATTCAAAGTGCCCATATCTCGAATTGAAAGCGGTCTTAGGTACATCCGCTTTTAGGATCCTCAACTGGTAATAGCTCTGCCTCAAATCCAATTGAAAAATACACGACCCCTTTGAGTTGATCAAATAACTCATCTATGTGAGGTAAAGGGTATTTGTTCTTAATGGTTACATCGTTCAAGTCTCGATAGTCTATGCATAGTCTCAACTTCCATCTTTCTTCTTAACAAAGAGCACTGGAGCTCCCCACGGTGAATCACTTTCTCTAATAAAATCTCTTTCTAATAAATCTTGCAACTGCAACTTCAATTGTTTTAACTCAACTAGAGCCATTCTGTAAGGCATCTTAGAGATAGGTGCCGTCCCCGAAGTTACATCAATTTTGAACACTATTTCTCTCCGGAGGCAACGTCTTTAATTTCTCGGGAAAGACATCGAAAAATTCCTTCACTACTAGCGCGTTTTCCAATTTCACCTTATCCCCAAGTGTATTTATAAAAAAACCTAGATATTCTTTAGTTCCACTACTCAACAATTTCTTAACTCGAATCCCCGAAATTAGAGCAGATGATACTAGTCTACCCCTCACATCTAATTTCAAAATTGCTTCCCCCGGGATGCGCAATTCTACTAATTTCATTTTACAATCCAACTGAGCATGATATCGAACTAATCAATCCATCCCAAGTATCACATCATATCCCTTAATTGCTAGACTCATTAAATCTGTCAACAATTTCCTCTTACCGACCCAAATCTCACAGTTTCTATAAATCTTATTAGCAATTAAGCACTAGTCCCCCGTAGAAGTCTTAACTTTCAAATCAAAAAGTAAGAAATCACATTTTACATTTATACCCTTCATAAAATTAGGATCTACGAATGAATGGGTTGCCTCGAGATCAATTAAACCTAACTAGACGATGAAAAACGGGGATCGTACCTTCCACCACTTCGATTGGATTAGGGATTTGCTGGTTGTCAAGGCATAAACCCTAGCTGGCACTTTTGGTCGGCTCCTTCCGGCACTCGACTGCTTTGAAGCGGATCTAGCAGACTGCTGAGTATTTTCCCCTTCATTAGAGGCATTAGGGCAACTCATAATCTGATGCTCGGCACTACTGCCAAAGCAGGGACACTTTCTTTACTTTCTCCAGCACTCGACCTCAGTGTAGTTAGGCTCCTGCCACAATATCCACAAGTCACATGAGGAGTGACGGGGCCTGACCAGGTGAGAGATTTCCTTTTACTAGATCTCGCCCACTTTGATTTCCTTTTGGCAGGGTTCACTCTTGATGGAGCATCCTCCTGCTTTCCGGGTATCTCACTCCTCCCAAGCCCTCTCCCATCTTAGGGGTTGGATAGACATTCTTTGAAGTTTAGGAGCATGCTTGGATTACCTCCTCTTCTAGCATAAAAGTTTTGGATTGGGACTTAACATTTTCTACCCCTCTGTGCATTAATCCAAGGCATCAGTAAACGTAGTGATCTGCGTTACTGTTAGGAACTCTTGGATTTCCACATTTAACCCTTGAATGAATCTCCTTATCCTTTTTGCTCCATGACCACTAGTTCAGGGGCAAATTTGGAAAGTTTGTTGAACCGTTCCTCGTACTCGGCCACACTTAGCAACCCTTGATTCAGCCCAATAAAGTCGTCCTCCCTCTTTCTTGTATCATTGGCGGAAGGAACTTGGCGTTAAACTCCTTCTCAAAGTTGGGGTTTGTTCTCTCTCCCATTTTGCCATAATAACATTCCACCATGAGCGCGCCGCTCCCTCGAACTGGAAGACGACGAATTCACCTGCCTTTCCTCGGCATACGTAGGGCGGCAAAGATCTCAACCATCCTTTCAAACCAATTTTCTGCCGTTTCGGATTCAGATCCTCCGTGAAATTTAGGTGGGTGAACTTCAAGAAACCGCTCTAGAGCTCTATCGTCATCCCTTTCTTGGTTTCTAGGTGGATTGACCGGCTTCAGGGCCTTGGCGCTCAATTAGACGCTCAAGGACATCAGTTATGTGGTTAAGGGCCGTGGCCACTTTGGTCACCCCTTCATTCCTAGGATTTTGGTTCGGACCAGTCGCTGATCCCTCATCTCTATCAAAAGTGCGGGGTTACCGAAACCCACGCCCACGACCCAGTCTACGTCCTCACCTATCCATTTATCAAGAGTCTAAACGCAGAATTAAAAGAGGAGAAATAAGCATAGAAATTTAAAAGCATATGCAAGTTGCAAGAATACTTGAAATTAAAGTATAATTCTTTACATAAACTAAAAGTCATATTACAAGTCAAGAGTTTATAAAACAAGTCAATACTGTCAAGTACAGGACATAGTCCAAGTGTCTCAAAATAGAGGTACATGCAAACAAAATACAAAAGCCTCAAGACGAGAATTACCCCTTCTAAGTCCTTAGAAAAATCAAAAGATCAGAAGATCACTAGTCTATGTGGACCGTACTAGTAGACCCCATATCCTCAGAAGGATCCTCCTTGGGTTCCTCCTCCATGGGCTCTATGTCTTCCTCCTCACCAGGGGCAGCATCCCCAGGTCCTCCTCCACCCATGGCCTCCTCTATGTGATCGGCCATGGTCCCACATTCTGCTAGAATACCGTCCAAACAGTCTCTTACCTCCTCCACAATCCGAATGAGGCGTCCATCGGTCGCCTGAAATTGAGTTTGGGAGGCGTCAGCTTTCTGACGCTCCTCGAAAACCCTAGTTTCCAACTCCTGAATCCTGGCAGTTTGCGCCTCCATAGTGGCCCTCATCACCTCCCTCTCTGCTTGAGCTACCCTGAAATCATGGGTCAACTGTCTTCTCTCCTCAACTACCCTTAACACCACGTGATTAGGGTAGGAGAACCTCTCACGACACGGGCACGTCCTAACCCACCTGGCGGGTGACCACCGAAGGGGGAGTCCACCTCCAACCATCCAAAAACCAAATCATTGGGGGAGGTCCCTCGATCCTATCACTGTCGCTGCCACTGTCCATTTCCTACAAACAACCCATAAAACTAAAGGTTAGGTTCTTAAAATCACTGGTGCCATTCAAAGATTTAACTTAAGATTTATCACTGATTTCTATGACCAAAAGTTCACGACTAAGAACTTCTAACACTATTCCAGGTATTTCAAACCAAGCGCACTAATACCAACTGTAACGCCCACATCTCTCCCTAGGGTGAGCCCTAAGGTATCAGCGGGGCGCCTGCTCAATTTTCATCATGACTTATGCACTCATTTAAACTTAATAGAGATCCACAAGTCAACCGAAGATTTAAAATTAAAGGAATATTTCGAATATACAAGCCAAATTTTTCTAAGGTTACCATTTACAATTACAATCCAAAAATCCAAATATAACAAAGTTTACATTTCAAATGTCCCAAATATCATACAAAAGATTTACTAACTTCAACCAAAAATCGCTAGTCTAGAGTCCCCAACTTTCACTTCCAAAACCTCTTAAGGAAAATAATTTTGGGTGAGTTAACGCTCAGTGAGGCCAAGAAAATCAAGCAAGCAAGCAAGTAGCACGAACCAAATCAAATAGCACACTTAAAATCGACTTAACATGAACTTCATATAGGTGAGTAAGTAGGAAGTAAAACACAAGTAACAAGGATACAGGAGCTCTCAGGAACTATTCCCACGTCTCGACCGATTCAAACCATCTTTGGTTTGACCCTTTGTCAACTCAAGTAGCAACATGTCCGTAGGGCTCCACTTGCTTCCTCTATCCACCATCATACTCTTGCGGATCCGGAACCAAACAAGCACGAGATGACAATACTTATTCGAGTATGCGAAACAACATTTCAAAAGATCAAACTATATAATTTTTTCATTGTTCACCAAGTTTTTCGACCAAACCCTTGTCGGCTCGAGTTACAAGGTTAGCCAATAAGTTGGGTGTCCCTACAAGTATAACTGGTCGATGAGATAACGTTCCAATCGACTTAGATTCAATCATAACACTGAGTCGAGATAAGAGGTACCTCCCACCTGAATAGGATGCGGTACATGTTGTCATTCAATGCTCATGAGTTAAAAGCATGTTCGAGTACAAGTGCAAATCTTACAAATTCATACAACAAATAGCAAGTATTCAAGAAGGAGAGGACGAAAGCGATAAAGTACACTCTCACCTCGACAAGTTCACAAGAATCACATAGCACTTGTACAAATATTATTTCAATTATAGCAATATGAAACATGCATTTGATACTCACCAAAAGTTAAGAGCAAAGCGAGAGCAAAAAGCAAGAGGTCAAACGAGCTCCTCGGTGTCCACGTGATCACCTGAGACATACACCATCACAGTTACCTAGGTATTCGACCAAGACTAATAAGAGAAAACAAAATCCCCTTGCTACCCTTACTCAAGAGTTTCAAGTTTAGGTCAACTTAAAAGAGAAATTTTCTCACTTAACCACTAAAATAATATTCAAGAAAGAATAAAAAATTCTATTTTCGAATCAAGTCGTGGCAAGAAATTTCGATTTTAAAAGAGAAGTACCACGTTAATAAATGCACGAAATATGTGACGCCCTTACTTCTCCCTAAGGTGAACCAAAGAGTATCGGCGGGACGCCTGCCTAACTCTCGCTAGGACTCGATATGAATCCAATTCAAATTTAAGGATAAGTAACCAAATAATAAAAGTCGAAGTGAGGAAAAGTCGCTTCCTTAATGGAACATTCAATTCTTACATCATAAGTTATCAAAAGTACATCAACTTTCCCCAATATACAACCACTAGAAGTCAACTAATCAATTACATTCCAAGATCCTAATCAAAAGTAATCAAGTCGGCTTCTTAAAAAATTTTTCCATTCCGAGCTCCTGTTAAGGAAAACAAAGTAATGGGGTGAGCGAACGCTTAATGAGGTCAAGAAAACATGCAACACATAGTACAAATAACAATAACACTTATCCAGGAAATAAAGCTATAAAGTTCAGGTAATACACAATTAGCAATAAAACACACTCAATAAGGATACGGAAGCTCTCAGAAGCTGAATTTCACTTGCTTTGCCGAGACTCGATCCAATACCTCCACGTGATGACACTCCGTTAACCGAGTAGGTATTAAGTCCATAGAACTCCACTTACTTCAGACTCCCGTTCACCGTTACACCTCCTATTCCGGGCCCGCACTTCTTTTATATACGACGATACTACTCGAGTATGCCAAGCGAGATCTCTCAAATAGATCAAACTTATGAACTTTCTCATGGCTCACCAAGCTTTACGACCAAACCCATGCCGGCTCGAGTCGCAAGGTCAGCCAATGAGTTTGGGCGTCCCCCACTATTATAAGTAGAAGTCGATGATCTTCACTCCAATCGACATTGATTCAAACATAAGTATAACTCACTATTGTAACACTTCACTTAATTCACTTAGCAAATTCACTTCACACAATTCAATTATAAATTCACTTAAAAGAGAACGAGTGCGATAAAGTACACACTCGTCTCGATAATTCCAAAATACTCAATTAATGAGGAACAATTTAAGCATTTAGCAACACTTCATACACTTGACACTCACCAATTCAAAATAAGTGAGTAAAGAGAGTCTTTAGTGATCCGTTCCGAGATTCTCCTCAAGACCCTCTTGAGCGCCTGAAGAAAAACGACCAACAATCACTCTCATACATTCACAACCCCTTATCAATTAAGGTAGAATGTACACTTGCTTAAAAATTAAGATAATGTTTTAAAAGAGTTTCACTCTATTGAAATTCAAGATTCAAAGTGAGAGTTTAAAGTCACAAGGAAGAACTTGTATCCTCCATGAAATCGGGATTAAAACGAACTATCAATATCAAAAGGAAATGAAAAGTTTCTTAAAAACTCATTTTCTAATAAATCAAGAATTTTAGCTTTGCACGACAAACTTGGTAAAATCAGATATTGAGTTAGGTATGTCCAAAAATGGGAAACTTTATACCGTTGGAAACTAGATCCAAAGTACTAAAAGTTTCCAGAAGACACTTTTCCAAGGTTCCAAACAGAAAGCATTCATTTTTCAGCTCAAACTTGCTGATTCAAGAAGGCAAGATAGAACCAGACTTGGTTTTCGGCGATGTTTGAAAATTCGGTAAAATTTACAGGAAATGAATTAGTCTCTGAATTTATAACACAATAAGGGTCCCAATTAAATTTTCAAACACAACAAGCGGAATTAAATTTGGAGTTTTGATCAACAAGATATAACAGTTTAAAATCGGTTCATTTTCACGACCTGATCAGTGAATTTCCAGAGTTGAAGAGCAATTTTTGGGGCATCATTTGGATATCGAAATGGTATTGAAATTACACCAAATTTGGTACACTTAAACCTCCATATACGGACTACTTCTCTATCAAAATTTAGATAAAAACTCGCACAGGAAGGTAGTTAACAAAACGATCAAAGTTTGTGAAATCTTTCAAAGCAAATCTGCTATCCTATTTCTCTTTCTTTTCCAAAAGTTTTGTCCAACGAAATCAGCCCCAATTCGCTCCATTTTTTAAACCAAGATTTCAGAAATATTTAATAAGCAATTGATGGTTAAATGACACTAAAATTTTTGAAATATAACCTCCCAAAACAGATTTGACCATTCGGTCAGCAAGGAAGGGAAAAGTTTCCAATTTCAAGCTTTGTTGCATTTTCGAAATCAAACCATATCTAGCTCTATACAACTCCAAATTGAGAATGGTTTATGGAGTTGGAAACTAGGTTCAAAATGATACAATTTATCAGAAGACATCATTTTGAAAAATCTTTTCACAAGTAGGACAAAATCGAGCCACAAGATGCAGCTTCCCAGTTTCATTCGAACACATAGGCAACGCAGAACAGCCGACTTTGCCGATTTACTACGGATCACTCAAAATGAACTAACAGTGGATTTTATACCGTTGGAAAGCTCTAAATGTCTAGTTTTGAATGCCACTAACAGCACTCAATTTTGATTTTTGCACAAAAAATTATGTTTGGACAAAGAACCACTGTCCGAGTACCCTGCTAAGTGTTTTCCAGATTTGAATCTTTACCAAAACTCAAGTTTTGTGCAACTATTCGAAACGATTTTTGAAAGGCACTTTGTACACACAATATACAACATATATCCATCAATTTAACAATCAACCAAGTATCAAAATTTTGAAACTAAAACAGAACAACATGACCAGAATTTCAGCCAACTTCCTTTCGCAACTTTCCTTCGATTTCTCTCCACTTTCTAACCATAATCATCTCATTCATCACATAAACAACCATAATCAAACAATCAAGCCTCAAGTCAGCTATCTAGAGGTCTCATCGGGACAGCTAGCTTATGATTTAAAGCGAGATAAATGGTTCCTCAAGTCCGCTAACCTATAAACGCGATTAAGAGGTGAAAACTAACCATCCATCTTCTTAAAATTTGAAAGATTAAGAGGTGAAGAAAGGTTACCTCTTCAAGTTATGAACCCTAGTTAGAAGTGAGTGTTCTACCAAATTTTCACCAAGAAAACTCCACAAGTCTTCACCTTCCTCCAAGATGGAGTAAAATCTCAAGAAGCTATGAAGTTGGATGAAGATTTGCAAGTGAAATGGAACCAAAAGAATGGAGTTTCTTCCTCCCTTTTCTTCCTTGTTGTTTCGGCCGAGAGTGAGGAGAGAGAGATGAGTGAGTTGAGTGTTTGGCTTGTGTTGGAAGATTGGAGGGAAAAGTAGCCATTAAGCTTGCCAAAAGTCAACTTTGAATAGTTGTCGAAATAGTGTCGTGCACTACCATTTTCTCTCTTATTTGATACACTCATGCACTAATCCTCCAATGTAATTCATTTAACACTGTAATTTCTCACTCTTACTAGTCTAATATTAATTTCTCAAATCTCCACTTAGTCGTTCGAGCGCGGCTTACGCGAACTTTCGACTCGCGCGCGATAAAGCGAAATTTAAGGGCAATTCATGCAATTAAAATATAATTAACTAACTTTAAGGCAAATAATTATAAAATGACTATTTTAAGAATAAAAACATGAGTCCTCACATCCTCTCCCCCTTAAAAGAATTTCGTCCACGAAATTCATACCTTGATCTGGAAACAGGTCTGGGTATTTCTTCCGAATTTCCTCCTCTACTTCCCAAGTTGTTTCTTCTACTCAGTGATTTCTCCAACAGACTTTTACCAAAGGGATTCGCTTATTCCTTAGTTCCTTCACCTTACGATCCAGAAACTTCACTGGTCTTTCCTCATAAGTCAGTGTCTCATCAATCTCAATATTTTTCGGTTGCAGTACATGAGACGGATCTGGATGATATTTCTTGAGTATAGATACGTGGAAAACGTTATAAATCCAAGATAAACTTGGTGGCAGTTCCAACTTATAAGCCACGTTTCCCACACGTTGAAGTATCTTATAAGGCCCTACAAATCTAGGTTGCAACTTCTTTCCTTTTCCTGCCATCAAACTTGCTTTTAGAGGTGTGATTTTAAGAAAAACTTGATCTCCAATCGCAAATTCTAAATCCTTCCTTCGATTATCTGCATAGTTCTTTTGACGACTCTGTGCTGTTTGAATCCTCTGACGTATTAATTTCACCTTTTCTCGCGCCTCTTCAATCCAAGACACTGCAGTTGGGTTTAAGGTCTTTCTTTCACCTATTTCATCCCAAATCGGAGACCTACACTTCCGGCCATAAAGTGCTTCATACGGAGCCATTTGAATAGATGAATGGAAACTATTATTATATGCAAACTCCACCAATGTCAAGTACTTACTCCAACTCTCTCCAAAATCCAAAATACAGGTTCTCAACATGTTCTCAAGGGTCTGAATTGTCCTCTCCGACTGTCCATCAGTCTGGGGATGGTAAGTAGTACTAAAACTCAACTTGATTCTTAGCATTTCTTACATTTTCTGCCAGAATCGAGAAACAAACCGAGGGTCTCGGTCGGATACAATACTTACTGGAATCCTATGTAGCCTAATAATCTCATCCAAATACAGTTTAGTCAACTTCTCTAATGAGTATTTCATACTAATCGGCAGAAATGAGCAGATTTAGTCAATTTATCTACTATCACCAAAACAGTATCGTGATCTCTTTGCGTCTCCAAATACAAAATCCATAGTGATATTTTCCCACTTCCACTCGAATATCTCTAAAGGTTGCAATAAGTCAGACGGTTTCTGATGCTCGGCTTTAACCTGCTGGCAAATCAAACAAGTCTAGACGAACTGAACAATTTCCTTTTTCATATTCTCCCACCAGTACAAACTCTTCAAGTCTTGGTACATTTTATTCCCTCCAAGATGTACCATGTACTTAGAACGGTGCGTTTCTTCTAAAATTTTCCTTTTTAACCTTTCGTCCTTTGGTACTACTGTACGATTTCGAAATTTTAGTACACCGTTTATTCCCAAATTAAAATCCGACTTTTCTCCCTTACTAATTTTCTCCAACCACTTTTGTACTTCAACGTCCTTCTCTTAAGTTTCCTTGATACGTTCCAACAGAGTGGATTTCATGACAATGTTCCCAAGGAACACTTTTCTCGGTTCAAGACGAGGATTCCAAACACTAACCTCTTCCAACAAGTGTAATTCTTTAATCATCAATCCTGTCACTTGCACTTGACGACTTAAAGTATCTACTACCACATTAGCCTTCCCTGGGTGATAATTTATCGTGCAATCATAGTTATCTAAAAATTCCATCCATCTATGTTGTCTCAAATTCATTTCTCTTTGGAAAAACAAGTACTTAAGGCTCTGATGGTCCGTGAAAACTTCAAACGTCACTCCATAGAGGTAATGTCTCCACTTCTTCAATGCAAACATTACAGCCGTTAACTCCAAATCATGAGTTGGATAATTTCTCTTGTGAGGTTTTAACTTTCTAGAGGCATATACAATCACCTTATCATTCTGCATCAATACACACCCCAAACCTTCTTTGGAAGCATCTGTGACGCCCTCACTTCTCCCTAAGGCGAACCAAAGGGTATCGGTGGGACGCCTGCCCAACTCTCGCCAGGAATCGATATAAATTCAATTCAAATTTAAGAGTAACTATCGATACTAAAAGTCGAAGATATAAAGAAAGTTTGCTTCCTTAATAAACATTCAAGTCTTACATCACAAGATACCAAAAGTACATCTTATTCCCAAAATACACAACCTCCAAAAGTTGTCTAGACAAATACATTCAAAGTTCTAATCAAACGTCCACCAAGTAGATTTCTCCATAATTCCTTCCATTTCAACTCCTGTTAAGGAAAACAAAACTAACGGGATGAGCGAATGCTCATGAGCCCAAGAAACACATATGCAAGCACGTAATCCAAGTAACCACAACAATTATACAGTAAGTGAAGCTGTAAAGTTCGAGTAATTAACATTTCAAGTAGGAAAAGTAAGCAGAAACAATTCAAGAATACTGTAGCTCTCAGGAGCTAAATTCCATGTAGTCGAATCAAGGTCTTGATCAAATTCCATGTTGACACTCCGTCAACCACATAAGTATCAAATCCGTAGATCCACCACTTTCTTCGAATCCCGTCACCTTTACACCCTCTTACCGGGCCCGCTCATCAAGGTTTTGATTTTACTCGAGTATATCGTGGCAATACTACGTGAGTATGCCAAGCAAGATCTCTCCAATAGATCATGCTTCACGAATATCTCATGGTTTGCTAAGCTTATCGACCAAACCCACGCTGGCTCGATTCGCAAAGTTAGCCAACGAGTTTGGGTGTCCCCCGAATACGAATTTAAGTCGAGGAGACAACACTTCAATCAACGATCACGAATACGAATCACAACCACATCACATCACACGAGTCGAATATTAATTCACACGAGTTGAATATCAATTCACATAGTGAAATTTAATCATAAATTTCATGGAAAAGAGAACGATTGCGATAAAGTACACACTCGTCTCAAAAATTCGAATTCATATAACACACAAGCAACAATCCACGTATTTCACAACAACTCATGCACTTGACACTCATCAAGTCAAAACAAAAGTGAGTAAGTGAGCAATTAAGCCTTAGATGTCCGCTTCGAGATTCTCTTGAAGATCTCCTTGAGCGCCTGAACAAATAACAAGTAACTTTCACTCACAACCATGTATTAACCAAGAAGAATATCCACTAGTTTAGGATTAAGAGAAAGTCTTAAAGAGAACCTTAATCACTCGAAAATTGAGATTCAAAAGTGGGGATTTAATAACACAAGAGAAACTGATTTCCTCCATGAAATCGAGTTTAGAACGATCAAGCAATATCAAAGGATAAGGAAAAATTTCCAAAAACTCATTTCCCAACAAGTTGGAAAATTTTAGTTTTGTGCGTCAAATTTAGAAAAATCAGATCTTGCACTGGATAGGTCACTTACTCATTCTAAATGGAAAAATTTGTATCGTTGGAATCTTGGTTCGGAGTACTAAAAGTTCCTAGAAGATACATTTCCAAGATTCTAAATGGAAAACACTCATTTTTCAACTCAAAGTTTCAGTTCCAATAGGACAGGTTTGAACCAGTCTTGGTTTTACAGTCATCTTTGGAAATTCGGCGTAATTCAAAAAAAATGAATCAGCCCTTGAATTCGTAACACAATAAGAGTTCCAAACAAGGTTTCAAACACGACAAATGGAACTAAATTCGGAGTCTTGAGTCGGTAAATTTTCACTACTAGAACAGTGAATTTCCAGATTTAAAAAGCTATCTTTGTAGCATCATTTGGATATCGAAAGGTTGTTGAAATAACACCAAATTTGGTACACTTAAACCTCTATATGTGGACTACCTCTGTATCAAATCTCACTCAAAAACTTACGTGGGAAGGTAGTTGACAAAATGACCAAAGTTCGTGAAATGTTTCAAGGCTAATCTGCCTTCTTGCTTTTATTTCTTTTCCAAACATTTTGCACAATGAAATCGGTCCAAATTTGATCCATTTTTTAAACCAAGGTCCTAGAAACCTTTAATAAACATTTGATGGTCGATTGTCATTAAAATTTTCGAAATAAAGCATCCCACAACAAACTAGACCAGTCGGCCAACAAGAAAGGAAAAACTGTCCAGTTTTCCAGCTTGGTCGCACTTTCGAAATCAGGCCACATCTCACTCAATACAAGTTCAAATTAGGAATGGTTGGTGGCGTTGGAAACTAGGTTCAAAATGCCACATTTCATCAGGTGAAAAAGTTTCTAAAATCATTTCACAAGTGAGAGAAAATAGAGCCACAAGATACAGCTTCTCCATTTCTCTCGGACAGACCATCACGACAGGACAGTCAACTTTGTTGGATCACTACGGTTCACTCAATTCGAACTAGCAAGTGATTTTTGTACCGTTAGAAAGCTACGAATGTCTAGTTTTGAATGCCACTAACAGCACTCAATTTCGAATTTTGTACAAAGAGATATGTTCAAGCAAAGTGGTACTGTTCGGCTGCCCAGATTACCATTTCTAGATTTCTTTAAATTTCGAAAATCCAAGTTTTGTTCAACCAAATGCAACGATTTTTGGAAGACACTTTCTACACATAATATACAACATATCTCAAACAATTTCACAGCCAACAAACATCAAAAATTTCGAAAATAAAACAGAGTAACATGACCAGATATTTTCGGCCAGCTTGCACTTCCAACTTTCCTTTGATTTTTCCTTCACTTTCTAACCATATTCATCTCAAATAACACGTAAACAACCACATTCAACTAATTACACCTCAAGGCAGGTACCTAAAGGTATCATCAAGTCCGCTAGCCTAAAGTTAAAACAAGATAAAATGGATTTCTTCAAGTCCTCTACCTATTTCATGCTTTGGGTTGTCAAACCTATGAAATCTAAGCTTGATTCTTGAAGAAAAATGGAGAGATTGCAAGAGTTGATGGTTACCTCTTAACCCTTGAAGAAACCAGAAATTTTCACCACAAAACCTCCAAGAACTTTCCACTAGATAATGTCTTCCTCCAAGCTAAAGTTAATTTCCAAATAGTTTTGAAGTTGGGTGCAAATTTGGAAGTGAAATGGAAGCAAGAATTGAGCAAGTGAAGTGAAGCTTTTTCCTCCTTTCTTCCTTGGGTGTTCGGCCGACCAAGAGAGAGGAAGAGAGGGGTTTTGTGTGTTGTGAAGGTTGGTGGATGAAGTGTGTTAAGGAAACCAAGTTAAAAGTGAAAAAGTCAACTCGTAATAGTGCGCGAATAGTGTCCCGTACTACCACTTTTCTCTCTTATTTGTTGCACTAATCCTCAAATGTAATTCTTTTAACACTGTAATTATTCACTCTTAGTAGTCTAGTATAAGTTTCTTAAATCTCCACTTAGTCGTTTTGACGCGAAATACGCGAACTTTCGATTCGCGCGTGATAAGGCGAAATTTAAGGATAATTCACGCAACTAAAATATAATTAACTAACTCTATGGCAAATAACTTATAAAATGACTATTTTAAGAAATAAAATATAAGCTTTCAAATCTTCAAGATCATTGCACTCTCGGATCAAATATTGTCTCGAAAAATGTGTATTCGCTATTTCTTACTAAACGAGCCTCCGAAAAATTAAATTTGCTAACGAGATGTTTTAAAAATATAAGTAAGGCATTGTTCCATGTAAATGGATTTAAAATGATTGAAATAAATTATTCGGAGAAAACGGGTGAATAAATATTTAAATAAACCAGTAAAATAAGATAAAAATAAGAAAATTTTCGAGTCCTCACAGCATCTGTATAGACCACAAATCTATCCTTTTCATTAGGTAAGGCTAATACAGGTGCCCTTGTCAAACGTTTTTTTAACTTCTGAAAACTTTCTTCACATTTAGGACTCCATATAAATTTTTCACTTTTCTTAGTCAACTCAGTCATGGGCCCCGCAATCTTAGAAAAATCTTTGATAAATCTCCGGTAATACCCTGCTAATCTTATGAAATTTTGAACTTCAGTAGGGTTTTTCGATTGCTTCCATTTAGAAACTGCTTCAATTTTGGTAGGATCCACCTTAATTCCGTTCTTGAAAATTATATGACCTAAGAAAATTACTTTTTTCAACCAGAATTCACATTTGTTAAATTTAGCATACAACTGATGTTTCTCAAGATTTGTAAAACAACTTTCAAATGTTTCTCATGATCCTCCAAAATTTTAGAATACACCAGTATATCGTCAATCTTAAATACTACTACAAACTGGTTCAAATAAGACTTAAAGATTTTGTGTATTAAATCCATAAAAGTTGCAGGTGCATTAGTCAATCCGAACGGCATCACTGCAAACTCAAAGTGTCCGTACCTCGAGTTAAAGGCAGTCTTAGGTATATCTTTTTCCAAAATCCTCAATTGATAATAACCTTGCCTAAGATCCGACTTGGAGAATACTACCGCCCCTCACAATTGGTCAAATAATTCATCAATGTGGGGTAAAGGATACTTATTCTTGATGGTAACGTCATTCAAGTCTCAGTAGTCTATACACAATCTCAAGCTACCATCTTTTTTTTAACAAACAACACTGGAGCTCCCCACGGTGAATCACTTTCTTTTATGAAATCTCGTTCTAGAAGGTCTTGTAATTGCAATTTTAACTCTTTCAATTCAGTCGGAGCCATTCTACAAGGCATTTTAGAGATAGGTGCTACTCCCGGAGCCACATCAATCTTAAAGACTATCTCTCTTTCCGGAGGCAAAGACTGTAGTTTCTCAGGAAAAACATCTGGATACTCCTTTACTATGGGCATATCTTCCAACCTCACTTTATCACTAGGAGTATTTATAAGAAAAGCAAAATATCCTTAAGGTCCCTTACTCAACATCTTCCTAACTCGAATTCCTGAAATAAGAGCAGATGAGACTAGTCTATCCCTTACATCCAATTTTAGGGTTGGTTCTCCAGGAATACACAGCTCTACCATTTTCGTTTTATAATTTAACTGAACATGGTAGTGAGCTAACCAGTCCATTCCTAGGATGACATCATATCCCTTAATAGCTAAACTCATCAAATCGGCCAGTAATTTCCGCTTTCCGACCCATATCTCACAATTTCTATCTACTAAGTTAGCAATTAAGCTTTGATCCCCAGTAGGCATTCTAACCTCCAAGTCATAAGATAACTTAATTGGTTTCACATCTATCCCACTCATAAAGTTAGGGTTCACAAAAGAGTGTGTTGCACCCGGATCAATCAAAATTTTAACTAAACGGTGGAAAATAGGGATCGTACATTCAACTACCTTAGTAGAGTCGGGAATTTGTTGATAATCCAATACGTAAACCCTAGCAGGCACTTTAGGTCGACTCCCTCTAGCGCTAGACTGCTTAGATGCCAATTTCTCTGGCCGTTGAACACTACCTCCTATTTTCGGCGCAATTGGACAACTCGAGAGCTGGTGCTCAACACTACCATAATACAAACATTTTCTCGATTTCCTCCAACAATCATTTTCCACATGATTGGACTTACCACAATAGCCACAACTAATTTGAGGAGTCACGGCCTGACCACCAGATGGTGTTCCTCTCGCTTGACCTTGCCCAATGCGGCCTCCTCTTGATAAGACCCCTCATGATGCTCCGGCGGTCCTCAATCCGCCCGCTCCTCTGCCCATTTTATAAGGTGGGACACTCTTACTTGTTTGTCCAGAAAGATAATTAGTAATACTCCTTTTCTTAGTGTGGAAGTCCCTAACTTGCAGCCTTGCGCTCTCGACTCTCTGCGCCTTCTCTAAGGCTTCAGTAAATGTAGAGATTTGGATTGCCGTTAACCCATCTTGAATCTCCACATTAAGTCCTTGCACAAAGCGTCTTATCCTATTTCGCTCATTAGTCACCAATTCCGGAGCGTATTTAGAAAGTTTAGTAAATTTCCCTTCATACTCAGTTACACTAGAAACTCCCTGTCTCAACTTTATGAATTCGTCCTCCCTTTTCTCTTGAATCAAAGGCGGAAGAAACTTCTCATTAAACTCCATTGTAAAGTTTTTTCCGATCCAAAGAGTCTGCGCTCTTTCCCATTTTCCCCTTATCACATTCCACCAAACACGTGCCACACCCTTAAATTGAAAGGCAGCAAAGATCACTCGTTGCTCCTCAGTATAGTCTAGGGCGGAAAATATATTGGTCATTCTCTCCAACCAATTCTCCGCTAACTCGGGGTCAGATCCTCCAATAAACTTAGGCGGAGCAAATTTCAAAAATCTCTCCAACGCTCTATCCTGTATCCCAGGTTGATTAACAGGTTCTGGACCTTGTCGTTCGGCTAATCGTTCTAGAATATCCGCCATTCGGTTAATGGCAGTAGCCACTTGATTATTCCCCTCGTTAACCTGCTCTTGGTTCGGTCCAGTTGCCGACCCTTGATCATCCCCTTGAGTTTGGAGTTGCCTAACCCTACGCCATCGACCCCTACCACTCCTTCGGCCGTCCATGATCCTAATTATACCTAAATGCAAGAATAAAATAAATACGCGAGAAAATATTTAAAATAAAAGTCAATCATGAAAAATATTAGAAATAACAATAACTAACATATATTAACACTTTAAGTTTCGTACAATTAGCAAGTCACGGGGCATTTACAAAAATATAGCACACAGGTGCCACAAAAGTACATTTAGTCAAGCACGTCAAAAGTAG
Source organism: Coffea humblotiana (assembly GCA_023065735.1). Lineage (NCBI taxonomy): Eukaryota > Viridiplantae > Streptophyta > Magnoliopsida > Gentianales > Rubiaceae > Coffea > Coffea humblotiana. The sequence continues at coordinate 14,559,882 of CM041210.1, read as the reverse complement.
ATTCAAGTGCCTCAAAAGTAGGCCACATAGTTAAGCAAAATATAATGACCTTTGAACTAGCACCACCCCAACTAATCCTAGCTACAAAAGTCAAAAGATTCATCACTCCAAATCTAATCCTCAGCAGGACCGTCAGGCGGGACCTCTTTCTCGGGGTCCTCCTCGAAAGACTCCTCCTCACGAGTGCCCTCAGGAATCGGGATCTACACAGCGTCCATCACCTCCTCTATCAACATGGTGGTGTCAGCTAGAATCCCAGCGGCCCGATCCCGGATCTCCTCGACTACCTTAACGAGTCGAGCCCTAGTCCTCTGAAACTCATCACGAGCGGCCTCAACTCTAACCAGTTCGTCTACTACTGTCCCCCTAACTCCACAATCCTAGCACCCTGAGCATCCACCATAGCATTCAGTTCCTCGATCTCCTAGAGTAAGCCTCTATTAGTATTCACCAACTGCCGACGCTCATCGTCAATGGACAATACCAGGTCATTAGGGTAAGCATGCGTCGCCTTACAGGGATAACGGGAAAACCTAGAGGAAGGCGAGAATCGAACGCGAGGTCCTCTACCAAATGCTCGATAGTAGATAGGCCTAAGAGACTCCACGTGGCCATTAGCATGTCCGTTACCATTGGCAGCATGCCCTCCATTACCATTCTCCATCTCTACAAAACAACCACAAATTCTAGGTTAGAAACTTAAAGTCACTAATTCATTCAAACATCACTTAAGGTATAAATAAGTTATCTCGTTCCTATTTTCAAAGGTAAAATCTCTAATACATCTCCCAAATAGATCTCTAAACCTAGCGCTCTGATACCAACTGTGACGCCCCCACTTCTCCCTAAGACGAACCAAAGGGTATCAGTGGGACGCTTGCCTGACTATCGCCAGGACTCGATATGAAACCAATTCAAACTTAAGGATAAGTAAACAAATAATAAAAGTCGAAGTGAGGAAAAATCGCTTCCTTAATGGAACATTCAATTCTTACATCATAAGTTACCAAAAGTACATCAACTTTCCCCAATATACAACCACTAGAAGTCAACTAATCAATTACATTTCCAGATTCTAATCAAAAGTAATCAAGTCGGATTTTTCAAAATTCTTTCCATTCCGACCTCCTGTTAAGGAAAACAAACTAATGGGGTAAGCGAACGCTCAATGAGGTCAAGAAAACATGCAACACATAGTTCAAGTAACAATAACACTTATACAGGAAATAAAGCTATAAAGTTCAGGTAATGCACAATTAGCAATAAAACACACTCAATAAAGATACGGAAGCTCTCTGGAGCTAAATTCCACTTGCTTTGCCAATGCTCGATCCAATACCTCCACGTGATGATACTCCGTCAATTGGGTAGGTATTAAGTCAGTAGAATTTCACTTACTTCAGACTCCCGTTCACCGTTACACCCCCTGTTCCGGACCCGCACTTCTTTTATATACGACGATACTACTCGAGTATGCCAAGCAAGATCTCTCAAATAGATCAAGTTTATGAACTTTCTCATGGCTCACCAAGCTTTACGACCAAACCCATGCCGGCTCGAGTCGCAAGGTCGGCCAATGAGTTTGGGCGTCCCCTACTATTATAAGTAGAAGTCGGTGAGTTTCACTCCAATCGACATTGATTCAAACATAAGTATAACTCACTATTGTAACACTTCACTTAATTCACTTAGCAAATTCACTTCACACAATTCAATTATAAATGAACTTAAAAGAGAACGAGTGCGATAAAGTACACACTCGTCTCGAGAATTTCCAAATACTCAATTAATGAGGAACAATTTAAGCATTTAGCAACACTTCATACACTTGACACTCACCAATTCAAAATAAGTGAGTAAAGAGAGTCTTTAGTGATCCGCTCCGAGATTCTCTTCAAGACCCTCTTGAGTGCCTGAAGAAAAACAACCAACAATCACTCTCATACATTCACAACCCCTTATCAATCAAGGTAGAATGTACACTTGTTTAAAAATTAAGACAATGTCTTAAAAGAGTTTCACTCTATTGAAATTTAAGATTCAAAGTGAGAATTTCAGCTTTGCGCGACAAATTTGGTAAAATCAGATCTTGAGTTAGGTATGTCCAAAAATGGGAAAATTTATACCGTTGGAAACTAGATCCAAAGTACTAAAAGTTCCCAGAAGACACTTTTCCAAGGTTCCAAACAGAAAGCATTCATTTTTCAACTTAAAGTTACTGATTCAAAAAGGCAAGACAGAACCAGTCTTGGTTTTTGGCGATGTTTGAAAATTTGGCAAACTTCACGGGAAATGAATCAGTCTCTGAAATTTATAACACAATAAGGGTCCCAATTAAAGTTTCAAACACAATAAGAGGAACTAAATTCGGAGTTTTGAGCAACAAGATATAACAGTTTAAAATCGATTCATTTTCACGACCTGATCAGTGAATTTCCAGAGTTGAAGAGCAATTTTTGGGGTATCATTTGGATATCGAAATGGTATTATTTTTTTTCGAAACGTTAGATTACTTTTATTGATCTAAAAGATGACTTTACAATTCGAGCAACGGCTCGTTAAACTGTACAACTTGTGTTCAACAACACAGAGGAACAGATCCTTCCTCATCCATCAAAATGCCTAAGGCATATGAGCTAACATTAGCATTAGTATTACTATTATCATTACTATCTAAGTAAAAAGAGCACATTCGAAACAACGAATTTAAGCAAAATATATCCTCTAGGATCGTTGTCAGTCTGCCATCAGATGATTTACCATGCATGATTTGTCTCAGCACTTCCTTGTTTTGGAGTTGTATTCGGATATTGCACCATCCTCTTTCCAGCGCTTTGCACAAGACTAGTCTGACTGCTGAAGCTATATTCGTGTTCTTGTTTCCGTAGCTTCTGTCCTTTAATGCCCAGAATTCTGTTGCATCATGTGACATTGTGTTGATAGCAACTCCAATGCCCAACAAAGCAGGTCTCAATAAACTCGTTGTTGTCACTCTCAACCTTATCAAATCCTGGTCCTCTTGTACCTCATGTTCCCTCTCCAGATCTGGCATTGTTTCTGTTGTACTCTGATCAGTTTCTTTCCTATTTACTTCATCCATCTCCGGCCATTCTTTATGTGCTTTTTGAATAACACAGCACGGTTGGTGTCTATCTTGGTTCTCAAATTCCCTCTTGTTCCTTTCTTTCCAAATGTGCCATAAAATGTTTGCAGTGAGACCAATATGGCTGTTACCCTCTTGTCTTGTTTTAGCTTCTGTGATCCTGCTCCACCACCTTGTGAAGTTGCACCTCTGGTTTTTTGCTTCATCCCACATTATTGGAGCTACTTTCCAGACATCGGTTGCTAAGGGACATTGCAAAAGTGTGTGTTATATCGTTTCTGGCTCCTCTCCGCATCTCTTGCACACTGGATCCCCAATTGCAGCTTTCCTGTGGATTGCCTCTCTGACTGGTAACACTCCATTAACACACTTCCAGATAAACACCTTAACTTTGTGTTTGATGTTGAGCTTCCACAGTGTATTCCAAATTTGCTTGATTTGATTACTACCTGCATCAAAACTAGTTCCAACAGATTCCTGTCCTTTGTTGCTGCCTGATCTCTCATCTAAGAACCTTTTGTAGCCAGATCTCACTATATACTCGCCTCCTTCACTGTGTTTCCAGTAGTTGGAATCTGCTCTACCTGCAAGACTAATTGGAATACTGAGAATCCTCTCTGCATCAGTCTTGTTGAACGATCTGAATATTGCATTTGTGTTCCATCTACTTTGGTTGATTAGCTGCTGTACAAATACAACCTCACAATTTGGGGGTCTTGGAGTTGTAGGCTGACCTGATGGAGAAGCTAGTATCCATTTATGCTCCCATATGTTTGTGCCTCTCCCATTGCCAATTCTCCTCCTTACTCCTTCTTCCACGATCCCTCTGACTTCCATCAGTCCTTTCCAAAACCAAGACGCATTACCCTGAATTTTACAAGTAAAAATTGATTCCTTTGGGAAATACTTGGCTTTCAATACTTGGTATTGAAATTACACCAAATTTGGTACACTTAAACCTCCATATATGGACTACCTCTCTATCAAAATTTAGATAAAAACTCGCACAGGAAGGTAGTTAACAAAACGATCAAAGTTTGTGAAATCTTTCAAAGCAAATCTGCTATCCTATTTCTCTTTCTTTTCCAAAAGTTTTGTCCAACGAAATCAGCCCCAATTCGCTCCATTTTTTAAACCAAGATTTCAGAAATATTTAATAAGCAATTGATGGTTAAATGACACTAAAATTTTTGAAATATAACCTCCCAAAACAGATTTGACCATTCGGTCAGCAAGGAAGGGAAAAGTTTCCAATTTCAAGCTTTGTTGCATTTTCGAAATCAAACCATATCTAGCTCTATACAACTCCAAATTGAGAATGGTTTATGGAGTTGGAAACTAGGTTCAAAATGATACAATTTATCAGAAGACATCATTTTGAAAATATTTTCACAAGTAGGACAAAATCGAGCCACAAGATGCAGCTTCCCAGTTTCATTGGAACACATAGGCAACGCAGAACAGCCGACTTTGCCGATTTACTACGGATCACTCAAAATGAACTAACAGTGGATTTTTATACCGTTGGAAAGTTCTAAATGTCTAGTTTTGAATGCCACTAACAGCACTCAATTTTGATTTTTGCACAAAAAATTATGTTTGGACAAAGAACCACTGTCCGAGTACCCTGCTAAGTGTTTTCCAGATTTGAATCTTTACCAAAACTCAAGTTTTGTGCAACCATTCGATACGATTTTTGAAAGGCACTTTATACACACAATATACAACATATATCCATCAATTTAACAATCAACCAAGTATCAAAATTTTGAAACTAAAACAGAACAACATGACTAGAATTTCGGCCAGCTTCCTTTCACAACTTTCCTTCGATTTCTCTCCACTTTCTAACCATAATCATCTCATTCATCACATAAATAACCATAATCAAACAATCAAGCCTCAAGTCAGCTACCTAGAGGTCTCATCAAGATAGCTAACCTATGATTTAAAGCGAGATAAATGGTTCCTCAAGTCCGCTAGCCTATAAACGCGATTAAGAGGTGAAAACTAACCATCCATCTTCTTAAAATTTGAAAGATTAAGAGGTGAAGAAAGGTTACCTCTTCAAGTTATGAACCCTAGTTGGAAGTGAGTGTTCTACCAAATTTTCACCAAGAAAACTCCACAAGTCTTCACCTTCCTCCAAGATGGAGTGAAATCTCAAGAAGCTATGAAGTTGGATGAAGATTTGCAAGTGAAATGGAACCAAAAGAATGGAGTTTCTTCCTCCCTTTTCTTCCTTGTTGTTTCGGCTGAGAGTGAGGAGAGAGAGATGAGTGAGTTGAGTGTTTGGCTTGTGTTGGAAGATTGGAGGGAAAAGTAGCCATTAAGCTTGCCAAAAGTCAACTTTGAATAGTTGTCGAAATAGTGTCATGCACTACCACTTTCTCTCTTGTTTGATACACTCATGCACTAATCTTCCAATGTAATTCCTTTAATACTGTAATTCCTCACTCTTACTAGTCTAATATTAATTTCTCAAATCTCCACTTAGTCGTTTTGGCGCGACTTACGCCAACTTTCGACTAGGGCGCGATAAAGCGAAATTTAAGGGCAATTCATGCAATTAAAATATAATTAACTAAGTCTAAGGCAAATAATTATAAAATGACTATTTTAAGAATAAAAACATGAATCCTCATAAAATCGAGAAAAGAAAAAATTATTTTCATATCTTACAACTTCTAATCTTATACCCAAGTTTTAGAATATAAATGAGCGTTCACGTTTTCTAAACTTATGAAGTCAAAATCCATCAAAACGCTACTTATTTTATAGTAAATATTGGAGTTAAAATATCCAAATTTCAAATATGAAACTAGTGAAATTCCTCAAGAATTACTCTAGCTAAAACGCTCAATTTATGGTCATTTTTATGGAAATCAAGGGCATAAGACTAGGAGATGAAATCCATTTTTCAAGTATGAAATGAGGTGCAAATAATCAAGAAGGTTAGGCTTGAAACCTAGAAAATGTTTCCAAACCACTTTGGAGTTTTTGTCACTTTATATGGAAAATTTCAGTTTTGGCAACGTTCTTTGAAAAATCATAACTTGAGTTCCATAAGTCCCAAAATTATAAATCTTATACCGTTGGAAAATAGATTCAATGAAATAAAACTCTCTAGAAGACACTTCTATCAGATTCAAATCAGAAATCAGTCAAATTTTAGTTCCAAATCGCTACTTCAGTAAAAACAGGGCAAAACAGTCTTGAATTTTAGTGAACTTTGAAAATTTTTCAAAATTCATAGGAATCGAACTAGCCCCTGAAATTTATACCACTGAAATAACTTCAAGTCTAGTTTCAAATGCAACAAACGAAACTAAATTTGGATTTTTCTACACCAAGATACAACTGTTTTTGGAAAGCTGATTTTTGAAACCTGAAACACGAAATTCCAGCTTTAGAACACCCGACGCAGTTTCTAAATCAGGTTATAACTAAGGCTATACAAGTCCAAAGTTAGCGTGATTTATGGCGTTGAAAACTAGATTCAAAATACTAAAAATCACTAGAAGGAATTGTCTTCAAATTCATTTCGTAAGGGGAGTGAAATCGAGATGCAAGCTGCAGCGGTTCTTGTGTCATAGTTAAAACAGTAAGAGAAAACAGCCAATTTTTCCGGTTCACTGTGACTCAAAGAAAATGAACTAGCAGCTGTATTTTATACCCGTTAAAAAGCTCTTGGAGTCTAGTTTCACATGCTGCAAACGGCACTTGATTTCGACTCCTGTACAAAAATTACGTGCTGATTAGTGCACACTGGTCGGCTGCCCTGTTCAAAAATTTCTAGGTTTATTTTCCCTCCTTTAAGTTTAACTCATTCAAATGAAGTGATTTTTGGAAAATAATTTACACACACATAACCCAACATGTAGCAAGCATTTTTGCATCAATTTAACCACAAATTTCGAAATTAAAACAAGGGAAACACTCCATCAAAATTCTGACAGCCTTGCTTCTTCTTTCTCTCCAAATTTTTCCTCCCAAACTCTCAAACCAAAACCAAGTTAGAATTCACTAAAACAACAACCAACAACCAAGAAATCCTCAAGTCTACTACCTAATAATCTCCCTCCAGGCATCTTCCTAAGAGTAAGTCAAGAAAGCAAGAATTTTCCTCAAGGCATGCTACCTAATGTCAAGATTCATAGAACCCATCAACAATCCCAAGTTTATATAGTTAAAAACTAACTAAAAGATGAAAGAAAGGTTGGAGCTTTGAGAGGTTACCTTCTTCCAAGGATAGCATGCAAAACCTCAAGAAACAAGCACTAAACCTCCAAGAATCTTCCCTCCACCAAGTCTTCTACCAAACTTGAAGAGGACCCAAGAGGTAAGCAAAGTTGGGAGCAAGTTTTGTGAGCAAAATGAAGAGGAAAAAGATGAAATTTTCTTGGCTAAATGGAGGAGGAAGGTTCAGCCATGGGAGGGAAGAAGAGAGAGGGTTTTGTTTGATTTTTGGTGATGTGAGAGGATGAAGGAAAGATGGGACATAAAGCTAACTTTTGGTGCAAAAGTCAACATTTGAATAGTGGCCTATTAGTACTCCTAATTGAGATTAATTCAACTCACTCACCTCTAATCTCTCAATTAACTTTTATTAGTATACCATTGATCATCCTTAACTCTCCAAGACGACTGCACTCTCAGTCCAAATATTGCCTTGAAAAACATGTTTCTCTAATTTCACTAATTGAGCGACAGAAAAATTAAGTTTAAGGGCAACGTGTTAAAAATATAAAATGAGGCATTGTACCATGCAGATGCAATTAAAATGAATGAAATAAATTAATTGGAGCAAATGAATAAATAAATAATTAGATAAACCAGTAAAATAAATAAAATAAAATAAAATAATAAAAAAATTCGGGTCCTCACATCAGTCACCCCGTACGATCCATTGTTTTGATTAACATGAATTTAGTGGGCTTCATGATAACCAATCTTCAGTTCCTTTCTATGATACTTAAGATTGACCGATTAATTATCTATACAGATTTGGCCGATTCATCATTATAGATACATTATTTTAGTTGGTTGATTCATGATCATGCATATTAGTATTCAATATAAGCTTTTATAGCTCAATTTGTTAACAATTGGATTATTTGGCTTGTTTCCTTGTTTGAGAATAAATATGCACATATTTATGTTAAGAAAATTAGGGTTTCTCTAGTTTGAGTGAACCCTAATAAAGTTAAATAAGACATTTAAGCCTTACAAAGTCCATAAGGTTGGCCCACTAAATATATAGTCTTATAAGGCATTTATAGATTTCATGAAAATTTTGGGGTTGAATGACAAATTTGGATCAAGTTATGAATATGGACTTTTAGTCCAATAAGTCTTGATCCATTTGACTGGTTTGACCAGAGTTTATCAAAGTTGACTTTGATCAAAATTTTTGTGTAATTTGTGTAATTTTAAATTTGAATATTGGTATGATTATATATATTTTAGAATAAATTAATTAAAATAATATGCTACCAAAGTAACCTCTTTTGTGAAAATTAATTCATTCTAGAATATAACTAGTTTGGTACTTGTAATTTTATGAATATTGATTGGTTCAAATAAAGGTCAATGTTTAACAAAATTACATATGCACTTGTGGTAATAAACACGTGATGATTATTCAGTTTTCTTTTACATGTGATTATAAATTGGCCCAAAGAAAAATTTATTTTTTGACATATTATTATCATCAGCGTTTATTATTACGCCAAAATATCACTTAGAAATTAATATTTTTGTCCAAAAATAGAATATTAATGGAACATCAGTATCTTGAGATGGGGTTACCTTTATTTGAATTTATTATTATTTTTGGTTATGTGAACTTATTTTAATTATTTTATGTTTTCTATTTAGTTGTGAATGATTTTACAAATATTACTACCCAACATTAATAATATTTTTATACTGAATGGTACAAATTTCAAGTTCTGGGAAGAAAATATCTTGATAGTACTTGGAGTAATGGATCTCAATCTTGTGTTAAGGGATGATTCTCCTCCACCTTTTATAGATCAGAATATCTCTGATGAAAAGAGGGATAAGAAAAGGTGGGAGAGATCAAATCGCTTGTATTTGATGATAATTAAAAAAGCTGTTCCAGAAGCATTTAGAGAAACAATATTAGAAACGACAGCTACCGCTGTGAGTTCTTTTAAGACATTAAAAAAAGGTTTATGAAGAATGAAAAGGTTGAAATAAGTACACTCTTGACACGCCTAATTTCGATGAAATATAATGTTAAACGTATCATCAGAGAGTACATCATGGAGATATATCATCTTGTTTCTAAGTTAAATGCACTTAAATTAGTACTCTCTAAAGAGTTACTTGTGCAGTTGATTTGATATCCCTTCATACATAGTTTAGCCAATTTAAAGTGAGTTACAACTATCAAAAAGAGACTTGATTTCTAAATGAACTTATCTCACACGATGTAGAAGAAGAGGAAAAGTTGAAAGAAGACTAGACAGAGAGTGCTCATCTGATTTTAACCACTAATAATAAAGGTTGGGGACATAAAAGGAAGAAGGATAAAGAAGCTGTAGGTACAGCACTTCAAAAGAAACAACAGAAGAAATCCGTTGATCTGGGAAAGAATAGTTGTTTCTTCTATGGAACTGAAAAGCATAGAAAGAAACATTGCACCAACTATCACGCTTAACGTGCTAAAAAAGTTATACTTTTTAATTTAGTTTATTCTGAAATTAATTTAACTTTGGTATTTAGACACACATGGTGGTTAGATTCTGGTGTAACAACTCACATCAGTATATCTATGCAAGGTTGCCTGATTGCCAAAAATCTAATGATAATGAAAGATATATCTACGTGAGCGATGGTAAAATAGTTCAAGTTGAGACAATAGAGGTTTTTAGATTATTGTTAAAGATCGGATTTTGTTTGGATCTTAATGAAACATTTGTTGTACCATTTTTTGACGAAATTTGATTTCTATTTCTACTTTGGACAAATTTGATTATTTTTGTTCATTTGAAAATGAAAAGTTTAATTTGTTTCATGATTCAAAATTGGTTGATTCTGATTCTTTAATGCGCTATAATAATCTATATTTAATTGATATAATTGTCTCATTTAATGAATCTTTGCAATTGAGTACTAAAGGAGTAAAGAGAAAATTAACCAATGAAAATTCAACTGCATTATGGCATAAGAGATTGGGTCACATCTCTAGACTAAGAATGGAAAGACTTATGTCAAATGAAATTCTTGACCCCTTAAGTTTTATAGATTTTGATGACCGTGTTAACTGTATAAAGGGGAAACAAACCAATAAAAGAAGATTTGACACCAATAGGTTATTGAACGTCTTAAAACTTATACATATAGATATTTATGGGCCGTTTCCTATATCTGCTTGGAATGATCAATAATATTTTATAACGTTCATATACGATTTTTCAAGATATGGCTACATATATCTCATTTCTAAAATATCACAGTCGCTAGACGTGTTTAAAATATTTAAAATTATAGTTGAGAACCAACTCAACAGAAGAATCAAAAGCATCAGATCTGACCATAGTGATGAATACTATGGCAGATATGACGGTTCAGGTGAACAGCATCCAGGGCCATTTACTAAATATTTAGAGTCATGTGGTATCATCCTACAGTACATTATATCGGATTCACCCACTATTAATGGTGTAGTTGAAGGACATGGCCAAAAGTATGATATGTCATTTTACCTTACCAAAGTCACTCTGAGAAGAAACACTTAAGACTGTAGCATATATCCTTAACAGAGTTTCAACTAAAATAACTATCAAATCCCTTATGAGTTTTGGATAGAAAAAAAGTTGAGTTTAAAGCATTTACATATTTGGGGATGTCTAGTTGAGACAAGACTTTATAGGCCAAATGAAAAGAAACTGGACTCAAGAACGGTTAGTTGTTATTTTGTTGGATAATCTGAAAAATCCGGAGGTTACAAGTTTTATGATCCCAAAATTAAATCGATTTTCGAGACAAAAAATGTCCGATTCTTTGAAGATGTCGAGTTTGGGGGAGAAGATATAGTAAGAGACATTGTCTTTGAAGAGGAATATGTCAATATTCCCACATGTGTTATTGATCTTGTTCAAGATCCCATTCTTGACCTTGATCATGATATAACAAATCAAAACAATGTCGAAAAATAAACTATTATAGAAGAGCAAACTCTTCCTTTTCAAGAGTTTAGTAAATATATATCATAAGTTCTGAGATGAATTTAGTAAATATATACAAACTATTTGGTTTTGAGATGAATTTAGTAAATAATTATATATACCATAAGTTCTGTAGGAGTAAATATATTTTTCAAGTATTGTATATTGATGACATTTTGTTTGCCAGCAACGATATAGGACTATTACATGAAAACAAGAAATTTTTAACTGAAAAATTTGAGATGAAAGATCGTGATAATACATCTTTTGTGTTAGGCATACAGATACATCGGGATCGTGCTCTGGATATTTTTGCACTATCACAAAATGGCTATATCAAAAAAAAATTTCATAAGATATGGCATACAAAATTGTAAATCAAGTGATACCCCTATGGCTAAAGTAGACAAGTTTAGTCTCAACCAATGTCCTAAGAATGATTTTGAAAAAAAAGAAAATGCAAAAGATTCATTATGCATCAGCAGTAGGGAGTCAGTAGTAGAGAGTCTAATGTATACTCAAGTATGTACGTGTCCGAATTTACGTACATTATTGGGATGTTGGGTAGATATTTAAGCAATCCTACATTAGATCATTGGAAGACAACCAAACGAGTCTTGTGGTATTTATAGAAAATAAAAGACTACATTTCACGTATCAGAGGTCAGATAAACTCGAGATTATTAGGTATACTGACTCCGATTATGTTGGATGCCAAGATAGTATGAAATCAACATCAGACTATATCTACTTGCTTGTTCGAGGTGCCATATCTTGCAAAAGTGCTAAACAGTCTCTTATAACCTCTTCTAGTATGGCTGCAGAATTTATAACTTATTATGAGACATTCAATCATGAAATTTGGCTGCGAAATTTTATTATAGGATTATGTGTAATGGATGGTATTGAAAGACCACTAAAATTATTTTATGACAATAAATCAGCAGTTCTATATTCCAATTACAACAAGAGTTTGACAAAATTTAAACATATACATATCAAATTCTTGACTGTTAAAAAAAGAGTACAGAGTAGACAATTGTTAATAGAGTATATCGGAATAAAGTTTATGGTTGTGAATCCGCTTATTAAGGGATTGCCACCCAAAATATTTCATGAGCATGTTACTCGTATAGGTGTCATGTTATTAAGTGATGTTCAGTTTTAGTGGAAGTTTGTTATTTTAAATACTCTTATGATATTATATTTTGGTTAATAAGGTTTAAGGATATTTTATGCATAAATAAAGTTTGAATTAATTTACACTCTAATTTTGGTATGGTTTGATCTCATAAATTTTAAAATGAACCAGTTGAAAATAGACATGTTATCATCACGTTATATGAAATTTTCATACTACACATCCATATCATGATTCATGCCATTCAAATATATCAGCATATGTGATCATTGATGAGTCGAGTTACGAAATTGTAATAAAAGTCGCTTTGATCCTATGTTGGTGTAATTGATGGACTAAATTGGTTACAGATACATTTTTGGTAATAACAGTAAAGTTGAACTCATACGGTTAATTATAAAACATAATTATAAGACTACACATATAATCCTTATGGGAGATTGTTGGATTTTTAATCCAACGTTGGACTTATATGTGAATAATTATGTATTGCAGACTGTCAAATAAGGTTAAATCTAATTAAAGTGATCAATTATTATTTAGACTTTAATGTATCTAATAGGATGTGGGTCTTTAATGTGTAGAGATTTAAAAGTAATTTTTATTTGTATGATGGGTTGAAATAGGAATCCAAAAGATAACAGAAAAGTTATCTATAAATAGAGTTATGATCCCCGGATCACACGTATTCTTATTGTCGTATTTTCTAATACCATAAAATAGCCTTTTTCTATATCGTATCGTCAGAAAAGATATCAGGAAAAAACTAAAGGCTCTCTCAGGAGATTAACGAATACGTGTTGATCTGGAAGGCCATCCCAAATCTCTAGAGATTCAAGTGCCAGTTTGTCAACATGAATCCAGGTATGCTTCCGCATTTATATTATAGTTCTATTCAAATATCTGATACTAGGATCTTGGAAGTTCTAACATCTAGTACTCTTATCGTTTAGCATTATTATGGTTTTATTAACATGATAAAAAGTTATTTTAAATTTCAGCTCAATTATTTAACAAACAACTTTTGTATGGAGAACATTATTATTGTTACTTAGTAATCACTAGTTTTGTGTAATAAAAACAGAGATTATTGCTTAAAATTTAGTTCATTTGTACCTTTGATAATTGAATCACCAAAGCAACTTGGCATGTTATATTACATTTGAGTAGAAAAGCAAGTTGATTGTTACATTTTTTTAAATTCTTTTGAGAGCAGAGCATTGTCTCTTAGGTTTATCTATCTTTACCTCTGTAACATAAAGTGAAAAATACTCCATAGGAAGAAATATCAATAATTTGTGAATTACCTAATAATAAGAACTCCTAGGATTTCTATTTCCTCTATTGTTATAGGTATGGTATGTTATTCTACGTGGGCTAGGGCAGTCTTTCTTTGAACGCCTGCTCTTCATTTTTCATTTACAGACTCTCTGCATGCATGCTCTTATTTTCTCAACAAACATATTTGAGTCATATAACTTCAAATATTATCTCCTTCATTCAAAGGAACATCAAAATTCAAGTGATTTAAATCAATATTTTATTCCAAAAAAGTTGCTTGGTTGAATATAATTCCCTGAGTTTATAGATTAAGGTCATCAATGTCAAGTAGTGAATTTCACAAGAAATTCTTAAATTTTTACATGTATAGATGGCCTTGGTCATTGTTAAGTTACAAAGACGAGAATGAGGGGTTAAAAAAGATAGGCTAGCCCACACAAATTCTTCATTTATAGATTTTCAAATTAATAGAAAACCATTTACTGGGTTGTTCATAAAATTGTCAATGACATCGAGCCAATAAGAATAAGGTTGAATTTCACTTAAAATTCTAGGCACTAATGAAATTAGGGGCCTAATTCTTTGGTACTAATTAAATTATGGGCTAGACTTGGGCCACACAAGACTCAGCCAAATAGTAGCCTCTTTTTTTTTTTTTTTCCATTGTAGCTTCTCCTTTGTAAGACGAGGATTTTTTTAAGAGTTATAAGAGAAGAGGGAGCCATTATAAAGAGTTGAGAGGAGGATTTCTAATTAGTAATATTGGCCAGACAATGACCTATTTAACAATATAAATGTCTATTATTTATTTGTTTAATATTTATTCATATGTTTAACAATTAAAAATTTGGATTGAATAATTGTGCATTTATTGCAAATGGCTTTTTCCTTCATATACTAGCATTTCAATTATAAGTAAAAAACAAAGTTCATGTTTTGACTTATATAATTATTCAAAACACCTTGAAAATTAAGATATATATGTTTTATAAATTCTAAACTTTCCAGATCTTAGTCCAAAGCCCATAAAATAAATAGGCTAAGATTGGACCAAGCATTAATAAGTATGTTCTTTTTTCTTTTTTTTTGTAGGCAGAGCTCGGGCCTACTAAGAGTCCTTTTTCTTGTGTCAATCTCAAGCTTATTGAATAGCCAAATTTGGCAGAACTATCATAAGTTGAAAGAATGCTATTAAAGCTGGATTGGTCCAACCAAAAGTTGTAACGTTTTGTTTGACAAAGTTGAATCTAAATTCTAAAATCTAAATACTTAAATAATTGATTTGCTGAATTTTAAACACTAAAAAGAAATATATAAATGTTTGAATCTTAGTGCTGAACCTATTTATACAGACCCATAAACATTTGTAATTGAATGTTTAATAAGTTGAATAGTACAATTTTTGTGAAAACCCGAAAAAAATTTTGTGTAAGCTTTGCATGTATTACCTTCATTTTACCATTAAAAGTATTATATATAACAACTAATAGATTAATTAAGTGTTTAATTTAAATTTTACAAAAATTATATGAACCAAATAAACATCTAGTATGCACACCGTAATTTGTGTAATTTGAATATATTATAGTTGAATAAGTTACATGTCTAGCTAATTTTCTTTAAAACCAAATGTGTGAGAATCTGCGAGATTAAGGAAATACAATTAAGGTTGGGAGTTAATGTGTGAATTAATAAAAATTGCAGCCGTTAGTAAGCAAATAAGTGGATATCAAATGACCTAACTAACCTCTCATCCTAGCTAATCTACCATGCGACCAGCTAGTATCAGAACCTTAGAAACAAGACCGAGTGGAGAAACTTTGGTTCTATCAACCACCGACTGAAGAGGGAGTTGGAGTGATCAGCTACGTTGGTATTATCAACCGAGAGGAAACTAATGAAAGAAAACAGAGAACAAAGCTTTCTTTCTTCTTCATACCCAAAACCGTGAGAAAGAGTGAGAGTGAATGAGCATTTCTGGTTCCTTCCAGCCACAACCGAGTGAGTAAGAGAGCTGAGTGAGTGATAAGAGGAGGAAGCTAACTTACAACTTCACATATCAACTACCATAGTGAGGAGGAACCGAAGCTAGGAGCAGGAGCAATCTGCCACTAGTAAAACTTAACAGAAAAAGGTAAGAATCTTGTAACCACCCTTTTATTTCTTGAATATAACTGAATATATGGGCTGCATGTTAGTTTTTAGCAAGGAATAATAAGTTTTAACCGAAGGGAAATCTGATAAAGAAGAAAAAATTGGAACTGGACTGAAGTTGTAGTAACCGAGAGTAAATTACTTGAGTTGCAGCCTGTTATCATTGTAAAATGGAAACTAATGTAAGAAATGCATGCAATATGGTTATCTGAGGTATTATAAGAGGTTTAGTTGAAGAAACTTGGGGAAAAGTTGGAATTTTGGGTTGAGACCGTAGGAAGAAAACCTGCTGGAATTTTCCAGCTTCATCCGAGAGAGGGAAATGAAGAGGTTTCTAGCTGTCCTCATGAATTTTGGCCTTGAATTTCTATGTTAAGCTATAATATATATTGCATAATAGCTTGGTCTGAACATGCATGAAAGATTTGAATATAAACTGAAGAGATTATTGGAGAAAATTTGTGTTAAACTGATTGCTGTTAGAATTTTGAAAACATGGCCGAGGGGGGGAGATTAGGACCTGGACCAGCGTTGCTTTTCGATTTTCCTTGGCTGTAAACTTTATATCCCTGCTGATGGTACTCTGTAGCTTGATAACCAACCCTTGCATGTTGAATTTGTCGAAGAAAGCTGAAGAAATCTGTTGAGAGAGCCGAGAGGGAGAAATAAACGTAGGATCAGTTTTTCTTTCAAACTCCACTCTATAACTTTCATATCTGATATTTAAAGCCACTCTGTAGTTTAATACTTGTATTTGGCATGATAAGCTGGAGTTAAAACTGAAGGAATTGTGGAGAAAATGTTGTATATTAAACTGCTACACTGCTGAAAGCTTTAGTTGTTCAATGCCATAGCTGATGACAGAATTATTTGTGGCTTCTTGGTGGAAATACTTACTGAACTTGTGTGTTATTTGCTCTAGTTTAGTTAGATAGAATGTATATTAAGTACTTGGTGTTTTAAGCAAGTAAACTGCGGAGCTTTGTTGAATGTTTTGAATTGATATTGCTGGAAATTTTCTTGACGGCCGAAACAGTGAAGAGTCGAGCCTTCCTTGAAGTTTTCGAAAAATTCTAAGATAGTTTGTTGTAATTATATATATACATATATATATATATATATATATAACAGTTTATAGCATCTTGACCTTGTTTTGAATACTTTAAAGAATTTAAAACTTGAAGTGCTAGTGAAGTGGAACAAATAGGAATAACATGCAAACTAGAGTCTAGTTTAGTCTTAAAAGGGAAGAAATAAAAGTTCCACCAGCTTTAATTATTAAGATTAGAATGAAATGATTTAATCTTAGCTCAAATGTTTTATAAGATCTTAAAATTTGATATATGTGTGCATTAACCTTGTTTTAGAGCTACCAAACTTAATGGATTTTGAAGTAATATTGCTGAAATTATGTTAAATGGTTGAAATGGTAATGAGCTAAGACTTACATGATGTTTTGGAAACTCTAAGGTAATTTGTTATGGCTATATACATGAAATGGCTCCTAATCACTTAAATTGGTTTTCATAGTATTTTAGAGACTATAAAACTTGAGCAGTTAGGGTTGTGGAACAAAATTTAATTCACAAACAACCTAGAGTTTAGTTAGTTTTAAAAGGCAAAATGGAGTATTTATAAGCCATAATTAATATTGGATTGAGAAAGTATATTGGTTTGAACGTTATACAAGTTTATAAACTTGAAGATATGTATGTTTCATGGTTTAAAAATAATAAAGTCAATAAGTTTCGGAAATAAAATGATGAATAAATATTGAGAATGTTATATTTGAATTTTAAGATCAAACTTGATTTTAATAAGTTTAAATAAAAGAATAATAAATGATCATCTACAAATTATATATTTAATTAGAAATTATTAACTTGTACCAGGAAGTAGCCGTGAACCAGGAAACCAACTCGAGACTCGAGAGTAGTCATTTGAACCCTTGGTGAGTGTTGTCGAATGTATATGCTTAACTGGTTATATTTCTTTAAATGAATTTATGTGAGAAATGTGCTTGTTTTAATATTGCTAGTTATTTATTGTGATGTGTATGTCCATGGTCCCTCGCCTTCTAAGTCGAGAGTGTACTTTATCACACTCAGTTTAGTTGAGATCGAAGGTTGATTATTGATTGAATGATACTGTAAATGTGCATGAATGTAAGCCTTTGGCTGAACTGGGCCCCAAAACCCTCTGTTCAACGGACTATTCGAGCCAACAAGGGGCTTGGTCGGATAGGATGGTGACTTTGGGTAAATGTTTTGGTATACTCGATTACTACCTGGAAGTTGGGAGATTACTGAACTGATTGTTGAATGTAGGGGATTGTTTATTGTTTCGGAGGACATAAGGGGGTGAATTGGCAGAGTGAATGCAATGATATTGAAATGATTGTCTCGTGACTCTGAAATGACAGATCAATGACATTGAAATGACTCCCAGGTGGAGTGCATATCCTTTTGAATGTGATTGTCCAGTGAAATGTGCACCGTTTGTGTAATTGCAATGATTTAAGTGTTATTAACGGTTACTTGCTCGGCAAACCTCACTGAGCTTTAGCTCAACCTTTTAGCTTTGTTTTCCTTACAGGAGTTGGTGGTCAGGAATCGAAAGAAGGATCTTAGGAAGTTAGCTTGGAGAATTTTGAGTTGTGAATCTTTTAGTGTCTTATTAAGGTTGGAACTTTGTATTGTACTAGGTATTGTAAAAGAGTTGTATGATTGGTTTTGGTTATGTATCTGTTATGTATGAAGTTAATGTAAGGTTAATGGAAGTATTTATCTGTGATCTCTGAAGTTAATGTGTTATTAGGAGTCCTGGCGAGAGTCAGGCAGGCGATCCGCTAACTTCTAGGGTACGCCCTAGAAGGAGGTGGGACCGTCACAATTTTGCCCTTCTATCTTTTCATCCAAAAAAGAAATAGAACCTATGATTTAATTAGCTTAAAATTATTAGGTATAAAAATGACAATATTTATTTTTAAATCAAATTAATATAAAAGTTGAAATATATTATGGAAAACATTAAAAGATACATTACAATCCAATAATTTATATAACATCTAAATTCGAGCTAAATTTTTTTTAAGTGAACGAGGGGGGCATATACCTAACATCCTAGCAATTAGAGTAATCTAAAGCAACCAAAGGTCTAGCAAGTGGCGGCATCTAAGACATAGAGTGAAAAACAATCTAACCAAAGAGATGAAACCCAGTCAATGGATCCGCAACTGCATTTGCTTTCCTATAAATATGCGATAATGATCCCATTAATTCAACCATCCTCCTCCTTATTCTACTAATTACATTACAAGTGGCCACCTAGAAGAGTGTTTGGACGTAACCAAGTAATGCAAAAGCTTTAGAATCCACTTCCACAACAATATTCTGTACCCCTTACTGCTGAGATACCTCCAAACTAATCCAGAGCTCAAGCCTTTGCCTCAAGAACATTCATCTCGCCAAATTCCTTATAAAAAGCCATAATATCTTCCCCACAGTGATCACATATTAAGCCACCAGTAGCCGCTTTTCCATTAACAACACTAGCATCCATATTAACTTTGAAAAAACCCAACTTTGGTGTCATTAACTTAACAACAATAGCAGTTTTTTTGGTCTCTAGTTGTATGTTGAAAAAGGTCGCTAGGAACAAAGAAAGATCCCCATCAATTTGAGCTTTTTCAATTGTAGAGGACCGACACAAGAGTTGCAGAAACTGTTGGATCTGCAGTATTATAGAATTGACATTCATTATCACACCATCAAACCTGGCTGCATTCCGACTTTTCCAAATGAACCACACTATAATTGGCGGGATTACACATCGGAGGTGCTCCATAGAACCTTTTGGAGAGAACATAAGCCACTACATCACAATCACATTAAAACAAGTATGAGACATCTAAGGAAGCCCAAACATGGTGTGAAAGAAATGCCACATATCCTTAGTGTGAGGACCCGTAAAATTCCCTTATTCTATATTCTTCTATTTTATTTCTTCGTGTGCCATTTTTTTTACCTTACCCTACTATATTAATTTACCAGATATTTTTATAAGAAAGTACAGTTTTTAAATCATATTTCGAGTATAAGCTAGTTTATGGGACATTAGTAGTGTATATTGTACGTGGGACCCGCTAGGGCATTAAGTACGGTAAATGCGATAAATTTTGACCACTAGTTGGAGTTTTGTGTTAAGTGATATTATTTTATAAGGTGCTAGGAGATGATTAGAGGTTAGCTAGATAGATTAACCATTTGGAGAAAGAAGATAAGCTTAAACCCTAAAAGGTGCCAAGTGTTGCGACCCGATTGGAGTTGGACTTTTGACCAAGACTTTCTTACTTTACTAAAACAAAAAATTGACCAAAAATCAACCCATTCTTCCCTTCTCTTGGCCAAAAATTGGAGAGCAAAAGAGAGAGAGAACCTTCATCTTTCACTCCAATTTCTTGCTCCAATCTTGAGTTTTAACCGATAGAGTTGCAAATTACTCCACAAAAGTTGGTTACTAAGGAGATTTCAAGGGGTTGGTGGAGTGGTTTTGGAAGGGAAAGCACTAAGCTACCAATTTTCTTGGGGTTTTAAGGTATCTTGCCAAGAACTTCCTCTCTACTTCAATTGATTGTTAATTGGTGGAGTAAAGTTGTTAAATATGTGGTTTTGTGAGAAAGTTCATGGGTTGAAGTAGGTTTATGGTAAATTTCAGATTTTAGAGTGACATTTCTGCCCTCATGTAATGATTGATGGTTAGCCATGGATTGATAGTTTTGTTATGTGTAATATTGAGCTTATATGTGCTAGTTTCACTTGCCTAAGGAAATTTTCAGCTTGTGTACCTAAATTTCAGATTAGGGTTAGTTTTAGAGCTACCAATTGGTTGTAATTGAAGGGTATGGTGACCCTAATTAAGTGTGTTAAATGGTTTATGATTTGTATGTGAAAGTGTGGCTGAATTGAGGTGAGATTGGGTGGATGTTAGGTTGGAAAAGTAAAGAGAAACAAGGGATGTGCTGCTGAAATTTTCGTAGGACCCTTGAGCAGTTTTGGAAAATTTACTATATCTTGTTGTAGAAATATTGGAATTAAGTTCCGTTTGTTGCGTTTTAAACTAGATTCATAGAGCTATAAACCGTGAAAATTTCAGACTGTTGTTCTATCTGTGTGATTTATGGTGATTTTCCAAAGTTGCCTGAAATTACATACCTGTTCTGTCTTTTACTGGATGAAGCAGCGACTTGAGGCTCGAATTTGACTGACTTGTGGTATGAATCTTATAAATGTGTCTTCTGAGAAATTGTACCCCTTTGAGTCTATTTTCCGACGGTATAAATTTTATCAATTTTGGACTTAAGGATCATGAGATATGATTTTTCAAATGGTGGTGTGCAAAACTGGAAAATCCTATTTTTCTAGAATTATTCTTACTTTCATTTTGCACCTTAAGTTTGGAGTTAGTAAATCATTGTAGGTATGGTTTGGGTAGAAACGAAGGGTTTTGGATCGTTCATGTCCTTAGGACCAACTACTACCTTTTCACTCCAAAACTATACTTTTGTGTTGCTTTGGTAATTTACTTGGTTAGGCATATGACTCGTAATCGAGTCTCAATTGTTTTACCTTGGTGGTTTAGGACGTGCCGGTGATCCAAGTACTTCGGAAGGAAACGTTTGAAGTTGTTTGTTTGAACTGGAGAGTGTACCACTCCCTTAAATTGGTGCTTATCTGATTTATCTGTACTTGCAATTTGCAACCTGATTATCTGTGACTTCTGTATACTTTGTATGAAACGAGGGTGTACTTTATCACACTCGTTTCTCTCATTTGTTTATTCTGGTTCCTGTATACTGTATAAATCTGTATTGGTTCTCTGTATCTGTTATCTGTATCTGTTCTCTGTATTTGTTGATGTCGTTTGGAGGGTTGAGTCCAACGACCATTCTATGACCTTTGAGCTCCAAATCAGGGGCTAGTTACTCGAGTCGAGCCGGCAAGGGCCTGGTCGATTAGATAACGAACCACAGTAGTCCACTTCTATGAAATCTTTGGGTATTGGAGACTCTGGATTTCCGGTATACTCGAGTATTACCACTTCTGTTTCTGTTGAGGTGTTCAGGCCCAGTGAGGGGTATGTTTGGTGGACGGAATTGGCGTTAAAGTGGTGCTCTACTGGACGGGTTACTTTCTTTGAAAGTTGATGGAGTGTCAACTACTATTTGATTAAGCTCCGGTGAAGCAATGGGAATTTTGGCTCCTGAGAGCGACCTGTATCCTTTTCATTTGAGGTGTTTGTTCATTTTCTTATATGTTGTGTATGTATGCCTTAAAAGTGAAATGCCATGATTCGTGTTTACTTGTATTTTTGGTACCTCATTGAGCGTAAGCTCACCCCCTTCCCGTTATCTTTGTTTTCCTTACAGGGAACAACACTTTTGAACCGTGATTTTGAAGAAAGGGTTGAGCTAGTGTAAACGTTCTTTTGTTAAGCTCTTTTATAATCAAAACCCTAATTTCCTTTTAATCAAGTATCACGTTTTGATTTGTAAAGTTTTCTATGTATGTATATAAGTGTTTAATCATGTACATTAAGTGTATTCGTTTGAGATGGTACCTTTGGACTTTTTGAGATGCTACTTGTAACTATTGGACGATCGGACGAGTGCGGCGTTTGAACAAGGAAAGAAAATTTCTGGCGGGAACTATTCATCGGAATCCGGCCGAGTATCCGGCTAGTTCTTGGCCGGATATATGGCCGGATTTGCAGAGGATTTTGGAAAAATTTTGGGTTGCTCACTGCCTCAAATCCGGCCAGAAACCGGCCGAATTGTGACATGGCAGTCACTGTTCATTTTCAGTTTCGTTTTCGTTTTTCGTTATCGTGGTAGTCGATACATTTAATCATTGTATTATCATTCGGTACGTTTTAGTTTGTGTGTGATCGGCTTAGTAGTTTCCGATTGTTTGTTTTCTTTGGGTTCTATCATGCGTAATCTAGGTTTTGTGTGATTTAACTCCGTAGTCCTGGCGAGAGTTGGGCAGGCGGTCCGCCAAACCCTTTGATTCGCCTTAGGGGAAGGTGGGGCTGTCACACTTAGCTACCCGTCCTTCTAAAAAAAAGGTGATCAGTGCAAGGTTTTAAAACCTAAATCGTTCATTGAACCGAAAAAGTCATTAGGTCACGGGGTCACTAGTTCAACCATTGGATTGACCGTTTTCGACCTGTGATGTCATAAATAAATAAAAAAATAAATTATATATTGATAATTTTATTATATCTACAATCTGCACATCCCACTACAAAGGTATAAGCACATGATCATAACTACAGTCCTTTTGCTAATAAGTGTATAACAAAATAAACTAAAAGAAAATCAAAGAAAAAAAGAGCTATAATTATACCAATATGACAAGCTTGACACCAAGAAAATAAGAATTTTACTTTAGAAAATTAGTAAATTACAAAGTAAAACAAAAAAATCATAGATTAGGAAATTAAACCTACAATATAGTTTAGGCACAAAATTGAACTTTATTGAAGGAATTTGAGAGATTATTGATAAGAAGATGAAGAGAGGGATGATTAGGAGGAGAAGAAATTGAAGAAAATTAGGTGAAAAATTAGAAAGAAAGAAAGAAAGAAGATTGGATTCTTAGGTCTTGACTTGAGTCAACTATAGGTTGCGGCTATATAATTAGTTTCAGGGTTTCTTTTTTATTTTTTTATTTTTTTAAATTTTGATCAATTGAATGAACTGGATTGTTTAGAAAAAACCGTTTCGGTTTGACGGTTCACCGATTGGACTGGCTGAGTCAACTAGCTTTTACTAAATAAAGTGGGTTTTTAGCCCCACTGGGTTTGAAGTATAACCCGGCTCGGACAAACACCCGGTCGACGGTTCAACCAATTCGACCGGGCTATCCGAGCTGGGTTTTAAGACCTTGGCTGGATGGACTCCATTGAAGCGCAATAATGATAGCGCGAAACTAAAGTCACTTGGTTCTATTGCAAATTAGCATCCATTGGCAGAAAGTTATTCAAGATCCTCCGAGCTAGAAATGAAAACTTCAAAAGCAAAAGTGGATTCCAAACAACATGTAACACCATTGACGAATTCCACTTGGTTCGAACCAACTCATAAGCCGATTTAACTGTAAAATGTCCCAACAAAGACGCATTCCAAATTAATGCATCTCTACTATTAGGTTGGGCAGCTAGCTCCAAAATATCAGAAACCACCTGTGGAGGCAACTAGTGTCTCAACAACAACACATTCCAATCAACACCATTGAAGAAATCCAAAACAATGAATTATGGAGGAAAATCCAAATGACAATAGAACAATAGAGGTTCATTTGAGTACCATTTATCCCTCTAGAAATCCACCTTCCCCTCCTCAAGTTTCCAGAAAATGTGCAGTTCAGTAATGTTCCTTATACTACAAATCCTCCACCAAGTAGATGACCCTCTAATACCATACGTTGACATAGGATGAACATGCTGGAAATACTTTTGGCGCATGAACCCTGCCCAAAGAGAGGTACCCTCCCTTAGTTGCACCCATAATTTCATGGTAAAAGCCTCTATTAAAGCAGTAAAACTTTTAAAGCCCAAGCCACCCTCTTCCAATGGAAAACAAAGGATCTCTCAATCCTTCCAATGTATCTTGTGACCTAAAAAATTTAGAAATGATTTTTTGTAATTTCTTCACGTAGGTTATGCATGAATAATTGATCAGCTTGTTTAGCTGTTTCTCCTACTTCTTCGCTTGTCTCATCATTTTCGACCTCTTCTCCATGTTGTATTATAGCATCATAATCATCATATTGTTAAAACCAATAATCATTTGTAGAATTTCTTCACAAATAATTGTGAAAAAGCAATGCATACAATCACAATGTTTCTTTGTGTGGAAAAAGGGCATGGGTTCATCGTTTCAAGAACGGAAAAACGAGCTTTTGATACTCCAAAAGCACATTTAATTACATTTCTCAATCTTGCATGGTTAAAGCACTCTTCTTTTGATCTTGGACAAGAAGCATTTCGAAAATCAGGCAACCAATATCTAATATTTTGATATGGTGTCATAAAGCCACATGTATGTGGATAAGTTGCGTCACATAAATAAAATCTATCTACACAAATATATATATATATATATATATATATATATCAAAGCATAAATGTTTGTGGATGAAAAACTATTGCCAAAAAAAAGCACGATTTGTAAAAAAATTTAACCTGTTGGAGGAATAGGAAAGTTGCATGTTAGGTTTGCCAAGGCTTCTAACTAAACTCTAGAGTCATGTGCTACACCTTCCTAACCTACCAAAACAAATTTGAAGATCATGTTGAAATCACAAATAACTAGTACATTTTGCACGCATTGCCTTTTCCTCTCCATCGATACGCAAGTTGTTCATCTATAGGTATAATTGCAGGTATAAGAGTTCCATCTAATGCGCCTATAACACTTTTGAATAGGACAAAAAATCAATAATTTGATACATATTTAAATTGAAAAAATATCACTTAGACTTGAAAATACCTAAAATGTTTGGAGAAGTCGACATTGCTGTTGACTTGCATGCTGGTTTCCGTTAAATTTTGGGACAATCATCTCTTTCGAAAAATGTAGCATAGCTTGTAGCACTTCATAAAAATATAGGGTATGGGTCGAATGACTATATCTCTTTTTAACCATGTGATTTGTATGATGATGACCCATAGTTGTGAGAAACATTGCTACTTTTTCTTCAACTGAAAAAAACGACTATTTTGTAACCAACCTCTATTTCACAAATGAGTGCACAAATTCATAAATACTTCTTTTTTATTCGTAGTATTTCTATAAAGTGTGCAGGATTTCCATCAAGGATTTCATTGACATATTTCATATCCTCTCAATAGAATTTGCATCAGGCCTTCTTCCAATATGCCTTAATTGTTTTCTTTTTAGGATTAGTAATATTAATACAACTTTTAAAATTTGTATTTGATCATCTGTCAACATCTACAAAATTTAAATTGAGGATATCATTAAAAAAGAACTAATAAACTTCTTCCAATTATTATTTGAAAAACCAAAAAAGAAAGTAAGAATAGTTAGCTAACCTATATATAATAATGTAATCCATTTATAAGAAAAGTTAAAGAAAAATAATCACACAAAAGAAAATAATTTATTCATTATCCTAAGAAAAATAAAATTGTTTGACAATGAAATAATTTATTCATTATCCCAAGAAAAATAAAACTATTTGACAATGAAGTTGTCTGCAAATGAAATAAATTTAAAAGACAGAAGATTGCAAAAAAAATCAAAATAAACCTAGCTTTCTTGCTTTCATTGCAATCCAATTCAATCTAAATTCTTCATGTTTTTCTACTATCTGGATCCATTACTCTCTATAAGTTTTACCTTCACAAAAAAATACAAGAAGTTGCAAGGTACAGTAGATCCATTTCTGTTAAACTCTGTATCTTATCCAAAATATCATTATAATCTTTAATACTTGGTCCATCTGACTTTTCCCAGGATCTCAATAACATTCACCAATTGACTATCAAGATCATGTAGTTTTTTAGTATTGCTTTTTTTTTTTTGGATGTTTGCTTTCACACTTGATTTCTTGTTTTGATTTCTTAGCTGAAGAAGAGGCCATGTCAACTTGTTTTGTTTTCAAATTGATACATGTCTGTGTACAACCTTCAAGACCATCCTATGGTAATCCCTCCTTAGATGGACCCCATACATTTTTTCCACCAGCCGCAATACCATCAAATAATGCCCTCATTTCATTTGGATATTCCAATGGATTACAACAAAATTTGCTTGCTTTAGAATTATCCTATAATGATATGTACAAAAAGTTATTTTGAAAAGTATGTTGATTATTTAACTAATAAAATTGATATATAAACTTTGGTAACATTAATTATTCTTCGCATTGCTTCGAACTCTAATTGATGGTATTGGTAATAGGGTCATAATGAGTATTCCCTGCATTACCAATGAGTTTTACCCAATTATATATTTTTGTTTCAAATAATCCTATTCATTCTTAAATTGTCTTTGCGTAAAATCGCCCTTATTTGTAGCTTTCAAAGTTGATCTAATTCGTTCCCAACATTCTTTTTTTAAACTGCTCCACTGTAATTGTTAGGACATGCTTCAATCAATATAATTCTATAAATCGTTGGAATACTTCTGGCTCTTTCCAATTAGTACTGGCAGAATTCTCTAGTTTCATACCTTCATTGCACATAGGTAGACCTATATAACATAACATATAAAAATTATAAAAAAAAAACATAAAAGGAACTAAAAAACAATCGCAAAAGGATTTTTTGTTGAATATGTAGAGACACCCATATTAAGGATAAAGCATATTACAGTATGATCAACTGATCATACCATTAATGCAAGTTAAATTAAAGAATAAAATGAATTGTAATAAACAAGTCAATTTGCATTAAATGGTCATGCCTTGAGAAATTTTTGGACGCATTTTCATCAATTAACAATTTAGATACATATATATATATATATCTCTATTGGACAAGGGGCTTGGATAGTTTGATGGTAGAGATTAGGTGGGCTAATATCGACACACAAAATGAAGCCACGTCACAAAGTAAAAAGAAGGGAAGACAACGACGTCATTTAAAAAAGTGGAACAAAAAAAAAAAAGAAATTGTAAACAAATGCCAAGCGCCATTTGCTACAAGTCCCAAACATTTTTCCACGGTGAACATTAATCTCACCCAAAGAAGAGCCTATTGTCACCAAATAAGAACAAAATTCTTTTGGTGAATGGAGACCAATATTATGCAAAACCTTTTCTGATAAACCGTTACCTTTGAATGGTGTGTATCCCTCTTTTGGTTGAACTGACTCCAAGCAAAAATGGGCAAATAGCAAAGGGATCTGAGATCGATAGAAGGAAAAGCGCTGCTTATGATATGTTTGAGCAGATATTGACAAATCAAAGAGGGAACCAACTGTGAAATTGTAGTAGGAGAGTGGTGAAAGAGGTGCACTTGTTGAAATTGCAGGCAAATACCATATTCTATAGTCGAAGGGTCTACAATTACCAAAGTTAGGAATCTTGATTTGCCCTTTTTTATCCTAACACAGAGGGTAAGGGTTTAGGGAAACAAATAAACTCAGGTTTAGGGTTTACAGAAACAAATATAGTACAAGTTGAGGGTCTGCGGAAACAAATTATTTATGATAGATTGTTATATCATTTGTACCAATTGCTATTTACCTTGTACAGATTAGTCATTATGGTTTACAAAATAGTTTTGACAGATTTTTAATATAGTTTACACATTGGTTATTATGGTTTACAAATTATTGTTGGTGTTAATTATTTTTTAATGTGATTTGGGGTTTTGCAACCTCAACAAAGATTTAAACTCGAGATAAGGGTTTAGAAAAACTATTTAGTTGTGACAGATTGTTATGTTGCTTGAACCAATTGTTATTTACCTTGTACACATTAATTATTATGGTTTACAACAGAATTATGGTTTACATATAGGTTATCACCATTTACAAATTGTTATTACTATTAATTAGTTATTAGGAAAAAAAATTTGGTGTGATAGATTGTTATGTTGTTTGTGTCAATTGATATTTTCCTTGTACATATTAGTTATTATGGTTTACAAACCCGAAGTATGGTAAACAAACAGAGTGTTCTTTACCTTGTACAAACTCTAAGAATGGTTATTCAGTTGGTCGTTTTCTAGTTACCTAGGAGTTCCTTTCGTTAGGGAACCTTAGGAGGTCTGATGTGCATGTTCTTATTCTTCTAATTTGCATTTCCACTTGTGCCTTTGGATAAATATACTACTCAATTTAGTATATAAAATATAGGTTTTGTTGAGTTCTAATTTTTATAGACTTTATATGAGCTCTAATTTCAGTTCAATTGACCAGCAACTTGGTCCTCTTACACTTCTACTACAAACTTTGTTTGAGCTCTAATTTGATATGCTTGGAAGGTTTTTAATTTGATTAGTGAAATCATTGAGTGATCTGCCATTGTCTGTACTAAAGGTTTTTGAAAACATTACTTTTGAAAGTTTTTATTCTTGGCTTGTTTAATTTGTGATTGCATACCACAGTCATTTTTTGTATGATATGTTTGATGACTTTTGTAGTTATATTTTTGTCATGTCATTTATTTTTAAACTGGCAGATTGAGAATATGATTTTGAAATGTATAAATACTTTTAGAAAAAGGAATTTATTTGTAGCAAATATAATGGATTTGTTCCTATGGTGTAGTTTGAAATATTACATTATGGGATGTCGGGGAACCAAGAAAATGAATTGTATAAATACGATTTTGAAATGTAGAAATACTTTTAGAAAAAAGGAATTTATTTGTAACAAATATAATGGATTCATTCGTATGAGTAAATTAGTTCAAATGATTGATTGGTAACTTACTAATTGTAAGAATATCTATAAATATTTTGTGTGTGTATATAGTTTTTAATGTTTTTCAGTTAGAGAAAGGACATTCTAAATTTTTGGTTAGGATAGATTATGACAAATAAATGAGATACAAATTAATATATAATTGCTATATGTGAAAAAAAATAATAGAACACAAATTTGATTAAAATTTGATTTCTTTAACAAATACAAATTTTAGAAAAGACAACTAATAGATAGATAAATTTTTTATTTGCTCAAATATAAAATTTGAAAAAAAATTAATTTAAAAAAAGAATAGAGAGCGTAAAAAATTAACATAATAGAGGGATAGTTTTGTTTTTTAGGGGAATAAAGGAGAAAATATACAATAGAAAAACTGCAAATATGATTATACCTTAAAGGGAGTTTTTGTGGTTAACCTTTTTTTTATTACTCCTAGCTAAAAACAATTATTCAAATAATGGAAACATTCTTTCCAAATTGAGCCTTTTTTTTTGTTTCAATAGAAACTTTGTTCAAATGCAAAGCCAACAGAATTTCTATATCCTGTATTTATTGAAGAAACAAGTTCCAATTCTAACTATTCTTATTCTACTGTATATTTTGCTTATGTTTTTAGAAGGCAAAGGGCACAAATTCCATGTTGGTTTCTACTGGACTCCTCAAATTCAAGAGTTGAATCTTATCCAAATCAACTAAAGAAGTTAGACCCAATTGAAGAGATCTAATATATCCATACAAAATTAATGACAAGAACTCGATATTGGTGCCAAATCAAAATGTGGAAAGCATAATTGGATTATGGTGAGCTTTTCATAACTTAGGGTGCATTTGATAAAACTAAAATTTGAAAACTGAAATTTGAAATTTAAAAGTTGAAGTCTGAATTCATTAAGTTATTAAATTGTTAAATATTAAATCAAATACATTTGAGTGTATATCACATTCAGTGATGAGTGAATAGCTTATCACTCATTTTTGGGAGCAAGTTTTGCCTAGAAAATTCATTGCCATTTAATTAATTCAGATGTTTAATTTTTGGGTATCAACATCTAAACATATTAAGGTATGCATTCATTAAGCTCAAGTGCTGAATTGGGTTATCAAATAGGGTCTTAAATCTTACTAGCTAATTAAGGAGTTAGTAGGCATGTACATAAGCCATTTTATGTGCAAATTGATGAGTTTTCTTATAAAGTGAATTTTGGTTGAATTAAGATGATTTATTGGAAAGGAAACAAAATTTATAAGCATCAGATATAAAACTTTGTGATGCTATAGGTGATGATTAATTGTTCAACTTATTGAGATTATTCTAATACTCTTATTAATTAACTAGCTATCGAGGCACACTCAATGCATGCGCAACTTGTCAAAAATATTTTGAATTGAAAGAATCACAAAAATAGTGCAAGTGAATATAACTATTTTATGTAACATATAATAAAAAATGTATTACATAGAAATATGTACAATTGGATAAAAGCTGTTGGTAAGGGAGAACGTGAGAATCGGAGGAAGGTAGTTTTTGCGGAGTAGGATTTGTGTGTCACTTGATAATAGAGATGAGGGTAAATATGGAAACAAACAAAGTTAACACTAAGTTAACTACCTACACAGGCTTTACTATTGTAAAGAAATGATGGTTAACATATTTGTTTTATGTCCTAATATGCAATTTTAGAATATGTTTTCTCTGCAAATTTTTTTGTCGTTCCGTCTACTTGGATATAACTCCATCTTACCCTGTGGCTAACTCACAAAGAACAAGACAACAAAATTGGACTAGTTTAAGATCCGTCAAATATTAACATTTTCTTCTTCACAACCAAAATACGATATAATTTCACAAGTTCAAACCCAAGGATCCAACTTGATGGATTACATAGAAATAACTTTTATCAAGTGCTTACAAAGCTAAAAGAAAGTCGATGCTCATACATAAATTTTGATTTCCTTGATTGCAACCACTTCTCCATTTAGGACTAGGTTTTAAATGCCTCAATCCTTGATTTAAA
Organism: Coffea humblotiana; assembly: GCA_023065735.1. NCBI lineage: Eukaryota > Viridiplantae > Streptophyta > Magnoliopsida > Gentianales > Rubiaceae > Coffea > Coffea humblotiana. The sequence continues at coordinate 14,528,525 of CM041210.1, read as the reverse complement.
CCTCTTCAAATACTATAATCTCTACAAAATGTTAATAGATGGGATGAGTGATAACTTGCTCAATATGTGGTACACATACTTTTTATTAATTTGAGTATGTTAAATACATAACACAATTCAAACACTCTTTTTTTTCTAGTCTGGGAGTGATTAAATTTAAGAAATGGGAAGGGAGTAGAGGGATTAGAATCCAAGAACTCAAACATCCATTGATACATATAGATAGCTTTACAAAGTGTGGTCATCACAAACATTTCAAACTTAAAGCATAGATCAAAGGATTTATGTTCACATATGACCTCAAGACACAAATTACCCAATTAATGCAGTTTAAAATGCTAACTAAAACACAGCTATTAATTCAAAATGCTGACTACAACACTGTTGGCTCATTTAAAAATGCTAAGTACAAGACAGTTGGCTCATTTTAAAATATAAGGAACTAGTCCATTTAATGGTCACATTATACAAGAACTCAACCATTCAACTATTCAACCATTCTCAATAGATCAATTTTGCATTGATTGTACATCAACAATATACACATGCTCATGTTACTTTAATAGATAATATATCTTTCAAAGTCAAAAGAGTACAACAAATATGATTTGTGTTAAAGAGTTAATTGTGTATTTTATTTATAAATATTCACTCTTAATTTTGGCCAAAATATGGTATTAAGTGCTAGATTCTACTCATATTTTGTTTTTGGTGTTGTTACTAGGTATTTGAGATTAAAAGAGAGTAAAAAGTGATTAAATATGAAATTTTCATAAGACTATACTATACAAGGTGCGACCATGCCTTAATCTACTATGAAGTCTGGATGTCGCGGGATTTTAAGTGAGCTCCAGTGCATAGAGCTTCTGCAAATTAATTGGCAACAATTCTGATTTCCTAATGGAGCTGTGAGTTGATTGATTATCTTAGGAGCATTATTTCTTGTTTTGTTTAGTAATAATAGTATTTAACTAGATTTATATTAGCAAAAGTAACCTTTTTCTTTTGGAAAAGGAAAACCACAAGTACTAATATTTGAGTCATTAGTCATGACTCTAGAGAAGGACAATTGGGGATGGAAAAGAACAAGAAGCAACAAACAGTTCCTCTCCTTTGTTTTTCTTTCATTCCTTCCTTCTCTTTTTTCTTTTGTCTTTCTCCAATAAACCCTAATTTTTCTTTTGCTGTGATTCCACCATGAAGAGTGGCTAAATTCTTGTTCTAGTCAGAGGATAATCAAAACATTAGTTCATCGAATACTATGAGATCTAATTCAATTTTATTTATTTCATATATTTATAAGTATTTATGTATTCTTTGTTCATTCTTGAAATGATTATTTTGCATGATTAAATAATTGGCCACTATTTAATTATCAAAATAATCTACAGTCATCTAAAATATCAAATTCGTAATTATTTGATAGTTTTAGTATTTATGGCAAGTGATATAATTTGATTGTAAAAGAGACTTTTGAATGTATATCACGAGAATATATAATCTAATCTAAATGAATCGAACTTGTGAGTTTGTTGGTTAAAATTAGTAGCTTCTCTACTAATTAATGTTGTCAATAGATTAAATCCTAAGAGCTTGTTTAGATTTGTCTACTTGACAAGGGAAATAATCAAAAGTTTGTTGTTCTTATTGAGGTAGTAAGGAGAGGAAAATTGTTAGTGATTGTTGACAATCATAACTAGTTTATTTATAAGTGGGTGAATTTTATCTTTACATCAATAATTAGTTAAATGAACTAGAGTAGAAATTAATCCTTTGACTAGAGAGTTGTCTTTTATTGATTTAGTTTTATTTAATTTTACATTATTGTCTTTATTAAAGTGTGTTACTTAGATAATTTTCTCATAACCCCCCTATTTCTTTATAGTTACTTTACAAAGAAATAAATCACTCAGTTCTTGTGGATACGACCCTACTCATCACTTATTTGAAATTATATTTTTAGAGTACCAATTTCTATATTTGTTGGTTTGATAAGCCAACAATGTGTGATTAGGCTTCCAAGTAATAAAACTTAATTATCCTTTTCTACAAGGTCACGGGTCAAATCAAGTACAAGAATAATCAAGATTGATTCCACAAGAAATAAGATCAATTACTATTTTTTCACTAACTTCATTTTCTAAATAACTATCAATTAAGGCAATTAAGCTAAAAATACTGCACTAACTTTTAAATATCAAGTAGAGAACAATTCCTAGGGTTTTTGAATCCCTTGTATCCAAATTAGGATTTTGACATGGTTGTCTATGCCATTAACCTATGACTTGCCAAGGAAATAACTTTTAAAAAATATTTGAACATAGCTTTCAAATATGAACAAAAATACTTGCACCTAGTTTTCACCTATAAACATGACTTAACAACTAGATGTTAGTTCATTTAGATCTACAAAGTTATTACTAATAATCCATCCAAAGATATCTCCTACAATAGTGAACATACTCTTTAGCATTCAAGAATCCAGATTTGCAATTGTTAAATAACTTTTATTGCTCAAACAATAAATTAGATGATTTGTAATTAATGACCAGCCAACTACAAATAGAAAACCATGAATTCAAGAATTAACAAGTCATAAGATAGTGAAATTTAACCAAAATCATTTCATAATCCAAACTACAAGAAGTTCATGACAACCCTATGACAAGGATCATAGCTATTCGTAGATAAAATGAAAGGAAAGTTTAGGGTACAAGTGATACAAATTATTTGTTAAACTACAAGAAATTGAAAAAGAAAAGAGAAGAGAAACTCATGCTCCGCAAGTCTTGCCTTCCTCATCCAACATTGGCTTTGACTTCAAAATATCAAGAGTTCTTAGCTAATAGAAGTTCAATAATAAAAACTGAATTTCTCTAGTGTTTTGTAGTTTGAATTAGACCCTTCTAGTCTCCTCTCTTTCTAGATTCTTCCTACATCACACACATATATATAGAGAAAGACTCTCAAAGTGTATAAAAAGTTAGGGAAAAGTTAGCAACCTTAACCGCCTATGAACAGTAACCAACCAGTATAAGTAACTGGTGGAGAAACTAATCTAAACCAGTACCATTCATTTTCCTCTTGTTTTCATTGACCCAAAATTTACTTGTGCAAACAACCAGCACAAACCCTCAAAAAACCAATGCTAGTTTAGTCTTTCATTTGTTCCTCCTTGTTTTGATCCTTTGTTGCTTATCTCCTTGCACTTTCTTTTTAAATCTTGATTCTCAACTAATGCTTGCACACAATTGACTTCAAATAGCCAAGGAATTGCACACATCTTCATTTCAAAATGTTCCTTGATCCTTGAAATATCTCCAAACATGAGATTTTCCACAATTAGTGCTTGAAGATGAAATTTTTTGTTCAATCAACAACAAAGTGCTAAAACTAACTATTCCTAATAAATGTTCTCTTATAACAATTAAAACACATTAAAAACAACCTCTTACACTAGAAGTGATACTAAATAAGCACTTGTCAAAATACATTTTCAAAAAAGTACATACACCACTTATCTCCATCAAGCGAGTTAGCATCCAATTCACCTCCAAGTCATCTTAATAGGTATCACTTCCTTGACCTAAACATATACTTATTCAAACTCTAAAATTTTTAACCATGCTGACTAATCATAAGAAGAGACTATCTAACATTACCCTTAACTAGTAATCCATATATGAACGTAATGCTCTCTAAATTTAGTTTCTAACATAATAAACAACATTCAAATCCAAGTTTCTGACATTAAAATACAACCAATTCACTATAGTGTTATAGTGCTTTGAGCCAAATCTAGTTCGAGATTCAGCCATGCCCACTTTCGACCGAGAAATAATCCAACTGGTTGTAGGCTTCTAAGTATAGCCAGTGTAATAGTTGGTACTAGCTTAGGCCGTGCCGTGCCAATTGGGGCTGCGTACCCATGCATAACCCAACTTCTTCTTTTTCCCCTGTTTCTTCGCAACATCAAATAAATTAAACCCAATCCTCAATTCCAAACTAAAACCTAAACCAATGCAACAGATCTTAACCTACGACACATGGTACAATATTAAAATGTGAAATTTCACACCAACCCAATTACTGAGCCCCAAAACTTCAAAATCACAGGATTAAAATGATTCCACTAAGAACCCATTTGCACTAGTGAACTGAATTTATCAATCCAACCAATAAATCAAGTTAAACCAAGATTATAACTAAATAAATTAACACTTATCTTGCTCAAGAGTTGGGTTAGACCTCCAATCACTTAGCACTTGAATTAGCTTTGCCCAAAATAGCATCTTGAAGAATCAAGAGGAATGGCAAAATAATTTAAGGGATTTCGGGAAGAAGAAGAAGAAAGAAAGAATGAGAGAATGAGGAATTGATGAAGTATGTGAATAGTAAATTCTACTACAATTCTCACTACCAATATTTTTTAAAAAAATTCAATTTTTCTTTATTTACTCATGAGTCCTCCCATTTTTTTAGCTTTCACGTTTTAACCACAATAGGTTTTTGTATTTCCCTTAATACCTCCAAAAGAAGACATGTGTATCATATTTTGAATAGAAAAGTATTGAACATAATGCAATAGTTTATGTGAATTTTTATAACATAATTTTTTTTCAATAATTGATAGTATTTTTGGGGAGATACAAGGATTTCTAATTTCAGCACAACATATTAAAATAGAAGTATCATCGTATAATGGGGATAATTAAAAATTATTGCAATAAGTATTTAACGTAGTTATATATACTCTAAACTAAAGCAATGAACTTTTACAAAACACTTATGAGAAGGTAATAAGAATTTTGTAATAGCAAATCCAAAATTTAAGCAAGTGAAGATTAACAAGAATGTGTTAATACTTCTTTGGTTGTATCACTGCACATGTGGTTGCAAATTTTGCAAAGAAGTTTCATGAAAGAATCTCCAACAAGAAGGACAACTAGTATATAAAGCTTTTGGCCATCATAACTATCTACTTATAATCTGCTATATGTTAAAGGACTTGCAAAAATGAATTCAAGCTTTTATTAAATGAATCAAAGAAATAAATACTAAAAGAATACTAAAGCATGCCAGTTAAGGGCATATGAAAAGGGATTTGAACTTTTGATGAGTAGATAAAATGAGTAGTCTAAAAAAGCAATCTAAAAGAGTGGACGAGGATTGAACTTAATGCTTAACAATAACTTTTTCCAGCAAAGCATATTTAGCAACGTATATTTTCAATCTTGGTACTTCTATTTCCACTTACAACTACATTGAACCATTCATCACGTGATGAAATTACTTGAATGATTTCTTCATGTTATTTTGTTTGGAAATTTTTGAGAATTTTGTTGTAGAATTTTACGGCAATAGTTTTATTAAACAATTCTAGGACAAAAGTATAAAAAGCATGCAAAATCATCTTGCTACCATGAGCCATAAGTATATTCATTTGCATAATTAGATTCATTGTCAAGGATAATATGGTCAACTAAACTATACTTCATCAATTGATTTATCTTTTTCAGTGCTACATTTTGTTAACTCAAATAAAAATTATTTTTGAGATCTCAAAACTTTTTATAATCTTGTATCATGTTCCTAAATACGAGTTATGCAAAAAAGGGTAAGTCAAAAGATAGACATTCATCATGTACATATTGTGTATCATACTCAAGTATAAAGTGTATTACCATGGATGTTTTCTTAGAGAGTTTGCTAGAAACTTCAATCTACACTATTAAATGTAAATCTCATATAGTATTATTTTTTGTTTTGCATAACTATGTATTTGAAACAAAGTAGCATGCTATGAGATTACCTCTTAAAAATAGCAAAACTTTATGTCCCATAACCAGATGAACAATGGATTGCTTCACTAGAAAATATTTATGATAATATTTTGAAGAAACCAAGTGTCAAGAAAAAATAGAGGTATTGCCCATGAGGAATTAATTTACTTCCCATCCTTTAGTATTTTATTATTGTAATAATACACTACAATCCATGTTTGACGGAATTATGTGTTTATGAGTTCAACTCTTATGTATAATTGTTGTATAAAAAAGAGATTCAAACTTCTCTTTTGGGGTTCAACTATATCTTATAGTTCTTGATTGATAATTCAAAAAAATTTATCAAAAATAATTACAATCCAGATACTTTATTTAATTACAAAGTTGGGTTTATAATTTCTAGTAGTTACCATGAACTTAGATACCTTTATGAATATCTTCTGTAATTTTTATTTTGGTCATTTGTATAGCATATGATCAACTAGAACGATACCAAAACATAAAATGAAAATTAGAAAATAAGTGCATACACACACACTAATGGATATGAACATTACTAATTCAATAAAAAGCTTGTAAACATCAACAATGAAACCTTTATTACGTTTGTTCTACCATAGGAATAAAGTCTATGAATGATGAGGACATGCAAGCTGCTCGTCAAGTTCAAGATGATCCAATTCAATTTGGTTTCGTTACTAGATCATGAGCCAAGCTTAACAATCAACTCAACACGTTGTCATCTTTTCGCCTAAGTTGACTGAGCTCAATTTCTAAGAGACTGAACTCTAACATCAATTATAAGGTCCCATGCAACCTAGCAGGGGGTGAATTAGGCTGATAAAAATCTAAATTTTTCACTAGCCAAATTAACCTAAGTGATGACACACTTAAGTAAATAGAAAGCAATAAAGATACAACAATTAATTCATATAATTGAGCAAGTAGAAGAAAGCAATAAAGTAAAAGGAATTCCAAACTAATTTATAGTGGTTCAATACTTTCTTTGGCACCTACGTCCACTCCCAAGCTCCATTAGGTTTAGAATTCAATCCAAAAGTTGGTGAAACAAACCAATTTGTACATAGAATGGCTCACCCTTTACCCACATTAAACTCACTCTAATTGAGTCAAAGGAGTTTACAACTCCCTAAAACTAACCCTCTCTAATGTGACAATTGAAAGCTTGCTCTAATAATGAAGACCGCAATTTGCTTTTCAACCTCACAAAGAGTGCAAGAGTACAAAGAAAGAGTATTATCACACATAATTACTCAAGAAAACTTGCATTCAATGTAGGCAAAAGTTCTTCAATAAATGTAGGTTTCAAATCTTATATAAGTGCTGAAAAATGGTAGGAAAAATGGCTCCAACAGTCATGCGTTTAATGCAGAAAAAACTAGCAATTGGGGCATTTGGGCATCCAGTTGCCTGCACTTCGTCTGATTATCGCATCCAATCAAATATAGCATTGCATCCAGTAAAACTTTGGACAGCAGGCAAATTGCCCATCCTTCTGACATGAGTGTTCGATAGGAGACAGTAGCTACTTAATAATTTCTTATGAGGGTTTAGATGGCCGATAGCTTGGACCACTATGTGATGCTACATTCAATTTACCGAAGTGCTCTTTTTGTCATGTTTCAGCTGACCAATGCTCTTGAACTAATGTTTGAAGCTGCGTCCGATCATCATAGATTCTCTTAACAAGCTTTTTGCCCTTCTCGTGCTTCCTCTTTTCTTTCCTTATTGAGTATGGATCTGATCTAAAAAATCTCTCATTGAAAACAATAGTTGAAATCCTCATTTAGATTTATTAATCATCAAAACCAAGGATTTCATGGATTTCATGACCTATGGTCTTCAAAATCCTACCATCAATTGTTGAAAGAACATTTAATCTCATTATTTCCTTAACTAGCCTCCCATCAAAATGGAAATTAATGTCATGAGAACTTGTGAATGTAAAATTTAATGATGTGTTGTGAGGACTGGATGTAAGGACCCGAATTTTTATTTTTCTTACTTTTATTTTATTTTTCTGGCTTATTTAATTATTTATTTATCCCTTTACTCCGAATAATTTATTTCATCCATTTTAAATCTATTTGCATGAAACAATGTCTCATTTATATTTTTAAAACGTTTCGTTAGCGAATTTAATTTTTCTGCGGCTCGTTTAGCGAGAAATAGTGAACGCACGTTTTTCGAGGAAAATTCAATCCGAGAGTACATTAATATTGAAAAATTAATGATGATTAATAGTAGACTAAGAAAAGTTAATTGAGGGATTAGCTGTGAGTGAGTTAAGTTAAGCTCAATTAGGGCACTAATTGCTCACTAATCGGTTGTTGACTTTTGGGCACCAAGAGCACCTTTATGCCAATCCTTCTTGTCATTCCATCAACTCACCACCTACCACCCAAAACCCTTTCTTCTTCCTCTTGCTTTGGCCGACTCCCCTCCCTCCATTTCCCCTCAAAAATTTCAGCTCCTTGTCTTCCATTCTTGCTCCACAAAGACACTCCAAAATTGCTCCATTTCTTGGTTCTTCACATAAGCTTGGAAGGTGACTTGAGTAAGGAAGAAACTTTGGTGATTTAAGAGCTTCTACTCTAGTGGTTGACTACATCTCTTGCAAGCAAGGTAAACAACCAAAAACCCTCATCCTCTCCTCTCAACTATTAGTAGTTAGTTAGTTCTAGTTAATTAGTTGTTGGATTGTTGATGGGTTCACAAGAACCTTGACATTAGGTAGTGGACTTGAGGTGGCTTTATAGGTAGAGGCCTTGAGGATTTTGTATGTTTACTTGCTGGTTTGATGCTTATTATGAGAAGATATGGTTTAGTTCTAGTTGGAAAGTTGAAAAAGAAAGCTAGAGGAATGAGAGATGCTTGCTGGCCGAAATTTGCTGGTTGTTCCTCTCTTGTTAATTTCGAATTTTTTATGTTATTTTGGTGCATTAATGCTTGATATATGATGGTGGTTATGTGTGTTGAATATCTTCCAAAAAGCTTTCCAATTGGTTGTGTTAAAGTGGAGTGAAAGTGAGGAAGAATCTGGAAAATTTTCTGATCAGGAGACCCCAACCAGTGTTCACGTTTTAGGTCATAACTTTCTGTCTGGGAGTTAAAATTGAGTGACGTTTGTGACATCCGAAACTAGACTCCAAGAGCTTTCCGTCGGTATAAAATGCACCCCCTAACTCGTTTCCTATGAGCAGTAGTGAACCGGCAAAGATGACTGAATTTTCTCATTGCTCTCATCCGAGAAACAGTCGTCGCTGCAGTTTGTAGCTCAATTTTACCTATCTTTAAAAACGAATTTTATGACAGTTCCTTCTAGTGAATTGTAGAATTTTGAATTTAGTTTTCAACGCCACAAACCACACTAAATTTCGAGTTGTGTAGCTCTAGTTATGATCAGATTTTGAAACTCTATCAAGTACGTCAGAACTGGAAATTTCGTAAACAAGTTCCAAAAATCAGTTTTCTTAAAACCGTTGTATCTTGGTGTAGAAAGGTCCAAATTGGGTTCCATTTGTTGCATTTAAAACTAGGTTTATAACTCTATTAGTGATATAAATTTCAAGGGCTGGTTCCACTTCTACGAAGTTTTCCGAATTTCCAAACATTGCTGAAATTGCAAGCCTGTTTTGCTCTGCCCTATTTAGAACAGTGACTTTGAGCTAAAATTTGAATGATTTCGGATTAGAGTCTGAGAAAAGTGTCTTCTAGAGAGTTTTAGTGCTTTGAGTCTAGTTTCCAACAGTATAAGTTTCCAATTTTTGGACTTACAAAACTCGAGATATGATTTTTCCAAATAGTGTCGCACCAAGCTGGAAATTTTCTGTTTTCAAACAAATACTCCTTTTAAGAACTTTCCACCTTCCATTACGATTGTTGGACTGTTTTAAGTTTAATTTCAGGATTAGATACAAGGTCTCTTTGAACTTTAAACCTTCATCTCGAATCTTAGTTTCCAAGGGATTAATCCCCTTTTTATGATTCCTCTTGGTTGCATAACTCCCTTGGTTATGGCACCTCTCTTCATACTTGAATTATGGACTTCAATCCCTATTCTTATGGCCTTGACTTCCATGAGTTTGAACTCTAAAAAGGGAGCGTTTTGACTAAAGTAATTCTTGGTGAATTTCACTAGTTTTATACTTGAATCTTGGAACCTTAGCCTTGACATTTACAATGAAATGAGTGGAGTTTTGGATGAGATTTGACTCCATTAGTTTGAAAACTTGAACGCTCTTTATGTTTTAAAGTTCGGAGATGAGATTAGAAGTTTCAAGGGATGAAAACCATTTACCCTTTTCCTCGATTTTCGTGCCGAAAGTGAAAACAGTACTTTCTTTTGGAATTGAGATTTCTTTCCACGACTTGAATCAAAAATGACCTTCGAGCTCTCTGTGAGCATTATTTCAACGATTTAGCGAGAAAAGTTACTTTAACTTGACTCGAACTTGTGACCTTGAGAGTTGGTAGTGAGAAAATGTCTTTCTTATTAGCCTTGGTCGAGCACCTAGATAATTGTGATTGTACATGTCTCAGGTGGTCACGAAGATGTCGAAGAGCTCGTCTGACTTCTCGCTTCACTCTTGTTTTGCCCTTGACTTGTGGTGAGTGTCAAGTGCATGTTAAATGCTAATGTGTTTGAAATGATATGTGTACAAGTGCTATATATGATACATGAACTTGCCGAGGTGAGAGTGTACTTTATCGCCCCCGTCCTCTCTTTCTCTTGATTACATGATACTTGTTAAATGAATATATATGACTTGCACTTGTGTACATGAACATGTTTTAAGTCGTGAGTACTGAGCGGCTAGAAGTATCACGCCCTATTTGGGTGGGAGGTACCACTCATCCCGACTCAGTGCTATGACCGATTCAAAGTCGATTGGAGCGTTGTCTCGTCGACCAAATATGCTTGTGGGGAGGCCCCAACCCATTGGCTAACCTTGTAACTCGAGCCGGCAAGGGCTTGGTCGAGAAGCTTGGTGAACCTTGGGAACTATTATAGTTTGATCTTTTGAGATCTTGCTTAGTATACTCGAATAGTATCGCCACTTCATACATGTTTGGTTACGGATCCGAGTGGGTGTTATGTTGGATGGAGGAAGTAAGTGGAGCACTACGGTCGTGTTACTACTTGGGTTGACGGAAGGTCAACCCCAGATGGCTCAAATTGATCGAGACGTGGGAATAGCTCCTGAGAGCTCCTATATCCTCCTTGTGTGTTTATTTCCAACTTGAGCACTGAAATGAAACTTCATGTTTAAAGTTGCTTTCAAATATGTTATTTGATTGGTTGGACTACGTGCGTGCTTGTTTAAGTTTTCTTGGTCTCACTGAGCGTTCACTCATCCCTTTAAGTTTGTTTTCCTTAACAGGTTTTGGAGGTGGATTGGAGGATCTAGACTAGCGATTTGGTGGAAGCTAGTATATTTTGTATGAATTTGGTGACTCTTAAAGTGTAACTTTTGTTACTCTTTGTTAATGGATTGTAATTATAATGGTTAACCTTAGAAGTTGTGACTTGTATATTCAAAATACTTTTATTTAAATCGTTGGATGTTTGGTGGCTCTGTATTAAGCTTGAACGAGTGTGTGAGTCCTGATGAGAGTTGGGCAGGCTTTCCGCTGATACCCTAGGGTTCACCCTAGGGAGAGGTGGGGGCGTCACACTGGAAAACTTATTTTATATTGTATCTTATTTTCTTCGATGCATTTTCTTTTACTTTACTTTATTTGCCTTAATTTCTTGGATACTTTATAAGTGAGTCAAGATTTTATTATTTGTCTTCTATAAGTTAGTGCATTTATGAAAGTGGGACCCACTAGTGAGGTGTGTGTGATAAATTTGGAAGATTAGGAGGAGTTGGATGCAAAGGGATATTATTTATAAGGAGTCAAGAGATAATTAAAAATTGGCTAGACATTTTAGTGCTTGAAAGATAAGTAGATAAGGATTAACTCTTGGTTTACCATTTGTCATAAAACCATAGAATCTTAACTTTGACTAAGACCAAATTTTCTTCTTATCCAACCAAGATAATTAGGTCATTAATTAGACACTAATCATTGCCTTGCCAAGTGTCACTTTCTTGCCTTGCCAAGTGTCACTCATCTATGGAACTTTGACCAAGACTTCTCTTGAACTTTCTCTTAGAAGTTTGGTCAAAATTCCCTTCCTTTCTTTCTACTTCTTGGCCGAACTTCCTAGCAAAAAAAGAGAGGGGAAAACTCCAAAATTTCAACTTGATCCCTTGCTTGAATCCTTGAAAAATTTATCCTAGAATCTTACTTCAATCCATAGAAAGTTGTAACAAGGAAGGAAGAAAGGCTCTTGTAGAGAGATTTGGGGAAAAAGGGAAGCTCTTGGTTGCATTTCTTCCTAGGGTTTGAAGGTATCAAGTTAAGAAACCTTCTTTTCTTTCTTATTTTTCTTTTTTGATAGATATATGACTTGATTATGGAAGGTTTGAGAAAGATTTCATGGTTTTGTGAGGTTGATTGAATTTTCCAGTTTTGAGTTATAATTTTCCAGCCTTGAAATGAAAACTTCTAGCTTTGATATGACTTGTGGGCTTGGATATCTTGTTGGAGATGCATTTTTAGCTTTGTTATACGAATTTCCAGCTCTAGTAGTCCATTTTCAGCCTTGTAATGCTTATTTTCAGCCTTGGAATGTGATTTTCAGCTTTGTATGCCTTTTAGGTCTTTACATGGGAATTTCCAGCTTTAGCATGAATTTTTAGCTTTGCTATAGAATTTTTCAACTTTGGTTGTAATTCTAGTTTAGGGTAAAAATTTCCAAGCTTCACGTAGTTAGTTTTGTAAGCGATTTCTTTGTTAGAAATTGACACTATATGCCTTATAACATGTTGGTTAGTTTAATTTGTGGATTTGTTATATAAACATGAAAGAAAGTTGGGGAGTTTGGCTAGAGGAGAGTTTGGAAAAAACATTCTTTGGCTTGCTGGAAATTTCCGCAGAGAGCTCTGCATAGGTTTGGGAAATTGGTTATAACTTCATGTAGAAAAGTCAGAATTGAGTTCCGTTTGTTGCATTTGAAAATAGATTCAGACTACTTTCTATCATGAAAATTTCAGAATTTTTCTCAATTCCTATGAATATCTGTGATTTTCCAAAGTTGACCGAATTTCCACACCTGTTCTGTTTTTCTACCGGATGAAGCAGCAACTTGAAACTGGAATTTGACTGAATTGTGGATAGAATCTTACAAATGTGTCTTCTGGAAAATTGTAACCTTTGAGTTTATTTTCCAACGGTATAAAGTTTATAAATTTTGGACTTAAGAAGCTTGAGATATGATTTTTCAAATAGCATCGCGCAAAACTGGAGAAAATTCTGTTCTTCAAAAGCTGTTCTTGCTTTCATTTCCAACTTCAAGTTGGAGTTGTAGAACCATTTTGAACTTGGTTTTATGATTGGAGTTCAGATAACTTGGTTGGTTTGTAAGTGTTTTCCTTTGAATATTGTAGCTTGGAATAGTGGATCTCATGGCACTTCACATACTTGATTTTAGGACTTGAAGGTGAGGCCGGAAGTGCTCCTAAGGCAAACACTTAAATTTGTTGCCGTGATGAGTGTTCCAATTGCATATTCCATGTTATCTAACTAATTATGACTTGTTGCTAGAAATTGCTCGGTGTAGACACCAAAAATTTCATCATTTTATTCTATTCATTTTTATAAATTTCGTTTATTTTATTTTTTAATTTTGTTTTTTTAGAAAATCATTTTTAAAAAAAATCGAAAAAAAGAGAGAAAATTAGGAAGAGAAGAATTATGAAGAAAGAAAAGCAGAAATCAAATCAGTTTTTCAAAAAAAAAAAAACTATTCCACGCGCGCGTGCTAAACACGCGCACCATTTTCTTTCATACAAGAACGCAAGAGGCCAGTACAAGGAAGAAGAGTGCAGCGGCCATTTGGTCTGATTTCTATTCATTTTTTCCACTTTTTTTTCTTTCCATTTAAGCCCTCAGTACAAGGCCACATCACCCCTCCAAGAATTATCAAGAAGATTCCAGAAAACATGAGGATCAAGGGCTCTCTAAAAATGCAAAAAAGATTAGTTTTTTGTGGACCATCCAAATGAGGGTTTCGGGAGCTAGGTTCGCATATAAAAACTAAGCGAGAAAACACAGCAGAAAAAGTAGAGAGGGTTGGCGGCTGGGAAAACAGAAAGAAAGAAAACCAGCAAAGGAAAAAAGAAAGAAGCGAGAGAGTGAGAGATAGAAAAAATGGTCGGACAGAGAAGGAAACAGGTGGGAAAGCAAGGAAAGAGCATCGGGTAGAGAAACTGGGAAAAGGTTACGGACAAGAAAAACCACAGGAAGCTGGAACCAGCTGGGGAAGGAGCAAGAAAGACCAGAAAAAGAAGGAAAAATCTGGGAACGAAGCAAAAAGAAGGGGAGAGTTTGGGCAGCTGAGAGGAATAGAAAACAAGTAGCTGGCGGCTAAGGTTGAGAGAAGGGCAGCGGGGAAAGGGAAACCGAGGGCAGAAAGGGAGGAGCTTCGAGAAGTGTAGAAGAAAAAAAAAAAACTGGGAGAGGAAACCAGAAAGAGCGAGAGAGATAGGAGATTGAGAGAGGTTGTCGGCTGGGGAAAGACCAAGCAAGCAAACGAGAAGGGGAGGAAAGAAACGAAAGACAGAGCAAGAAAAGAGAGCTAGGGAAGAGGAACCAAAACAAGAAAACCAGAAGGAAGAAAAGAGAGGGACTGAGAGTTAGGGAAAGGAGCTACGGGGAGAAAGCAAGGCTGAGGAAGAACGAGAGGGAGGAAGGAAAAGAAGTTACGGGCGGAGGAAAGAAAGAGGAAGCTGCGGCTGGGACGTCTGAGATATCTACAAAAGGAGAAGATCAACTTTCGTTCAGAATCATTGGCGAAGTAACATCTGGAAGACCATCAAAATTGGCCGCAAAAGAGCAACCTCGCCTCCGCTGCACTAGTTCCGACTTCGTACAAAAACGTAGCGGAAAATTCTGGTTTTGGTCCCAGCAATTCAGGTAACAGTTTCCAGGTTTCTCCCATGCTAATTCCTGCTCCTCATTGTTTATAGATAACGATAGTGTCCTTTATTGACTGATTTAAAATCTTTCATGAAGTTTTAGAATCATTTCGTGGGTTGTTCCTTGCACGAACTATTTTTCTTGGATTTTTATTGGCTTCTGATGTTGCGAAAAACTATCTTTTGTGGTTTGAATTCGTCAAAAGATTAGGATGGGTCAATGTTTAATGGTTCTGGGGTTTGGTTAAGTGAATGTTGGCCTTTGATGTTTCCATCTTTAAGCTGCAAGAAACTGGCCTTTGTTTTATTCTCTGCTGCTATGAGATTTCTGTTTGGATACTCAAATGATTTGTTTAGATTACGTTAATCAAAATGGGATGAAGTTCTTGTGGTATTTGGGTTAATAAATGTATAGCTTTTTCTGTTCGAGTTTGCGGATGATTTTTGTTAGAGAAGCTTGCAAACTTGTAGAAAATTGCGAAGGAATGTTGCAGAAGAAAGCCTGCTTCGATGCTTTGCATGCATACTTTCAAAAATTACACTTTGCTCCCTGTATTTGTGAATAAATTTACTATGGCCCAAAAACGTTTTCAATTGAACCAATTTTGCCTTTTTTTTTTACTTTATTTCCTCTTTTTCATGTTAGTGGTTCATTGGGTAGATTAATTCTGGAATTTAGGATAATTAGAGTTAAATATTGTTAGTTGATTTTTCTTTGTTTATTGGGTTTTGTAAAAATGGTTTAAATATTTGGGTAATTTTTTTGTTTTGGGGGTTTGATGAGAGGATTTTGATTTATGAAATTTAGCATTTAGTTTTGATAGGCTTCATCTTAAGCCCTTAATTTTATTTTATTTCCTTTTAGATTCCCCAATATTTGTAATAATAATGATTTGACCCCTCTAACTTTTTTAATTCTTTCAATTGGGTCCTTATTTGTTTTAATTTGTCGAATATGGGCTGTTTACTTTCATTTGAATGCTTTGATTGATTCAATTCAGTGTTTATTTCCATCTCCTATGATTATTTGTTAATTAAAGTGATGCCTTGACCTTTTTCTTTGTTTTTGGAGGGTAAATAAGAAAATTACATTTCATTAGGTCACCAATTCGAGGGAGGTACACTCTACTCCTTTACTTTGAGTTTACTTGATACTATGTGCTCCTATGTGACTCTATGTGTGAAATTGCATGCTTGGTTGAATGTTTTTTTCTATTTATTTATTTAGTTACTTCATTTACTTTAATTTTTGTGTATTTATTTTAATTTAATTTTTGATTATTTGAAAGGCATTTAAATGCCAAAATTGTAATAGTTAGGTATTTATTTTATTTATTTTATTTCCCCTTTAAGATTGTAGTTAGGACCCCCAAATGTAATAGTTAGAGCTTTATTTGCTTTTATTTGCTTTATTTGTTATTTGCTTTATGTGTTTTGCATGCTTGTATGTTACGTGTTATTCGCTTTCCTAGGGTCTTGCATCTAGATATCATGCTTATGTGTTATGTGTTTTATGTGATGTTATGTGTTTACTTGCTTTTATTAGGTTTATATGACTTGTTTAGTTCTAATGAATGTATGACGTCACCACACTAGTCCAACGCTAGTTGTGGCCCTCTATCCCGTTTTTCCACTAGTCCAACGCTAGTGTGGACTCATAGACATGGGTTAGTCCAATGTTAGGTCCTTAGGGACCGTCCTTGCGTTAGATCATATTTGTGTGACAATCACCACATTTTCATGCATATTTTCCACTTTTTAGGGTTTTTATCATTTTTGCATGACATTTCCTTTATATGTATATCTCTTATCCCATATTTCCCTTATATGTATATTCTTTACCCCTATGCGTGAGACATGACATTAGACTTGCATTTCATTTAAGAAAATTAGAATTAGATTAGATCATTTGCTTAACTAAATAGGAAATACCCCTCGAATATGGGATATGGACGAGTTTGACTTTCTAGTCTTAGCACACTCGTATTCCCTCTATAAAAGGGAAAATATAGTCACGAATCTTAAATTCCCCGCACCCGTTATGATGCATTCCTCTAAATCATGTATATTTGTATAATTATTTTCTTTTCCTTTTTTCGAGTCTCATGATTTGCATATTCGTGACCTCTTTAAAGAGTCATTTGTGGGCGTCACAATTAATGCGATTTGAACCAATCAAGTTTTGAAGAGACATTCTGACCCTTCCGATATTCTCCTAGGATTAGATTTTTGCATCCATATAACGACATCCAAATATGATAAATTCTTAGGTTAAAATAAGAAAATTTTTTACTAAATCACGTAACTAGCCTTAGTTAGGTTGAGAGGGTGCCTTCCCTTTTTTCAAACGTGACTTCTGAACACTTTTCTTTGATTTTCGAAAATTTGGAGTCGTTTAAAAAGGGTTTTTTCTACTTATTCTTTAAAATTCATTTTAGGTGACTTGGTACATCTTAACTCAATACCAAGTAGCGACTCCTAATTTTTATTAAAAAGCTTTTTTAAACTATTATTTTAGGTCAAAATTGTCGCATTTTTAAGTCCCATTTAGGCCCATTCATTTTCTTTATTTTCTAAAAATCAAAAACTCCTTTTTTACTTAAAATAAATCAAAACTCATTTTCCAATCAAAAATCAAAAAATTCATTTTTAGAAACACCTTTATTTTTCATTTAAAAATGGGGCGCGACACTCGGCACTTGAATTGTTACTCCATAGGTGAATGTGTATTTTATCGCACTCGACCTAATTTAACTAAACACTTGACATCTTGTTTATGCATGAACAAGTGACTTGATATACATGTGACTTGTGACTTAATTTTGTCTAGGCGAGTGTGTCCTTAATTGCACTCGACCTCCGTGAACTTGAAATACTTGACTCTTGCATGTACCTGTGCATGTTTGTAGGCCAATTGCAGCTCTTCTTGCAGCAATTGAATTGGGCCTTTGGACACTTATCCGAGATGTCAAGTAAGTTGGAACTTGGGTTACTCATGCGTATGCGTGAATGTAGGTCGGTAACGGCTGAATTGAGCCCTCGTTGGACCTCTTGCTTGAGACCAGCCCTAGAGCGGTCGGGTAAGTTGGGCAACCTTGGGGTAAAGGAAGAATTTCCTAACCTGTTTACTCATGACTTGCTTGATACGGAGCGTTAGGTGACAGCTAACGGCTCCAATTATTACCTGCATGAGCATTAGATAATAACCAATGACTCCACTCGTGAATTCTTGAATATTTGGGGTTTTAAGCCATATCATGAATATTTGATTCTTGAATACTTGGGCTATAAGTCCAACCCCATGGCTAGTTGGTCGAATCGAGCCGGTAAAAGGCTTGGTCGAGAGACTGACGAACCATGGGTACTTGATTGGCGTTCGGGCCTGGTAGGGGGATGATCGTCTGGACGGAAATTGACGTTTAGTGGTGATCTACGGATATTATAATGCCATGGTTGACAGAGAGTCAACGGATCCAGGACAAGTTACAGTGAAACCTGCTCCTGAAAGCAGCCTATATCCTTTTGGCATAAATGTGTTTTTTTTTACCATACACTATTACATTATCGATCTAGCTACCTGCTTTACTATACCTTATATCCTAGGCTGCTTGAGTTTGACTTGTTTCCTAATATCCTGTGCATAGTATCATGTATACTAGTTCACTTGCTTGTTTTCTTAGAACCTCACTGGGTTTCTAACTCATTCCATGAATTTGTTTTCCTTACAGGTTGAGAACATGAGAGTGGAAATTGGAGAAGGCATCGACTTTGTCTAAGTTTTGTTAACTGCTTGCATGAGCACTCCATAGGTTTCTAGCTGGTTTGCTTGGTTTGATCTTTGTAAGGTTGACTACTTGGCTGTATTTATCGATTGTATGGGCATTTGAGATCCAAGAGTGTATACATTGCAGATTGTAACTGTTATCGCTCTTATTATTAAGGTTATTTTATTGTAAATTTTGTAGTACGTGCGTGAGTCCTGACGAGAGTTGGGCAGGCGGTCCATCAAACCCTTGGGTACGCCCTAGGGGGGGTGGGGTCGTCACATGTGTTAACCTTTGTTATTAAATTCGACTCGGCCTAGTTGTTCAATTGGTTAACTAGATAAACTAGCCACTTAGTTGGGTTAGGTTTTTCAATCTAATCTAATAAGGTAGTTAACCATTGACCTTTCAAAAATTCAAAGGTTCCAATTAACTTGGCCAATTCTTCAAAAATTGGACTTTTTTTTGGGGAAATTATGTTGGTGATTTTCACGAGGGAATTTATGATGATTTTGATGATGAATTGATTGAAATATCCAAAAATTTTGATCAAAACAACCACACGTGAAGTTAAAAAAAATTAAGTATAAAGTATATCTACAACCACACGTGAAGTTAAAGAAAATTACAGGATATTGCATAATATTTCTATGGCGATAAAACTTTTAATGGTGGTTGCTACTTGCAATTGCATTAGACTTGATTTGATGAAGAATTTGGTATAAGAAATGAAATATTAACAAGTTTCTAAGAGTTTCTTATTAATTTATATTAATTTCATTAGATTAAATTATTTTTATTTAACAATAGGTGCTTATTAGGTAATTTAAATTATTTCTTCTTGACCAAGTCTAGTAGGTAAAGAGATTTATTTAAAGTCCATAGAGACTATTCCTTGGTCTTTGGTGTTGTGTGACTTTTTTTGATTGTTTGAGATACAAATGTTATTGTGAGTTTTTTATTATTTAATTATTTCAATTCTAATAATGGTATATGTTGTTTGTAGAATGGATAAAATTACAATTTTACATATTTGTCATAGGTCTAAGAGAGCCTCTTCGTTATGGACTCCTCAAGTTAACATTTCTTATCTTAAGACTCATATATTTTCTCTTCTTATACTAATGTTCTCATTTAGTAATAAAGAGAAATCATTAAGTTTAGATGTTCATTAATTTTTATTAGAAGGAAGCATATAAGTTAATAATTATTGTAAATGCAATATGTGCTTTAATTTGTCTCTTACAAAGCTAAAAGGAAAAATGCCTCCTTGATTTATAATTAGGCACAAAATGATGTAGGTCAATTGACTTAAAAATAGTTCTTACCAAATAAACTAAATTGTTTCATTCATAAAAAAATAAAAACTATAAACAATTATGTGTTCTTTGCTAAAACTTTTCAATCTTTTTTTCACTCTCTACTTAACATAGAGTATCTGTTCATCTTTGTATAGACTTTTGCTTAGGCTCCTATCTATTGAAGCTATAGGTTTATTGGGATTTGGAGTTTTAATCCAAATATATAATTTTTCACATATAATATTATAGTAATATATTCTAAAAAGACTCCAAATACATCTTAAATATGCTTTACCAAAAACACTAAAAAAATAAAAAAAAATCTCACCACCTCTTCCTTCCTTCGCCACCCTCTCCCACCACCATCTACCACCCACTAACTCTCCTCCCCTCCTCTCCTTCTCTCTTTTCTTCCTCCTCTCCTTCCCCGCTATCGTCCACCACCATATCTTTCTTCTTTCTCCTGTTAACACCACCTCTCCTATCCATTTGCTTCTCCTCCTCTTTTCTCTTCCTCTCTCACTCCTCCTTATTCTTTTCCCTTACCCTCCTTTCCTCCTTTTCCCCCTCCCCTCATTTTTTTTCCAAAATGAATGGGAGGGGGAAGAGTAGGAAGGGAGGGAAAAAATAGGTGAAGAGGAGAGGAAGAACAAAGAGAAAGAGAAGAGGGAGGCTACGAGGGAGGGTGACAAGTGGTGCTGGAAGTAGTAGAGGGGGAAGGAAAAAGGAGGGAAGGGATGGTTTTTAATTTTCTTTTTAAAATAACTCAAAAAATGTAAACTTTTTTAAATACCTCAAATACAAATGCAACAATAAAAGTTTTTAACATACAACACTATAATGGGTGGGGGGATGGGGTGAGATGAGTGGTACGGGTGAAAAAGTGTAAGTGAAAGGTTCGATTTCAAAACTTACCATTTACACTAAAAAAAAAAAAGAACGCACAATGTTACAGTAAAGTTTTTGAAAAATATCGCTTAAAAATAGCTATTTTATATGGACCCATAATTTGATCAATAAAAAGCATCTTAATTTACATTTTTGTCTGCCTTTTTTTCTGATGCTTGGAGGAAGAAAAAAAATTGAAAAGAATAGAAAAGAGTCAAGTACAACTTTCAACAACACGTCTCTCTTGGGATTGTGCAAGTTTTAATGTACATAGTGTCATGCCCCATTTTTTGAAAAAATAAATTTAGCGTTGAAAAGATAAGTTTTTTATTTTAGAAAATAAATAAAGAAAAGGGGCCTAAAATGAGACTAAAATATGCGACGGTTATGGCCCAAAATAATAGTCCAAAAAGGGTTTCTAGAAAAAAAATAGGAGTCGCCCTTGATATTGAGTTTAGGTGTACTAAGTCATCCAAAATATATTTTTAAATAAATAAATAAAACCCTTTTTAGACGACTCCAGGTCTTTGAAAACAAGAGAAAATAATTCGGAAGTCAAGGTTAAAGAAAGGGAAGGCAAAGATTTGATAAGTTCAAATCTAAGGCACCCTTTCAACCTAACCAAGACTAGTTATGAGATTTACTTAAAAATTTTTCTAGTTTAACCTATAAAACTTATCACATTAGGATATTTCTATATGGATGCGAATCTAGACCTAGGGGGATATCGGGAGGATGAATATCTCTTCAAAATTTAATTGGGACAAATCACATTAATTGCGATGTCCAAGAGTAATTCCTTGATGACATCACGAATATGTAAAAGATGAGATTCGAAGAAAAGAACAATTGTAATATTAGATAAATATATATGACCTAAAAGAGAGGAATGCAACATAATAGGTACGGGAGACTAAAATTCGTGATATAATTTTCCTTCTTATAGAGGGGGAAAGAGCGTGCTAAAGCTAAAAAATCACACTTGTTCATTTTCCATATTTGAAGGGTGACTCTCCTAATCTAATCAAGCAAATGAACTAACATATTTCTAATTTTCTAAAATGAGATGTAATTCTAAATGATATAGTCCAAAAATATAGAGGGTAAGAGAATAATAGTAGGAAAAATATTATGCAAATGAAAATAACCTAAAAATAGAAAAAATACATGAAATGTAATAAATGTCACACAAACATGTGATTCTAACATGTAGCCGACCTTAAGGGTCTAACATTAGACTAACCCATGTCTATAAGTTCTCACTAGCATTGGACAAATGAGAAAATGGGGAGAAAGGCCACAACTAGCGTTGGACTAGTGTGGTGACATTATACATTTATTGTAAATAATTAGAGTATCTATAAAACATGATTAAAACAAGTAAACACATAAAGTACGTATAGCATATAACTTATAAGCATAATACCTAGATGCAAAACCCTAGAGAAAACGGATAAACACATAAACACATAAGCATGCAACACACAAGCAAATGAGCGCACATAAGAGCCTAACTATTACATTTGCGGGACCTAACTACAATCTAGAGGGGAGGATTTTAAAAATAATAACCTAACTATTATGTTCATCTAATTAATTACATTTTTTAGCAAAAATAAAATCTATCTATTACATAGTCTAACTAAATATATTTCTTGAGCATCTATCTATTATAATTTGGCATTTAAATGCCCTCCAAATAATCATAAAAAATAAATATAATAAATTAAAATTTAAAATGAGTAAAGACAAGAAAAAAGTACTCAAAACATGCAATCACACATAAAAAACACATAGTAGCACATATAAGGATTTAAAATGATAATAGAAGGTACCTCCCTTGAAATAGTGGTTAAATAAGGTGGAATTTGCCCTATTTATACTCCAAAATTAATAAAATAGTCAAGCCACTAATTTAATTAACAATTAAAAAGAAAAATGTATCATTTATCAAATTCATCTTATTACTATAAAGAAATATAAATAAACATAGAATCCCAAAAATTTACTAATTAAATGCATTTAAATGAGACATGATTAACAACTAAAAGAGATAAATCAATTATACTTAAGAAACCAAAGCTGTCAGGGACCCAATTGCAAAAATTGTGAAAGTTTTTGGGATCAAATTATAATTATTACAAAGATCAGGGGTCAAAATAAAAAGTTTAGGGACCAAATTGCAATTACATTAGGGACCTAATTGAAAGAAACCTGAAGTTTTTAGGGTCATAATAAAATTGCTCAAAAGATCAAGGGATGAACTGCAATTTCCATATCAGATTATTCAAGAAACAAAGGCCATTGGCCCATTTTATTTCTTTGTGGACCGAAAACAATCTTGGCCCAACGAGAGTCCAAAGAAAAAAGAACGGGCTAGGCCAACCTTTTGACCAAGCAAACCCAACCAAAATGTATGGGTTTTATCCCCCCAAACCCATGTCATAACCCAAAAAAATACCCAAAAATAAAATCAAACCCTTTACCAAAAACCCAATCAAAATGACATTACTCAAATCCTAACTTCTTTTTACTAAACGCAACAAAACATTAAATCTAACAAAATTATAAAGCCTTAATTATGCCCTAAAATCCGGAAATAATTTGCTCAAAAACATACTTAAAATATGCAAAAGAGGATCAAAGCTTGAAAAAGAGAGATTTGATTTATTTTTTCCCATGTTTTGGGCCACAGTATGATTATGTGAAAGTTAAGGGGTCAAATTGTAATTTTCTAAATTATTCATACAAGGTTCGAAGCTTTCTGCAATTTTTCCTTACAGTTCACCAAACATGACAAATAATCCAAACAATTGTTGCACCATGAAAAGGAAAGAAGCCAAGACATTATTTTAAGGGAACAACCCAAGTCAAAATCATTCCCAACCTCCTAGCAAAATCACTAAACATCAACTAGGTTACCCAACTTTTAGATAGAAGAAGTAGATTCTGGGAACAAAACAAAATGAAAAGAAAGGAAGGAAAAAGGCAACGAGGGAAAGAAAAAGGAAACAAACATGCGTAACCAAAAGAAACATAACTCTAAACAGATTCATTTGCACATCTTATCCTCCGTCTTTACAACAAAGACAACGATTAAACTAGATTCATCAAACCCCAGCCGTGGTCAACTAGTGAAACGCAAAGCCAGGCCAAGAAATAACAGTCCAAAAAGCGCAGGTTTTGTGAATTCCATTTTGTACATGAATCAGAATGAACAAGGAGAGGAGTCATGGTTACTTGAGGATGAATCTTGGACAAGATTGAAGCAAAAAAAAAAAGAACGACCAGAAGCTGTTTTTTATGGAGTTTGCACAAATTGCAGGCGTACCAGTGGGTCAAAGTCACGAGAACCTTCTCGATGTTTTTTGCACGAAATTCCTAAATAAAACTTACTATCCTAACTCTCTAGTTTTGTGCTTGAACTCCAAACTTTGGAACTTATTGGCCAAACTGAGCAAACTGCAATGGTATGGCATAATTTTCGAATCTCGGGTCACCCACTGTTTGAGCTTTGATGCACTAGTAAATCATAATCACTAAACACTATCAAATCCTTTATCTCCATTTTCAATGTCATCTTCAACCCGATAATACAAGTTTCATACTCAATCATGTTATTAGTACAAGAAAATCACAATTTAGCAGCAGTGGAGTAATGTATTCCCTCAGGTGATACTAAGAGGGCTCCAATCCCAGCCCCAAAAAATTCAAAGCGCCATAAAAAAATAGCCTCCATCCAAGGTATTGCTCACTCATGTATTCTGATGCGCTAATATATAAGATCTCCTCATCAGGAAAATAAGTGTACAATGACTGGTAATCATTTTCTCTTGAATTCTCGGCCAAATGATCTGCTATGGCCTGCCCATTGATTGCCTTTTGTGTAGTAAAAATAATATCGAACTCCAAAAGGATCATCTGCCACTTTGCCATATGCCCTGTCGACATCGGCTTTCCCAACAAATATTTCAGGGATCGGAACGAAAAATTAGATAAATAGTATGACTAAATAAGTAGTGCCTCAACTTCTGAACTGTCCAGACTAAAGCACAATAATTCCTCTCAAGAAAGGAATAATTAGCCTCGTATGCCGTGAACTTCTTATTGAGGTAATAGATGGCTTGCTCCTTCTTTTTTGAGTCGTCATGTTATTCCAAAACACATCCTACAGCCTCATCAAGTACAGACAGATACATGATCAGAGGTTGACCCGGCTTGGGTGGCACTAAGACCGGAGGGTTCAACAAATAATCTTTTATTTTATCAAAAGCCTGTTGACATTCTTCATTCCAATGCATTGGTGCATTCTTCTTCAATAATTTGAACAAAAACTCACATGTAGATGTTAACTGAGCAATGAACCTGCCAATAAAATTGGTCTTTTCCAAGAAGCTTTTCATGTCCTTCTGAGTTTTCAGTCTGGACATCTCTTGAATTATTTTAATTTTTGCAGGATCAATCTCTATTCTTTTGTTACTGACAATTTACCTGCAGGAGCCCCAAAAGCACATTTTGCGGGATTTAGTTTCAAGTTTTACTTTCTTAATCTTTCGAACAAATTTTTTAAGTCAATCAGATGGTCTTCGGTTTTTTTGGATTTAATGATAATTTTATCCACATAAACCTCTATCTCCTTGTGAATCATATTGTGGAACAGAGTGATGATAGTCCGTTGATAGGTGGCTTCGACATTTTTCAATGTAAAAGGTATTACCCGATAGCAGAATGTTCCCCACGGAGTGATGAAAGCAGTTTTTCTCTGTCTTCTTCAGCCATCAGAATCTGATGATACCCAGCGAAACAATCACCAAAAGATTCGATTTCATGTCCAGAAGAATGTGACTGTTTGGCAGAGAAAGATCATCCTTTGAACTAGCTTTATTGAGATCCTTATAGTCGACACAGACCTGCAATTCCCCACTCTTCTTTGAAACAGGTACAGGATTTGAAAACCAAATAGGATAATGAGACACCATGATAATTCTGGCATTAAGCTGCTTCTCGATTTGCTTCTTGATTTTGAGACTTATATCTGGCTTAAATTTGCACGATTTTTGCTTTACTGGTAAACAATTTGGATTCGTTGGTAGTCTATGAACCACTACATCTATTGAAATTCTGGGTATATCATCATATAACCATGCAAATACATCTTGAAACATGGTTAGAAATTCAATCATCTCTTTTCTCTACTTCTTATTCAAGTGCACATTGATTTTGATTTTTTTAATATCCGTTTTAGTGCTAATGTTAATAATTTCTATCTCTTCTAAATTGGATTTGGCTTTCTCTTCATAGTGTTCAAAAATTTTTGAAATAGGCTCAGATTCTTCCTCGTTATCCCTCTCATTTTGAATTTTAGATGTCATAATTTTAAATCCATGAGAGATATCGAGTTTGTAATCATTGAATTCTAGAATGGTGATATCTGAAGGGTCAAACAATTTTATTTCTAGACATCTAAAATAAAACAAACATGTATAATAAATAAGTAGCAAAAGAATATAGAGATGAACAAAGATCATTCATTTCATTGAATTTTGATAAAGCAAATAAATATTTGAATTAGGACAAGTTCTTTGCAAAATGAAATGTCAATTAAAACAAACGCATTCCCATCGAAACTATGCAGTAGGAACGGGACTTTCATTTAAATAAAACACATATTAACATAACACCAAAAAGTAACAAAAAATAGACAATCTTTGTCATGGATTCCAATCAAGGACAATCCCCCAAATTTATCGAAATTTTCTTCGAGAGGGAAGGTAATCAATAGTCCAATTCTATATGGCTCCTTCAAGGATGGTTGAAAACTCCACGTCTTCCAGCGGCTCGTCCCATAAGTGACTCCAATGAATAGTTGGGATAGATTTGCCCCGATCTCTTTAATCTGGTGTTCTTTATCTAATTCAGACAGGATTATCCCAGATGGACGAGGAAATGTGTAGCACAATGGTGGAATACTCATGGCAATTTGTTTTCCCTCATTTTCCATTTTTTTACGAGCTTGCATTTTGTTTTTGTCTTTAGCGATCGGTTGAAATCCCATTCCAAATGTATCTTTCTTCCCCAAAAGTTCTATAGGCTCTAAAGTGCCTTGCAGATTCCGTCCTAAATCCTTGCCTATTTCATACCCTCCTCGAATCATTTTCTTGGCCATCATGACACTGGTTTCAAGTGCATCTATTCTTTCTTTGGAAATTCATTCGACTGACACGATATCAGCCACACGATGAGGAGAATTAAGACCTTTTTTACTACTTTCTCTACTCGAACCAGAGTTGACAATCATAGTGTAGTCATCCTCGGTGAACACAGTGATAAATTGGTCATTCACAATAATTTTCACCTTTCGATGGAGAGAAGACAGAACGACATTAAAAGTGCGGATCCAAAATCATCGAAGTAGAACAATATAAACACTCGAAAAGTTTATAATTTGGCAAAACACTTGAAATTGGGCAGGTTTTATTTTCGGTACCAAATCAATTTCACCCATTGATTCCCTTCTCGTACCGTCAAAGTCTCTTATTATCGTTACAGATAGCCGCAGTCTAGTATCAAGAAGTCCAAGTTTCGTAAGAGTATTCCATGGGCAGATGTTTAGAGCGGATCCATTATCTATCAAAGCTCTTGCCAGCAACTTTTCATTACACCTTACTGAGATATACAATGCCTTATTATGTCTGATTTCTTCAAAAGTCAAATTTTCATCAAAAAAAAGGTTATGTGATTGGCAACCAGAATATTCTCCACAACGTGAGTGAACTTGTCAATTGGAATATTTTTCGGTAATCGAGCCTCACCCAAGACCTTGAGCAGTGCCTTTCTATGTAATTCGGATGTTAAAAACAAATCTAGAATAGAGATTTGGACAGGTATTTTGTCCAGTTGTTCCATAACCTTGAACTCACTCCTTTCAAGCAATTTAAGAAAATTTATTGCCTGCTTTTCAGTCACAGATGGTTTCGACGGCAAAACATTCTCTTTCGCCTTTGATTGGGCCAAAATTTCAGACTCACTCACAATCTTTTCAGATTTAGTGACATTAACCACCTCCTCTTTTGGCACCTCTATATGCCCAATCAATAGGGCCGATTCACCATAATTTCATGGTACTTCTTACAAGTTATGCACAAGTGACTGATTGAAAAATTCGAGCACCACGAGTTCCGGCAAGTCCAAGATGAAAGGATTTTCATTAGTTTCCAAGAGTTGTTCTTCCAATATAAATGACTTCTCGACTATCCCAACTACTTCAGTTTCATCCACAATATATTGGAAAGACTTCTCAAACTCCTCATCAGTAGTAATAGCCCCCACAGTATTCTTGTGTTCGAGAAGAGGGTTTTTGCTGACATTCGACCTTGCTTCGCCTCTTCTTCTCAAAACTATGCCCCGATGTCAATCATGTCTTGGATTTTGTGTTTCAATACCCAACAATTGACAGTAGAGTGACTAGGACTCTCAGAATGATAGACACAAATGACTTGAGGATCATATCCAACAGGAACACCTCTAGGGTAGATCTTAGGAGGTATAACACCAATTTTATCAATAGCCTTAAGTTGCTCATATAATTGGTCAAGAAGTCGGTCCAAATTGGTGAATGTTCGATATTGATTTTGATTTTGGATTTCATTGGTTTGAGTATGGTAGGTTTTGTTACTTGGTGAAAACGAGTCTTGGGTTATAAGGGAGTCGAGGTCGAATTTGTAAATTTAGTTGAGAAATCTAAAAAGGTGGTACAGGTATACTTGTATAGTTGGGTTGGGGGCGAGGATGGTTGACAGTAGTGTGATAAATAGAATGGGAGTTTAGGTAGTATGGGTAGGGAGATGAGTAGGTGGGACGATTTTGAAATCTGGGTCTAGTTGAGGGGCCTTAATCCCATACAAAGGCGGCTTTTCTTTTCTTCTTCTTGAATTGGGGCTTCTTTCCACTGTTATTCTGACTTTGCAAGGTTTCTAATTGCATTTTCAATGTTGACACGTTAACTATTTTTCCCATCTTGAGACCTCATCAAATTTTTTCAACTTGTTAATAATAGCCACGAATGAGCACCCAGTCATATGAAAAATCTCCTCAAAGTATGGTGGGTCATGAGCTCTAATGAACGTGCAGACAATTTCTTCCTCAGTCATGAGGTGTTCCACCTTAGCCACCAACTTCCTCCAATATTTAGTATATGTCTTATGGTCTTCTGATGGTTTCCTCTTAATTCCTTTAAGTGTGGTTCTTGTTGGTGCAAACTCGCAGTTGTATTCGTATCGCCTCACAAAAGTTATAGATAAATCCAACCAAGTTTTTATCTCTTTCGATTTCATATTAGAATACCAGTTCAGAGCATCATTATCTCTTTCGATTTCAATAGCACCGTTCGGTTCTCGTCATCCACTAGCTTCCCTAACTTTTTTGCGAACATTTGGCCTAAAGACAATTGCATATCCAGAAAGAGGCAAACTCACCATAGTCTAATCCTCCATACTTATTCAATCCTTGACTTTTCTTTATGAACTCATCAAATCGGTCCAACCTTTTCAGTAGATTTTTGTCAATCTGAGCAGAGGACTCATCTATTTCTGCTTTTTCTTGAAAGGCGGTGTCCAACATAAATGGTTCTGTGGTGGGATGATGTGGTTCTTGGGGGTTAGATAAAATGTTCAGATTGATTTGTGGGTAATTTTGAAGAATTTGGTTGCTAATCGGGTTAACGAAAATATTGCTCGAATATATATGTGCTAAACTAGGGATGAAATAAATAAAAGCGCCTTCGGGTGGACTTATAAAAGACGGGATAAAAGCGGTTTGATTATGTGACATGTGAGATGGCGAATTTTCTAACTTCTGTTGGTTATCGTCAATAGGTACATGGTCGTTTTGGACATCGCCAGTGTTACTTGAAACCAGTTGGTCGATCATGCATCTTTGTACTACCATTTCTGCATTTATTTCATTCAATCTGTTCAGCATCTCACTTAATTGGGTCCTTAGATTCGCAGCGTCTGACGATTAAATTATTGTGGGTCTCTCCAACGGCTCCGAATAAGAACTCGTATTTTCATGATTTCTCAAGTTCGGCTGCGGGACCGTATAATGATGGGATTTCTACGGATAACTATGTTTAAAAATACCTGTCGCGCCCCATTTTTTTTTAAAAATAAAATCTATGTATTTAAGTGTTAGAAAAATGAATTTTTGATTTTGGAAAGTGAAAATTAGTTTTTTATTTTTAAAGAATAAATAAAGAAAAAAGGGTCTGAAATGGGACTTAAAAAGTGCGGCGATTTTGGCCTAACATAATAGTTTAAAAAGGATTTTTAAGAAAAAATAGGAGTCGCCACTTGGTATTGAGTTATGGTGTACCAAGTCACCCAAAAATGTATTTTTAATAAAAAAAAATAGGTAAAACCCTTTTTAAACGACTCCAGGTCTTTGAAAACAAGAGAAAAAAGTTCGGGAGTTACGGTTGAAGAAAGGGAAGGTAAAGATTTGATCTAAGGCACCCTTTCAACCTAACCAAGGCTAGTTGCGTGATTTAATCGAAAATTTTCTTAATTTAACCTATAAAACTTATCATATTTGAATGTTACTATATGAATGCAAACCTAAACTTAATGGATATCGGGAAGGTCGAAATATCTTTTCAAAATTTAATTGGTGCGAATCACATTAATTGTGATGCCCAAAATGATTCTTAGAAGAGGTCACGAATATGCAAAGAGTGAGACTCGAAGAAAAGAAAAATTATAATATATAAGTATACGTGACCTAAAAGAAGAATGCAACATAACGGGTACGGGGGTTAAGATTCGTGACTCAATTTTCCTTTTTATAGAGGAGATACGAGCGTGTTAAGACTAAGAAACCATACTCGTTCATTTCCCATATTTGAAGAATAACTCTCTTAATCCTAGTCAAGCAAATGAACTATCCTATGTCTAATTTCCTAAATGGAATGCAAGTCTAAATGTGTCATGTTTTGCACATAGGAATAAGAGATATTCATATAAAGGAAATATCATGCAAAATGGTAAAGATCCTAAAAGTAGAAAATATGTATGAAATGTAGTGATTGTCACGCAAGCATGTGATTCTAGCGCATGGATGGTCTAAAGGGTCTAGTATTGGACTAACCCATTTTTACAAGTCTTCACTAGCGTTGGACTAGTGAGCAATCGGGAAGAATGGGCACAACTAGCATTGGACTAGTATGGTAACGTTATGCATTTATTATAACTAAATAAATTATATAAAATATAATTAAAGCAAGTAAACACATAACGCACATAAAGCACATAACACATAAGCATAATTTCTAAATGCAAAACCCTAATGAAAGCGAGTAAACACATAAGCACACAAGCATGCAAGCACCCAAGCAAATAAGAGCTAACTATTATATTCGGGACCCTAACTACAATCTAAGGGGGGAATTCTAAAAAATAATAACCTAACTATTACATTCATCTAACTAAATATATTTTTAACAAAAATTAAAACCTATCTATTACATGGGTTAATTAAATACATGTCTTGAACACCTATCTATTACAACTTGGAATTTTAATGCCTCTCAGATAATCATCAAAATTAAATAAAACAAATGAAACTTAAAAATGAATAAGAATGACTAATTAAAAGAAAAAGCACTCAAAACATGCAATTACACATAAAAACACATTAGAGCAGATAAAAGAGTTTAAAATAATAAAAAAGGTTACCTCCCTTGAAGTGGTGATTAAATGGGGTGAAATTTGCCCTACTTATGCTCCAAAATGAACAAAATGATCAAGACACCAATTTAATTATAAAGAAATGAAAATAATCATTAAATCTACCAATTAAACCACTTAAATGAAGTATAATTAACAATTAAAGATGAAAAGCAACTTGTATTTTAGAAATCAAAACTATTAGGGACCTGATTGCAAAAAATTAAGAAAGTTTTAGCGGTTAAATTATAATTATTACAAAATTTAGGGGTCAAAATGAAAGAAAAATAAAGTTTAGGGACCAATTTATAATTCAAATAAGGACCTAATTGAAAAAACCAAAGTTTTTAGAGCCGTAGTATAATTACGCAAAAGTCTAGGGACTGTCCTGCAATTAAATGCTACCATATTCTTAGCCAACTGGGCTATTGGGCCATGTTTATTTCTTTCGTGGGCTAGAAACCGTCGGCCCAACAGAAAATCCAACGAAAGGAGTGCAGACTAACCCATCAGTTTGACCATTCAACCCATACAAAACTACGGGCTTTTGACCTCAAAACCCAAGCTACAAACCCAGAAAACAAATAATCAAAACCCAATCAAAAATAAACAAACCCACCATCAAAACCCAATTAAATTAAACCTAATCCAATTCTCATCTAATTTTTATTAAAACCCAACAAGATAAAAATCAACCAAAATTTATTAAAGACTAATTATACTCTAAAGTACAAAATAATTTGCTCAAAAATGCATTTAAAATATGAAAAAAAGGATTAGACCTCAATAGGGGCAGAAATGGGTCGATTGCAGAAGTTTTCAGGCTATAGTAAAATTATGTGCAATTTTAGGGGTCAAAATACAAATTTTGAAAGTTTTGCATGCAAAGCTTTGAAGAGAACATTTGTTCTTCTGCAACTGGGAAGCTATGTGCTCAGGACCATTCCAAGCCAACTGTCCAAGCTTGTAAAACCTTATGACCCGTGGATTTTGTTTTCATAATCGAATATTCAAATCAACGAACAACATAAGAAATGAAATAAAACAAACAAAACAAGAAAAACAAGAGGAAATCAACCAAGAGAGCAAAAACAACAAAATGAACAGTAAGGAAAAGAAACAGGCCATCCAACAAGCTTTGGTTTCGTAGATTCAATCTTGTACATAAACTGGAACGAACAAGAAGAGGACTAAGAGTTACCTTCACCTCCTTATGGAGTTGAAATTGCGATGGAAATCCGCAGGAAGATGAGCAAACTCCACCAAGGATGAAAACCCAGATTGCAGATTTTGGTCAAGAGCTCTGAACCTGGGGACTTTGGGCTCGGATTTGAAGGTGTTGTGGTGGTATTTTCTGAAAAACTTCAACACGAAATTTCCTCCCCTACCGACGTAGATTACCCAGAAAGAGAAATCTTTCCAAAATAAGCTCTGATCAGTTTGGAAAATGGTCGGGAAGGTCCCTGAATCTACAACCCTGGCTCAGTTTTTTGAAGAAAAATTTTCTCTTTTCTCTCTTGATTTTCTCTCCCTTTTTGCTGTTTTTTTTTTCTCTTTTTACTTTGGCTGCCACCTCCTCTCTTTTCCTTACCTCTTGTCCTCTCCTTTTATATGAAACCCATCTCCTAAAACCCTCATCTAGATGGTGGACAAAAAACTGGTTTTTTTTTGTATTTTTAGGGCCCTTGATCTTCTTGTTTTCTGGAATCTTCTTGGTGTTTGGATTAAATCCAGGTGGATTGATACTGGAGTGATCCAATGGAGCGAAAAAATGGAAGAAAAATGAGTGAAAATGGATCAAAATGGTTGCTGCAATTTGTACCATTTCCCTCGCATCTTCTTGGCCTCGTACGAAGGTTGGGGGTGAATAGCGCGCGTGCATTGCTACCTCTTTTTTTATTTTCTGATTATTATTATTTTTTACAAAAACTGATTTGATTTTTTCTTTTCTTTTCTTGTTTTCTTTTTTTTTTGCCTAATTTTTCTAAAATGAATTGGAAAAAGATGATTTGTTAAAAAAAATGAACGAAATAAACTAAAGTAAGATTTACAACAAAAACAACTAAATAGTCATAAAAATGAAGAAAATAAAGTAATATAAAATAAAATAAAATATATAAAAATAAAATGGTAAAAAAATATTTTTGATAAAATTTTGGTGTCTACAATACCTAAAGATAAGGAAAAGAAATCGGCTCAAGAGTACGTTTTTCTATCAAATTGTTGTATTTTATTCAAAAGAAAAAAGAAAAAGACATGAGTTAGTAAGTGTCTAAATAATTTTGGATGCATGCTCTATGGTGGAGTCCTTTTTATGCCAAGGATTGACCTAATATGATGCAACTTCTTCGAGGCAAAATTTCAATATCAAACCTATAAGTGAATGTAGAAGCCAAAATAAAAATTCTCATTAAACACTGATAAGTTCAATCATTTTTTACAGTTTCATTGATGGTTCGGCTAACCATTTTTATACAATTCTCATGCTTTGCTATACTAGTAAGTTGAGACTCCCAAGAGTTTCCTACACTAAGTTTCAAATTTCTTTTTGAATTTTGTCAAATGCATCCAATGCTCTCTTCAACTTTTCAATTATTCTTGTCTCTTTCTCTAATTGCGATCTGGCATCTTCCAAAACATTGTCGGCCACTATAAGTTGCAATTAATAATCCTCTAACTCTTTTTTTAATTTCTCTATCTGCTCTTTAGGATTAGTGGGAGTAGACTGCGATTTCTCTCTTCCTTGTTCTACTATCAATTTAATCCATTCATCATATTTTGAAATGACCTTAGATTTCAATTTGTTTACTTGATCCAAGTGTAGGTTCTCTAAACTACAAAAATTCCCCCAAAACTCTAGTACCATGCTCCCACTCTCAGTAATTGTGTTGAATCTGATATTCTCAATTTTTTGTATCATCGAAACTCTTTGTAGATACTCAAATTGCCCCATGACTCGTTGTGAAATATATACGACCAATCCGTTGGTACCTGCTAGAGGGATAAAATTGTGCTGAGTAGTTTTGAAAGTCGGATCCCTAACTTTTGTCCAATCCAGAACCCATTGTATTTTATCCGATGTCAAACTATCGAACTCTTGAACAAATTGACTCAGAGATGCTATTCGGTGATACTTTTTGACCCTTTCTTGGTGTGATTCGATCTAATTCTCTGTTGGGAGACAATATCCCAAAGGTTTGAGTTCCTCTTCGCTAGATGCTCTAGTGCCCACATTTGAAATATCAAATTTGATGTATAGAAGAACCCCTTTTCTTTTGACATTCAGTAACGATTGTGAAGATGTCGGCAATGATAACAGGTACCAAAGTGGGTGTTTTTTCATTGACTCCTAAAAAGAGACTCTGAATCATATTTATAGTTAAAAAAGTGACTTTTTCATACCTTTGTGGGAACAATAACAGATTGATCAAAATTAATCCAAATGCTTGCACTCGCTTCTCTTCCTATTGTTCCTTACTTATAAAGGAATCGGCGCGGTATTGCTTATATGATTCCCTTTCCACAAATCATTTATACAGAAACTCTAATGGGCATGACTTCGTATTTGGATGTTGGTCTATGCTATTTCGCCTCAATCCCTAAAATCTGCAAAATTATTTTCTCGTTTCACTAGTTGGGTACACCATATGATAACCTTTCCCTGGTACTTGCAACAGTCCTTCTTTTCTTCCAAAGTCAGTGTCAGCTCACATTCACCAAACCGAAAAATCGAACCCTTTGGATCCCAATACTCAAGTAAAAGTTGGATGATTGCAACATTAGGTGCCACGTTAAGAAGATTTGGCAAGTTCCCCACATATTTGAACAATTTTTTTGTCTCGTGCGATATATTATTTTTTCAGTCGATTAGTTCTCAAGGTATCTGATTTAGCACTTTGCAAGGAGTCACCTGGAAAAAATTCATTTTTTAATACCTTATCTTGGGATTTTACCCCTTAGAAAGTGTAAAATTATAAACATGCAAGTTTCATTGGATTAGATATCCGAGACACATAGTAGCTTATCTCTAACATGGAATCCTCTATGCGGCATTCCCTCTATAGTTGATGCATGATGACCGTTTATTAAAATGAGTAAATATACAATGCGTTAATTGAAATGTAACTTAAAAGTGGCCCATTTAAACACCAGGGTGAGTCTAAAATGATGTGCAATATATAAGTATTATTAATGCAATAACTAAAATTTAAACATGATTTTTACAAAAGGTGGTCTGTCTTAAACGAGTACTATGTCAGGATTCTTATTTTCAAGGTTTGTGAATGCAAGAGAAGAGAAAACAAAGAAAGGTTAGTTCAATTGATAAATAATACATTAACACGTTGGAACAATAAAATGATACAAGAATATAAGAGAAAGAAGAGAAAAAGGGGTACAATCCCTCCCCTCATGTCTAGTGTACCTAATAGGATAAGATTAACTCTATCTTAGACGATTTCTAATATGGATGCATGAGATTGGACTCACTAATATATCTAGATTCGATAAAATTTCAGATTTCCAAACCTTCAGACCAAGGGGTGAAGGGTCATTAATTCCAAAACCTTCAGTTGGTGGCTTGAGTGATCCCTTAGGTATCGCTATGGACGCAGAGCACACCATCTACATACCTAAGAAAATCAATCCTAATCCTACAAGAAAATATAGGATGGCGGCCACGAAAAAATAAAAATAGAATAAAATTAATGCATGCACGTATGAAGTGTTTCCTTTGAGTGGAGGGATTAAATATCATTAGATATGTATAGAGGCTTTATGGTAACTATATCCCCCACCTAAGATGCAAAGTACGATATAAGTACATAAGTAAATAAATGAAAGTAAATAAACAAATCATTCATTGCACGCACGGAGAACGAGAGACGATTATGCGTGTGAAATGCAAAAAATCCTAAAAAGTAAAAGAAAAAGAAAAATACAGCCTAAAATATCCCAATGTGATATGTAAAAAGATTAGAAAAAGAAAAAAGATCAACTAAACTAAATGCTCGAACTCACTAGAAACTCCCCAGTGGAGTCGTCAGTTGTCGCGCCCCATTTTTTGAAAAAATAAATATAGCGTTGAAAAGATGAGTTTTTTATTTTAGAAAATAAATAAAGAAAAATTAAAATGGGGTTTAAAATATGCAACAATTTTGATCCAAAATAATAGTCTAAAAGGGGTTTTTAGAAAAAAAAAAATAGGAGTCTTTATTTGATATTGAGTTTAGGTGTACCAAATCATCCAAAATATATTTTTAAATAAATAAATAAAATAAAGAATAAATAAAACCCCTTTTAGATGAGTCCAAATCTTTGAAAACAAGAGAAAAGGATTGGGGATTCACAGTTAAAGAAAAGGAAGGCAAAGATTTGATAAAACTCAAACCTAAAGTACCCTTTCAACCTATCCAAAGTTAGTTGCAAGATTTAGTCAAAAATTTTTCTAATCTAACCTATAAAACTTATCACATTAGGATACTTTTATATGGATGCGAATCTAGACCTAGGGGGATATCAGGAGGGTCGGAATGTCTCTTCAAAATTTAATTGAAACCAATCACGTTAATTGCAATGCCCAAGAGTGATTCCTTGATGAGGTTACTAATATGCAAAAGACGAGATTCGAAGAAAAGAAAAATTATAATATTAGATAAATACATATGATCTAAAAGAGAGGAATGCAACATAACGGGTACGAAAAACTAAAATTCGTGACATAATTGTCCTTCTTATAAAGGGGAAAGAGCGTGCTAAGGTTAAAAGCCACACTCGCTCATTTTCCATATTTGAAGTGTAACTCTTCTAACCTAATCAAATAAATGAAATAACCTATTTCTAATTTCCTAAAATGAGATGCAATTCTAAATGACATGGTTCAAACATATAGAGGGTAAGGGAATAATAGTAGGAAAAATATCATGCAAAAGAAAATAACCTAAAAATAAAAAAAATACATGAAATGCAATAAATGTCACACAAACATGTGATTCTAGTGCGTAACCAAACCTAAGGGTCTAGCACTGGACTAACTCATGTCAATAAGTTCTCATTAGTGTAGTGACGCCATGCATTTATTGTAAATAAATGACCATATATAAAACATGATTAAAACAAGTAAACATATAAAGCACGTATGACACATAACACATAAGTATAATATTTAGATGCAAAACTCTAGAGAAAACGGATAAATACATAAACACATAAGCATGCAAACACACAAGCAAATGAGCGCACATAAGAGTCTAACTATTACATTTGGGGAACCTAACTACAATCTAGAGGGGAGGATTTTAAAAATAATAACCTAACTATTACGTTCATCTAACTAATTATATTTTTTGACAAAAATAAAATTTATCTATTATATAACCTAGCTAAATACATTTTTTGAGCATCTATCTATTACAATTTGGAATTTAAATGCCCTCCAAATAATCATCAAAAATTAAATATAATAAACAAAAATTTAAAATGATTAAAAATGAGTAAATACAAGAAAAAACACTCAAAACATGCAATTACACATAGTAGCACATAAAAGAATTTAAAATGATACCTTCCTTGAAATAGTGGTTAAATAAGGTGGAATTTATCCTATTTATACTCCAAAATCAACAAAATAGTTAAGACACCAATTTAATTAACAATTAAAAAGAAAATGTAAACATATATCAAATTCATCTTATTACTATAAAGAAATATAAATAAACATAGAATCCCTAAAATTTGCTAATTAAATGCATTTAAATGAGACATAATTAACAATTAAAAAAGATAAACCAATTATACTTAAGAAATCAAAACTGTCAGGGACCCAATTGCAAAAATTGAAAATTTTTTAGGGTCAAATTAAATTATTACAAAGATCAGGTCAAAATAAAAAAATAGCATTAAGGATCAAATTACAATTAAATTAGGGATATAATTGAAAGAAATTTAAAATTTTTAGGGTCACAATAAAATTGCTCAAAAAGTCAGGGGTTGAACTGCAATTTTCATATCAATTTACTCAAGGCCATTGGGCCATTTTATTTCTTTTATGGACCGAAAATAATCTTGACCCAACGAAAGTCCAAAGGAAAAGAACGGGCTATCCTATCCTTTTGACCAAGCAAAACCATCCAAAAATGTGTAGGCCTTATCCCCCAAACCCATGTCATAACCCAAAAAATAAAATCAAACCCTTTACTAAAAACCCAATCCAAATAACATTACTCAAATCCTAACTTCTTTTTACTAAACCCAACAAAACATTAAATCAACCAAAATTATAAAGCATTAATTATGCCCTAAAATCCGGAAATAATTTGCTCAAAAACATACTTAAAATATGCAAAAGAGGATCAAAGCTTGAAAAAGGGAGATTTGATTTATTTTTTTCCATGTTTTGGGCCACAGTATGATTATGTGAAAGTTGAGGGGTCAAATTACAAATTTCTAAATTATTCATGCAAACTTCAAAGCTTTCTGCAATTTTTCCTTGCAGTTCATCAAACATGGCAAATAATCCAAACGATTGTTGCACCATGAAAAGGGAAGAAGCCTAGACATTATTTTAAGGGAACAACCCAAGTCAAAATCATTTCCAACGTCCTAGCAAAATCACCAAACATCAACTAGGTTCCCAACCTTTAGATAGAAGCAGATTCCGGGACCAAAAAGAATGAAAAGAAAGGAAGGAAAAAGGCAACGAGGGAAAGAAAAAGGAAACAAACATGCGTAACCAAAAGAAACATAACTCTAAACAGATTCATTCGCACATCTTATCCTCCTTCTTTACAACAAAGACAACGATTAAACCAGATTCATCAAACCCAAGCCATGGTCAACTAGTGAAATGCAAAGCCAGGCCAAGAAATAACAATCCAAAAAGCGCAGGTGTTGTGAATTCCATTTTGTACATGAATTAGAATGAACAAGGAGAGGAGTCATGGTTACCTGAGGATGAATCTTGGACAAGATTGAAGCCAAAAAAAAAAAACGACTAGAAGCTGCTTTTTATGGACTTTCCACAAAGTGCAAGGCGCACCAGTGGGACGAAGTCGCGAGTTTGGGGGCGAATTCGGAGACCTTCTCGACGTTTTTTGCCAGAAATTCATGAATAAAACTTACTCTCCCAAATCTCTAGTTTGCGAAGAAATCAATAGCTTCTTTAATGAAGCTAAATCGAAAGAGAAAAATCCCTCGTAAGAAGGTTGGAAAGTCATCCTTATCTCAGAAAAATGCAGTCAGAAACTCTTCCTTTTTCTCCTTCTGTTTTTCTTTCCTTTCTCTCTTTTCTTTTCTTTTCTGTTGTTCCGCTATTCCTTTCTCCCTTCCTTACCCTAATGGCTGCGTTTTGTTGGTATTTAAATGGAGTCAAAACCCCCAAACCCTAAGAACAAAGGTGGAGATGGGCTGGTTTTTTGTGGCTCATTTGGAGCCATTTGATCTTCTTGTTTTTCTAGATATTTCTTAATAAGGATTGAGGGTGATCTAGCCCTTGTACTGGGGAGCTTGGAGGAAAAGAAAAGGAAGCAAAATTGCATCCAAATTCCCCTCAAAATGCCAGCTTCAAATGTACCATTGCATTGCTTCTGGTACGAAACTGGAAGGAGATGATACGCGCGTGCAAACACCCATTTTTTTTAAAAAAAAAAAAAAGAAAAACTGCCTTTTCTTCTTTTTTTTTCTTTCTTCTTTTTCTTCTTCTTCCTTTTTTTAAATAAAAGATAACAATAATAATGAAAATAAAATAAAAGAAATAAAAATAAAAATGAATGAATTGGCAAAATTTTTGGTGTCTACACATAGTACAAGAATTGATGCTATATGTATATATTTAAGGGATAATTTCAAAAACTTCCCTTGAGATTTCCAATAATTTCATTGACTTCTCTTGAAATTTGTAAAATTACATTAACACATTAACCTCCCTTGAGGGTAAGGTTTTGGTAACAAAATCATCCAAGTCAGAAAAAGTACCATTTAAAAAGTATTTTGAGCATAGAGATAACACTTTTATTCCACCAATACCTTTTATGCTTGTGTATTGTAAAGGAATGGAAAAAATATTCATAAAAGTGAGGGAAGGTAAGTGCAAATAACAAAGAATAAAAAATAAGTAACAAGTGACTTTTTCCAACAGTTAGTGCATTGGATTACAATGGCTATTTTTTCAGGTCTTTGCTATTTTGCATATAAAGGCTGTTAACAAGAAGCATCAAATGGATCTCATTTTCACTTGAAACAACAAAATTTGAGGTGGAAAAATAGTGTTTTTTTGCGTGGGTTTCACAAGTTGAAGGTGAAGTATAGGTGCAAAAACTATGACCTTGTCAAACTACAAGGGAAAATCATGAAATTAACCCATATCCTTTAACACCAAGAATAAATATTATAAGAGTAATTGCAAGGTAACTGTGAAGATTTTTTTAGAGTGAAAAAAATCTAGACAAATAACTGTTTGGTGTATCAAATTTTGAGAGTAAACAAATATTTGGTATATCAATTAGCACCATTTTGTAATTACAGGTTGCTATTCATCATTAAAAATTTTCCAGTGGTTATTTTCATTAATTAGTTATAAACGGTTAATTAGTGCTCTAATTACTTAATTCTCAGATGTTAAATTTCAATAAGACATAATATCTTAAAGTATATGAGTAATTTTCTCCTATATGATATAAGCAATTGGACTCACAATACTTCTAGGGGAGGTTATGTTATTTTGTAAATTTCAGGGGTGGCAAATGACATTGTTAGAAACCTCAGCGGAGGTTTCTGATATTATCCCAATATTTAATTATCTGTAGCCTGTCAATTCACCAAGTATAACAATAGAAAGAGGTGTAGAAATTTCGCAATGTTTCTTCGCGCCTTCTCCATGAAAGCGCGAAATATTTCCATCGCACCTTACCCATCAACAAATCACAATGAATTTTCCAGATTATTCTTTCCTTTTTCTTGTAAAATATTTGATGCGATCGAATCAGTATATTGTCAAATTTACTCCGGCATTGATTGTTTTTTTTTTCATCTTTTCACGGAGGGCATGGAGGAGAGAAAACTCGAACCAGTTGAGGAAGTGGTGGAAGCATTATTGGAGTAATTGGTGGCGCCATTGTTGCTTCTAAAACCCCAGCTTACTGAACCTCCTTGGCTCTGTCAACAGCAATCCGTTGCCGAGCAGGTTGATTCTCTTTTCTCTCTCTTTTTTGCCGATATAATCCATTTAATTTTAGCATAACCATGGCAATTTTGCATTGGATTATTATTTGCTCATATCCTTGTTAATCTCTGCTGCTTTTTGTTTCTGGTTGAATCTCTTGTTATTTATTTGCAATTTTAGCAAGATTATGGCTATTTTGTGCTGTTTAATTGCAATTTTATTACCAAATTTTCCTTCTAAATGTGCATTGTCTTGGTTATTTATTTATTTATTTTTATAACTTGCCTGAATTATCATGGAGGTCATTGCACTTGACATAGCCACCTTCACACTACGGAAATTTGTTATTTCTAAGAAAACCCTGGTAACCAACAATCTAAAAGTGGCATTTCACACACTGCACTTTTTTTTTCTTTTTGGTTTTTTTGCGTGCGCGTACGTGTTTGTGGGTGCGCGTGTCCACTGTTTCACCCATTGAACTTCCACACGTGCAGAAGCGATTCATTTGACATGACAAAAAATGCCCTTGGGTTGTGGCATGCACGTGATGTTATGGTGTATAAATTAGCTTAATGATGAAAGAAATGCACATTTGAGGTTCAATGGGTGATTTGACAATGCAAGTAAAAAATAGTTTGGGCACAAATGGTGCACTTTACCTTCTGCGTGCAACATATGAGGTTTTGTTGGGATGGAATTTCTGGCCTTTTCTTTTAATGTAGTCAATTGAGAACTGTATATGATTTTTGTGAGGTTTTCATCTCTGTTTACTAAACCTGTTCTGTTTATTGCTTATGTATATAACTTATCTGTCTTTTTAATTTGTTACAGATGCATGCTGTTGTGTTATTGTACAACTACTCCCATAGGAAGCGTCAGCCAAGAGTTTAAAGTTCTCTGTTTTGCTTTCTTTTGAAAGTTAGTTGTAGTTCGTAAACCAGCTGTAATGGCATAAGTGAAGCTCATGCATCTAGCAGATTATTCTGAGGATGATTGGAAAGTCGACTTTCACTAACAGAAAAGGCAATTATGGATGCTTGTGATATATCTATAACATTGGATGCATCAAAGGATAATCCAGGCCCAAAGGAGTGGCCTATTACCAAAGTGGCTGCTTTACTGGTTGGCTCCAAGATGGAAAACTGCTTGCTACTACATGGTGCTGCAAATGGTCAGTCATTGAAATGGAGTTGGGATGTCTGCAAAATCTATCCTAAAGGTACAAGGGAGGGATTCCTTGCAACTAAAAGAAAAAGAATCTCTAAGAAACCTTTAAATGATGATCAAAGTATGTATGCTACCAGGCTTCAGCAACTTGATATTTTGGCTGTTAAGGAGGTGGCAGGTATATGTCTTGTAAACCGGCAGGTGGTTGTTTTGGAGGAGTCCTGAAATTTTGACCCTTACAATGGATATGCTTTTATCTATCAGTTGCATCTTGACACATTTTGTGTTCATTATTAATCAAGTTTGTATTTTTCTTGTCATTTTTACTGATTTTCTTCTCCCCTGAATAAATTAGTTTAGCTTGTTATTAGAGAGATATGGAATGAGGAAAAAAGCACTGCCCAACAGAACCTGAAATCTAGTCCACTTCTTGAAATGGGTAAGTTAATGGACATGCTGACTGATATGGGGATATATTGCTTCGTCACATAGATAGCATTGGTGGTACTAATGCATTACAAGCTGCTTCTATAATGTAGATTAGAGGGGAGGGGACTCAAGAAAAGGCCTGTATTGGACATGTAACATGAATTGTGAAGGTGAGAAGAAATTTCTGGAAAGTTTACTAGTTTCCTTCTTAAGGTCTTTCATTAGGAAAAGAAGCCAGGATATGTAGGCAATTTAATTGACTGAAATCTTCATTAATCAAATTACAAAAAGCTTTGGTACTCGCGTAGTACAGAGATTTCTTAGGAGGAATGATTAATATGAAACATTTTTAAAGAAATATAAAACATTTTGGGAACCTTCAAGCTAGACTAGATCAAAAAAGTTCTTGCAATTCCTAAAATTTATAGACATTGCACCATATTCTTGACCATGTGAAAGAAGAAAATCAAACTGAAGACCAGCGAACTTATTCACACTCATAGCAGGCATAAAATATCTATGTGCAAGGTGGATCCTTGGTGTGTTCACAATTCTGTGAACATGTTTGCTTGTCAAAAGTGTTTTTCATTTTGGCTCTGGAAGCAGGTCCCTTTTGTTAAAGGATGTATTTTTCATGTGAAACAGGCATAACCAGACTGTTGTTACTGTTCTGGAGAGCCATGCGGTATATTCTCTAAGCAAAGAAAAAGCAGCCGCTCAGTTTTATGTGATGCAAAGCATTCGGTCAAAGAATGAAGATCATCAAGTTTCTAGTATAG
The DNA here is from genome assembly GCA_023065735.1 of Coffea humblotiana. Taxonomy (NCBI): domain Eukaryota; kingdom Viridiplantae; phylum Streptophyta; class Magnoliopsida; order Gentianales; family Rubiaceae; genus Coffea; species Coffea humblotiana. The sequence continues at coordinate 14,484,484 of CM041210.1, read as the reverse complement.
ATGCTGGTACGAGGTTGGAATGTTTTATAACTTATGCTTCCAAATAATAGTCAGTGGTATACCTGAATTTCACATCCATGTAGTTGCATTTGAGTGCATTATCCTTTGTATATGCCAAAGTAAAACCCATTTTCTCAACAAAGCTACGTGTATGAAAGCTTAAGTCATGTAAATCTTACCAAATATTGTTATTAGGCCCTTTTTGAGTTTTAACAAAGCTTCTCTATTGCCTTTTTCTTTCTCTTTTTCCATATAGAAATTAGTTTAGAATCTAAACTTATGGTACCTGAGATCTTCCATGCTTGCAGTTCAGCAATATGTAGTGCAAGACTTTTTGTATGAATAATTCTAGTGTTATGGCTGGGTGTATGTAAGTTTTGAGAAGGATTCAGCAAGTCCCAGGTTGATGCCCAAAAATTGATGTATTTAAGGTACTTGAACTCCAGTTAAATCAAGTAATGCGAGCTTGATGTGATTAGAAAGTGGTCTTAGAATGTTGCGAATGGCCTGACATCATTAGAACCTTTCTTGGTTGGGAAAATGAGCCATGCTAAGCAGTCAACAACCTCAACTTTTTCTTTAATGTGATTTTGTTTTCACATAGTATGATAAAGGATAACGACGGCCTTTTTGGTTTACCTTCTAAACTGAGATCCTGAGGATGCATTTCTGAATGACATGATGTGGTCTTTAAACATTTGGTTACTACAGACAAAAACTTCCCGTTCTGCTCTAGCTAATTTCTTTATCCTTCTTTTTTCGAGTTTGCAAAGGCCTTTGGTCAAGAGGAGTTCCTGTTGTTGAATACTATCACCTGCTTCCTTATGCTGGAATTTTGTCTAATTGGATTTCTAGGCAAGATGTTGATTCATAAATCCTGAATCTTATTTTTTGCACTGGTGTCAAATTGCTATGTGTGCTTTAACGTATTTAGCATTATACATTTGAATTAGGTTGAAAATGTTATCTCTGTGTTAGTATGCCCCATACGTACTCTTGCGATTCTATATATTGATTTAGTTTCATGGTTTTCCAGTTGATTAGTAAGCAAAATGATGTAACTCGATTAAATGTTCTTGTTTCAGCCCAACTTCTGCTTAGAAGAAAGGGAAAAATATCCTGAATGAATATTAGATCTGTTGCAAGCATTGCGATCTCCACTGACTGAAAAGTTTGGGGGTCAAATTTCTGAAATATCCAGCTAGAATAATGGTTGATTTTCTGAAAAGAAATTTCTGGATGTTTCTCATCCTCCTTTCGCCCCTTGCTTTGGTTTTTATGTTATTGGGAAGGGCAAAAGAAATTGCCCCATTCAGTATATTTACAAATCTACGGATTATGGTTGTATGTGATCTATACATGCTGCATGTTTGTTGGAAAGTCTTCTTTCCATTTCCATGTTAAAAACACATGTATGCCATTTAAGGACTTTGATTTGGCCTAGTTGACATTGACTTGTCAATTGGCTTAGTTCTGGCATTATTTGTTGTTTAGTAATCTCAACAGAGAAAGAATTGAACATAACAAGTAAGAGCGAGCAATCTTCTATTGCATTGCAATTTCTCTTTCTGATTTTTAGCCTTTGTGTGTTTCTCTTGTGGGGATTAGTACTAAATATTAGTGCTCTAGTCAATTTTCATGGGAAGTGGATTAGTTCTTTCAATTTTACACTTGAGCTGTGACTTTTTCCTGCAGGCTTTCTTTGAAATGCCAAACTTTGTTTGTTTCTGTTTTGCATGTCTTGCACTAAATATACATTCATTATGCTTTGTTTATGGCAGTTACATCAATTGAGCATTGCACAGCAGAACATTGCTTTGTATGATAAAATTATCCAAACAATACTAAAAGGTAAGAGTTCCCTTTTTCTTGTACTGTGTTGAGTTCCTTATTTACTGCTCCTACCTAATTCTCATTTTGCTTAGTATTTATATTACTTATCCTTTACAAAATTTGCCTCATTTTAAGTTTCATATATACTATATTATTTTTTTCCATTCTCAAAACTACTATTGAATAGTTAATCAAAACAGTAGTTTATCTATATAAATAAATATTTAAAGTTTTAAAATTTGTATTGCAATATCTAATTCTGTTGTTGAATGCAAAATGACCCATGAAAATGCACGAGAAAGAAACTAGTTATTTTACTAATATAAAATCTTAACTTAAGGAGAAGATAGCTAAACTTTCCAAAAATTTCTTCTCATCGTCACCATTCATGTTACATCTCCAAGATGGACCTTCTCTTGAGTCTCCATTAGGACTATTAATGGGGTAGAATCAGCCTAAACTTAGCCCTCTCAACTCAGGAAAAAGCCCAATGAGCCTAACCTTTTATTGAGTTGGGCTGAGTTGGATCTAAATATTAGGCTGAATTAAATGTGAGTCGAATTTGACACATATTAGGTTCAAATCCGATAGAGGCCTAGTCCTTTAATTTGGATATATATATATATATATTTATATAATATATTCATATTTTCATATTATATACAATTATATATGTACATATTTATATATCTAGACATAAAATACTATATATTTATGAGTTGTGTCAAACTATATTAATATATGTAAGAAATATTAAGTATACAAAATTAGGTCAAAAGATTTAGAAGGATAAATCTTAGTATGAGAAAATGTAAGACCTTTGAAGACGTATTAATTGTTGATCATGATTTATTACCATTTTTCATGTATTTTGAACTAATTGGATATATTACTATTGGAAATTTCTTGATTTATATACTTTTTAATGAACTATTAAATTACTGTTGTGATCCTGTGGATGTTACATTAGTTTTAGAACTTAACAGTTACAGTAATTATATTAAGTAAATTAAGGAGCAATAAATGAGTTTGGGCTAAATTCGAATTAGATTCACAGTTGTGAGTCAAGTATGAGATTTACATTTATTAGCCTGAAACTCATAACGCAAAATCCAAAAGTGATACATGAATTGAGTCTGGGCTTATTAAATCAAGATATCCCCATATAAGTTAGCATGTCCATTAGCTTGCCCATTTCAAGAAGTGATACTAACTATATGAATCGAGTCTAGGCTTATTAAATCAAGATATCCCCATATAAGTTAGCATGTCCATTAGCTTGCCCATTTCAAGAAGTGTGCTAGATTTCGGATTCTGTTTGGTAGTCTTTTTGTCCTCATTCCCTACCTGTCTAGTAATAATGAGCTAAAGTGGTTTATGCACAGGAGAAGAAAATTAGTAAAAATGACAAGGAAAATGTAAACTTGATTAATTATGAGCACATATTGTAACAAAGCGCAAGAAAAGTGAAAATGTAGACTTAGTCTTTCTTTTTTGGCGCAAGAAAAGTGAAATGTTGGGTATTTGATATGAGTACTGTTTGGGATTGCGGTGACTTGTAAACAAACACTTTTTACACAAGTGCTGTTAAAAAAAAAACCTTTTAAATTACCAAAAACTGTTCATCAAAAAAAATTACCAAAATTGAGCTCCTTAAGTTACAGAAATTAGTTATGAAACACCTTAAAAGTACTTTTAGCACTTAACCCTTTCTTTTTATTGTAAATGCACTGCAATCCCTAATGGAGCTTTAAAGGTGGTTCCATGCCATCCACATTTCAAGATCAAGTCGTGAAGGCAATTGAACAACTACAGAAGTGCACATGTAGTTAATCCATGCTGAGTCACACAAATAGGAAAGTACCATCAACAATCACACAAGTAATTACACGATACAATTAATTGTACAAACATTATCTGCCTTAAATTACATAAATCAAATTTATTTAAAGTGCAACTTTTTAAAAATATTTATTGTATTTATTTACATTGTCTTACCATTTATATTTGTTATACAAACTAGTACTTTTGCTACACCCTAGGTGTGTACTTATTCAAGAAAATATGTGATTATTTTTCATATTTAATTACATATCACATATGTGTAGGCCTGTCAACGGGCCGGGTCCGGGCCGGAATTCATTATTCCGGACCCGGACCCGGCATACCAAAATTGGACCCGGGTTCGACCCGTTTACCCGACGGGTCTCTACTCTATGTTCCGGATCCGGATCCGACGGGTCTCGGATCCGGATCTGGGTCTACCCGGAAAATTTATCAAATTTTACAATTTCTAGTAAAAATGAAAAAAATATATTTATACACTAATTTCTAACTAATACAAAAAAAAATCAAATAAGAAAAGAAATTAAATTGACTTTACTCAAATACATCACCCTAATCAAATTATATTGATAAATATACATATTTTAAATTATTAATCCATTTATATCCGGATCCGGGTCTAATACGGGCCGGAATACTATATTCCATATCCGACCCATTTTTTGTTTGACAAAACGGATCAGAATCCGGGTCCGGGTAACGGAATTAAATCCCTACCCATACCCGCAATAATTTCACGGATCCGGACCGGATCCGGGTCTAGACCCGGACCGTTGACAGGCCTACATATGTGTATTTATCTGAAAAATCCATAGTTACTACTTTAGAGGAAGTTATTGTATTTAAAACCTTGGTAGAGAAAAAATTGGGGATGTGAGGAAATTAGTGTGACAAAGTTGTAATTAGATCTCAATGGGATAATTATTTTGTTATTATGGGAAGTCTTTTTTTCCTAGAATATATTGGACCAATTTGCCTCTATAATTAAGGGTAGATCAGAAATTTCAAAAACTAACACTGTGTGTTTACACCACTCAATATTACTCTCCATTTATATGTTTTATAAATGGACATCTACTTCGATTTGTCCATTAATCCTCGTTCTCTTACAAATAATCTGTCCTTTGACCAGACTCGTGTTGTCTTAGCGTCTACATTTGTTTTCTCCAACTAGGCCCACGAGTAATGCATCTAACCATAGCAGATTACATTTAAATTTCAGTTACACTCCCTTTATATATTTGCATAAATAGATATCTACCTACATTTGTCCATTAATCCACGTTCTCTTGCACATTACATCTGTCCTTTAACCGGACACGTGTTGTCTTAGTGTCTACATACATCTATCGTTTAACCAGACACGTGTTGTCTTAGTGTATACATTTGTCCTCTCCAATTAGTCCCACGAGTGATGCATCTAACCATAGCGGATTACATTTAAATCTCAGTTACTCTTCCTTTATATATAGTATAAAGAGATATCTATCTACATTTGTCCATTAATCTACATTCTCTTGCACATTACATCTGTTCTTCAACCGGACACGTGTTGTCTTAGAGTCTACATTTGTCCTCTCCAACTAGGCCCACGAGTGATGCATCTAACCATAGCAGATTACATTTAAATCTCAGTTATTCTCCTTTTATATATTGTATAGATATACATTTGTCCATTACTCAACGTTCTCTTGCACATTACATCTGTCCTTCAACCGGAAACATGTCGTCTTAGAGTCTACATACATCTGTCCTTTAACTAGACGTGTTGTCTTAGTGTATGCATTTGTCCTCTCCAACTGGTCCCATGAAGGATGCATCTAACGATACTGGATTACATTTAAATCTCAGTTACTCTCCCTTTATTTATTTCATAGATAGATATCTACCTACATTTGTCCATTAATTCACATTCTCTTGCAAATTATCTGTGTCCTTCAATCAGACACGTGTTGTCTTAGTGTCTACATTTGTCCTCTCCAACTAGAATGCATCTAAGTATAGCGGATTATATTTAAATCTCATTTAGTAATGGAAGCTCTTCTTCTTTACCGTACGCCACGTCAGCAAAGTGCACGCCTTTTCAAGCAAACCACCACACCGTGCAGCACATTGTTATGGTGAGTGATTCGTAACACATTCACTTCCCCAATTTCACTCACCCACTTTTCTGTCTTTTTCTTTCAATTCTTCTTCTTCTTCTAGTCATTCCCAAGTTGCTTCTTCCAATCCTCTCTACTCCGGTCCACTGTTCTTTGCTAGCATTTTCGAAGGCACCGTTTTAGCCTCCGGTTCTCTCCTTAGTCCATAAAAAGCTTTGGTCGCCGTGGATTTCGTCATGGACAGCAGTGAGTAGTGATTGTTAGCTGGGTCGAACGGTGTGAAGGAATCTTATCAGTAAAATTCTTTCTATGCTTTTTTGTTTTAATTTTTAGCTTTTGTTCTCGTTCTTGTGTTTGTGTTTGCATTTGTTTTTTGTTTTTCAAGGAATACCAAAGTTCAAGTCCTATATGAAGTTTTTGATTTGGTAATTTTCTATGTTTTTCAGGAACCCTAAGTTAGCGGTTGAATTTGTGGAAACTTTAGTTAGTTTTTTTGCATGCATGCTGATATTTTGGTGGTGATGAAGATTTTTTGTGAAATGTTTTTAAGGAAATGTTGATCATGCGGCTTTTAGTTTGTATTTTTATTTTTTTAAGTTTTTGGTTGTTTTCTGTGCACCCAATGTGTTTTAATATTTTAAAAAAATCTTGATAGCTAAAATAATTGGTTGCAAAATCCCAACCATTCGATACCCCTGTTATAGGAAACAAGTATTGTTCCAGCCAAATTTATGTGGTAATGGAACTATATTTGGCAATATACTGAAATTCCAGTTCCATGGTTGTGGGGACTAATAAATGTTAGGAATATTTTGCAATATACAAGAAATTCAAGTTCCCTGGTTGTGGGGTCAAATAGATATTAAGGATTATGCTAGTTGGTTGGGAAATTGTTTTCCATGTTTTTTTAGGGAATATTAATTTGTTTTTTCATATGTATGCAAACCTACACAACTAAATTTAAGCAAGTGACACATTGAAATGATATATTCATCTCACATTGCAATCCTAGAGCACAAACTGCAATGTTGTAGATATCTTTTAATCTTATAATTCTTGGATTAATTGTTGAGTTTTTGTCATTTTGTTTAGTTAAGGATAGCTTATTCCATGTCGGACGTGGCACCCATTGAGGAGGCCGTGAGCGCATTGTTGGAGTGGTTGGTTGATCCACTGTTACCTTCAAAGCTATATGGAAAGGATCCTCCATCACTTGATAATCAGCATTCTGTTGCTAGACAGGTGTTCTTTCTTTGTCCCCTAGTTGATTTTTTTTTTGTAAGTTTTCTTTTATGCTTATTTTAGAACTAATTCTGCTCTGTTAGTACTTGTATTGATATCATTTTTATTTTAATTTGTGGTAGAATCTTATAGATTATGGTATGAACACATTTGTGAAACATTTGGCAGTAATGCATTTTGTGCACTACAGTCTACGGTGGTTTTTGGTTTTTGTTTTAGACATTCTCATTTCATAATAAATAAGAAAAAGAAAATTACTACGTGTAGACATAGAAACCTCTAAAAAAATTGTCATTTTGGTTCTCAAATTTGAAAATGATTCATTGGCCTGAGCATGTGCATTTCACATAATTAGACTGCTGTCCTGGAAGATTGGCAACAAGTCTGTCCATTTTGTTGGTGACTTAAAAAGGAGAATCCACACACCCATACGATGAAGAAGGGTACTGAAAGAACAGCCAAGTGTGAAAATGGTTTGGAGATCAATGATAGTGGTTCTAGGCACATTATGAGGAACATATATGTGGGAGTAGCACTTGTAACTGGATCCAAAGGTCAAGAAGGATGCCCTTTATTGAAAGATTAAGGGCTGCCATGGCCATGCAAGGAAAAGTCACTAGGACTAGAATATAAGGGAGAGAGTGAGGGAGGGAGAGGAGGGAGATTCCAACTGCAGAAGTGTTCAAGGAAATTACTTACATCTGTAGTTTTCTGTTTAAAAGTTGCCTTTGTATTGTAAAGAGAGTGCAGATTACTGAGAATCAAATTGCACATTGTGGATAAGGTATGATTAGTCATCTATTCTAGAAAAGCTGCTTGTATTAACTAAACCTTGTAATTCAAAATTCTTTTTAACTATTTACAATGATGCAAGTACATTTGTCCTCGGCTATCCAATTATATTGTACTTAAATGACCAAGGATTTGAAGAAAAAAAATTAAAACTGGTCTGTAAATCATTGTAGAGATTGGAAGTGATTTCCATGGTTATCAGTATTGCTAACTTCATATTCGTTTATCTATTACTGCTGGAAGCATTTCTCTGAGAAGGAAGGATTTTCTATTTCATTTTTAGGGTGGTGCTTACTTTTCTTGAGAGCATAGAAAACCATTCTTGTTCATTTCTAGGCTTCTATCATCAAAAGAGGATGTTAAAGTAGCATCGGGCAAAGCCAAAAGATAATGAGGAAGTTTGTTGCCAAAGTATTTTCACAGGACCTTAGCCCATCAATCATGGTTTTTTTTTGTCCCTCTAAATAACATCTTAACCATGGAAAAAGACATGGATGCTTCTATTAAGTATACTCAATTCTAATCATATCTTGTAGTTGTGTTTAAATCTCACAAATAGAAAGAATTGCGGTATGCAAAATCAATGGTGTGTCCTTTGCTCCTTTGTGGCAGTATGCATTTACTTACCTTGGCCAAATGTAGGATCTTATGGTTTTTCATTTTTTCCTTCTACTGGGGTTAGACAAAATTTTGTTTTTGAATTGAAGCATTTGGTACAGAATTTATGATTCTTATGGATTTTGTTGTTTTACTAACTGATGTTTCTTACCCGTTTCTGCTTTGCTACAGTTGCATGCTGTTGTGCTACTCTACAACTACTACCATAGGAAGCAAGATCCAGAGTTGTGCTTTTTGGAATTTGTGCCATTTTGCAAGTTGGCTTTAACTTTAAAGCCAACTCTAATGCCTCATATGAAGTTTACACTTCAAACCGATCCTGTTGGGTTGAATGATCTGGAAAACCAGCTTTCAGTGACAGAGAAAGCAGTCATGGATGCCTGCAATATCTCATTGTCTTTAGATGCACTGAAAGACGTTCCAAGCATAGAAGGATGGCCGATTTCAAATGTTTCAGTGCTGTTGGTCGACTCAGAAAAGGAGAATTGTGTGCTGCTATTTGGTTCTGTTACTAAAGGTGTCTGGTCTGTTATTGAAAAATCTGTCAATGACTTCAACATAGATTTGGAAAATACATCAGAGGGAAAAAGAATAAGTCAAACAATGACAGGTGAACAACTCACAGAGTCATACTTTGAGCAGCTTGCCTCCATAGCTGTCAAGGAAGCTACAGGTATGCCACTGTTCCAGAATCTGTTCCAGAATATGGACTGTTGAGCCCCCATTCGTGTAAATTTTTTTTCCTGTAATTAAATGGACAAAATTATTTATGGAGCTTCTCTCTTCAGTAAATAGACATGTTTTCTTCTTCCTGTTCCATTTGTGCCTAACATCTTAAAATACCTTATGAAAATTGAAAATTGCGATGCATTCTTCTCTGGTACTTAAAGAGTTATGGAGGCTAATGAATCGCTGGTGTTTCTTTGATAGTTTTACAACTCTTCTGTTTTCAAATTTAATTTAAGAGCAGGCTCGATGGACTATAGAGCTACTTTAAGACTTAAATTCTTAATTTCTCCTTGAGCTGTTGCATTTGTAGTTCTTTTCTTCGTAATGATATTGAAGTCAAACTTATAGCAACAGTTTATCTGGTAAATGCCTGAATTGTATTTAGATTGTTGTCTGTCATGTTATTTCCTACTCATATGAATTAGGTCTCAAAACTCTAACCAATTTGCTTGAGTGTCTTTTTCCATCCTCCTCCCCCCGTCCGCTCCAAGTAAAGTTTCTTCTTTCAAACAGTGCTTATGGTGCTTGAATGTTTTGGTAACTGTAAATAGGCATTAATCCCTCTGATCTCATGGTTTTGGAGAGGCATGTGGTGTATTCTTTAAGTAAAGAAAAGACAGCTGCTTATTTCTACATTATGCAATGCACAAGTGGTGGAGACATTCAAATTCCTATTAAAGATACTATTGAGAGGTTAGTTCTATTCATTATTTCCTGATGTTAGTTGTTTCTGGAAGTTGAAATTCATATTATGAGGTTTTATTGAAGAACTATTATTTTGTTTGTTACAAATTTGAATTTAATTCACTCATTAACGACTTTGATTCTGAGCTCTATTTCCAGCTCAGAATCTAATTGTTACTCTGATTCAACTTAGGTATTATGTTAAGAGCATTTGGTGTCAGTTCATTAAGAGCATTTGATGTCAGTTCATATTATTAGGCTAATAACAGGCTCTTATCTCGACATATAGCTTTGGAGCAGCCTCTTAGCTTTATTTAGCTTTCAGATTTGTTCAGAACTACTTGAGGAAAGTTGATACTAGAAGCCATCTTCACTCCTGTCAATTTTTTTTAACTCCTCTAATTGTTACTCTGATTCAACTGTTCATATCTCTATATTTTGTAATCCTATATGACTTTTGCTGTAACCTTAATTTTATACTTGATTGTATCTTTTTTTAGGCAGAGGAATACGCATTCTCAGTCAAACCTACACTAATGTAATTCAGAAATGATGTTGATTGGTCTTTAAAGCAGAAGAGATTTTCAAATATTGTTTATGCTTGTTGCATTTTGCCTTGATTTTGAATGGGGGTGTGTGTGTGTGTGTGTGTTTTTTTTTTTTTTTAAAGAAACTTACATCTAAGCTCTCCCTTGTTTTTTCAAACCAATAGAGACGTTTCATTTCCAGAATCAAACTGACATTTTTTAGGTTCTTTGGATTAAGTGTATCTTTTCAAAGAGCAAAGGACATTTTACTGATATAGAAAATGATACCGAATGGAATGCATCTGAACAGCCAGAATAAATGCATATGTAACGCAAAAGGTATATTAATGCATTCCCTCTAGATTTATACTAGGTTACAGTAAATGTGCTAATGAAACACTGCTCAGTATCTGCTAAAATGCAAAGTACCTCTTTGGTCGTTCAAAAACTTCTGGGGGAGTTGCTTTCGTCGCGGACAATTGTACTCCTAGAGAATTGGTTTCTAAATTGGATGCCCAGTTTCTTTCATATGATATCTGAACTAGGCATTAGACATAGTTAATATTTTACTCCTAGATGTTGGACAATTTTACTCCTAGAGAATTGGTTTCTAAATTGGATGCCCAGTTTCTTTCATATGATATCTGAACTAGGCATTAGACATAGTTAATATTTCAGTTTTTTCCTTTAGGTTTTTCCTAGGCAGTATCTATCTATAAATCCAGCTGATTCCTCTGGAGGGTTCTGGCGCTAAGTTCACCCACGTGTACATGAAGGAGGTTTCTATCAGTTTCGTCGGCTCTCACTAAGTCTCTTTCAATTTTGTAGGTTCCTGCAAATCCCTTTTTTAGTTTCATGCCTTCTGTCAATCTCAAGGGGGTATCAAATCAGTTCTCATCTGTAAGCTAAATTGACCTAAAAGGATGATATAAAAATCCTCCTTGGTTTGCGAGGGGGTATAAAATCAGTTCTCAGATTTAAAGTAAATTTGACCTAAGGATGACCTAAAATCTCTCCAATGTTTGAATTGCTTGCAAGCCCAAAATTGCCTGCAAAGTCACTCATAAAAAAGTCAAAATGTTCTGGATTGTTAGAGGAGACAGCTGCCACCAGTTGTGTTGGTACACAATTTTTAAAGTTCCCATTCAGTCATTTCTTTAACCTCAAACTACTCTCTTACGTCTTCTTCTGATCATTCATTTTCATTTCCCGTCCTTATCAATAAAATGATAGACTCTGTAGCTGCTACTGTGGCTGCAAAGCGTTGTTTTGTTGCTACTGGAATCTGGCTGCTGGCAGTGAGGAAAGAAATGAAGAAAGTTTATAGGTTAGAGAAGCAAGAGTTGAAGAGAAGAGCCAGCAGTGGTGACTGCTTTGTTGCCAAATAGGGGAACTTGCTGTTGCAGGAACTATTGTGCTACTTTGCAGCTCAGCAAGTAAAGCATTAAAAGATAAAGCGAAAGCAAGAAGAATAGGAAATTGTGACATTTTAAGTAGATGGCTATCCAGTTGATTGAAAAGTGATGAGAAGAAACTAGTACTTGGTTGGGATAAAAGAAACAGATGGAAGGACTCAGTGAAGCTGGACTGTGTAAACACTGACTGCCCACGGAATTATATGACAGAGTGTTGCTGCTTAATTTCATCTAGGAAAATGTGAAAGTTATAGATAGATAATTAGTCACATGGGATTTGCGTTGAGTACTAATGTGGCCATATGGAACATTCTTAGGAAGACAATCAGATACTTTTGTCCTTTCCTAGTAGATTCTTCAGAATTTGCCCAGTTGGTGTAGGAGTAAGAAGACAACCAGATATCTTACTGGACCAAATTAGCCCATATGTAAAACACCTTTGATTATATGTCTATAACTACAACATTTTAAAATCTTTTTGCACTTAGTTATTACCATAATAGATTGTTCAGAAATTGCAAGGTAGGCCATAGAAGTTAAATAAGTTTTTCAAGTTATCTTGTATCAGATCTTTGAGTGAATTTTCAGTCATTTGTTGTCTTTTAAAAACTCAGGAGATGCTTGAAAATTAAAGGATGTCACTTAAGATTCGAAAACGCTTTAAATTATCAATTTTCTTCCTGGGTAACAATGATGGTACCATAAACATGCTTCTGCATCTGAATTAGTTTGCAGGGCCCCCTGTTTGAATGGATGTCTTATAGCTGGATGCCTACTGCAGTGGTTGAGCATTATAACGTGCTTCCTTATGCCATGATTCTGTCGAGATGGTATTCAAGGTACAAGTGGCATCATTCATCTAGCGATTTCTTTTCTTAGTAGTTTTCTTTTATAAATACTTGGTTCCTTTCTTTTCTCCATTCTGCTGGATCTTCCAGATCATTACTATTTCAGAGATAGAAGGTCTTTACTTCATTTTTCTTTGTAATCAGTTAGTTCTCATATGTTTATTTTTCCAGTCTATTTGATTTTATAAGGTAAAAGTTTCGATTTCATGCTCAGTTTCTTTATTGTCGTAAGTGGATAGGTTACGAAGAGTAACTGACATAATGGATAATATGTATAAATTGCACATATCTTTCTTATGCAAAGCAGGCATCAAGAGGAGAAGTGTCTTGATTTCAACGAGGATGCTCATGACCGGGAGTGAACTTGAATTTTTCAAGGGCAATGAGATCTAGTCTACTAATTACAAAAGTCAAGGTCAACTGATTATGGTCTACTGAATGCAAAAGTCAAGGACAGCTGATTATGGGATCTGGTCTACTAAATGCAAAAGTCAAGGACAGCTGATTATGAGATCTGGTCTACTAAATGCAAAAGTCAAGGGCAGTTGATTATGGTCTACTAATTGCACTAATCAAGAGCAGCTGATTATGGTCTACTGTATTAGTTGTATATTAGCATATCTGTAATTAATATATTAGATCAAGGGGTGAATATATTCTGACCGAGAAGAGAAGATACATAGTTTTTCTATTTAAATGGAAAAGATGCACAAAAGACAGCATTCAGTCTTTGATCTAGAAAACTTGTCATGGTATCAGAGCCAGTTATTTGAATTTCTCCGCCTTTCCAAACTTTCGGAGTTGTTATTCTTCTTGGGTTGATTATTTTGATCAATCATTTGGTTTCAAGATATCCTTTTGGGTCAATCATATTGTGGTTGGCAGCCTTTCTTATAATTCAGATCTTTGTTTTTTTTTTTTTGAAAGAATGTCTATGGAAAACTCTTTGGGAAAAACACATATGGAATCTTTGGCCATCAAGTTCACTGGAAAAAATTATGCAGCATGGGAATTTCAATTTAGGATGTTTCTAAAAGGGAAAGAGCTTTGGAGTCATATTGACGGGTCTTCTACAGCACCTAGAGATGGAAAAGAAATTAGTCAATGGGAGGCAAAGGATGCTAGAATTATTTCTTGGATTCTAGCATCTATTGAAGCTCATATGGTGAACAATTTACGCTCCTTTAATACAGCAAAGGAGATGTGGGATCATTTGAAGCGTGTATATCATCAATATAATATAGCAAGAAGATTTCAGCTTGAATTGGAAATTAGTACATATAGCCAAGGTAACCTCTCTATTGAGCAGTATTATTCTGGATTTCTTAATTTATGGAGCGAATACTCTGGTATAATCTATTCTAAGGTACCAAGCGAAGCCTTAGCCGGAATTCAAGCGGTTCATGAAGATAGTAAGCGTGACCAGTTTCTAATGAAACTGAGGCCTGAATTTGAAGCGGTCAGAGCTGGATTGTTAAATAGAAATCCAGTTCCTTCTTTAGATGTATGTCTTGGTGACTTGTTGCGAGAAGAACAGAGAATGGCTACACAAACTATCATAGGTGCATCGAAGGAGATATCTGAAGTTGTCAATATTGCCTATGCTGCTCAAGGGAGGAATCGCGGAAAGGGACAAGTACAGTGCTATAGTTGCAAGGAACTTGGACATATTGCACGCAATTGTGGAAAGAAATTTTGCAATTATTGTAAGCAAAATGGACACATCATCAAGGACTGTCCTACACGCCCTGAGAATCGAAGAGTCCAAGCCTTTCAAGGTGCTGTCCAAGATTCTAACACTATTGGTTCTACATCCACAGCCACAACACTTACTCCAGAAATGGTTCAACAAATGATTTTTTCAGCATTTTCTGCTCTTGGACTTCAAGGTCAAGGTAAAATTGTTTCTACTCCTTGGTTAGTTGATTTTGGAGCATCAAATCATATGACTGGTTCATCTGCATCACTACATAATCTACGGCAGTATACTGGTACACAAAATATTCAGATTGCTAACGACAGTAATCTTCCAATTACAGCCATTGGTGATATTGGACCTTTTTTTCGTCATGTATTTGTCTCTTTAGGGTTGTCTACTAGTTTGATTTCTGTTGGTCAGATGGTGGATAATAACTGTGATGTACGGTTTTCTCGTGATAGTTGTCTTGTGCAGGACCAGGTGTCGGGGAAGGTGATCGCGAAGGGGCCTAAAGTGGGCCGATTATTTCCTTTGCAAATTTCAGTTCCGAGTACTTTGTCTTTGGCTTCTATGGTTGTTGACAATAAAGTTGAAATATGGCATCAATGATTGGGTCATCCAAATAATGTCATTTTATCTCATTTAATGAAGCACGTTTTTCTTGGGAGCAAAGATCAGTGCTCTAATCATAAATTGTCTTTTGATTGTTCTACTTGTAGATTAGGGAAAAGTAAAATATTACCTTTTCCTAGTCATGGTGGTCATGCTAATACAAGCTTTGAGATGATTCATAGTGATGTTTGGGGTATTACTCCTGTTGTTTCACATGCGCAATATAAATATTTTGTGACATTCATTGATGACTATAGTCGTTTCACATGGATATATTTTTTGCGTACTAAAGCTGAGGTATTTGCTGTTTTTCAAAAATTTGTGGCTTATGTAGAAACACAATTTTCTACTTGCATTAAGGTTTTACGCTCTGACAATGGCGGGGAATATATGTCACATGCCTTTCAAGCACTTTTGCAACAGAGAGGTATTTTATCTCAACGATCATGTCCTTATACCCCTCAACAGAATGGGGTGGCTGAACGTAAGCATCGCCATTTGTTGGATATGGTACGAACCTTACTCTTGCAGTCTTCGGTTCCATCTAAATTTTGGGTAGAAGCTTTGTCCACTGCAGTTTATTTAATTAATCGTCTACCTTCTCAACAGTTGAATTTTGATTCTCCTTATTATCGTCTATTTGGTGTACATCATGATTATGGCAACCTACACACATTCGGATGTGTTTGCTTTGTTCACTTACCTCCTCATGAGCGTCACAAACTTACAGCTCAATCTGTAAAATGTGCTTTCATGGGTTATAGTACAACTCATAAAGGATTTTTGTGTTATGATGCTATTGCTAATCGTCTACACATTTCTAGAAATGTGATTTTCTTTGAACATGAGCACTACTTTCCATACCATGTTTCCTCGTCTGAAGGTGTTGTTCTTCCTAGCTTTGATGATATTGCTCCGCCAATTGAACGATTTAAACCTGGGATTGTTTATCAGAGACGACAGGCTTCTTCATCACAACCTCTTCTCGACTCTGATCCAGCCCTTGCTCCAAACACTCTTCGAAGGTCCCTGCGCCTTAGTCGTCCGCCTGATCGGTATGGTTTCTCTGCCACTATAACTGACACTACAGTTCCTACATCCTATTCACAGGCAGCTAAACAAGCATGTTGGGTGAAAGCTATGAACGAGGAACTTCAAGCTCTCCAGGAGAATCATACTTGGGATATTGTTCCTTGTCCCGATGGTGTTAAGCCCATTGGTTGTAAATGGGTGTTTTCTGTTAAATTGAGATCTGATGACTCACTTGAAAGATATAAAGCACGATTAGTAGCTCTTGGTAATCGGCAAGAGTATGGAGTAGATTATAAGGAGACCTTGGCTCCTGTGGCAAAGATGACAACAGTTCGACTTGTTCTAGCTATTGTTGCTTCTACGGGCTGGTCATTGCGACAGATGGATGTTAAGAATGCCTTTTTACATGGCAATCTTCAAGAAGAGATTTATATGACTCCACCATTAGGGTTATTTTCTACATCTTCTTCTGATGTTTGTAAGTTAAAATGCTCACTCTATGGCTTAAAACAAGCTCCACGGGTTTGGTTTGATAAGTTCCGTTCTACGCTTATTAGCTTCTCATTTGTTCAGAGTCAGTATGACTCCTCTTTGTTTCTTCGCAAGATTCGATAAGGGACTTGTTTTACTTCTGGTATATGTTGATGATATTGTTATCACAGGAAATGATTCTGAATTAATATCTCAATTTCAGAAGCATCTTCAACGTTCTTTTCATATGAAGGATTTAGATCCTCTACAGTATTTTTTGGGTCTAGAAGTGCACTCTACCTCAGCTGGTATTTTCTTACATCAGCATAAATACATCCAGGAATTAATTGCTTTGGCAGGTCTCCAAGATGGTCGGTCTGTTGATACCCCCTTGGGAGTAAATGTTAAATATCGTCGTGATGAGGGTGATTTTCTCTCAGATCCCTCTCTCTATCGGCAATTGGTGGGAAGTCTCAACTATTTAACTATTATTCGGCCTGATATTTCATTTGCTGTTCAACAAGTTAGTCAATTTATGCAAGTGCCTAGGCACCTCCATTTAGTTGCTGTTCGTCGCATTATTCGTTATTTACTAGGCACTTCCTCTCGTGGTCTTTTCTTCTCCAGAAATTGTCCTCTTCATTTGGTAGCCTATAGCGACGCTGACTGGGCTGGCTGTTCGGATACTAGACGTTCAGTTACTGGTTGGTGCATGTTTCTTGGAAATTCTCTTATTTCTTGGAAAAGCAAAAAGCAAGATAGGGTGTCTAAGTCCTCTACTGAGTCAGAGTATTGTGCTATGTCCTCTGCATGTTCTGAGATCATTTGGCTTCGAGACCTCTTAGATGAGCTTGGGTTTCCCCAACTTGCACCTACTCCCCTTCATGCCGATAATACTAGCGCTATTCACATTGTTGCTAATCCTGTATTTCATGAGCGTACAAAACATATTGAAGTTGATTGTCACTCTATCCGCGAAGCATATGATGATCATGTTATATCTCTTCCTCATATCACCACTGATCTTCAAACTGCTGATATACTTACTAAAGCTCTCTCTCGTCATAAACACAATTTTCTGGTTGACAAATTGATGCTTTTTGATCGAGCAGCATCAATTTGAGAGGGGATATCAAGGGCAATGAAATCTAGTATACTAATTACAAAAGTCAAGGTCAGCTGATTATGGTTTACTAAATGCAAAAGTCAAGGACAGCTGATTATGGGATCTAGTCTACTAATTACAAAAGTCAAGGGCAGCTGATTATGGTCTACTAATTGCACTAATCAATGGCAGCTGATTATGGTCTACTGTATTAGTTGTATATTAGTATATCTGTAATTAATATATTAGATAGGTAGATATATTCTGACCGAGAAGAGAAGGTACAGAGTTTTTCTATTTAAATGGAAAAGATGCACAAAAGACAGCATTCAGTCTTTGATCTAGAAAACTTGTCAGAATTGTAGAGAATTTTCTGAGCAGCCAATCCTCTTTTACTCTGATGAGAGCATGTTACATTTTTTCTAAGGACATTGGATCAGCTTGCTTGCTTTCAACTTTAAGACAATATTATTAATATCCTGAGAAAATATAACTTGTCATTAGTGAGATGTATGGATGCACAGTTATAAGACCCATTATGCTATAGATGATTACATTATTTGAGTTGGATATGTAATTTTCTTCTTCATGATGTCTTGATAAAATATTCCTCTTCTCCTGCTTCAAAGTGTTTTTTCTTTTTTCAATTTTTCCTTTTGCTGGTTGAACGCAGAAGTTGTCTTACATTTTATTTTGTATTCAGGGTTCTTATGGAGCAGTTCATTACCTATTTAAAATAGCACCTTGAATATTTTCATCTTCATCATAGTCAATTGGCCTACAGCCAGTAGATTTGTAGGTTGCACCTTATGAGGGCAAGGTATAAATCTCTCTAGATTGGCAGCAGCTGTTTCATCTGAGTGAGAATTCTCAAGCCTTTCTCTTTAGCCAACCAGCTTTCCCCATATGTTTTCCCTGCCCTGCAATCAGCAGTATCTAGCTGCTACTTTACGTTATCACTAACTTTCAAAATTTAATTTTCAAATGCTCTTTTGGGATATTCCATGTAATTACCTCTCTCCACTTGTCCTGCTTCATTGACTAGCGATCATATTTGTCCTGTTGTCCAGTGGTCCATAGTTACGTGCCATAAAATTGGAAATTCATTTAGTATGGTATTGAAATGTGATCTACACTTTTAATGGCCAATTAGGATTTCGCAACACTCTTATGTTTTTGCTTTAATATTGGTGACTGTACCTGTTCTGTGGCCTCTGGTAACCATTTGGAGTTTAATACATGTAGCTAAGTTACCTATTTACTTTAGACTTCATTTTGCTCAAATGAGTTTGAGCTTTTCTCAAATATAAGAGAAGTCCACTGAGGATTCAATACTGTGTTTGACTTGCTTACACTTACACATGCAGGAATTCCCGCACCCTCCCCCACCTTCCAGACCTACATAGCAATGGCCTCAAACCTAATAAATTTGCCTATCATTAACTTCCTAATCTACCCAAAGAGAACATGGAGCAGATCTCCAACCCTTCCCTCAAAGGTGATGCCTTCATCATTGTCACTTAAATCCTGGTGGTTCAATTGGTCTTTTCCTCATTGCCATGTTGTAGAGGATACGGTCTGTTTTTTCCCCTCCTTTGATTTACTGTTTGCATGTGATGGTCCTCCTATGATCAACAAAAGGGAGGGATTTTGGCTTGTGCATGCATGTCTAGCGGTCGGTTGGAAAGGTCATGTCTTTGTTACGTGAAAGGAAACTCTTGCAAGTTGCAATCCGTTATTCCACTTGGGCTTTGTGTCCAATTGGTCAGGAACCCTTTGGGGTGGTGGGGAATGGAGGTTGTTTGGTGGACTTAAGATGAATGACTTTGTAGAATCATCCAAGAAATTAAATGTTTGACTGAAATTAGAGCTTTTAACTTGTATATTTTTTAACTAAGTTGTTAGGGAATTGTCAGTGCTTATTTTTATTACTATCTCATTAGTGTTTGATCGGTGAACTTCTGTTTCTTGCCACTTCTTAGCATATTTAGCTTGCTACTACTGGTATCACAGCTTCTAATATATTTTCTTATTGCTCTAGAAATGAGCACATATTCTTAACCACTGCCTGTTGCATTTGTACTATGACGTTGAAGTTAAAAGATATCTGTTTATAAAGGTTTCATCCTCAAACCTATATTCTGTAGTTTACAATTGTATAATGTAACAAAACACGTGTACATTGGACATTCTTTTCAGTTCTGGATAATGAAAGACATTGAGGAATCTAGGGTAGGTACCTTTATAAGAAAAAATTATATGAGCTGCATAAAGTAGTTGTTGTCGGACTCCATTTGACTCTAAGGAAGCATGCATATAATGACAACCTTTTTTAAACTTTGTTTCTTTGTTTTAATAGAAAGAACTCAATTTTTCTTTTGTATACTTGATTCTATCCCAATTTAGTCGTTTTGCAGGAGTCATGAATTCTTCAGAGGATTTGGCTACTTTTGCAGTTTTTGAGCATTTGTGCCCTTGAAAAGCTTGGTGCAATTTGTTTGTGAGGTCAAACATTTATTACTTGCCTGCTGAATTTAGGCTCACAAGAAGATGTGTGTATCTACATGATCTTGTTTGACTGAGTTCTGCATGACATGTTGCAGAACATTATTTATGGGCTCCAACTATGAATTATTTTCATTGGACAAAATGACAGTCAAGTTTCTAAGTCGAGGGAGTATTTGCATGGAAATTCCACTGGAATGATTGAACTATCTGCCTCCGTGTTTGGGATTTGCTTAAACTATGGATTCTTTCCATTTTTGTTTGTTTTTCATGACAATTTCTTTTTCTGGCCATAAGATTTGATAAACTGTGGAGTTACACTAAATATAAAAGCTTATGCTTTTAAAAAGAGTAGAGTGCTTTATTTATTTAAAAAGTCTACAGACATTAAAGCTTTTCTGCACTGTATTACTTTCTGAATCACCAATTATTTCAGGGAATTTCCCTCAAATAGCTTGCAGAGATCCAATGTGAGCAGCATTCCAAAAATTGAGGAGAATTTTGGTGAAAAATTTTCTGAAAAAGAGCAAGTTACCTCTAATGGATTGCAGAATATTAGTGTGGAACTGGGAAATATAGAGATCAATAGCTATCTAATGCTGGAAAATCCCTGTTATGCAGAAGTTAACAATGAGGGGCAGTGCAATGATGGGAATTGCAACAGTGCAAAGTACCTTGTGAATGAGAAAGCTGTTACTGAGAAATCTAAGACGCTGGATGAAGAAGCTCAAGAAACAGAACAATCTGATAAATCCTGGGACGTTACTCACCCCACTCTAAAACAGTTGGAGAACTGCATTTATGCAAATTGTAGTGGTAAAGACACAATTAGTGCGGGGAACTCCAAGAGGGCAGATAAAGAAGTTCAAGAAGAAGAAAAATTGGACGGAAACTGCAGAATGCACAATTTAGAGGTAATGTGCCAGTTGCTACTGACAAATTTAAGATGGAGACTGAAGAAGCTCAAGAACTAGAACAATCGGATAAATTCTTGGACATTAATCACACAACTGTGAAAGAGTTGGAGAATTGTAGTGGTGAAGACACAACTGGTACTGACAACTCCAAGAGGGCAGAGACAGAAGTTAAAGAAACAGGAAGCCTTGATGCATTATCGGACATCAGTCACTCAACTGTGAAAAAGTCAAAAAATTGTGTTCGTATAGATTGTATGGGTGAAGAGAACAGTGGTAGTGACAATGCTAAGAGGGTGGAGAATAAAGTTGAAGGCACTGAAAATCTGATACAGGTAAACTCACTCACTCAACTGTCAAAGGGTTGACAGACTTTATCGCTGGAAATTCTAGTGGCAAACATACAATTGATGCACACAATAGTAAGGAGATAAAGAAAGTAATCAAAGATACAGAAAAGTTTGATAAATCTTTGGATACTATGAACAATGAGGATTCTGATGCTTCAAAACAGGGTCCTACTAATGAACTCCAGATAAGCCTGCTTCCTCCCCCAGAAAAAGAAAGCAGACGGATGATGGAGTTATAATGAATTTTACCAAAAAATGGGGACAAGAATAACAGTACAGATTCACCTATGCGAGTTTACCGTCACCAGAAAGGAAGATTCTTGTACAGAGTGGGTGCATGTGCTTCTGTAGGTGGAGCTGTCAGTGTAAGTGACTTTAATATTCTGAAGTGACTTAATATTCTGACTTACAATAAAGGTAAAAAACCTTGCCAAGAAATATGTTTCTTGTTAGTTAAGCTATATAGGTTCATATGCACCCTCATTTGTTGATATTCGAATTAAAAGTGCCCAGTGGAAGTCTGAGTTTGATGATACTAAGAAGTAGGAAAGTCTTCACTTAAATCAAATAAACTTCAATTAATTGTGTGTCCCCTGTTAAAGATTGTATTTAATTAGCTCGTACCAATTATTTGCAAGCTCTAGTTATTAACATTTAATAATCTTTGAGGAGATTTTGTGAAATTTGATTTGTTGTAGCAGATTAGATACTCCTATTACTTCAAAGGCAGCATTATGAGTTTCTGGAATTGTTTTAGTTTGAGATTAAAGGTTCTGGAAAATCATTGTTGTCTCTTTACAAGTAGCTTACTACTGCTATCAGTCTGTACCAGCCTAATATAGTAATTTGTGTTGAAAATCTAGAATATCTTTTCTATACAGCTATAATTCTATGTATATCCCATGATTTCTGCTCTATTTTAGAATAGAATAATTTACTCTTAATGTATTTTAGGATAGAATAAATTAGCTCATAATTTTTAGGAGATTACAGATTTTATGGAATTGACAAAAGTCAAATTCCATTTGTATAAATGTTGTATAGAGCCTAGAACAAATAGATAACAAACAATTCATTTTTTTTGTTCATGGTATCAGAGCTTTTGCTCTTGGACCTCTTCTTGTCGGTCTTCATTGTTGAGTGCTTTCTTCTTTTCAAGTCTTTATTGCCAAGTGCAATTTCCAGCCTTCATTGCTGATTTTTTCATTAGGCCTTCATTGCCAATTTTTCTTTGAAACCTCCAACATGTCTGAAACTGAAACATCAGAAATCAACTCCAATACCAAATCAGAAGAGACCTCAAATATTCCACAAACAGGGGATTTGCAGAGTATCCAGGCAGCCTACAGGCTCAACGGAAAAAACTATTTGAAGTGGTCACAATTTGTTCAAACATTTCTCAAAGGAAAGGGCAAAATCAGCCACTTGCTTGGAACTGGACCGAAAAAGGGAGATCCTAAATTCGCTGCTTGGGATGAAGAGGATTCTATGGTCATGTCATGGCTGTGGAACTCCATGTTACCTGAAATAAGCGATACTTGCATGTTCCTACCAACAGCTAAAGATATATGGACTACTATTCGATAGACCTATTCAAAGGAGATGCTGCCCTAATCTATGAGATCAAAACAAAGATCTCAGCCACTAAACAAGGCAACCTTTCTGTTACTCAATATGCCAATCTTCTGCAAAATCTATGGCAGGAACTGGACCAATATCGTGTGTTCAGATGTTGTGTAGTGAAGATGCACCACCTTGAAAAACTTTATCGAAAAGGATAGAGTTTATGACTTCCTTGCAGGTCTGAATGTGGAATTTGATCAGGTCAGAGTCCAGATATTGGGGAAGGAAAGATTATCATCTCTGAATGAGACAATATCATTGATCCGAGCTAAAGAGAATAGGCGAGAAGTCATGTTGGAGCCTAAAACATTAGAAGGCTCGGCAATGATTTCTACAAAGTCAAACAATAAGGAAGCAAAGATAGGTAATGGCGTACAAGTCAAATAAAGACACAATTTGGTGCACATACTGCAAAAAACACGCCATACGCGAGATGATTGCTTCAAACTCCATGGGAAGGAACAAGTCCTTAGTCGTAAAGGAGGATTCAAAGGAGGAAAACCCACTTAACTGATGGAGAAGACCAAACCAAAAAAATCCAACCAGGCTGGTATAGGAGAATTCAAGAAAGAAGAAATCGAAAAGCTAAGAAACCTCCTAAATTCCCTTGAAAAGTCCTCTAGTACGTGTTCATTGGCTCAATCAGGTAAGTACCTTAACTCTTATGCTTTAAGTGCCTCAAGCATGTCTTCTCTAGGCTCTTGGGTCATCGACTCAGGAGCTACTGACCATATGACTCACAGCCCAATCAGATTTAGAACATACAACCCATGTCCTGGAAATAGAAAAATTACTGTTGCGGATGGATCTCCTATAACTGTTGCAGGCCAAGGGACAGTAAATCTATCAAATTCTTTGTCCCTAAATAATGTGTTGCATGTCCCAAAATTGTCCTCCAATCTCATATCCATCCATCAAATTACCAAAGATCTGAACTGTAAAGTAACTTTCTATTCTATTCACTGTGTTTTTCAGGATTTGGTTACGGGGAGGACGATTGGACTTGCTAAGGTGAATGATGGGCTTTATTACCTTGAGGAAATGAGTGGCAACAAGAAGAACAATAATCAGTTATCCCTCACCTGCTCCTCAAATAATAAATCTGAAATTTGGCTTCATCATTTCCGTCTTGGTCATCCATCTTTTATTTTACTTAAAAGCATGTTTCCTTCACTTTTTAAGAATGAAGATGTTAGTAGTTTTCATTGTGATACATGTGAAATTGCTAAACATCATAGACTATCATTTCCATTGAGTAATACAAGATCTACTAGACTTTTCTCTTTGATACATACTGATATATAGGGGCCTTGTAGAGTTTCTAGTATTTCTAGAGCAAAATGGTTTGTCACATTCATTGATGATTGTACTAGAACTACTTGGTTATTTTTATGAAAGAAAAATCAGAAGTGAAGCAGTATTTTTCCAATGTTTCATAAAATGATTTGTACACAATTTGGAAGTTTGATAAGAAAGTAAGATTTGACAATGCAAGAGACTATTTTAATCAATTCTCTCATCTTTTTTCAAAAGGAGGGTATAATACATGAGTCATCTTGTGTAGACACACCCCAACAAAATGGGATTGCTGAACGGAAAAATAGACATTTACTCAATGTTCCTCGAGCAATTTTGTTCAACATAAAATTCCAAAACCTTTTGGGGAGAGGCTGTTTTAACTGCTGCACATTTGATAAATAGAGTACCTTCCAAAGTGCTAAATAATCAAAGTCCCATTGCTGCTCTTTCTGTTTTTTACCCTGATTTTAATGTCTCTTGCACATTGTCACCAAAAGTGTTTGGTTGTGTTGCTTTTGTACATGTTCATGCACACCAAAGAGGGAAACTTGATCCAAGAGCTTTAAAATGTATTTTTGTGGGATACTCAAACAAAGAAAGGATACAAGTTTTCATCCACCTTCAAAAAAATTTTTACCTCCATGGATGTCACATTTGTTGAAAATGAACCTTACTCTCAAAGTAACAATCCTCATCTCCAGGGGAGAGTTCTTGGGAAGATAAGGAATTTCTCCTTGATTTTCAAAGTCCTACACTAAACTTGAAGTCTTTCAAACCTGACCATACACAAATTCTCAAAGGAGAACATGCTAGCAGTAACCTGAACCTGAACCTGAATTTGAAGTTGAACATGCCAGTAAAGAAATTGAACCTGATCTTGGAGCTGAGAGAAAAACTGGTTTAAATCCAACTACACCACTCAAGTCTACTCAAGGAAGAAAGTTCATATTTCTGAACCTGTGCAAATCCAAGAATCTGAACCACAATCAGGTACTGAAAATTCTGTTCCTTTGTGTGTTCAATCTGACTCTGCTCCTTGTGAATTTAATGATTTAGACCTGCCTATTGCTGTTCGAAAAGGAACACGAGAATGCACTAAGCATCCAATCTCAAATTTCGTGTCTTTCCATAGACTCTCTCCACAACATAAAACTTTTCTTACCACCATCAACTCCATTTCAATCCCACAAACACTACAAGAGGCACTTAGAAATAAGAACTGGTTACAAGCTATGAAGAGGAGATGAATGCCCTAGAGAGAAATAAGACTTGGGAAATTGTAAACCTGCCTAAAGGAAAGAAAACAGTGGGGTGTAAATGGGTGTTTACTTTGAAATATAGAGCTGATGGTTCATTAGAAAGGCATAAAGCTCGGTTGGTCGCAAAAGATATACACAGACATATGGGATAGATTACCAAGAGACCTTTGCACCTGTTGCAAAAATAAATCTGCGTCTTTTAACTTTGGTTGGTGTTTACAGTAATTTGATGTTAAGAATGCGTTCTTACATGGGGATTTAGAAGAAGTGTACATGGAACTCCACCGGTTTCAATGAAATGTTTTTTGAAAAGAAAGTGTGCAGGTTAAAGAAAGCTTATATGGATTAAAACAATGCCAAGGGCTTGGTTCGGAAGATTTACTAAAGTGATGCTAGCAATGCAATACAAACAAAGTCAAGGAATCATACCTTGTTCATAAAACATTCAAAAGGAGGTGTTACAGCTCTACTTGTATATGTAGATGACATCATCATCACCGGAATGATCCAATTGAAAGAGAAACACTCAAAAAGTGCTTAGCAAAGGAGTTTGAAATTAAAGAACTAGGGAGGCTGAAGTATTTTTAGGCATTGAGGTGGCATACTCAAGTAAAGGCATCTTTATTTCCCAACAAAAGTATGTCTTAGACTTGCTTAAAGAAACAGGCAATCTTGGATGCAAGGCAGCAACACCCATTGAGCCTAACTTGAGATTGAATGAAGAGAAGGATGATAGCACAGTAGATAAGGGAAGATATCAGCGGTTGGTTGGGAAACTGATATACTTGTCCATACAAGGCCGGACATAGCATTTGCCGTAAGTAGTAAGCCAATTTATGCATGATCCAAGAAGAAACACTTGCAGGCTGTCAACAGAATTCTATCCTACCTCAAAGGGACACCGGGTAAGGAATTTTGTTCAAGAAAAATGAAGGATTGCTCATAGAGGCATAATTGATGCTGATTATGCAGGTTCTGTTGTAGATCGTAGATCAATTTCAATATTGTACATTTCTTGGTGGGAACCTAGTGACATGGAGGAGTAAGAAACAATCGGTTGTTGCAAGATCAAGTGCTGAAGCAGAGTTTAGAGCTATGGCTCATGGAGTTTGTGAATTGCTATGGCTCAAAATAATACTTAATGACCTTAAAATCAAGTGGGAAGGACCTATGAAACTCTATTGCGACAACAAGTCTGCCATCAACATTGCACACAATCCAGTGCAACATGATCGCACAAAGCACATCGAAATAGATAGACATTTTATTAAAGAAAAGCTGGACAGCGGCATGATTAGCATCAAATAATCAATTGGCAGATGTCTTAACTAAGGGAATGCCAACTTCCAACTTTGAAGACATTACATGCAAGATGGGAATGGAAAATATCTATTCACCATCTTGAGGGGAGTGTTGAAAATTAGAATATCTTTTCTGTACACTATAATTCTATGTATATCCCATGATTTCTGCTCTATTTTAGATAGAATAATTTACTCCTAATGTATTTAGGATAGAATAAATTAGCTCCTAATTTTTAGGAGATTACAGATTTCATGGAATTGAAAAAGTCAAATTCCATTTGTATAAATGTTGTACAGAGCCTAGAACAAGATAGATAACAGATTTTCTTTTGTTCAATTAGAATTAGCATCTTGCATCTGGGTTTTACTTGCTGACAAGCTTTATGAAGTAAAGCATGGACATTTCCATTATGCTGAGAAGTGCACAACTACTCCTGGAGTGAATAGATGCAGATTTATATGCCGATTCGATACTTTTAATGGTGGCATTTGTAATACAGTTTAGCACCTTAGTAATTACCTTATCCTGGTTTTTCTTTACCTGGATTAAATTTAGAAAAGAAGATTGATTACAAGGACGCTAGAGGAACTTCTTATGCTTAACAATTGCCTGTGGCAGGGTCGGTTCTTTTGTGGGCTAGGGTAATTGGTTTTTGGTGTCTGAGAATATGTTTATCTGTATGAAAGTTTAGCTACACAATCACCTATATACACATGCACATAAAGCAGTGTGAAGAGATGCTTGTTCAACATGATAAGTGAACTTGATTATTGGAAATTTATCAATTGCATGTGCAAACTGGGGAGATATACCTAGTATTTGCAACAGGAACCAGAAGTGTGATTGTGAAACCATGATGCTGCACCATGACATCTCGACCTTCTCTTGTTCATACACTATGATTGCTGCATGTACAAAATTAACTTGGTGCCAAAAGAAGTACAGTATACGACTACAAGTATCTTGTCCATTCAGAAGATGCATTGCTTAAATAAACGTACCTTAGAGATATGTAGTCCGTGCAGACAATTATTTTGAAAGATGATCTCAGTTATTAGTGAGTAGTGACTGTATCATAAAAAGTGCTCCACATTGAAGATTAACTGTGTTGTGAAAGCAGCATGGTGAACTTTATTTGCAGTGGTACTGAATGACGAACAGTTGGTTTTCTTCTTTTTTGTTTTTGTTTTTCTGGTTAAATTCTTTTTAAGTGAAGGTCATGCCAAAATGCTTAGGAAGGAGGAACAGTCATCATCTTGTAGACTACCCATACCATTTTCAACACTAAGTACATGTAATATAGGACAATTCCCATATGGTACAAGCCCCACCTTCTTTATATTCTTCTGGTATCCTAATCATCTCTTTATATGCTATGACATGAGTGTCCATCTTTTTGGTCCACCATTGAGTCTGGCTGAAGTTTTTTTCATCTTCTTTTGTCTCCTTGAAAATTTGAAAATAGAAGATCCAACTCTAGGATGTATTTTTAGCCTTTGCAAGAGTGATTCCAACCACTCTTGAGTAATTTACGGTACTTCAGGATATAAATCGAATTGTGTAGTTCCTCTAGGTTAAAGGTTTTACAAAAGAAAGTAACCCTTTTTTTTTTTTCTTGTTGTCTTTCAGATTACGTGATAGATTGTTTTACTGTTTCACTTTCTAAATTGTTAGCTGAGGCTTCTTGATCTTAACTTCTCTGATAGTCTAGAGAAAATTATGTTGAAAATAGAAAGCATATTTAGGAGCAGCCTTGTTCTTTCAACTGCACAAGTATAATGTCGAATTTCTCTGAACATGCACACTGAATTTATTCTCTATAACCTGAAGGTAACTCTCTCCATTGAGCTTCTACCAACTATTGTAATTGCTGATCGCGGATATCAAAAGCTCAAAGTATTTCCTTTTAGAGATGAGGTTAATCATTCAGTGCTCATATTTCCAGCTTTTGTGTGATGATGAAGATGCATTGCTGGCAATGCTATTTTAAGTTGTTACGAAAAAATGCAGGACGCAAAAGTAATCGTTTGGTGTGGTTTTATTTATTAGTCAATCAACTTACTTTTCTTCCAACGGTTCTAAGGCATCATTTTCAGTGGACCAATGTTTAACTGCCTCATTGCAGCTTTTGATACTGCTTGCTTAACTAGTGTCCTTTTTCTATGAGAATTTGTTAGTGATCTACTTTTTGTGACACTTAATTGTCTGCAGGTGGATTCGGCTGGTAGCCCAAAATCAAATAGATGTAATAGTAGAGAAGGAAAGGATTCTGGAATTGGCATCAATTGGACTCACCCATACAATCTATATTGGACCCAAGGGGAAGATTCTGCACCAGTTTGTCTTGAGCCAAATGCCAGAAGTGTTGAAACTCAGCAGGCTACACTTGTAATGAAAGGCATAGCACTGGCAGAGACTGCTTTGGGTCATTTATTCAGTAAAAGAGGAAAAATGGTAAGGTTTTGGTCGTCTAACCTGTACCTTGTGCTTGTCTCTGATAGATAAAAATTTTCATGCCAAATATTGTTTTAAGTAACTTTATTTCGAAAAGAAAGTGATGTACTTCATTGCTAACATCACTTGGATAGACTTGGTTAGGGTAAAAGTACAGTTGCTTTAGTTGAAAAGGATAAGCTATTTCCTAGAAGAGGGTTATTTCGAAAAGATAGTGACGGACTTCATTGTCTAACCAGCAGCATAAGGAAGTCAATCATTTTCATCTTTTCTTTCTCCAATTTTTATTTGTGTGAATGCTAATCTGAGAAGTGTGACGGAGTGGATGATGTTGACTGCTGAATGCTCCTTGAATGAACCTTAATCTTTTCTTTCTTTCCTTTTTTTAAGGAAATGCCAGAAAGTTAAAAGTAGATTGAAGGGAAAAGTACAGCAAAATAATGTAAGTTCCATCAAGAAGCAAGAGATCAGTTAATATTTCTGTTTACTGATACTATTGGTAGCTGAAAGAAATGGAAGTATTTCTAACAAGTGGGGCTTTCTATGATGTATATGCATCAGTTTGAGTGGAGCATAAGTCTTATGAAGTTAGCTATAACGTGTATTGCAGAAAATAGTGCTAAAACTTGTGAGACAGAAAGATTGTCCTGGATACTAAAAAACTCTCTCTCTAATATTATCTGGTACAGTTTTTGGAAAGTCAATCTTCTGAATGCCGCAAATATTTGGTTTGTCATAGTATTCCAAGCTTGATTTCCTTGCTGTGAATATTCCAACTATGACCCAATTACATAGTGGCTTCATCTTCTTAAATGTTCCATTTGCACATTTTATTCAGTCCTAACATCTGCTTGCCATTCCTAAACTGGTATAGAACATTCATTGACTTATCTTTTCGTCTTCGCAGTGTCATCAAGCTCGCCTCATGCATGATGAGATTGCAGCTTGTGATCAAAACATCCAGAAGATCTTAGAAGGTATAGTGCTTATCTAGACTTGTTTAGTTTCTTTATCCCTGCACTTACCTGATACCTTGTGCAAGAATTGAATGGAATAGAAAATATATCTTCCATTCAGCAAATGAAGGTCCTAAGTTGGTATCATACTTAATAGATTTAAGCTTTTCTTCTGCTTCACCTTTCCCAAGCTAGGTTCTTGATTCTTCAACAGACCAACTCTACCATAGTTACATTTTCCTCTCCGTTCTCATAAGAAAAGAATTGAACATGTCACATTCTTCTTTAGAATATGGGCCAGCTTTTCAAGTGAACAAAAGAGGTGAGAAACAAGAATTCAAGCCTCCAAAACGATACAAATTTCCATGGCAATTTGTTGGATTATAAATTCTTGAATTATCAAGGAATATTTTTTATTTCCTTTCTTAGGTGTAGGCTGCATACTAAGACTGAGTTGGCATTAGATTTATGAACAAAGCTACCTAGTTAAGATTTACAACGGTTTATGCTAACCTTGTGATATAGTTCGAAGATTCTTGAGCTGTTAAATCTTTGTTTATGCAATGGATGAAGGGTTAGATGCCCAAAGTTAGTTTCACTCGATTCATGGATAATCCAATTGGTAAGATGGCCTCCTCTCTGTGAGTAAAACTATACATGAAGAATGAGTTGGCTTCTTCGAAAAGGCCGAATAAATGCAAGACATGATGGTAACTTTACAAGAAAAAGTTCTTAACAACCTTTTGCTCTTCTGTAGTTTTATCACTTTATTACTAATGTATATGGGGAAATTGAAAAGCTATGTCCTATGTTCACATTTCTTGTTCTGTACTAGGCAATGAAGATGCTTTGGCTCTTATGTTAGATGCTATCATGGATGGTTGTAATGATGCATGTTTCAAAGATAGGTATCAGCATGAGAGTTATCAACATGGTTGCCATCGTCGCTTAAATCAACTCAGAACCACAAAGAGGATATCAGATGCCATCTTTAATTTGCAGTCTCCTACTCAGGCAAATGAACATACTAGATTTGTCTGTTTATTTTATGTCTCTCATTCGAGAAGCTCTTTTTGCTTTTCACTCCTGTGCTCTTTGGAAACAATCCTACCTAGACACTAGTGAAGCAGTTGTGGAATGATGTGTTTTTCTACGCTTTTCTTATTAGGTAAGACAATTGTTTACTTTGTCAGTAGAAGTTGAACGTCTTCTCTGCATCTCTCCTGTAATGGGTTCACTCAATACAAAGGGGACGCCCTAAAGCGCTCATGGTATCATTATATAAGCTTGTGTTTGAAATTAGTCAAAATAATCTAAGACTGCATGATGCTCCTCCTTGTCAGTCACAGGCTGTCATCTTGCACCCAGAATACAACCATTAATTGTTGACATGTTGTTGTTGCTACTTTTCCTTGTGTCCTTTTTGTTTTCAATTTTTGGTGGCGAGCGGTGCAGGATTCAAAGAAATTCTCCTGCTGTATTCTTCGTACATGTTTTATGACTGGATTTGTTTTTAAGATAGTGTTAAGCATGTGAACTGTTTGATTGTTAGTTTTCCTTTTTGGATGGTGTGATAAATGTCTAAATTTCTCCTTGCAGGATTTGAATTATATATGTGGTGTGAATGGCTGGATAGGCAATTATTCTGTGACAGCGCCAGATGGTAAGACATCTACATTGATCTTGAATTTCTAAATATTAGGGCTGTCTGAATATATACTCTTAGCATTCTTTACTTTTGATAAGAGCTGCTACCCACTTCATATGGCATAAAAACAATTGATAAGAAGAAGAATCTCCCAGGATCAAGCCTTATTATAGTTTATGTAATTCTCAAACCATCATTAAACCAATTTTTACCATCTCTGGTTCATATTGCCTTCCCCTTCGTCCTCAGTAACACAACAACAAAGTTGCCGAGAAGGAAATAATTCAAAGAAAGAACCCAAGACTTCATTTGCTTATCGTATGAATGTGCGTGTATATTGTGATCTTCTTTTCTACAGTTTCTGAAGGTGAGGTAGCAAAGGGCAAGAATGAACAATATTTCCAAGCATAGAAATCATTTTGTGTTCATGTTCCTAAAGGGGGTATATGTTTATCCCATTTATTATGTTTTTTAGGTGGATTTTTAGCTAAGGTAACTGTAGAAGGCATGGATTTTGATTCTTCCTGTTTGAGTGAATTGGTTTCTACTCCTGAAGAAAGCTACAGATTCAGCTGCTGCTCTGATGATTGCACAACTACGAGCAATGGCAGGCCGCACCTAATAGCTGTTTCTTTTTTTTTTTTTTTTTTCCGGAGACGATAAACCTAATCTATCCTACACTAAGGGGGAGGGGGCGGACCTAGAAGGTCCAGGAGTAACTCGGAAGGGACTGAACCACCACCGGACCAAACGGGTGTACAGCACACCCGCCTAGATTTTTTAGAAACAAGCCATTTAAATATGGCATTTTAATGGGGAGGCAAGGTTTGAACCCTTGCCTCCCACCCCACCAACTAGGTGGTGGCCACCAGCCCAAAGGCCGGTGGTTTAATAGCTGTTTCATCATAGTGAAATGGTTATCAAGTTTTACATGTCTCTATCCTAGATAAACTATTTTATATAGGCTTTGGTGCTTCTGAGCTGTCCAAATTTAGAATATCAAATTTCTCTGTCAAATTCTGTCCAGTGCAAAACATTAGACTTCAGGTGTCATGTGCTGGGACTAAATAACCTATGGTTGTAGGGTAATCACTAATCATTCTATCATTTATCAAATCTGACTTAAACGCAGTTGGCACTTCCTACTTTGCTCTCTGGCTTCCTTTGATTTTTTCCCTGGATTGTCTGCGATCATGATTACATAGTATAGATAATGTATGTTAGGTAATAAAGCAATAATTAATTTTTTATAAGGGTAAAGTTGAAAGTGATGACAATTATTCACCGCTCAACGTCCACCTCTCCTTTATAGTATAGATATTGATCAATATTCAACATTTGACAAATATTTTGCCAGCTAATAGTCTGAGTATTATTGGTTGTGGTTTTGAGGGTGAAGGACTCATTTTATTCTTCTAATAGCACATAACAGTCTGCTTGATGATATCATACGTTTTTGGGCTTGATTCTCACGTATAATTTTTGTATGTAAAAAAAAAATTATTGTCCTTATGGGATCTACTACTTATGGCTATTGATTTGATAACTCAAAAGAATTGACCATCTGGATCTACTACATTGAGGTCTTTCTTTTTTCTTTTTCGAAAGATTAGCTTTTTATTTATGATATCAAACTGTACAGTAATTGGACAAAGGCTCCAAATTTACACAAGAGAGTGAAGTCATTCCACTCTTCATCTTGAAATATGCCTAGGACATGTTCACTAAGAAATCTACGAGTATCCATATTTTCATTTCTTGTACAAACAAAGGAGCACTTTGAGAACGCAGAGGCTAAGGGACTGGATATCATCTGTTAATGTTGCACATCTAGCTTCAGGGCAGATTCTTTGCTGGAGGCCTTTGACCAACACTTTGTTGCTTATCCCCACCTGTACCTTCACATTGAGGTCTTTCATTCAATCAAAAGTTGGATACATAATTTGTTAGTAGGTACCCCCGACCTTAGGTTCCTTCGTGAACATTTTGCGAAAAACAATGAAAAAAAATGATTTGTGTGCAATCATGTACGTCCAGTACTCCTATCGTTAAGCATTATTATGGTTTTATTGACATGATAAAAAGTTAATTTAAATTTCAGCTCAATTATTTAACAAACAACTTTTGTATAGAGAACGTTATTATCATTACATAGTAATCACTATTTTGTCCACTAAAAACTGAGATTATTGCTTAAAATTTAGTTCATTTGTACGCTTTGATAATTGAATCACCTAAGCAACTTAGGCATGTTATATTACATTTGAATAGAAAAGGAAGTTGATTGTTACATTTTTTTTAAATTCTTTTGAGAGCAGAGCATTGGTTTTTAGGTTTATCTATATTGACCTCTGTAAACATAAGTGAAAAACGCTTCATAGGAAGAAATTCAGTTAATTTAGGACAATAAGATTCCTATTCAAACTCAGGAATGAAGTTTTACCCAACTTGACACCAACTATAACTATAAATAAAATTCTTCTGATTGGTGGAATTGAACTCAAATGCGTGCACAATATAACGGAAAGTCTTACCATAATTAATTACTGTGTTTAGGTTCAATGAGGCTACCTTGAAATGATCAAAATTCAATGCTACGACCCCAAACTTTGAAGATGTCATTTTATTACCAAGAAAATATATGCAAAAATCGATTTGAGAGCTTGAAGTGCGAGGGTATCTATGAAGTCTAAGGTAGACATTGTCGTTAATTTTTTTATATGCATTTTGATTTTCTTGCATTGATAGCAAGATATAGGCAAACATATCGAGCGGATGTCCTGGTACATATGCACTATGTAAAATACCAACGAGAACTTTCAATTTGCCATAGCAACATGAAGAGCTCAATCACACATAAGCATATAATGCTCAAGGAGACATGCATCACACGTAAGCATATAATGCTCAAGGAGACATGCATGCTTAAGCACCAGAAGAGTTGGTGACAATTGCTTATGCAGCAGTTGCATGAATTTGGTTGAATAATCATTTTTCTTGTAGAAATTAGGGATAATTTCAGAAACCTCTCCTAAGGCTTCTGATAGTCTCACTTGCCTCCTCTGAAGTTTGCAAAATATCAGTTACCTCGCCCTCTTAGATTATTGGGCCCTAATTGTGACATCAAGGGTGGTGAATTGATAGAAATACCCTCATAACTTATCATATATTCCAAATTTATTTTGACATAATTAGTTAAGCCAATAATACATAAATTAACTAACTTAATTAAAATTTGGATGCAAAATTAATTCCTAATTTCGGTTTAGGGAAAGAGCACAAAAAAAAGTGCCCTTTTGATGATTGATGTGACAATGAGAGCTACAGTGATCAGTGATCGATTACTTTGGTGAGAAATATATAGTTAGTTCAACTTATAACTTTTTTTTTTTGCTTTTACTTTTGCTCAGCAACCACTCAACAAGATGCATTATCATATGTTGCAGTTCTATTTTGCAATAATATAGAGAAGTAGTCAAGAGTAGTGTTGCTTTTTACCGTTAGCAGCTGTTGCACAAAGAGCCGTAGGCTTCTAGCTTCCAAAATGTAATAGTAACCTTGCCTTTCCCATCAGTTTCAAATACACCTCTTGAAAATTCCATTCTTGTTATATGGCAGTGTACTATTCAGCATAAATTAAGTCACTAATGACAATCTCAAAGGCAGAGGTGGAATGAAGTTTTTTTTCTCTCTCCTAATACATATTTTATATTGTTTGTCCATTTGAATTGGGTTAGATTTGACACTACCTACTTAGTTTTAGGGGAGGTAGTTGATATTTTGCAAACCTCTGGGGAGGCGAGTGAGATTGTTAGAAACCTCAGGGAGGTTTCTGAAATTATCCCCAGAAATTATGTAGGATATCAGGTTTTGGAAAGCCAACACAATCATAAAGGCTTCGTTGCGAATGGAGTTGGCATGAGTATGCATATTTTGAATCATTACACAGACAAATTTAGCTGGTGCAAGAGTCTTCTCATCGACCCATCCCCAACACCATCTTTGGTCCAAAAATTTTATGTGCCACTCATTCAGCAAAATTATACATCTTTCAAATGAGTTGTAGGTAATATATCACTAGGCAATAAACAATACTATCATCCTTTGCAGTTGTACAAGAGTTTGGCCAGTACTATTGTTGTGGTAAAAATATAAAAATTGTAGTAGCAATTGTACATTGAGGGAAAGCAAGGGAGATCAAGCCAACTATAGCAAACTATTCTAACAAATACAATGAAATCTCACTCAGAAACTCTGTATAAAATTCTCTGACAAACTACTATTGCGACACACATTGTTAAACTATGAATACGCCACTATCAACATGGCTAGATAGAAGTCAAAACCAACATCCACTTTAGAAAGATGAATTCACCTAGATTAGGAAATGGGGCCTCTCCAATTGTGTAAACTAACGCAACTTCAGTGTAAATATGTATAATTTTGGTGTAAAGGTGAATTTTGTACTACATTGATGTAAAGCTCATGACTACATCAAAATTATGCTAGTTTATATCAAGTTATATTAATTTATATAACTGGACGGAATTGGACAAAAATTAAACTGGAAAGACTCCATATCCGATTAGGAAATGCAGCATCTCACCAATTAAAGAACGAGTAGCACCACTATGTAAGAAAGATCAATGGTCTCTATTCAAATTCAGAAACATCTAATGGCTTAGACGAAGCCAACTGAATGTCCACCACACAAATAGACTAAGGTTGTGTTTGGATTGCATTTTCCATGATTTTTCATGAAAAAATTACTGTAGCGATTTGATATATGTCAGGGAAAAAGGTAATAGGGAAATGTGATCACGGAAAACAACGTAATTTTTCGACGGAAAACAGCAATCCAAACAAGGCCTAATATGCCATTAGTGATTATAAAAGCAAGGGCAAAATTGAAATCAAAGAGGATCAGACAACATGTGCAATCACTATTAATAAAATTAAGTATACCGAAGTGCAATGTTTTTTTTTTTCTGTGACAGAGGAAGTATTTACTTTTGAACGTATTGATGGTCAACTTCTTTATATCTACCTTGTATATAAAAAGAAAGAGAGGTTACTGTAGCAACCTTTTTTTTTGCCTAGTCTCTTATTTTGACAAGTGTCAGTTTATATTTGTAGTTGAATTTTTACTCGATTATTTTTTTGTTAGTCAAAAGTCATAGGGTTATTATCACTTTACCTCCTTAACGTTCGATACCACTATCAATTTTCCCCTTAACGTTATCTTTTAGTCATTTACTCCCAAGACTAACGGTCAAATTTAACGGAGTTTGTTAATTAAAGTAAAAAGATAAGTTTAGCCCTTAAATTTATTATCATTTTATCCCCATAAACTATTTTTTCATTATCAATTTACCCCATAGAGTTATTTTTTAGGCAATTTATCTTACCATTAAACCAATTTAGCAAGTTAAAAAACTTTAGAAGAAAGTACCCTCCTCTTTGTATAATAAAGACAATAAAAAATTTAGAGTGACTCTTCTTCTCTTTAGTATCAAGAAAAAAAGTCAAAGTATTAATTTCTTTCTTCTTGACAATCTTATTAATATTAAAAAATAGAAAGATTGGAAGGGGAAGGGAGAGGG
Organism: Coffea humblotiana; assembly: GCA_023065735.1. Lineage (NCBI taxonomy): Eukaryota > Viridiplantae > Streptophyta > Magnoliopsida > Gentianales > Rubiaceae > Coffea > Coffea humblotiana. The sequence goes on along the minus strand of CM041210.1, from coordinate 14,447,014 downwards.
GGAGAGAGATAGAGAGAGAGAGCTCAATTCTTTTTTTAGAAAATACAAATAAGAAAGAATTAAATACTTTTATTATTTTAAAATTATTTCACTTTATTGTTTACCACCAGATTTCAATTCTAATCCCAACAACCTTAAATTAATACGATAATGTTAGACTTTTTTTTTCTTTATAAAATCTAATTTTCTGTCTCCTTCTTTCCTATCTCTTTTTCTTTCATAGTGTTAATAAGTGTGAAAAAAGAAATTTGAGAAAACCCTTTTATTTTTATATTTTTGGATTTCTTAAAGTGAAAAAAAAGAAGAATAATCATTCTAAATTTTTTATTTTTAATTTTATATATATAAGGGTAAATATATTATTAAAAAATTTTACCATAGTAGTTAGATTAACGATGAAGTAAAATTCCAAGAAAATAATGTTAGGAATTAAATCAATTATATCACTATAATTTAAAGGAATAAAGTAATAATAACAGTGTAGTAATGCTATAGAATAAAATGGTATTTTTGTCCAAAATTTCTGAACATGTTGAATTGAATTACTTATGGGGTGAAATGACTAAAAGAGAATGTTATGAGGTAAACTGATAGTAGTGATATAGTTTAAGAGAGTAAAGTGATAATTACCCTTAATAATTGATCACCCAAGGTTAGATGTTGAGGATAAATGGGCGGTAAGTAGTTGGGCTCCCCAAGGTTAACACAGTATTTACTTCTTTTCATTTCTGAAAACATGTAGAGAAACCAGTGACCCAATCCTCTCCGGCCTCAACCCAATTAGATTTTTTTTTTTTAAGGGTGTCCGGTGAACCATCACTAGTTTAGACGGGGTGCCCATGCACCCGCTAGCGAAAAATTTCCAGGAAAGCTTGAATGTTAGAATGCAGGGCAAAAAATTTGATTCCTTGACCTACACCCAAGTAGAATATTGAAACTCTTTTAATGGTCAACCATTTTAGGAGTGGTTGGTTTGCAATGACAATTATCCAACTTACTCATATTCTTAGTCTACGAAGGGAGTTTAAAGAGACTTGCATGGAAATTGGGATGAACCACCCAATTAAATGAAAGGATACTTACCGAGAGGGTCGAGCTGGTGACTAGGATATGAAAATGTTTCAAGTCCAAATCAGGAATTGACAAAAAAGAAAAACGACTATGTATATTAGACTTTTCGTTTTATGTTCTATCTCTATCACCAGATTTGAGGATTTTAACAAGTCTCTAAGAAATAAAGTGCCATAGTTCTAGTAAGTATACAGGAAAAAAAAACTCGAGCAAATTATCTCCATAACTGGAAGTGTGCGTCTCTAGTTTACATTTGAACGATGATTCCCAGCTACACCAGTCTAATCAAAGCCCTGCCAAACTCCTGAAGAAAATTAAAGCAAAGTGGTTTGACTTCCAATCTGCAACAAGTAATTCCACAAACCACAAGAAGTCAAGAAGTCATGTCTTACGAGATACCACTCATACTATCAAAGTGGCTTGACTTCCAATCTGCAAAAAGTAGTTCCACAAACCACAAGAAGTCAAGAAGTCATGTCTTACGAGAGACCACTCATACTATCTATATATTCCTCTACTTTCTGCCATGTTGTCCACAAGAAGTTTGCATGCATATACTTGCAAAATTACACTTCTCCAACTCCAATGGGTCTATTCTTTAATGCTATCTTAATTTCTGTTTTAGCTCTGTCATTAGCATTTGTATCATCCTCGAAAAGCACTGATAGTTTGACTACAGGATCATCACTTTCTTCTGAAGATGTTCTGATTTCAAAACCGCATGGAAATTTCACGGCGGGATTTTTCAGTGTTGGCGAGAATGCGTATTGCTTTAGTATATGGTTTACTGAGCTACATGATCATGGAAATTACACCATTGTCTGGATGGCCAATAGCGACCGACCGGTTAATGGAAAAAATTCTAGGCTTTCCCTGCTCAAGTCTGAGAGTCTTGTGCTGACAGATGCAGGGCAGTTTACTGTTTGGACAAGTAGCACGCAATCAAACTCTTCTCTTCAATTGCAACTCCATGACATTGGAAATCTTGTGCTGAGCAATATAGAGGGCGGAAATCTTTGGCAAAGCTTTAACTCCCCAACAAACACGCTTCTTCCAGGGCAGTCGCTCACCCAAAACTCTGTTCTCATATCTTCCAGAAGCCTGACGAATTATTCTTCTGGATTCTACAAGTTATACTTTGGTGATGATAACGTCCTTAGTCTATTGTACCAGGGTCCTCAAACAGCAGGTATTTCATGGCCTGACCCATGGAAACATAGTTGGGACAACGGGAGGTACCCTTATAACAACAGTAAGGTTGCCACTCTTGATTCATGGGGGAGATTCCAGTCATCAGATCAGTTTGACATTATTACTGTTGATTATGGTCCAGGCATACAAAGAAGATTGACCATGGATTTTGATGGCAATGTCCGGGTCTACAGTCTTGATATGGCAAGTCGGAATTGGAAAGTTACGTGGCAATCCACACTGCAACCATGCAGAGTTCATGGCATATGTGGAGAAAATAGTTTGTGCACTTACGCCCATGAGACCGGAAGAAAATGCACTTGTGCACCTGGATACAAAATCAAAAGCCAGAAAGATTGGGCTTATGGATGCGAACCAGATTTCCAACTGCCATGCAATGACAGTAATGCATCAGGTTTTCTTCTTCTCCAAAATGTTGAATTTTATGGCTATGATATTGGTTTCTTTAGTAATTCCACGCTTGATAATTGTCAAAATTTATGCCTCAACTATTGCAGTTGTAAAGGCTTCCAATTCAAATTTGATAAAGATAAAGGCTATTATAATTGTTACCCTAAGGCCAGTTTGTTCAATGGACATCGTTCAAGTGGTTTTGATTTCCCAATTTATCTAAGATTGCCCCAATCTATTATAACCTCATTTGATCAAAAGTCTCTTCAAGAAACCAACTTAAAGTGCACAGTCGATGTTGCTTCACTCGACCGAGCATACAAGAAAAAAGGTCAACATGGGTGGGTGAAGTCATCCTTGTGGTGCACTTTGGCAGTTGGGACTTTTGAGATCATCTGTTTCTTCACTTACTTGTTCAAAACCCAACGAGGATCTAGTGCAAGAATACAGGGTCACACTCAGGTTGCAACAGGATTCAGGAAATTCACTTTTGCTGAGTTGAAAAAGGCATCAAGAAACTTCAGCACAAAAATAGGACGAGGAGGGGGAGGCATTGTGTATAAAGGCGTGTTGACAGATAATGGAGTTGCTGCCATCAAGTGTCTCAATGAAGCCAACCAGGGAGAAGCTGAATTTCTTGCAGAGTTGAGTACTATTGGCAAGTTGAACCACATGAATTTGATTGAGATATGGGGATATTGTGTTGAAGGTAAGCACAGGCTATTGGTTTATGAGTACATGGAGCATGGTTCTCTGGCCAAAAATCTGCATTCTGACAGACTTGACTGGAAAAAGAGGTATGATATTGCTCTTGGTACAGCCAAAGGACTTGCTTACTTGCATGAAGAGTGCTTAGAGTGGGTTTTGCACTGTGATGTGAAGCCTCAAAACATACTCTTGGATTCGAATTACCAGCCGAAGGTGGCAGATTTTGGCCTGTCCAAACTATTGAACAGAGGTGGAACAGATGAATCATCGTTTTCTAGGATAAGGGGAACTAAAGGCTACATAGCCCCTGAATGGGTTTTCAATCTTCCCATAACCTCCAAAGTTGATGTTTATAGTTATGGAATTGTTGTGCTGGAATTATTAACCGGACGAAGCCCAGTTGCAGGCCATTTTATGGAGGAAAGCACCAGTGCGATGGAGCCAAGGAGACTGGTTACGTGGGTGAAGGAGAAAACGCACGAAGCTAATGGAAGAGCATCACCAGCAGCAATTGCAAAAATTGCAGACCCTGCCATAAATGCTGAATTTGATATGGCAAGGGTGGAAATTCTTGTTCAAGTTGCTCTCCAATGCGTAGAGGAAGACAAAGATGCAAGACCAACAATGAACCAGGTGGTGGACATGTTGCTGCATCAAGAAAGTGATGAATATTAGGATGCATCTCGCATACTCTTCAATGAGTTGTGATCATCTTAAATTGCTGACTAATATATGTGTTACAATTAGATTTTTTATGTTCATGAAATTTATATGTTTCCAGCATACTGTTGTGAACGAATATTAAAAGTAAGAAATATTTGTCTTTCAATGAATTCAAGGCAAATAATAGTAATTTACTTTAAATTACAAAGCAATCCTCTTATTGTTGAATAATAGAAAGAATTGTGGTTTTGGCCCAAATGTTTGGGGCCTGAGCATTTTAGTTCATAAAGTTTAGATGAAAGTAAATGTGGTCCCAAATATTTCAATTTTTAAACACATTTAATCCCATTAACTGATTTTTGTTAATTGCTTTCCAAATCTGGTCACGTACCATCACATGCTAACAACTAATTTTTCGAACAAATTAAAAAATATATGAAAAAAATATTTGTTAGCCACATTTTTTAATAAGATAGGACTAATTACTCACATGCAATTGTGTTAGTAATAAGTCTTTAGCTAAGAATAAAACAGGACTATTACTCATGTTTCAATCACGTTGCATAGATGAAAGATAAAATGCTTGAAACTAATGGAAGAACATCACCAATGGTGATTGCAAAAAGTGCAAACCTTACCATGAACGTTGAATTTGACATGACAAATATCGAAGTTCTAGTTCGAGTTACTCTCCAATTCGTAGGGAAAGAACAACAATGAGCTAAGTAGTTGACAAGTTACTCCATCAAGAAAGTGAGGAATGTTAGAAAGTATTCATATGCTCTTCGATCAGCTGCTATCATCTTGAATTACTGCTAGAATGTGTGTTAAAGTCAGAAATTTTCTATTCATGTAATGTATAAGTTTTCACCTTCTTATTGTAAACGAAATATTTGTTTTTCAATGATTTTAACATAAATAGCAATTTCCTTAAAATACCGCATAATTCTCCTATTGTTCAATAATATCCCTATAAACACCTTATAGATTTATGTAAGATGTAAAATGAATAACAAAGTACCTCTACTGTTTTTTTTCTTTATGGAAATACCTCTACTTAACCCCTAGTGACATGAATAAAGATGCCTTTCAGAATGTGTTTTGACTCTGAATACTTACAGAAATTAGGAAGACATGTGTATTTCTTCTCCTAAACATAGATAGGAAGTCAATTAGTTTAAGAAAGAAAGAAATAATTGATTCAAAATTTAATTCATAACTGTACTCTTCATTGTCTAAAGTTCTTTTTGTTCTTTTTACCAAGCTGTATAGAGCATATATAACTGGTTATATTCTCCATTTACAAGAACAAAGGACAAAGAGTAGAATTTTTATTCTTTTTTATGGATCTTTTATCATTTTCCTTTTTTAATCAATTTTTAATAAATCTATAAATAAATGTCAAACAAATATCGTAACTTACTTTTCAAAGACCATATTATTTATAGTGGTTTAGAAATCATCAATCATCATTACAAACTTTATGCTTGTCAAAAAATTAAAATAAATTGTATATTATTAAAGGGTTATTATCACTTTACCCCCTTAACGTTTGATGCCACTATCAATTTCCCCCTTAACGTTATCTTTTAGTCACTTTACCTCCAAGACTAACGGTCAAACTTAACGGAGTTTGTTAATTAAAATGAAAAGACATGTTTAACCCTTAAAATTATTATCACTTTACTCTCACAAACTATAGTCTCATTATCAATTTACCTCCTATAGTTATTTTTTAGCCAATTTATCCTACCATTAAACCAACATAGTAAGTTAAAAAACTTTAGAAGAAAATACCCTCCTCTTTGTATAATAAAAATAATAAAAAATTTAGAGTGGTTCTTCTCATTTTTATTATCAAGAAAAAAAGTCAAAATATTAATTTTTTTCTTCTTGACAATCTTATTAATATTGAAAAAAAATAGAGAGATGGAGAGGGGGAGGGGGAGAGGAAGAGAGAGAGAGTTCAATTCTTTTTTTAAAAATTACAAATAAGAAAGAATTAAATATTTTTATTATTTTAAAATTATTTCACTTTTCTATTTACTACCAAATTCCAATTCTAATCCCGACAACTTTAAAGTAATACGATAATGTTAGACTTTTCTTTATTTTCTTTCTTTGCAAAATCTAATTTTCTATCTCCTTCTTTCCTTTCTCTTTTTCTTTTCCTAATATTAATAAGTGTGAAAAAAAGAAATTTGAGAAAACTCTTTTATTTTCATGTTTTTCGATCTCTTAAAGTGGAAAAAAAGGAAAAATAACCATTCTAACCTTTTATTTTTAATTATATATAAAAAAGGGTAAATATATTTGAAATATATTTAAAAGGGTAAATATATTTAAAATTTTTTATCATACTAGTTAAATTAATAATGAGGTAAAATGCCTAGAAAATAATGTTAGAAACTAAAATGATTGTATCACTATAATCTAAATGAATAAAATGATAATAACAATGTAGTAATGTTATAAAATAAAAATGTATTTTTGTCCAAAATTTCTTAACATGTTGAGTTGAATTACTTATGGGGTGAAGTGACTAAAAGATAACGTTAGGGGATAAACTGATAGTAGTAATATAGTTTAAAGGGGTAAAGTGATAATAACCCAAAGTCATAAATATCTCTTCTCCCAATTCTTCTTTTCTTCCTCTTTCTGCCTCTGCTTGTAACCTTCATCAACCTCTTTTTTCTTTATCTTTCTTTTTTCCCCTTTCAAATTTTTCCTTTATAATTAATTATACTAAAATTATTTTCTTACTATTTTTTAGATGATTATTGTTGACCTTAGAGAGGTGTCGCAACAATCAATTGATTTATACTGTCACTTCCTATTCCATCAATTTTAACTCTTTAATCTAATATTTTGCTTTTTCTTTTCTTTTTTTCTTCATCCTAATTTTTCTCTGCCTTTCCTCGTTTCGCTCAATCAATGCATTTTTTCCTTTTTCATCTATAATTAATTGAATGTATTTTTTTTGCAGGGGAATGGATATTTCTTTTATTCCATTGTTCAAAAATCATGATTCATGAATCATGATCATGTTTTTTTTTAGGAGAAACATAGACAATAAACCTTTTACCTCCACTACTCCTACTGTTTGGTATATTTCATTTTCTTTTTATTCCTATTCTTCCCTTGTTTCATGCTGCCAAATATGGACTTAACTTTTTTTTAATTAACTGTATTTTTAACTTATTTTTATTTACTGTAATTTATTTAGCCTTTATCAATTTTCTTTTTTAGCCTCTTTAATCTGTTACCTTGGTGTATTTATTTATTTTGGCTTGATCTCCTTGATATTCATTAAGCCTTCCATTGTTTTGGCTCTGCAAATTGATTTTCCATTTGTGCTGTTTTTCTTAAATCTAAATGCAAAATTTATTTTTTGCGATTCTGATGCTTTAGTTCCTTTTTAATGCATAATTGAATCTTGCACTTCTTTTACTAATTCTTTGGTACTAAATTTTTGTACCCTTTTTATGCATTGAAAAGCCTTCCATTCAACTTTCTTGCAAGTTTTATTGTAAATTTGTAGGATAAAAGTTTTTACATGATGGTGTCTTGTTTGAAAAAGAAACGGTGGTGAAATTTTATGCATTTGTAATTATAAGGGTAAAATACAAAAAAAAACCCTTGTGGTAAACCTAATACACAGAAAAACCCTCTATGGTTTCAAAATATACTACACGATATCCGGTACTTTGAACTAAATTGTAAAGATGACGAAATCCGTTAAACTTAATGGAAATGACTTATTGGAACCTAAAAAAAAATTTTATACCTAATTTTTAATAAATATACCTGTTTTACCTCTTAACCCTCAATTCTCTCTATCTAAAGAATAAAACAAGTGATTTTTTTGAGCTGTCTTTTGCTTAATTATATTAGGGCATTTTGATCATTTCCTCCATTTCCGTTAAGTTTAATGGATTCCGTCACCTTTACAATTTAGGTCAAAGTACGGGGTATCATGTTGTATATTTTGAAATCACGAGAGACTTTTCTGTATATTAGGTTTACTACAGGGGACTTTTTTATTTTTTACCCTAATTATAATAGCATGATACTTGAGTTTTATGAAGCATATATCATTTATGTTAATATTGAACCGGTTTTGCATTTCTCATGTGCTTGGTTTTTGAACTTTTTGCTATTATTTGTCCATACAATACAGTATATATCTCTATTGCATCACGATAAGCAAGTTCGAGCAAACTTTTAGAATATTCAACTAAAGATAAACTTTTTTAGGCACATTTTTTGACAATTATAATTTCTTTTTATTTGAAAGCAAATTATAGTATAATGAATTGTAACTATAATTTTATAGATGGGCCTAGATTGTGCTTGCACAGTCTGGTTCCTTCTAATTATTATCATATAGCCAGGAAACATACTAGCAGAAACAATGACAACACAAGGATCTTTTGACAAGTAAGAGTGCATGTGAATGATGGATATATGTTATTTGCAATTCTAGTAATGATTTCATGGCACAGTGAATAGAAGAAATTGTATGGCTATGAAATTAAATGGCTGGGATTGATGGTTGGATATAACTTCCAATGAGTGACATTATTTGTTGTGATTTTTCATGTTGTCTTAATATCTACGCTTGTTACTTTAGTATTTATCAATATTGTTAAACTCGGACCAAATAGCGATTTGACTAAACTATTGAATTAAGAGTTAACTGGTTGGATCACTTGGATCATTTTTAAAATGCTGCTGATGTCAGCCTGATATCATAATTATTTTATATTTTATAATTTTTAAAAATATTAAAATTAAGTTCTTGGTTCTATTTGGCCAACCATACAAAATGTTATAAAAATATTAGGTTTGCAATCAAATATACACCTAAAAAATATATATATAAAAATGTGAATTCATACCTAAAATATGTCCATTCTCCAAGGAAAAAGTAACTAGTGTAATTGGCTTTGTCGTGTTTTACATGATGTCCACCACTTACATCACTTTTTCAGAGAAGGAATCGTACAAAAAATGTTCTGATTTGTACACAAAAAAATCGGATCAAGTGGATTGAGTAGGATACTGAAGTTCCTCAATGAATATGCGCCAGAAACTGATGTAATTTAGTCAATCGACAACCTGCTGTATGTGCCATAAGCTAAAATTGTTTATATTTTTCCAGTCGTCCACAATATAAAAGTTAATCTCTTTTTTTTTTGGCTTTCCAATACAGAAATTCTACTTTGCTACTGGAAAAGAACTAATAAGGATTTGTGGCATAACCAAATCTTCACTAGCTAGTCATCTCTCCGAATCCATAGTAGGACTTATGGCCAATAGAGCATTTATGGAGGAAGATCGTTTCTTCTTGGAAGTCTGAAACTTATAGACAAAAATGGAAGTTCATTGTTTCACAGCTTTTCAGCGAATGAGTGGCTCATCCAACGTCTGGAAATACTGTGTGCTATCATTTTGTCTTCCCCAGCACTTGCCTTGACTTTATTACCTCTTGGAGCTTCTGAATCAGGTCAGCAACGAATCAGACATTATCCCTCCATATGTACCACGCTGTTTCTGTGGTATAACTTACAAAGCTTCAGTGTGGCGATAGTCCTAATTTCCTTTTATAATCTAATCAATCAATGAAGCTGTCATAGTACTATGTGTCCCCTTATCCTTCTATTAGCAAATACACCTTTGTTGCATTCTTAAACAGATCTCCTTTTACAAAGTACTAATTTGTTGATGTTCTTGGTGTAGGATACATTGGCATGGCTCTATCATACGCTGTTTCAATGAATCTATTCCTTGTCAATCGTTTCTGTCAATAGCCAGTGCATACTAGAAAACTGGATTGTCTCAGTGGAAAGGCTAGAACAGTACATGCACATTCAAAGTGAAGCACCAGAAATAATAGAAGGGAATCGACCTCCTGCCATTGGCCTTCTGTTGGTAAAGTGGAGATGAAAGATTTGAAGGTAAAGTTAAAACTGAATAAGCATTAACCTCCTACTGTTTTTGCACTTGTGATAGAACTATGTTGTACAATATTACAGATACGATATTGCCCAAATACTTCACTAGTTCTTCAAGGCATCAGATGTACTTTTGAAGGAGGATACACTGTTGGAATAGTGGGCAGGACAGGTAGTGGGAAATCAACACTTATCAGTGCATTGTTTCGCCTAGTAGAGCCTACGGAAGGAGCAATCTTTATAGATGACTTGAACATTTCAACGGTTAGAATTCATGACCTCAGATCACATTTAGCGATCATTCCTCAAGATCCAATGCTTTTTGGTCGGTCAATCAGATACAGTCTAGACCCTTTATCGGAGCATAGTGATCATGAGATTTGGGAGGTAAGATTTTATTGGGAGGTACGGGTTTTTGAAATAACAACAACACCCAGCGAAAACCTCCCCAGTTCATTAGAATAGATTAGGAGCATTAGGCAAGGCAAAAATCCAGCAACTAATGGAAAATAAATCAGCCCACAAACACAAAAGAAACAACCACAAGAAGATACAAGAATTTTTACGTGGAAAACCTCTCCAATGTGAAGAGGAAAAATCACGAGGCTCTTGAGCCTACCACAAATTACTCCACTATCACCAATTAAAAGTAGAGTACAACTTTCAACAAGTACACAATTGAGATATGGCCTTAAATAATCAACAAAGTCACCAAATCTCAAATAAAAAACAAAAGCTGTGAAAAATTTCACCAGAAAACAGCAGTAGTACAAAATTTATAACTAAAGATTGAACTGATGAAATCCGATCTTCACCGTTCAGAACGTAGAACTCGATGTTCTATACCTTCTGTTAAAATTTCAGGCCAATCAGATGTTGATTGCTTTGTTAATCAGGCGATTTACCACAACTGTTCAAACCAGAAACTTGCTGAAATTTCTCTGCAAAATTTTCTGCATTTTTTCCCACTTTTTCTGCTACGGGAATAAACAAAATTTGACCTATAAATATGTAGGACAACTCCTTAATGGGCCTAGACAACTACTCATTAATTTTGGACTTTTTCACATAAGTTGGGAGCCCAATAACCCAACAAATCCCCCCCCCCTCTCGACTATGTGGAGGAACTTGCCATCCCAGCAAGTGAACAACATACTTAAAACCTCTATCTTAACAACGACATGATTAGCATATCAGCACCAATGTCATCCGTATATACCTTCTCAAGTTCAATCAATTTCTCATCCAACACATCATGTAACTAATGATCTCACATTAATATGTTTAGATTTGGAATGAAAAGTTGGATGTTTTTCAAAATGAATTGCACTTTGACTATCACAAAGCAACCTATACCTCTCTTGAGAGCAACTAAGTTCCCTTAGGAAACTTTTTCAACCATAGCAACTCCTTGCATGCTTCAGTAGCTACAATAAATTCGGATTCAGTGGTTGATAATGCAACACATTTTTGCAATCTAGATTGCCAAGAAATTGCTCACCCTACAAAGGTAATCAAGTAACCCGAAGTAGACTTTCTTATATTCCAGCTATATCAGCATCAATATAACTAGTGAGCACTAACTTCCCACTTTCAAAACAAAGCTTCAAATCTGAAGTACCATGAAGATATCTCAAAATCCACTTCATAGCATTCTAATGATCTCTCCCAGGTTTTGAGAGAAATTGGCTCATGGACTAACTGCATGAGCTATATTAGGCCTCGTACACACCATTGCATACATGATACTGCCAATCGTAGATGAATAAGGAACCTTCCTCATATATTCCTTGTCTTCTTCAGTAGAGGGACATTGTAAGATGCTCAACTTCATATGCATTGCAAAAAGAGTACTAACATGTTTAGCCTTCTCCATTCAAAACCTTTGAAGCACCTTTTCAATGTACTTTTCCTGTGATAGCCAAAGTTTCCTTACTTTCTTGTTTTGTAAAATTCTTACACCAAGAATTTTCTCTACTGGTCCTAAGTCTTTCATAGCAAAAGACTTGCTCAACTCCTGCTTCAATTTAGCAATTCTAAAGCACTTTAACCAATGATAAGCATATCATTAACATACAGCAGCAAAATAATAAAATCATCATGTGAGAACCTTTGTACAAACACACAATGATCAGAAGTGGTTTTCTTGTAGCCTTGCTGTTGCATAACAGATTCAAACTTCTTGAACCACTGTTTTGGAGCTTGTTTCAAGCCATACAGACTCTTTTTTAACTTGCATACATAATTCTCTTTTTCTTTCACCCAAAATTCCTCTGGCTATTCCATATAATTTTCTTCATTCAAATCACCATGAAGAAAAGCCGTCTTTACATCCATTTGCTCAATCTCTAAATTAAAGCTTGCAGCTACCTCTAACACAGTTTGGATTGAAGACATTTTAACCCCAAGCAAAAAAAATTTCTTCAAAATCAACTCCCTTCTTTTGACTGAAACCTTTAACAACTAATTTTGCTTTATATCTTGGTGTTGAAGAACCCTCGTCCTACTTAAATTTGTAAATCCACCTATTCTTCAAAACCCTTTTACCCTTTGGTAATTTCACCAACTCAAATGTTTTATTATTATACAAGAATTTCATCTCATCCTCCATAGTATGTAACCACTGTTGCTTGTCTGCATTCTCCGTAGTTTCTTCAAAGTATTCAGGCTCTCCTCCATCAGTCAAGAGCACATACTCATCTAGAAAATATCTAGTAGACTGTTGCCTAGTTCTTGTAGACCTTCTGAGTGAAACTTCTTGTGGATCTACCGTAGAATGAGTGAGTTGATCATTATCAACATCTATAGGAGTATGTGTATCACCATCATGCTGGTCATCAGCAACATCATCATGTTGCATATCAATTCCTCCATCAGCTCTTGTAGGCAATTGTGATATAGGAATTGGCTCAAAATTTGTGAGATCATCATGGATATGAGAATCTGTATTTCCAATATCATCAATGGTTTGATTTTCAAGAAATACAACATCACGGCTTCTTACAAGTTTCTTCACAACTGGATCATACAATCTATAACCAAACTCATCTTGGTCATATTCAATAAAGATGCATGGTCTATTTTTTGAATCTAACTTTGAGCTCTCATCTTTTGAAAAATGAACATAAGTTTTGCAACCAAAAACTCTCAAATGATCATATGGGGTGTTTTTACCAGTCCAAACATTTTTTGAACATTACCTTGCAAAGTAGCAGTAGGAGTTAGATTAATAATATGTGCAATAGTATACAAAGCTTCACCCCAAAAGGACTTTGGCAGTTTCAACTCTGCAAGTAGGCATTTAACTCTCTCCATCAATGTTCTGTTCATTCTCTCGGCCAAACCATTTAGTTGAGGTGTCTTTGGAGACGTCGTCTACCATCTAATTCCCTATTACTTACAATAATCTTCAAATGGTTCTCAATACTCACCCTATTATTTGTCCGGATACATTTCTGCTTTCTTCTAGTTTGCCATTCGATCAAAACTTGAAACTATATAAACTTACCAAGCATTGGATCTTTTGTTTTAAGGTATAAATCCATAGTTTCCTGGAATGATCATCAATGGAAGTAACAAAATAAGATGCACCCCCAAAAGTTTGTACCTTCAAAGGACCAAAAATATTTAAATGCATCAAATCTAGCAAATTGCACATTCGGCGAGGAGGATTAGTCTTGAAGGATACTCAATGTTGTTTTCCTACAAGACAATGAAAACACTTCTCCAAACTTGCATTCTTCACACCAGAAAGAGCGTTCTTCTTTACCAAAGTCTCAAGTCGCTTTGCACTAATGTGACTCAACCTCTTGTGCCACAACTCAAGTGAATTTTGCTTCTCCACCAAATTCATAGCACCTCTTGAAATTGAAGCTTGCAACAAATACAAATTGTTTTCAATTTCTTACCTCAAGTTATAACCAAGGACCCTTTACTAAGCTTCCATTTACCATCACCAAAATTATTGCCAAAGCCATCATCATCAAGTTTTTCTATGGAAATTAGGTTCAAGCAAATATCTGGAGCATGTCTGAACAAATGGTTCTCAAAATTCACCAAAATTGTGTAGAGCCACTACTCATCTTCAAACAAATATCACCCATGCCGACTACCTTGGATACATCATTATTATCCATTCTTAGTGAACCAAACTCACCCGCAGTGTAGGTAGCAAAAAGATCTCTCTTGAATGTGACATGGACTGTAGCACCAGTGTTAGCCACCCAACTAGTATTAGAAGAAACTAGATTAATGACACTGTCATGAAAAACAATAACAAGATCTCCATCAGTGGCAGTAGCAACACAATCAGCACTACCATCTTTAGACTTTCCTACACCATTGCTTTTATTTTCATTCTTCCATTTGAAACAATTCTTCTAAATGTGACCTTTCTTATGACAATAATGATATTCAACATTCTTGTACCGTGACTTGGATTTGCTTCTGCTTCTACTCATGTCTTTGTCATTACTTCTATTCTTCTATCTCCCCCTCTACTCTGCAACCAAAATCTCTGTTTGCGAAGATGAACCTTGAGTTTTTCTTTTCTCCTTTTCATTCAAAATTTCACTTTTAGCATAGTCCATGGTCATCACACTACTAGGGGCAGATTGGTATGTGAGATCCAAAATGTCTACCACGAATTAAGTAAAGTGTTCAGCAACCACAGTCCAAGAATCTCATCATCAAATTTTACTCCAACATTAGACAACTGATCCAACAATCCTTGAAAGTCATTCACATGGTAAGAGATAGGAGTGTCTTCCTTGTATCTCAACTACATCAGTTGCTTGAATAAAAACAATGTATTGTTACCAGTCCTAGAAGCATAAAGTTGTTCAAGTTTATTCCATTCTGACATGTGTCTCACTGGCAATATGATTGAGAACATTATCTTCCACCTATTATCTGATATAACCACACACCTGTTGATGCTCAAAATCCCATTCTTTATCAAATTTGGATTCTGGCTTTGTCTTAGTAAACACAGGCTAGTGCATACTTTTCACAAATAAAAGGTTTCTCATCTAACCTTTCCATTTGTGATAATTCAACCCATTTAACGATATCATCTTGCTTGTATTAACCTCCATAATTCTAATAAATCAGAACAAGCTCTAGATACCACTCTATTGGGAGGTACCGAGTTTCAAATAATCACATCACGTAGTGAAAACCTCCCTAATTCGTTAGAACAAATTAGGAGCATTAAGCAAGACAAAAATCCAGCAACTAATGGAAGGTAAATCAACCCACAAACACAAAAAAGGAACAACCATAAGAAGACACAAGAATTTTTACGTAGAATACCTCTCCAATGTGAAGAGGAAAAACCACGAGACTCTTGAACCTACCACAAATTACTCCACTATCACCAATTAAAAGTAGAGTACAACTTTCAACAAGTACACAATTGAGATATGGCCTTAAACAATCAACAAAGTCACCAAATCCCAAATAAAGAACAAAAGTGATGAAAAACTTCACCAGAAAACAGCAGCAGTATGAAATTTATAACTAAAGATTGAATCGTTGAAATCCGATCTCCACCGTTCAAATCGTAGAACTAGATGTTCTCTACCTTCAATTAAAATTCAGGCCAATCAGACGTCAATTGCCATGGCGATTTATCACAACTGCTCAAACCAGAAACTTGCTGAAATTTATCTGCAGAATTTTCTGCATTTTCCCCATTTTTTCTGCTACAGGAATAAACCAAGTTTGACCAATAAATAGGTAGGACAACTCCTTAATGGGCCTAGACAATTACCCATTAATTTTAGACTTTTCCACATAGGTTGGAAACCCAAAAACCCAACAGATTTGTGTAATAAGAATTATGAGTAAAAGACATTATGATCAAATGTTATGATGGAATCATGCAGGAAGTGATTTTCCTAGGACATGGAGAGGACAACTGATTCTGATTTATTACCATTTAAAATTCTATATATGACTACATGCCCTTCACATTAGATATCATCTTTTGGTTTAGACAGAAGAAGCTTTTTGCAGCCGAAATCATTTATATAAACTTCCCATCTGAAGTAACTATCTCTTAAATAAGTAGTACCATAGAATTATACGTTTGACACTGCATGTAGGTCCTTGGAAAATGCCAGCTTCAGGACATTGTTCTTTATTCAAAAGAAAGAAGAGGGCTTGGACTCTATTGGTAAGATAACTCTATAATTTACGCTGACTACGTTCCAAGTTTGGTGATTAAAAATTGTGCCATCGCTACACAGTTACACAACATGGATTAAACTGGAGCATGTGTCAGCGGCAACTATTCTGCTTGGGACGAGCATTATTGAAAAGAAGGAAAATCCTATTCCTTGATGAAGCCACGGCATCAATTGACAATGCAACAGACTTTATAATCCAAATAACAATTCGAAGAGAATTTGCAGACTGCACTGTGAATACAGTAGCTCACAGGATATCAACAGTGTTAGATTGCACAATGGTGCTTGGATTAAGGGATGGTGAGTTTCAAACTTAATCCAAATATGATTTGCAAAGCTCTTCAAGCAGTGGCCAATATTTTAAGGTTCTAATATCATCAACGAAAAAATATACTACTACATCCTAAGAGTTAGATCTTCTTCCCCTTTAAATGTTAACCCTTATAGTAAACGTTCTTGTGTAACTCTTTCATAGCGTGCGTCTGTCATTACTTAAAGCAAAGAGTTTTATTTATCTTTCAGGAAAGGTGGCGGAGTACAACGAACCCATGACGATCATAAATGAATAGAATTCACTCTTCGGACAGCTACCAAGAGAATACTGGTCACGATCTGAAAATGCCAACAGAGTGCAGAATACCTTGCAACAGGATTCATTTTTTGTTGTCAGCGAACCTTGTAATGTATTAGCCGAATACTAATGTATGTTAGACGGATCTACAAGTTTTACTTACCTTTTCCATATATACCATCTTGAGCATCCTATATATGGAGATGTCATGGTTTTCTCCAGGCCCTTGGAAATCTCTTGAGCTGTGTTGGTTATGGGCAAGCAAGATTTGCATGCACATCAGTGGAAGTCATTATTAAAAAAAAAAAAAAATTTACCCATAAATCTGATGTATAAAAGCTGTTTATCGCGATGATTCTTCTTATCCTGTGGCTTTGGCAAATTCTACATTTCTTCCTGAAGCAAAAATAAAGTCCATAGCTGATGATGATATTGGCTGGTGAACGAGAAAGGAATGCGGCAATGTGTGTTGAGAATACTTAGTTGAAGCTTCGGAGGAATTTTACTTTGGCTACTTTGGCTTTTAGAAGTACTATGTACTCTGATCATCATTCTATTCAACCTATTTTTTCTTGGTAAGTTTTGTGCTCTTCCTTAACATATTAAGTTAAAAGGATTTAAGTAGATCTGATATATGTCTCGAGCATGGGTGATCGTGCACTTTTTCTTTGTTTGGCCATAACCTTTTGCTTGCGTATTTCGGCTAGTGATATTCCAGGATTTGTGACATAATACAACTGAGGAAGATATAATATTGTATCTTCATCTAATGATTATCAAACAGTACCCATTTCACGAAGATGCAATGTCGTATTTTCAATTTTTGCTGATGATACGATTAGGCCATTCTATTTCGGGAGATAAATAGATAAACCAAGGGAAAAGACCCTTTCTGTGAACCATAATGGAGTGATGATCCAATACTGACTGAAGTGAATTACGTAAGACTCCTCTTTTAATCTTTCCTTAAAGCTGATTCTGGTGTAATGATCAACTGTTATGGCTTGTCTGGTTTTACCACATCTGAATTTGGTTATTTCCTTCGTTGGTCCAATTTATGTTCCACTTGAGGCATTGAGCTTGAGTTCTTTCTTTTTATCCTTCACCTGTTACAGCGATTTTGATGTTGCTAAACTCATCGCTTAGGGAGGGACAAACAATCAACTATAGGCCGGATGTACGAGTAGAGCTTGGCACTATCACTTGGCCAAGATCATTAGCTCCTCTTTTACTTTCGTTCTTTTATCATTTGATCCAAATTTTGTCTACTCTCTTTGAAGTCTAAGCCTCATATGAACTAACTAAATTAAGTATTTAAAAAAACTTGAATGTTCAAGTGGGATGAGATGTCATACTTTCTTAGTCTAAGCTAGTGGCACTGATGTACTCACATTGTATGATGTTACGTTTCAAGAAATGGAAAAGAACAAAAAAATGGTAAGATGGCTCAGCTGATGCTGTGACCGTTATGCACTATCCATATATTCCAAATTTTTAATGGCACATTTGTTGATCTCTGAGTTATGATTCTCAAAAGATTTCAAGACACAAGACACAGATTTCAACACCACAGATTTACAACGTCTGTTGAGGGATCGGCAGTACTTCAAGCAGTCCAAATGAAATTTATCATGCTTCACTTACGATCAAGGACTTAAATCAGAAAACAAAGAAAAGAAACTGCTGTTTCTGTAATCCATAACTGGGAGTAAGCATTTATGGCAGCAAAATGAACTTAGATTGCCTCTTGTAACCCTACTATCGGCTGCCTTCGAATCACTTACCTTTACTGAATAAAAACCTCTTCAAGTGTTCACCCAAATATGAAAGAACAATTACTTTGATTATTATTAACTTCAATTTGACATAGTTTTACGTATTTAACAATCTTTAATGACACTAAGAATGATTATCTAGTGTCAAGCAAAACTTCACATCCAATTTTAACACAAACTCTGACTAGAGACTGAAACAAAGCGACTGCAAATATAGTTCAAGTATGAATTCTAATAGGAAAGTTTTCAGCTGGCAACTAATCCTCACCAGCAAGATCACCCCATCTGACATTGTGCTTTGCAGCAAGATAATATGCTCCAACTGGTCCCCTGCTGCCATATGGATACAGCTCAGGAGCAATTTTCTTCTCTTCAAGTTCTTTCAGCAATGGTGAGAATAGTGCCCACGCAGCATCAAGCTCATCGCTTCTAATAAACAACCTTCTTTCTCCTTCTATTGCATCTAGGAGGAGTCTTTCATAGGCATCTGGTATCTCTCTTCTATACCTTCAAACATAAATCAGAATGTAGAATAATCTTTTGTTGTCTGGAAACAGAGATATTTTCCCGGTTAGCTCCTTCAAATTTTTCTGTTTAAATTAGTGAACTCTTTACGAGGAAAAGCATCCCAAGAGAATTTAATTACTAAAATTTTCAGTTTAAGCAACAGTTTGTCAACTGTCTGTTATATGTAATATAAATTTATTATGCGAGCAAAATACTTGGAGGAAAAGATATACTGCACCAAGAGCGATAATTGGTGCACCAGAAAAAGCTTTAAATCGTATAACAATCATATAATAAAGTATTCACCAATGCATCAAGGTATCAAGGAATTGACATGCAATATCATCATAAATCTCTTACCTGGCACTATAAAGAAGATTAAGGTCACTGCGGTCCAGTCTCATGCCAAGACCTGGAACTTTATTGTTGATCTTTAAATATATGGCTTCATCTGGTTGTAACCGAAGCACTAGCTCATTGGTAGCCTTATCCAAGTCAGTTCCAAAATTCCATTTATACAAATTACCCGGGACATGTCTAAACTGGACTCTAATCTCAGCTCTGAATTTTCAAAGGGACAATTGTCAGGACACTTCACTATACATATCCCTAAGTAGAGTTTGAGACTTAACAAGCATTTTGGAAAAGATAGATAATTAACTTACTTTCTAATATGGAGAGCTTTGCCTGCCTTCATCAGGAATGGAACTCCATCCCAGCGAGAATTATTAATAAATAGAGCTGCAGCAGCAAAAGTAGGAGTAACACTGTCTTTTGGCACAGCTGGATCATCTATATATCCTGGATAGGATTTACCACCCTTGCTGTGTCCCTTATATTGGCCAACAATCACATCTTCAAGCTGCAGTGGCCTCATTGATCTCAAAACCTTGACCTGAATCCAAAGTGGTAATATTACTAAGCACTCATTTTCTCCACAGGGGCTTTCTCTACTGACCTTTTGGAGATTTTCGCAAGCATTTGGGAGCTTTTCTTTTACATAAAGGGTGAGTGCAGTACTAAAACTGAGTTCTTATAAACTAGTTTGCGAAAAGAAAATGCAAAGTAACAGAATAGCGCATTCAATTGATTGAGAGATCTTTCGAAGAAAACACGGATAAAGTAAAATACCTTTTCATTTCTAATGTCCTCAGCATCCAAACTAACCGGTGTCTCCATTGCGAACAATGCTAATATTTGCAACAGATGATTTTGCATGATATCTCGTATAATCCCATAGTTGTCAAAGTATCTAAAATCCAAGACATTAGCAACTTGGCTTTAACTCTTGCAAGAGTAAATTTATTTAACTTTGTTTAATCAGAACAAAACAAGTGAAACTCACCCTCCTCGTCCCTCAGTACCAAAATCTTCAGAAAAGATAAATTGCACATTGCGTATGTAATTTCTTGACCAAAGAGGCTCAAAAACCAGATTTGAGAACCGAAGCACTGACAGATTCTCAACAAGTTCCTTTCCCAGGTAATGGTCAATTCTGAACAAGAGTCAAAAGCCTCAAGTAATCATCCACTGTCAGTGATTTAGGCTTATTACAAGAAGGTGCAGCAAAGCCTACCGAAATATTTGATCCTCAGATAGATACTGCATTAGACATCTGGTCAGTTCTCTAGAGGATTCTGAATCACGTCCAAAAGGCTTTTCAACTATGACCCTTGTCCAGCCACTTACTGAAGAAGCTTTATTGCTAGCACATTTCACCGCATCCACAAATATGTTTGGCGGTATTGATAAATAAAATAACCTATTTGACAGACTACCACCCTGAGTATATCAATGTAATACTGTCAATATTTCAAGTTTAAGAATGTATGGAAGGCGAGATCTACATTTCAAATTTCTTAATTAGACAAGAACACAGTTACCAGTTGACATATTCCTAAATGACATGATAAGTTTAAAAAGGTCCAGCACCAGGAGGAGTCACAGAAATTAGCAAACAGACATGAAAGCAAACTGGTTTCCAGCCTTTTTTGGATCCAAAATTTACAGGAAATTCAGAGAGAACTGGCTATTAGAAAAGATCAAATAACTACATAACAAACATGTGTTGTCAATTCTAGCCAAAAGTTCAGTGATGAGGGCACAACTTATACAATTTGGGTGACTGAACATTCAGTGGATACACCAAAATATCAAACTTTACTTAGAAGCAAGACATTCAACAAACAAACTCAAAATGTTTAAGCTAATATAGGTTACAGCACACTCCACCACCCAGCACCATTTATTAAGGCAGACCAAAATGTAAAAATTTCAAGGAAGAAACCAGAAATGAAGGAAAAGCATTAGATTACTCTCTCATTGAACAGTGGACAGACCAGTAATTGTACATTTACAGTTATAGACCAAAATGCCCTTCCAAAGGACATTGTTTAACATTTCCTATTATGCACTTGTCTTGTGAATGAGTTATAATTAGCTTACTTTGCAGTTCTTACTCCTCATTTTCATCAAAAATTTGAGACTTGAAGAGCTTATTTTAGTGGCTTCTTGAAAATACTTCAAATATCTATGCTTTACCACTGCCCTTGGACGCGCAAAAACTGCAAGTATGACAAGGAAGCAAAACATGGCAGCTTCCTGCTGGATGCCCAGAAGATTAGTTTGTTCTCGTGGACATAGTTCTGTGACTAGATACAATATGTGATAAGGAGTATTTTCTGCATTAATCTATTGAAAGGATGGCTGTTGTAACGTCATAATTCTGGCAGGATGTTCCTTGAGGAATCAAAGCCCTAATGCCTGTGTTCCCTGGCTCATATTGCTGGCATATTTTTAGTGGAAGATGTTTCCATGGCTAAAAGTGATTTTCAGGCACAGCTCACAGACTCAGGAAATCATAAGTTCATTGGTCACTTTCTTCTTATTGTAAACTGAGCCTAAAGTGTATCCCCTGTACATAAAATAACAATGAATTTAATGTTTTAATGGCAACATTACATTCCACACCAATTTCAGCAAGCAGAAACATCTTGACAATTATCTTTTTCTTTTCTGGGCACGTCTATTGAACTGCAGAATCCTAAAAAGTGCATCACCTGCACAGCAAGCTGCCCTTCTGTACAGGGCATAGTTAAAGGTAACAGCTCATAATAATAACAAATTATCAGAACTTAGCTCAGAAGCTACAAATTAATAAATGCATAGAAATAGAAAACAACAATGACAAAAACAATAACCATGCATAACCAAGAATAAAGCCCAATTTTGTTATTCAATTAGGCCTTTTCTATAATGTGAACTGCAATACATGATGTTGATTAAGCTAACATCCAAGGATCCAACAACATTAGCAGTTTATGAGAACATATTTCGAAGGACTGATACATTTTCTATAACTTTAAAGTTTTATGAAAAGCTGGTTTCTCAGATGCTTAATGTATGAAAGTTTCGATGAGCACTAAATCCATGTTTATGCCATTATATGGCATCAATATACAAAATCATTAGCTCAGATTTGTTTTATTATGCTTCATCAAACACTTTGCATCTAAAGAATTTCACACTAATTACTTTGTTATCTTTAACTTAAATTATTACCATTTGTTGACATATAAAAGAATGGTAAATGTTAAGGTCTTTAGGCAAGAACAGGTATCACCTCTTTTTCTTTGAGCTTGCAGTCCAGTTTTGCGAAGTCATCCTCAGAACTGTATTGACCAGAATGATAGTAACATTTCATAAGAAATTGTTCCATTTTGTCTGCGCAATTTTCTCTGCAAGTTCTCAACCACAAAGTTAGCTGAAAGTTAATGTATGGCTATATGCTGAATTTTGGTATCCTTTCTTCATGTACATGCACCTTTTATCAACTCTACATGTTAAGGTTGTGCTAATCATGTTTCTCAGCTCCTCGTCAGTCATTTTGGTCCGAGCATAACCAAAGACTATGAAGTTCTGCAGAATTATGATCAGTAAATAACATTCAGAAACAGCTTTACCAGACCTCATGACAACA
The DNA here is from genome assembly GCA_023065735.1 of Coffea humblotiana. Taxonomy (NCBI): domain Eukaryota; kingdom Viridiplantae; phylum Streptophyta; class Magnoliopsida; order Gentianales; family Rubiaceae; genus Coffea; species Coffea humblotiana. The sequence goes on along the minus strand of CM041210.1, from coordinate 14,423,990 downwards.
ATAAGCATTTCTCTGTTATCTAGTTCTTGCGAATCTCAGGTAACCAAAAATGAAAATCAAATAGAAACATAACCTCAGGCAGAAAGTCTTCATAAAAAAGGGCAAACAGTGCGGGGAAAATCTTCTTCTTGGCAAGGTCCCCTGAAGCACCAACAACAGTTATGCTGAGAGTGGTCTCTGCTTCCCCAGGCCTTGAGGCAGGTACTTCTTCTGCTAAGGGCTTTGACATTGAACCTCATCAAGAAATTGATGTATCCATGTAAGATAATACGAATTGCAAAATAATAAAGCAAGAAATTGTTAGTTTACATCTTTACATTCCAGTGAATGGTGCTTTGAAATTTGAGCCATCAATAAACCAAAAGAACGACTTAAAAACATGCCAATCAAGTGATGTCAATAGTCGATGGAAGGGACTGGTAGAATATGAGACCAAATTATATAATTCTGGAATCCCAATATTGTGAATGTCCTCATTAATTTCCTTAAAAATGTCTAGTACAGGTCCATACTTATCTCTGCAATTAAATTCTTCTATATTGGCATGTGGCCGTTAGTGTTTCAATTTTAAAAATGATAAATCATTAATTAAACTTCTTTTTCTAGTTTATTAAGATTTTGTTGCTTCTCTTCTTGGGACTCTGCTTTATTACAAAGCTCAAAAAAAGAACTTCAGTTGCTCGACTTGCACTAAAGTAAGCTACAAATGACATAAAGACAACTAATATTCCAAATGATCAAGAAATTGAATCTTAGTTCTGAATAGCAAATGGACTAAATGCCAAAATGAACAACCAGGAAATGCAGCGATAGAGCTTAACCAATCAAAAATAAAGTTACACAGGTTCCTAGTGTAAAAAAATCACTAAAAAGATGAAAAATTGCTCACCATCTTGCAAAGAAACTGCATTTAGAGGGTACCCATTGGAGGAATTAAGATCAGAAGGATTTCTTGAATGGATCCTTGAAAAAATTTTGGGAACCCATATGGAAGAATGGGCTCGGTAAGATACACGACTGAACTGTTTACAATAACACTTCCTAGTGTAGCGGTCTGATGAGAATGCGAGTGTGGATGATGAAGAGGAAGAAGAGGGGGATAACTGAGCAGCCATGCAGTTTGGTGACGCTCCTGATGATGTTCAAAACGTGTGTAGCCCAGATGAATTTGAACCTTGATCAATAAATGTCTGCAGAAATCGATTAAATGATGTCCACTGATTCTTGTTGGTTGGATAACAGGCATGGCCCTATTCAGCTATTTGAGGGCAAGCATATGTTGTACCCAAAATGAAAGGGGAAAAAAAATGTAAAATCTTTTATGTAGTTTGCATCAGACAGATTTAGGTTCATGTTACAAATACAAAATTTGATGTTCAAATTTAAAGTTAACATGCGTCCAGATCAATAAGTATACACACATCAATTAGTATATATACATATATTGACGGTGTAAAAAATTAATAAAAAAAATATATAAATAGTTATTTTTAAAAGATCATACTTTCTCAAATGCTAATGCTTTATGATTCTAAAATATATATATACATATATTGACGGTGTAAAAATTTAATAAAAAAATATATATAAATAGTTATTTTTAAAAAATGATACTTTCTCAAATGCTAATGCTTTGCGATTCTAAATAGAATCCAAAGTCAAATCCAATGTTTTATACCCTAAATTTTAAGTAGGATTAACTAGTGGCGGATTCAAACTAGAGTACTAGGGGCACATGCCCCTACTGCAACCTTCAATTTTAACAAATCTATAGCTTTACTGGCAATAAATTTTTCACATGTGAATGATGGAATTGTTAGTTTTGTAATTTTATGAAATACGCCTTGTTTGGATTGTGACTTTTTATTTCACATATATCAAATTGGTAAAGTATATTTTTTGAGTAAATCTTATTATATACTGGCAGTGCATACACTATCACAATTGAATGCATGACACATGTGCAAAATTTGGATTTCAAATTCAAATTTAGATTATGTGTCATGCATTCAATGGTGAAAGTGTACACACTGTCAGTGTATAGAAGATCAATTCTGTATTTTTACAAGAACTCCTTGTATATAGGCACTAGATTGATAAAAATATATATATATATATATATCATCTTATTAGTTATACATGCATAATTTACAAATTTTACGATATAAAATGTGTCAATTTTGCATATAAATCGAATGATTTGCCATTATTCTTACTCACATCTTTAACAGCTTAAAAATTTTTAGAGAACTTTTGATAACTTTTGGGTAATTCATACAGAGGGAATTGGCCACTAATCAAGAAGTAGTAAAATAATAAACTCCAAAACAAATTTACCAAATTACCCAAGTAGCTTAAAACAATTAAAAAAAACAAAAAGCCTAATAAGTCTTCACATCCCAATTCCAATCGTGATTGAGTTGAAAGCCACATATCCTGTGGTGGAATTTTCTTTTTCAGTCTATTCTTAGGTTGGCATATTCAATTGGGTTTCAGGTACAAGTCAAGTCACAATGAAGTTCGAATTTGACTATGATGAGATGGATCCCTCCGACCCTTACTTTATATTTGTTCAAAATAATCATTTTCCTTTTCCTTGATTAATAATGTGCACTTTAATGAATGTCATTGTGCACATCACATTAAACATATGAGGTTCAACACAGAAAAAGCATTAATAGGTTTTAATGTGCAATTAATGAATTTAAATTACATACCAAATAAACCTTATTTCTTACAAAAGATCAGTACTTAGCATACTAAACGGGGTACTATTTGAACGAGTACAGGCAACTTTTTTATTAACATTCGTGAATCAATTTAAGTTGGTGATTAAATAAATTTTCCACGCTGGGTTTTGGCACCCTATAAACCTTTTATAATATCTAAGTTTCTAAGAAATGAAGTTCATGATATTAAGTTTTAATTCCACATTGAATCATAATAAAGTCGCTCATGTGCTAGCTAAGAGTGCAAAATTCGTATAAAATTACGTCTTTTGGTGGAGAGATTCTCAAGATTTTGTTGTGCCATTTCTAATGGCAAATTTGTTAGAAAGTTAATGAAATTTCAATTTTTTTTATAAAAAAGAAAATTTCGACTTAGAAAAGCATTTCTTCTCTACAAAGGCTGTACTTTTCATACAAATTAGAGTACCTTTGATCACTGTATTTTACCCTTTAAATTATTTTATTACCAATAGGCAGAAACTAACACACACTCAATTATAGGCCTAATGTATATGTAGAGCTTGGCACTATCACCTGCCCTAGATCGTTAGCTTACTTTCATTGGTTTCTAATGCTGTCCCATTTTTGGATCCATAGGAATCAGTTGGAGAACTGAATTTGAACCCATCAGCCAATGAAAATATTAGCATTGCCACCAAAAATCCCCTCAAAGTACTCTTTTTGAAGCTTAAGCCTCGAAAGAATTAAATTAAGTGTTTATAAGAAACTTAGTTGTCTTGTCGGATTGATTGAGGTTTCATACTTTTCTTTTTTTTTTAAATGCAAAAATCACGATCTTTTATTACTCAGTAAATCAGCCATAATTGGATCATCATGCTCCCACAAATTTTGATTGGTTACAAATTTAGCATGTCTAGCAAGATACTATACCTTTTTTTTTTTTGTCCACACGATGAATTTTATACTACAACTACTCTTATTTTATACTAGGGAGAGGGAATCTAAATAGGTCAAAGAAAATCTGGTGAACTACACCAGTCCAAACCACAACTACTCTTACTCTATACTAAGGGAAGGGGATCTAAACAGGTTAAAGGGAATTCAGTGAATCACTATCAATCCACATGGGTGCATATGTATCCGCTGGCAAAATATTTTTAGAAAATTTAGGTATTGAAATGGAAGCCAAGGGATTTGATTCTTGACCTGCATCCAAATAAAGTTTTAAAGTTTTTTTTGTGATCAACTCCTGTGTGGGAGTTGTTGGTTAAGATACTATACCATTTGTTACAATTTTGGTTTTCCACAGTAACTCATAGCCTTCAAGTTGCTTCTAACAAATTCTGGATATCTTCAAACAAAGATTCAGCCACGGAAAAAAAAAATCATCCGAGTAATCAATGACTGCTCGACGCATCTTCCCCAAAAGTAACTGCATAATCAGCATTAGAAGCTGGCTTGATGCTCTCTCTCTCTCTCTCTCAATGCTAGAAGTAGGCCTGTCAATCGAGTCTAATGAGTCGGCCTTTGATAAATTCACGCTTAGTTCATTTAATTTGAAACATTTTCGAGTTTCGGGCTATGAGTTTCGGATTCATAAATGTGAAATTTATACTCAACTCACATAATATTCGGGTTGTGAGCCTTAATCGGTTTTAACCCAAACTCACTTACTCCTTAATTTTCTTAATATAATTACTAAAACTATTAAGTTGTAAAACTAATTTAACATTTACAATACTATAATATTAAAACTAAACATGAACAAATAATAGTTCTTAAAAAGTATATAAACAAAAAAATTTTCAACAATATTTATATTTAATTCATTCAAAATGCATGAAAAATAGTAATAAAACATGCTATCATAAACCAAGATATCTTTAAAAGTTGAAACTTTTTTTTATAATCCTGTGATTTAAATCTAAATATGCTTGATGATTTGTGTTTGTAGACCAAAAGAAATCAACCAATATTATGCCAATACAAAAATTTACTCAACCAATAAGAAAAATTAGAGATTTAGTTATGCATTACTAATATTGGTTCTCAAGAAAGCTCATGGAAGAGTCTTTAGATGTATTTTTGTGCTTTGTAATTTATATATATTTTTAGTATTTAGTAATAATATATTTGGATATATAATTATACATAATATCAAAATACAAATATTATATATATAGGTAATTAAAGGGCCGGGTCTATATCGGGTTTGAGCCTAATAAGACCCAAGTTCGGCTCATATTTAATTCGAGCCTAATTTTTAGGCTCAAACTCAGACCGGCTCACTAAATAGTCGGGCTCATCGTGCTTTTTATCGGGTCGAAGAGCCGAGCTCGGGCTGACCCAGCCCATTGACAGTCCTAGCTAGAAGCTCTGAAATCTAGAGGCATCGACAGTACTCCAAGCAGTTTACATGAAATTTATCATGCTTCATTTAGCAATTACCATCAAGGACTTAATCAGAAAACAAAGAAAAGAAACTACTGCTTTTCTTCTGTAATCTATAACAGGGAGTGAGTATTTATGGCAGGAAGAATAACTCAGATTGCTCTTAAAAGTACAAGATAGCGAGCAAAAAAAAGCTGCCTACTATCAGCAGCTCTGGATTTACTCACCTTTACTGGAATGGAAAAAAAAAAAAAAACATCATCAAGCGTTCACCCAAATATGAAAGAAAAGTTCCTTTGTTTATTAGTATTAACTTTAGTTTAACACGGCTTTACATATTTATCAACCTTAAATGACACAGAATAATTAGATAGTGTCAAGCAAAAGTCCACATCCATTTTTAACACTACTGACTCTAACTGGAGACTGAAAGAAGGCGACTGCATATCTAGTTCAAGCATGAAATCTTATAATGTTCGCCATCTCCCCCGAGTCCAATATGACTCGATTAATTCATAACTGGAATAGAGTTTGCCCAATACCGGACTCGGGCGATTCATAGAATCATAACTACGACGGAGTTAACCAATACTACAACACTGTAGACATGTTTCGGAGTTCATTTTGGCCGAGTCAACTCTACGAGACTAGATGTCGTTAAAACTCATCAAGTTTTGCTGAGTTAAATCGGGAATCAAAAATTAGACTTGTTGGAGACAAAAAGACTGCAACATACGGTTCAACATCCTCACCAATGCAGATGTAACGAAACATACAAAGCAAATTGTATAGGCTATACACTCACTTTCCAAAAAGTAAATCCCATCTGCATATTTCCTAGCATTAGCCAACAAAAATTGCCTTCTTGTGAAGAAGGTGTTCAAACTGATTATACAAAGAGGGGAGAAGCTAAAAACTTTAATGAAAATCATCTCCACTTTCTTGAGTTAGAGATGAAAGAGTCTCTGTTTTTTTTGTTAACAAAAAAAAGGAGAATGTTTTCCTTTGTTGTCTCAATAACAGAGGGAAGGCTAAGGGAAAACTAAGGTGGAAGGGAGAGGAACTGGAGGAAAAAAATTGAGTGGAGGGTCGAGTAGGGAGATAAGTCCTCTGGGCAGAAGCAGTTTGAATGTTAGAGAAGCAGAAGCAATGATAGAGTGATAGGGCTGAAGTATTTCATTTAGTATATTTTTGTCTCTCAAAGCTGATATATTTGAGAGAGAGAGAGAGAGAGAGAGAGAGAGAGAGAGGAATGAGAAAATAGAGGATAAGAATAATTTAGTATATTTTTGTCTCTAAAAGCCGATATATTTGAGAGAGAGAGAGAGAGAGGAATGAGAAAAAAGAGGATAAGAGGAAATTCTTTGAAAAATAAACAAAACTTTCCAACGTCACTTTGACTTGGCCCAATCTAGTGGAGTAAAGATCCAAATTTTAACTCAGGGCATGGAAGATTTCAGCATCATCCCACGTGCAATTACGAGGTTAAAAGGTCTGTTTAGTTATGTTTACTAATTTCATCATTTTGATTACAAAAAGTTTTAGTTTTAATGTAGTCTCAAAATAAATTTGATGCTAAAATTATTTATTTGTAACTATTAATGATTTTATTTCTAGTTTACTCTTTTTTCCTAGATTATTATATAGTATATCAATTATGTGATTTACAAATTTATATAATGTATTTTGGCACATTTTACGTATCAGACAACTATTTATTCAATAAATATATATAATGTTAGTATTTTTTTCTTAGTTTAGAAAATATTATAATTATTTGGATAACAATGATCCAAAACTGTCCAATTCATTTGCTTCATATATTTCTATGATTTTTGTTAAAATGAATTTTAGGCAAATTAATTGACAAATAGCAATAAAGAAATAGAAAGTAAAACAATTTAACTGCAATTTCCACTTAAGTTTGAAAATTTGAAGCAGACGGATTAGAAAAGAGTAATTATTTTGTACAATTAAACATGATTAGAAAAAGTTGAGTATATGTAGATAGTGGTAAATAATTTTATTGGCATCTAATATTATCTAGTTGCATGTTGAATATCACATCTAAAATTATTTTAACAATGTAGAGACATTTTAAAATGGTTCAAAATCAAGACATTAGTTGGGATCATATTACTCCAATCGACAATAATAAAAAATTTATAAAACGCAATTATTGTTGTAAAATTGTACATGGAGGAGTTAAAAGGATGAAGCAGCATATTGGACATGTAACAAAACAAGTAGAGGCATGTCCAAAAGCGCCAAAAGAAGTGACAAAGTTTTTAAAATAAAAAATATTTGACTCAAGGTAAGAGTACAAGAACTGCAATACAAAGAAAAAAAAAGAAGCACTACTCCAGTCCATAAATCTCCTTAATAAAGATTTGGATGACAACGATGATGATGCCTTCAATATTGACGAGCAAGAAATAGAAGCTTTAGAAAAAAATTAATGCAAACAAGCTATGAAAGAAAGTAGATATATAGCATTTATGGAAGAGCAAAAGCATTTTGTATCTGGAAGTCGGCCAATCATGGATTTTATGCCTGATACATATATTGAAATATGTAAGAATTAATATATCATTTTCAAAGTTCAAGACTTATTTAATAAAAAATATTATTAGCTTTTATGTGTTATATTGCAAGGAGTAGCCGTTCAAGTATATCCAATCTATTATCCTTTGGAAATAAAAGAACATTTTCACAGAATAAATTTAAGGTAGGAGTTTGGGGTCCAAAGGAGTCAATCCATACATGTTTCCCTCCAAGAACGAGTCAGTAAAAAATTTACTTTTGAAAGAAAATGTCAAAAAAAGCAATTTCAAAATTCTTCTGTTTTAATGCTATACCATTTGGAAATGAAAGAGTTTTTTTCATGGAATTGTAGGAGGTTTGGGTCCAAAAGAATTGTATCAATCATTGATTGATTATAAGGACCACAATCAAGCTCATGAAATGGTATAGCATTAAAACAGAAGAATTTTGAAATTGCTTTTTTAACATTTTCTTTCAAAAATAATTTTTTTACTGACTCGTTCTTGGAGGGAAACATGTATGGATTGACTCCTTTGAACCCCAGACCTCCTACCTTAGACTTAAAATTCTATTAAAAAAATAAAGCTCTTTCATTTTCAGAGGATAATAGATGGGGTATGTTTGAACGGCTACACCCTGTAATATAACACATAAAAACTAGTAATATTTTTTTTATTAAATAAGTCTTGTACTTTAAAAATGATATATTACTTCTTACATATTTCAATATATATAACAAGCATAAAATCCATCATTGGCTGACTTCCAAATATATAATGCATATGCTCTATTCTATAAATATCATGTATCTACTATCTCTCATAGCACGCTTGTATTGCGTTTCTTTAAGCTTCCATTTCTTGTTCATCAATGTCGAAGACATCATCATCCTTATTTTCATCCAGGAAGTTTATGGATTGGAGCAATGCTTCATTTTTGCTTTGTATTACAACACTTGTATTCTTACGTTGATTCAAGTGTTTTAAAAAAAAAAGTTGTATTACTTGTTTTGGAACTTTTGGACATGCATCTACTTGTCTTGCCGCATGTCCAATATGTTGCTTCATTCTTGTAACTCTTCCATGTAAAATTTTATCACAATAATTATACTCCCTTCGTCTCAGAAAGTATATCACACTTTGGGACTTGCAATTATTATCAACAGCGCAAGACATTTAAATGATTTGGGTTTACGTTCCGGTAATACCCCGCTTGACTTTCAAAGTATTCATATGTGATTGAATGATAGAAAGGTCACAAAACGTGATAAGACATATGGGACTCAAAAGAATGAAATGTCTTCAGACTGCCTTAAAGGAAACTGTCATGCACGATTGTTGTTTGCATTTCACGTGGGAGTCATACACTATTAAGTGCAGTGTTTGTACTTGGTAAGTGCATAATTGGACCCACTAAAAAATAAAAAAAGGCTGTCACATGAAGGGTATGGAACGGAAATGTGTGAAAGTTTTCATTGTCAATTTTGGTAAGTGACAATCAATTTCAGATAGATAAAAAGGAAAGTATGACACTTTCAATAGTACAAAGGGAGGATTTCGTAACCTTTTTACTATTGCCAATTGGAGTAGCATGATTCCAGCCAATGTTTTTATTTGGAGCTATTTTAAAATATCCCTACAATGTTAAAATAATTTTAGATGTAATATTCAATCTGCTAATAGGTATTATTAGATGCCAATAAAATTGTTTTTCACTATCTACATATGTTAAATTTTTTCCAATCATGTTTAATGATACAAGATAATTTACTCTTTTATAGTCCGACCACTTCAAATTTTTTTTAAATTAAGTGAAACTTACAGTTAAATCATTTTACTTTCTATTTCTTGTTTGCTTTTTCTCAATTAATTTTGCATACAATTCATTTTAATTTTGCATACTAGAAATATATGAAATAAATGAATTGACATTTTTAGATCATTATAAGTTATCCAAATAGTGATAATATATTTCCTAAACAAAAATAAAAACTATTAACTTTGTATACATACATACATATATATATATAGTTTCTAAAACCAGAAATAGTAACTAAAGCAGAGTACAGAAATGGAACATAGAAAAATTGCCACTATGAATTCAGACGGTTGAACTGACCATTAATAGCAAGTATAATATCAAGAAAGTTAGGAAAGTAAATAATAAGAGTATCTAGGCGGCTTAGCCGACCATTGATAATATAATAATATAAGATAAATTTAAAAAGAAGTTTATTGAAGTTTGGAGTTTAGAAGCTACAAGAATGAAGATTGATCGGAACTTGATTGAAGTTTGACTCCAAGCTAAAGCCTAAACTAAATTTTTTTCTAGGAAGAAGGATGAGAGAATTCTTCAACTTAGAGAGAAAAGTAAGCTGAAGAACTAGTGTGTTTGAAATGATGAGTTTGAGGGGTTTTTATAGCAAAATTTTTGTTCTACAATGCATAGTATTGCTACAGTGGATGCTATAGTGTACAATGCAAATTTCTCATGCCATATTTGCACAGTAACTTGCCAGATTGTTATAGTGATTTGCTGTACTGCGGTGAATTCTAATTAAATTATTTCTGATTATTATTGTCTTCAATTTTTTGTTCTAACTACTATCTTGATTTAGATATGAGTTTTTGGGATAGCATTAGCAAGTCCAGCCAGCTTGATGCATTCCTTTGTTGATTTCTTCACTTTTACTTTAGTTTTTAGAGTTCTTTCAAGCATCTTTCAGAAGATGGTTGTAAATATTTCTTCTAATATTTCTCGAATCTAGTCATCATATTGTGATGCTTTAACTCCTCGTTTGTTGAGCCATTGTCTACCGAGAATCATCCTCTAGACCTTTCTCATCTTTATGAAGCATTGATCTTTAAGATTTGAATTGAGTTTGTAGGCCTTATACAAACATTGCCATGCTTGTGTTTGAGATAAACAGGGATCCATCATTGGTTTCACAATCATAGAATATAGTATCATAATTTCTAATTCTAGATTCTCCATATTTTTGTTGATAGGAATAATGATCTGCCATGAGATGTGAGATAGCATCATTTGTAAGTTTTATAGAAAGATGTTCTTCAGTTTCTTTAAGAGTTTGGAGGGAGTTGGTCATTGAGCTTCCTTCACTAGATATTTTCCTGCAAGAGAGATTAGAAAACAATTCTTTGGTTAGATTGAATGTTTGCCTAGGGATCTAATTTTGTTTTAGTTTTTTTTTTTTGAAAAAAGGAAGAAAGGCTTCTGAGCCATAATTTTGTGGCACGATTCCTTTATGAGTAACTAGGTAAGAAACAAGTGATAAAATGAAGAAAATTCCTAGCATGATATTGTCTGAAAAGTTTTTGGCTAGAAGAAGGTTTCTTTGATTAAAACTGTGAAAAATTAGATTGTCACACTGGAGAGTTTAAAATGAATGTCTAATTTAGAGCCATTTGCTCCTCGGAGTCCTTCCTTAGTTGTTTCAAAGAATTTGGTGGGAACAAGTCCTTCTTGAATAAAACTAAGGTTAGTTCCTATATCAAAAGGGTTTCTGTTTTAAGTATATAGTCATCCCAAACAACTAGCTTGACCTGAACCAACAATTTTGTGAGAAATTCTGGACGGTTTAGGAATTCTGTATCATCTTGTGTGGTTGTGTTCTCTGGTAAGATTTGCAAGGATTTTGATTGTGAGGTAGCATGGTTTTGTAGGACAAGGCTATTAAGTTCTTGTTTTTCCTTGATTACTCTAATTTCCTCTTTGAGAAGAGCAATTTCAAACTGGAGGTTTTGAATTGATATTGGTTTCACCAATTTAGATGAGACGACTCAATTAATAATGTCTGTGAGATTGTAAGTATTGAGGAGTTTAGGATCTCTGGTTAATGGGTTTGAGGAAGTATTTGCTAGTTTGTTTAGGGATTCTTTGAATCTGTTAAGATAAAATTGTTTCTTCTCAAGGTGAGGAATGGTTTCAATAACAACTAGGAGGAGATCCTGTTCTTTTGTCAAGACATTTACAGTTCCTTCTTTTCATTTTCGTCACTAATAGTAGTGAAAGAGATGAAATATCATCATCCTCTAGCTGGTTTGCCATAAATTTTTTCTTCTCATTCTGAATCATCACGGCTGGCCTTTGTAAGGAGATTGGATAGTTGGTTTAGCACTTGCTCGTCTAGACCAAGCATGCCAATTCTTCTATTCATTTTGTAATATCTAACAATATATCCAGGTTGTTTGCATTTGTGACAAATAGTAATTGGTAAGGCTGGTGGCAAATGTTGTATAGTAGTTGGATTCAGATTTGGAGGAGATAGTTGTTTTCTAGGTTTATTGTGAGGATCCGCAAATTTACTTGTTTTAAATTCCTATTTCTAGCTTATTTAAATATTTAATTGTCCGTTTATTCCGAATATTTTATTTCAACCTTTTTAGATCCAATTCCATTGAATTATGACTTACTTATATTTTTAAAATGACTCGTTTCAAAATTTAATTTTGAAAACTCGTTAAGTGAGAATAGTGAATACGCATTTAGAGACAATAAGCGATTTGAGAGTACAGTGAGTTTGGAGAGTAAGGACTCATACATTAGTCCTAAGATGGTTATTTTTAAGTTTAAATACTCAAGTAATAGTTAGTTATACTATCGTTATAAGAATTTCTTAGAAATTTCACTTTATCGCGCACAAGTTGGAAGTTCGCATTTTCGCGCACGCGACTAATTGAAGGATTTTAGAAATTATTTCTGAACTATTAAGAGTGAATAATAATAGTATGAATGGAAGTGCATTAGAGGTATAATGCACAAGTAAAAACAAACTCGAGAGGAACCGAGCATGAAACGCGCGCGTGCGCGCCATAGCGAAAGTTGACTTTTTAGAACACCTTTTGGGCCAAACACTTAAGCTTCTCAAGGAAGCTTCATTTCAGCCAAACACTCTCTCTCTCACCCTCTCAAGCAGCTGGCCAACCAAGGAGGAAGAACACCCAAAAACTCTTCACTTTCTTGCACCATTTCTTCACCAAATCATCTCAAACTTTCACTACAACTTGCAAATAACTTGAAGATCATCTTAAGCTAGAAGAGGGCTTCATTCTCACGGTTTTTCTTGGAGTTCAAATGGCCAAAATTTCTGTCTTAGTCATCTAAAGAGGTAACCAACGATCAACCCCTTGAATTTTGGTTTATATACGTTCGATTGCATTTATACGCTTGTAGATGCATGTGGCTAGCTCTATATTGTTGGAAATCTTGTGAGTGGGCTCTGTGAAATCCCACAATGGACTTGGTGATCTGATTTGTTGATATTGGGTGTTATTTGTGTTGGATTAGTGCTTAATCTAGTGGATATAAGTTGTATTGTGGAAGAAAGTTCAAAGGAGGTGAAATGAGAAAAGGGACAGTTTCAGCCCGTGTGTTTGCCGAGCTTCTCTAGTGCAATTTTTGTGGTCCAATTGACTTGATTTTGATGTAAATATGTTGTATGGGTTGTGTAGAAAGTTTTCTCAAAAATTTACTTGATTTGGATGGGTAAAAGTTGAGATTTCGGAATTTTACCACAACTGGAAACGTAACCAGAGGCTCTCTGGCAGTGATTTTGTTTCGACCATAACTCTTTGCTCCGACGTCGAAATTGAGTTCCGTTTGTGGCATTGGAAACTAGACACTTCCTGTTTTCTAAAGGTATAAAATGCACCCCCTGATTCCACTTGAGTGAACCGTACTAGCCTTTCAAAATCACCTGCCCTGTTTTTCGGATGAACTGGAATGCCTGTTGTGAGCTGCAACTTAATGCTCGAATATGAGCTAATTGTGGACAGAATTTTAAAACTATTCCTTCTGTGAAATTGTAGTCTTATGAACTTAGTTTCCAACACCACCAACCACGCTCAATTACAAGTTGAATTGAGTGAGTTATGGCCGAATTTCGGACCTACCTCATTGCTTGAAAACCCTCGTGTTTGGACTGATCAATGGCTAATCTTGATTGGGACTTGTTATTTTGAAATTCTTGGTGTTGATCACCTAAAAAATGTATTTTGATGTTTCTTAGACCTTGTCTTCATAAATGAATCACGTTTGAGAAAATTTCATTGGCCAAATGTTTGAGAAAAGGAAAATGGAAGCACAAGGCAGCTTTACCTTGAAAATTTGGAAACTTCAGTGGCTTTGTTAACTAAATTCCCGAATGAATTTTTATATGAAATTTGACAGAGGAATATCCCTTATATGGTAGGGTAATACTACCAAATTTGGTGCTATTATGAGTCCGTTTCGATGCCCAACTAAAGTCCCAAAGTTCAAGCTTCAAATCTGGAATTTTGCCTAGTGAACTTCATTTTTGTACCAACTTTGAGCTGCTATATCTTGGTGCTCAAAACTCTGATTCTTGTTCTGTTTGTTGTATTTTAAACTTTGATTGTAATTCTAATTGAGTTCCAAATTTTAGAGGCTAATTCATATTCTATGAATTTTTCTGAATTTCCAAAGTTGGCCAAAAACCAACCCTGAAACTGTCTTGATAAGCCTAAAGCAGCAACTTTGAGCCGAATTTTGAATACCTCCCATTTGGAATCATGGAAAGGTGTCTTCTAGGAACTTTTAGCACTTTGGAAGTAGTTTCCAACGGTATCAAGTTTTCCAATTTTGGACCTACGGAGAGTGAGTTATGATTTTTTCAAAAGTGCACCTCAAATCTAAAAATTTTCAAACTTCACGGGAATTGAGTTTTCAACACTCTTCCCTATCCTTTGATACCACTTGACCATTTTGGACTTGTTTTCAAGAAGGAAACTAGTTTTTCTTTGTACGTTTAAATACCACCTTTGAACCTTGAATTTGAGCAAGTTAAGACTCATTTTCATAAGATTCCTCTAGATTGTACAAGTGTGCAATCATTCTTGATAATTGGGGTTTCTAAGTGGTAGTTCATTATTAATTGCTCAGGCGCTCAAGGAGACCTTCAAGAGGAACTCGAAGCGGATGCCTAAACACTGTTTGAGCACTTACTTCCTATTCTGAATTGGTGAGTGTTCCATATAGGAGTACGTAACTTGAATAGCTTTACTCCATGGTCATTATGTGCTAACTGTTAGGTACTACCGATAAATGCTCCTATGAACTTTGCCACCGTAGGTAATTTGAATAGTATTGCTACATATTTACCAACTAACCGTAATTACTTACTGTTTACCATTAACCGTAATTACTTACCGTTTATCGATTTACTTGATTACCTGCTTATTTGATTACTTGATTATTGTAAATTACGTATTCATACGAAATTACCGCGTATTGTTTATGTGTTTAAATGTTAAATATTGCCTATAACTACTCTTATGAAATTGCCACCATTTTGAGGCGAGTGTATACTTTATCTCACTCGTCCTACTAAAATGACAAATTACTACCGTTTACCAATTTATTTGATTACTTGTGCATGTTGTAAGTTCTAAGCTGAACTGGGCTCTGCCCTTAGTTACTAATCTACTCGAGCCAGGACTGGGCTCGGTCGGGTAGGTTGGAACCCTGGGCCACTGTTTCGATATACTCGAGTATTACCACTTGAGGGATAAGGTGATAGCCAGACAAACCGAGAGGATCACTGGAGTTATAAGGTGAAGTGAACCGAAATTGTTCCAAGTGAACACCGTATCCTTTAATGTGTGTTTATTTCTGTATAATGATAACTGTTTCATGATAATGTGTCAATGTGCAACCTTGAACCATACATGTATTATGCTCAAAATTACTTGATTTATTAGAACTGCTAGAGTGTCTTGGAACGTCACTGGGCTGTTTAACTCATTCCACGTTTTTTGTTTTCCTTAACAGGGTTCGAGACCAAAGGTGCTCGTGAATAGTACTAGATTGTTCTCTTTTGAAGACTTTAAGTTGTATTATAATGGATGGTTGTAGTACATATTCTTTTGGATTGTATTAAGCTTGAAAGCTAACTAATTGTAAGTACGAAATATTTTGGAGTACTTTAATTATATATTGAAGTTATTTGAAGTATTTCGAGCTTTTGGATTATAGATTGTAGTGAGTCCTGGCAAGAGTTGGGCAGGCGTCTCAAGAATACCCTTGGGTTCACCCTAGGGAGAAGTGGGGGCGTCACATTTATAAGGTAAGGTTTTTCTTTGCTTTTATTGAGCAGGTTTTGATGAAAGCTTAGATTTCCTTTTAGCCTTTATATGGCAACTAGATAAGCCAAATTGTTCATAGAAAGAACTAAGGTCTTTTATTCTTTGTGCTCGATCCTTTACAAGTTGTCTAAGCATTTTGTCTTGCCTGCAAATCGTCAGAGCGACTTGTTGAACTTGGCTTGTTAACTGTCCATAACTAATTGTTTCCCAAGGCACGTACCATCATATTGAATCCGGATTTATTTGCAAACTAGATCTCTCAATGATTTGAGAAGACCATCTCGGAACTTTTCTTTCCAATAAACTTGATTTTCATCTGTGCAGGAGTATATACAAGTCAGGAAAGTGTCTTTATACCATCGAAAATCTTTCTTTTTGTATGTGTTTTTACTAGAAAAATGGTATGTGTTTGTCTTTTTGAAATAGAATAAGAAAGAGTGTTTATTTATTTCATTTTGATAAGAGAAAATATGAAACCATATGCCTTGTAATCCCAATAAATTTATCCTATTGGGTTGAACGATTTTGTAAAGGACCTTGGATGACCAAAGTTGGTTCCTTATTTTGAGGGCCTGATAACTTTAAGTGTGCACAAGAGTGGGTATCAATCATTCTTTTTTCTTTGATTTTATCCTTTATCTCTATTGTATAGGATTTAAAGGGAAACAAAATGAGAATCAGTTAATATTTTCTTATAGTATTAGAGGAATTTTGTCAAAATTTGAGGTAGAGAGTTTTGGTTTGGAGGAAGGACAACTCTAGCAATAACTGTTGGGTCATTTTGCCATGTATTCAATTCAATTTACATAAGGGTTATTGGGACATTTATTTTGAAGTAATGACAAGATAAGGTGTTTGAAGAGGGCTTTCGTTGAACCCTTTATTTGTGTGATGCTATTTGGGTTTTAGACAGAAGGCTTGAGAGGCCCATTGTTTTGACCTATTTTCGGATGTTCATGGTTGGTAAGGTTGGATCATATCCTTCTTCAACAATATCAACCCATGTTTTTTGGGAAAGCATTAGTAAGGATTTGGTTGATAGAGGGCCAAAGGAGTTCCGATCAATTGTAATATGAGAGATTGCTTTTCAGCCTTTCTAGAGGTTTGTGAAGAGTTTAAAAATTCAGGTGAACTTGATGTTATGGGTATAATTTATTGGATAGATGAGGTTGAGGCTTCCTATGCCTCAAGGGCATCTTGCTGTTTCTTCTTCTTAGACATTATCTTTGTTACAAAAATTTACGGGTTAGATAATCAAGAAGAGAGTTAGAAGATCCTTTAATATACTCGATATCAAAACCAAATGCTAACAAACTTGCTTACCATCTAGCATAAATTTGTTTTGAAGCAAGGTTTTCAACATCTTTTTCTAAAACATGGTTTACTAATTTACAGTCTATTCTTAACAAATACTTTTGACTTTAATAATTCTGCTAGAAATTTTGAAATGCATTAGACAATAGCTAAAACTTCCTTTTTAATAGTGGAGCAGTTTTGTCAGAAATTATTCTAATGCCTAGAAGTGAAGGCAATAATATGTTCTTTGCCATTTTTGGACTTTTTCAGAATACTGCCATGGCCAATATCTAAGGCATCTGTTTCGACTATTTTTTGAGCCATAGGATGAGGAAAAGAAAGACAAGGAATGGATTTTATATGACTTTTGATTTTGCAGAATATGTTAGTGTGTTTATCTATTCACAAGTGTGGCGATATACTAAGTCTATTATACAAAGATTTGGTTAAGTTACTAAGGTTTGGGATGAATTCTACAACATAATTGAGGCATCCTAGAATCGTGAGCTGTCCTATGAACTCGATTATGAGAACATGAGTTGCAAGTTGATTGGTACATCCATGAGTTACATGGTATGTCATAGCTACCATTATCATTTGTTGGAGGATAGTGATATTATTCAGAAATTCCATCTCTGCTTCATTTACAGATATTATTTACATTGTAGGAGTTTAGAAGAATGTTCGGTCTTTCTTCTAGAAGGACATCAGAATAAATTTCCCTAGAACAATAGAGTTTTTGGGGATTCTTCCAATTTGGAGTTAGGTTTATGAGAAGGTTTGATCAAATTGAGTTTGGCTGCCTAGTTTGAAGAGGAAGCTAAGGGTTCTAAAGTAGATTCATTTAGAACACAAGTTGATTGTTTAAGGGATTGATCATCTGATGCAAAAAAATTGTGGTAAAGTTTGTTTCAAAATACAGGCCGGCTGTTTGACAGATTTGTTATTAGAGGCCGAGACATGTTCTGCTAACTTTTGTTTGTTTATAAGAGTGATGAAAGATTGTTCAATATTGGCAATTCATCTTTCGAGTTCATCCATAGGCTTGTTTTCAAATTCCGTTAGTACTGTTTACAATTGTTCATTTTATGAAATTTGTGAGAAAATTTCATAACAGTCATCTTCATTTTACTGTAATCCGTCAAAAACTTTCTTCTAAGTTTGAGGATTTTGGCTTTTGTTTAGGTATCTGTGATTTTCCTTGTAATTGTAGCTGAGAAAAGATTTATTGGAGCTATTAGACATGTTCTTATTTATTTGTGATTGAGGCTAGTTTTGTTGCTGTTATGGGCTTCTGCCGCAAAAACTGGCTTCTCTGTGGGTCTCCTGGATAGATTGATTTTGAGTTCTTTTAACCATGCTTGAATGTTTATTGGCTGAATGATATTTGGGTAAAAAACAAAAGAGTCCCATGTGGTAAATCTAATACACAGAAAAATCTCTAATGATTTCAAAATATATAACACGACCCCTCATACTTTGAACTAAATTATAAAGGTGACGGAATCCGTTAAATTTAACGGAAATGGACGAAATGACCAAAATGCCCTGATATAATTAAGCAAAAGACAGCTCAAAAAAATCATTTGTTTTATTCTCTAAATAGAGAGAATTGCGGGTTAAGGGGTAGAATAGGTATATTTGATAAAAATTAGGTATAAAAAAAATTTTTAGGTTCCAATAAGTCATTTCCGTTAAGTTTAACGGATTCTGTCACTTTTACAATTTAGTTCAAAGCATGAGGTGTCGTGTTGTATATTTTGAAACCATAAGGAGTTTTTCTGTGTATTAGGCTTACCACAGGAGGCTTTTTTGGTTTTTTACCCAATCTGTTATAAATGTTGGTCACGATTTCGTATACCCTTGCTGGACAAGAAGCGGAGGAAACTGGGTTTGTTTAAGAAATTCATACTTCCATTGATATATCAATTACTGAAAATATTTTAAAATAGTGTAGACTGATGAGAATATAACTGTTTGGTAGTTCAAACTTTAGTTCAAATAGTTGGTATCCTTCTTGCACAACTGGTGGGAGGATCTGCAGTTTTGGTCCATGTACATTCCACCATGTTACAAATCAAGTTGTAAAATTGTACTTGTTTGTCTTTATAAAATAAAATAGGCATGAATGCTAGTTTAGTTTATTCTGGAATGAAAAGGCATGGACTTCTCAGGTTGATTGCCCATTCCTCAACACTAACTAGAGACCATAGATTTCTTAACACTTATAACCTTACTGACATCCTGAGTCGACATAGCAGGATTCCAAAATAAACCAAACCAGAATAAAAAGGATCTAAACCAATTCATTTTGGTCCATGTGTATCTATACCTATTTATTTTATAAAGATAAACAAGTACAAATGTACGGCTTAATTTGTAACCTAATGTAATGCACATTGACCAAACCTGTAAATCTTCCCACTAGATATGAAGGTTGGATACCAACTATTCGAACAAAGATTTGAACCACTAAACAGTTATATTCCTATCAGCCTACACTATTTTAAAATTTTTTCAATAGCATGGGTATATCAGTGGAAGTATGAATTCCTCAAACAAGCTCAATTTTCTTAGCTCCTTGTCTGGCAAGGATATACAAAATGGTGACCAGTATTTACTAAAGATTTCATTCAACTAACAAACATTAAAACATGGTTCCAAAAAAAACCAAAATCAATCAAATTAGGAGACAAATAGACAAGCTAGTTTTTGCAGTAGAAGTCCATAACAGCAGCAAGACTAACCTCAATCATAAATAAATAAGAATATGTCCAATCAGTCCAATAGATCTTTTCTCAAGTACAATAAAAAGGAAAGTCACAAGTACCTAACCAAGACCCAAAGTCCTTAAATTCAGAAGAAAGTTTGATGGACTACAACAAAATGAAAATGATTGTTATGAAATTTTCTCATAAATTTCAAAAAATAAGCAATTGTAAATAGTACTGATGGAATTCGCTGTAGCATTGGATAATGCTGTAGTAATCCGGCAAGCTACTATACAAACACGACAAGAAAATCAGCATTGTACACTGTAGCGTGCACTATAACAACAGTGTAACGAGTACCATAGCAAAACGAAAATTTTACTATAAATACCCCTCAAACTCACCATTCTACACACATCATTTCTTTAGCTCACTTCTCTCTCTAAATTGAAGAAATCCTTCTTATTTCTAGAATATAAAGTAGTTTAGGCTATAACTTGGGAGCAAAATTGGATCAAGTGACGATCAAGCTTTCCTCAACTTTTTAAGTTTCTAAACATCTTTAATAAACTTCATTTAAACAAATTGTTGTCTTGTGAATGGTCAGCTAAGCCGCGTATATAACCTTAGTTCTTTACTTTCTTCATTTTCTATTTATATTATTGATTGATAGTTGGTTCAACCGCCTGAAGTTCATAGTAGCAGTTCTTCTGCGACCCACTTCCTTACTCTACTCTTAAATCCTTTTATGATTCTAAGAACGGCCCCTCACCCTGTTCATGTAATGTGGCTTTTCTTCAGGACAAGTTACGATCTGAGCCGCTCATTGGACAAATATGTTTGGAACATTCTGAATCAGTGAAAAATTGACCCAATAAGATTCCAGTGGTTTGCAAATATTCAATTCAAATTACTTAACATTTACGTAATGTATGATGAATGAGCGAGAATCGCCTATCGTGATGATGTCAAATTTCATTGTCTTATCTTTTTTTCACAAGCGCAATGGTCTAAACTTTTCTTAACTTGTTGGAGCTGCGTCTGCTCAGATCACCTAATCGAAAATTATCTCATTCAATGAAATCTCCATATTTGAAGTTATAATCCTAAACTGCGAATAAATTTCTAGTGCTCTGTACATTTAGATGGAAAATAAAATGAGTAATTGACAATTGGAGGTCCAAAAACCTAAGATATAAATCGGTCTATGTGACCACCGCACAATTTCGTCCATCCAACCGTCCATTTTCCTCAATTGCAATATAGGTTTTATTTCATACTCCTCGTAGTAATCCTAACCGTTCATCTGACACGTGTCCAACCAATCCATCATACGTGTCCGTACCGAATGGTTTCATAATATTATAACCATTCGAAAAGACAAGAGAATATATAAGTCCACCAAATATACCCAAATATTGAAATAATTTCCATGAGTTGGGTAATGTTATCAAGTTGGATTGACCATCGAAATGCCTAGAACACCTTTTTTCTTCCTCATCAACACCAAGAACATCTTCTTCACTTATAATAGATGTATTCTTACCAAATGTCAAATTCTAGATTCAATTAAGCGCATCCAGTTCCTTATTTCGCTTGTTTATATCCGAGTTGTTCAGAAAACCCACCAAAATGGTTTTGCTCATCTCCACTATCTATTCCAATTCGCAATTAAATGTCACACAAAGAATCCGAGATTTTTTTCCCTCTAATTGACATCTACACATTTCATCTTCCATCCAAACGTACAAGGTGCTAGAAATTTATTCACTGTTTGGAATTACATCTGCAAATACAAAAATTCCATCGAATGGCATAATATTCAACCAAATAGTTGGAGCAAACACAATTCCGACAAATTAGGGAAGTATATACCACTGCGCTTGCCAAGGAAGACAAGACAATAGCACTTGATGTTATCAAAACAAGCGATCCTTGCTTGTTCATTATACAATACGACAAAATATCAAATAATTTAGATCGAACATTCGTGAAGCCACTGAAACCTTATCGGGGCAATTTTCCACCAGCCCAAAATGTTCGAGACATACTAGCTCAATGGATGGTCCAGAATGTAACTTGTCCTAAAGGAAGGCACATAGGCCCATATCAATTATCATCAAAAGCCCAAGTTGAGCAGCAAAGACCTATTGAACCAAGTCTAAAATCAGATACCCATAACTATTACACTGGTCATATTGACTTAATCCATCACTATGACAATGCCTAGTATAGCGTCACTGATAACATCAATCTTCAATTCCTGAAAGATTGGAAAAAATTTATCGAGACCCAACAAAATTAATTCTCTAATCGAAAATATGCAAAACCCAAGAGGATAAGAGAGAAAATTTCAACAATCATGCTCTGTAATTTGGGTCCCAACTCCTCTTATTATGATTAATTAAATGCATCAAATCGAAATGATCTCATCAATTGGACAAAATGGAATGCAATCTTGTACTTCCTCCAAAAGCCATTATTCACCACCAAACATCAAAATCAAACACCACCAGTACAAGAGACGCAAGCAGAAGATGCGAATTAAGTTCAATTGTGGCTGTTACTTGCTATACCAAAATGGATGCCACAACAAGCACTAGGTTCTTAGCATTAATACTACAATAAAATTATTTACGAGAATTCCCGAAAGATCCCCTCTATTTCAATACGTTTCAAACCACACCGACCAATTGATCGATGCAATATGAGCAAATTATAACCTCCGAAAATAATTACGTCACAACATCACGTGGGCACAGTTCTGAATCCAAACTTCCTGAACATTAAAGGAACTGCATCCCAACAGGATCAAGAGTAGAGTCCGAACACTTATTACGAAGCAAATCAATAATTATAACATTTTCAATCCAATTACACTAAAATTAGTATATAATTCATTACCCCATCTATGGACTGATTGTAAAAATGTATTTTTTCAATTTGAATGCATTAGGTACAAAGATGACATGTATTAATATTCAAATTTCAATATTAAAATTCACGTGACATTATTACATCAAGTCCCTATATATCTATTAGTACATTCCATTAATTTCATAAAATACGAGACGACCGTATCTAATACTTGTGGAACCTACTTTTTCCACCAAACACAATTATGTGTCAACAACAGACTCAATTGCTCTCCACTGAACTACATTTATCATCGTTCTCTTTGCCTCGATTCAGGGGCTCCTTCAACTCATCAACTGCTATGAACAAACCATCGAATTCTGTAATGAACCTGCACGTGCCATTCTTCAGAACTACATACATCCTCATGAAACTTTTTTGTCACGTGGCCAAAGGCCATGGGTGACTTTTTGTCATGTGAGAAGCACATTTCAAAAAAAAAATCAGGCACATAGTTGAAAAAGCAGAATTTTCTCTTGAAATTGAAATTTGAATTTCAATTATTTGGGGTGCATAATTCCTAAATTACTGCCGTGTACTGCTAGATTGCACTAAATTGTGCCACGTGGATAAGAATGAGCGGAAACTTAGATTTGAAGAATGAAATTATATTGAAAGGACGCGACCACAGTACTCCCCGTGTCTTAGAAGCCTGAATGGTGATGTGGGTCCTATAACTGAGTCAATTGTAAGGAGTATAAGTGTGCATTGCGGAGTCAAAAGTTGTATTAGAAAATATGGCAGATAAGAGAGATCTGAAAGAATGTTTTATGGCTGTGAAGAAGTGACGCATGGAATAGGTCATGTGCATGGAATTGCGAAATAGGTCCACAGACGACTCGAGTATCAATATTAACATCGGCAAACTCTGTTTCGGTTATGAATTACCCTAACCATCTCGGACTCGGGGAAAACGGTGAACACTAGCTCCAACCAATCCATGCTGCTAATGGGGTACAACTAAGAAGCAAATTTTCTTTTCTCCAAGCTCTTTCAGCAATGGTGAAAATAGTGCCCAAGCAGCATCAAGCCCATAACTTCCAATAAAAGACCTTCTTTCCTTTTCTATTGCATCTAGGAGTCTTTCATAGGCATCTAGTATTTTGCTTATATACCTTCAAACACAGATCAAAATGTGGAACTAAATTTCCTAAAGATTTGTTAATCCTTAGTTCTCGGGGAAAAGAGATATCTTCCCACTAAGCTCCTTTGGCTTTCTGTTTAAATTAGTGAACTCTTTACGAGAAAAAGCATTCCAAGAGAAATTAAGTACTTAAAAATTTCAAGTCTACTTGGATTTGACTATTTTTATTTTTGGAGTATGCGATAACACACTCCAAAAACACCTAATTCATACAATCTCGACTACACCTAATAAAAAATTTAAAAAAATAATTCCTACCATCACCATCCACCACACAACACTATTCACCATCACCGCCAACCCCCACCCCACTCCCTCCTCCCTCCTCCCCTTCCCCACACTCTCCTCCCCTCCCTCTCCCCACACAATCCGGTCGCAACATTCGCAGCCCACCCACAATCTAGTTGAGAAGTGACTAGACCTAATCACAACTTGCAATGAGATCGCGGGTCAAGACCAGTCATGGAGAGGGAGAGGGGGAAGGGAGGAGGAATTAAAAGGAGAGATGAGGAGGGAGGAGAGAAGAAGGGATTGTGGCGATGAGAGAGAGGGTGATGCAAGTGGTGAGGAAGGATGAAAGGGGTGATGGGTGGTTGGGGTAGGATTTTTTTAAAGAAAAAAATCCAACAAAATTTTAAATTTTAAAAACACCCCAAAATACATCTACAATGTCAATTTTTTTTATGTACAATGTAACAATGTAGTATTTGAAACAAACGACCCCCCCCCCCACCCCCCCAAAAAAAAAATGAAAAACACATAATCCATAGGTACTGTCCAATTTAAGCAAGAGGTTTACTGATTGTCTGTGAGATGTAATATGAACTTAATTTGTGAGCAAATAATTGGAGGAAAAGATATACTGCATCCAAAGTGATATTTGAAACAGCAGAAAACTTTTGAATTTAGACAATGATACAATAAAAGTATTCAACAACGCATCATAGTATGAAGAAATTGACTTGTAATATCATCATCAACCTCTTACCTAAAGAAGATTAAGTCATCCCAATCCAGTCTCATGCCAAGACCTAGAACTTAGTTGTTGATCTTTAAATATACAGCTTCATGTGGTTGTGACCGAAGCACTAGCTCATTTATAACCTTATCCAAGTCAGTTCAAAACTTTTTCATGTAAAAATTACTAGGACATGCATAAACTAGACTCCAATCTCAGCTCTAAGGTTTCAAAGGGACAATTGTCAGAATGCTTTGCTATACAGATATCTATGTAGAATCCATTTCTTTAAGGACAAATATTTACTTACTTTTGCTATGGAGAGATTTGCCTGCCTTTAGCAGGAATGGAACTCCATCCAGCAAGCATTGTAAAAAAAGTAGAGTAGCAGCAGCAGGAGTGTGTCCTCTGGCACAGTTTCATTATCTGTATGTCCTGGATAGGATCTACTATCGTTGGTTATTGCCCTTATACTGGCCAACAATCACATCTAGCTGCAGTGTCCTCCATGATCTCAAAATCTTGAGCTGAACCAACAATGCTAATACTACCACACATTTATTTTGTTCCACAGGGGGTTTTCCCTATTGCCCTTTTTGAAGATTTCAAAGGCTTTTGAGAGTTTTTCTTTACATGAAAGGGAAGGTGGAGTACTAAAATTTTGTTCTCATAACCCAACTTGCAAAAAGAAAATGCAAAGTAACAGAATAGCAAATTTAATTGGCCAAGTGATCTTTCCAAGACAGACAAACATAAAGTTGAATACCTTTTGATTTCTAACGTTGGCATCCAAGCTAGCTAGTGTCTACATTGCAAACAAAGCTAATATTTGAAACAAATGATTTTGCATGATATCTTCTATAATCCATTAGTTGTCAAAGTATCTAGAATCCAAGCATTAGCAATTTTGCTTTAATCCTTGGAAGGGTAATTTTATTTCACTTTGTTTAATCAGAAGGAAACATGAGAAACTCACCCTCCTCATCCCTGGGTACTAGGGAAGATAAATTGCTCATTGCTTATGTAAATTCTAGACCAAAGAGGCTCCAAAACCAGATTTGAGAATTGAACCACTAGCAGATTCTCAGCAACTTCCTTTTCCAGCTAATGGTCAATTCTGAACAACAGTCAACAAACTCGAGTTAATCATCCACTGTCAATGATTTAGGCTTATTACAAGATGGTGGTATTAAGCCTACCAAAATATTTGATCCTCAGATAGATACCGCATTAGACATCTCGTTAGTTCTCTACAGGACTCTGGATCACAACCAAAAGCCTTTTCCACAATGACCCTTGTCATCCACTTTTTGAAGAAGCTTTATTGCCAGCACAGTTCACCACATCCACAAATATGTTTGGAGGTATTGATAAAGAAAATAACCTATTTGACAGACCATCACCCTGAGTAGTAAGTATATATGAATATACCATTGTCAACATTCCACGTCCAAGAACTGGTTTCCAACCTTTCCCAGATGCAAAAAAAAATTTAGAGGAGATTCAAAGAGAACTGGCTACTGGAAAAGATCAAATAACAACAAAACAAATATGCCTAGCAAATTTTGCCAAAAGTTCAGTGACGAGGATTTAACTTACGGGATTAGGTAATTGAACATACAGTAGATACACCAAAACTTCAAATATATCAAACTACCCACCCACATTTATGGAGGCAAACCAAAATACAAGGTTTTCAAACAAGAAAACAGCAAGCAGAAACATGAATGTGACGGTTATCTCTAGTTTTTCTGGGCAAGTCTATTGAACCTACAGAATCCTAAAAGGAGCATCATTGCATATCAACTCATCCTTCTGTACAATGCATAGTTAAAGGTAACTACCTATTGTAAAAGCAAATGATCACATTAGCTCAGAATCTATCAAACAAGACATGCACAGAAATAGAAAATCAGAACGATGAAAACAATAAGCACGCATGACAACAACAAAGCCAAAATTTGGTCTTCAAGACCATTCTATAATGTGAAACTGCAATGCATAATGTTGACTAAGCTATATCCAAGGATTCAACAACATTAGCAGTTTTTCCAGAAAATATATCAAAAGGCTGATAATTTACTATAACTTTGCACTTTTATGGAAATCTACTTTCTCAGAGGCTCAATGTATGAATCTTTGATGGCACTAAAAGCATGTTTCTGCCGTTATACGCCATCAATAGACAAAATGATTAGCTCACATTTGTTCTATTATGCTTCATCAAACATTATTGCATATAAAGAATTTCACCCAAACTACTTTTTTTGTATAACATAAACTATTAAAATTTTGTTGATAGATAAAAGCATGGCAAATCTAATCAGGTCTTTAGCCAAGAACAGGCATCACCTCTTTCTCTTTGAGCTTGCATTCCCCTTCTGCAAAGTTACCCTCCAAACTGTCATAGTAACATTTCATAAGAAGTTGTTCCATTTTGTCCTTGCAATTTTCTCTGGAAGTTTTTTAACCACAAGTTAAGGGAAAGTAAATTATCAGAATATATACTAAACATTAGAATTCTTTCATCAAGTACACGCACCTTTTGTCAACTTCTACATGTCAAGGCTGTGCTAATTATGCCTCTCAGCTCCTCATCAGTTATTTTGGTCCGAGCATAACCAAAGACAATGAAGTTTTGCACCATTATGGTTAGCAAACAACATTCCGCAACATGTTTACCAGACCATGTGACAATAATAATTACATTCTCTACTACCTAGGTCTTGTAAATCTCAGATGACCAAATAAATGAAAATCAATACAGAAACAGAAGCTCAGGTGGAAAATCTTCATAAACAGAAGCACATGCTGCAGACAAATTCTTCTTCTTGGAAAGTGTCCCCTGAAGCACCAACAAGGAAGAGGGGGCAGGAACGGTTCTTGGCAGTTCATGGCCAAAATTTGGCCCAAAAAAAATTTTGTAAGGTTCAAATTTCATCTTATATCTCATTTTTAACAATATATGTGGGATCTACAAAATTTGTTCTAGAATTACACATTATTGAAAGTAAATTACACCGTGTGCAAATAGAGTTACGCCGTATACAAAATACACATAACCTTCAGAAACGGTTGCTTCTGCAACCGTTTTTGCCCCGGGTCTGCCAACAGTTATGTTGAGAGTGGTCTCTGCTTCCCAGGCTTTGGAAAAGGTACTTTTTCTGCAAAGGGCTTTGACGTTGAACTTTCTCAACAAATCCACGTGTCCATGTAGGAGAAACCACATTGAAAAATTACAAAAGCAGGAAATTGTTAAGAGCAATCCATTAAATGGGGCTTTGAAGTTTAAACCATCGAGAAATCAATAAGACCATTTAAAAACATATCAATTTGGTGATATCAATAGTCAATGGAAGGAATAGGTAGAATATTAGACCAAATGACATAATTGTAGACTTCCCAATATTGTACAAATCCTTATCAATTTCCTCAATAAATACTAGTACATCTATTATAAAGTCCTTATCCACACTTATTTCTGCAATCAAATTTTTCTTGATCTTCCACTTTAGTGTTTCTGTTTCGAAATTGATGATCCGGGTTGTTTGGATAGAGTATTATTTGAAATATTAGTTGGAATAATTACTATAGTACTTTTTGTGATATGATGTATGTGAAATAAAAAAATTGTTCAAATTGTAAAAAAGTGAATTGGAAAATATGTTTATGATGCAAGCGAAATATTATTTGAAATAATAGGATATCCAAACAATAGGTTTACTAATTTGCTAGTACAATTTTTTTTTTCTTTTCCCAGGTATCTGCTTTATAAGAAAAGAACTTCAGTTGCTTAACTAGCACTAAAGTAAGCCAAAAATGACATAAAGACAACTAATATTCTAAATGATACAGATATTTTATCTTAGTTTTGGATACAATATGGACTAAATGCTAACATGAACAACCAAGAAATGCAGCAATAGAGCTTAACCAAATAAAGATAAAGTTCTACAGGTTTCTAGCATTAAAATAGTACCAAAAAGGTTAAAAAAAAAAACACTCACCATTTTGCAAGGAAACTGCATTTAGAGGGTAGCCATTGGAGGAATTGAGCTCAGAAAGCTTTCTTGGATGGATTCTCGAAAAAATTTCAGGGACCCAAGAAGAAGAGAGGGTTCGGTTCGGTAAGGTATAGTGTAATGCTCTGATGTGAACAAGATTGTGGATCATGAAGATGACGAAAGATAGCAGAGCAGCCACAGAGATTTCTGGAACAGTCCATGTTGCTACCAGACTCTTGGAGCTTTGAAACCCAGTAAATGTAGAGTAGTACACACGTATCAGATAAATAAATACATTCTGTATGTAATATGTTACTTCTACACTTTTACACGCTATAATCCTAAATAATAATTACAGCAATCAAATTATCTACATCTTAATACAAACAGTACACGAGATGGTTAAAATCGTTATCCGGTACAAGGAGTCACAGGACTAGCAGGATCAAACATTAAAAACTCCCCTTAAAACTCCTAAAACTCGGTCTGCAATTTCCTGCCCAAACAATCTCGGAATGTTGGTGCCAAGATCAATCTCAATAGTCTTGGTCTTCGTAATTAGGTCCCTTTTTTCCAAGTAAGCCATCTCAGCCTCTCCCACTTCTTTATCCACAGATGCACATAAACTTAACCATACCTCGATCATTTCATTAGCAATAGGACTCAAATTATCTCGAATTATCTCGTCTATTCTCTTTATTTCACCAGCTTCAGCTTCCATGCGAACCAGAATAGCTGTTGGAGAGATAAGAGCTCGGATATACAGAGAAGGGGAGGAGTAAGGTGTTACCTCAGGCAGCTTCTCAAGAAGTTGCCTGTGCCTGTCCAATTCAGTGTCCTCATAAAATGTCTTGAGGTATTCAGGATATAGGACAAGATCTTTTCTTGGAGGCATATCAAGAATGAGAACCAGAGATGTTGGAGTACTCTGGATCACCTCAATTAAGAAATTTGGGGCATTAGTTGAGGGTTTCAAAATAGGTTGAAAGGCTAGCTATGTTCAAGACTCCTCCGGATGGCAGCTTGCAGTTAATCCAGCTTCCCAATATAAAATCAACCTAATTGATGTAGAATTTCTTAACAGTAATTAGAATGATAAAATCAATAAAAGAGAGTAATTTCTCAAGTCAAATTATAAGAGCTTGTTAAAGATATAATGGATAACAAATGCAGCGTGATACAAAGCGACATCCAAACTTTAATTCAATACCTCACCTGTAGCTTTATGCTTTTTGTTTCAGTCATTTAACAGGAAGATATCACAAACAGATGTTACTTATTTTGTAAACAAAACACATGCTTGGCAGAATTTCTTCATTTTTTGAAAAAATGATCTGATAGAGTCCAGAATTTGCAACAGAAAATAATTCATCATTTTTTGATAAATATTTGAAAACAGAAACAGGCAAGGCCAATTTCCAAACAAGAGCCAGACCAACACAAGAAGGTAAGAAAAAGTCCATTGCCATATCGAACACCATGGATTGAAGCACATTTATTCACTCGGACTCTGAAAAAACTGAGCGCTCAAGCCTCAAAGCTGTTACTTTTGGAGGAAATTCATCCAAGTATACATGAATTGATCATGGAAAACCTAATAGAAGACATTCTTTAATAATACATGTTCAATCAAGGTGACCAAGAAATATTTGCTTTAACAGTCACAATTTATGCATTACCGAAAAATGCAGTTAAGAGCCTCTAAATACTGATAACGTCAAATTTCTTGACAATGTCTTAGCTTATCTAAACAAGTACTGCTTTAGAATTTATCACTTTCTATGTTAGCTATGGGACATTTTCTTCCTAACAACCTATAGAATTAATCTCTGAAACAATTTCAAGACTGTACCGGATGAGATAACATTCAGCATGATGACCAAGAAAGCCTCTACTTATATAAGCACGAGAGAAGGAAACCATCATATTCTTCATCAATGTGAACCCAAAATAATGTATTGGGTACCAATGAGCAAGATGATTACAAACACGTGCTTATATAAGTACGAGCTTTCTTAACCATGATTTTGAATCTTAACTCATAACCAGCTCATAAATCTTGACAACATAAACTCCAAATCTTGATGCTTTCATGACCATTGTCTGTGACGACTCAAAATCAAACCCTCCACAAGATCCAACAACTTAGTCTCCAACTCTATACAAAATCATCGAATTCTTTAACAAAACCAAGCATAAAGCCTAGGGAAATTGCTCCTGGCTTGCTTTATACTAGGTAGAGCAATTTTAAACGAATCACTTGTATGCTGTTCTCAAATAAGGCACCATTTCTCAACAAAATAAAAACTACCACAATCTAAATTGTCAGCTTCAAACAAATTTATCAGCTTAAACATATATATTGAGCAATTAGAGACAAAGTTATCAAGACATCACCAGCCCATCACTAATTCTAACCAGGAAAAGTTACAATAAAAAGAAAAGCCAAGAAAAAAGGCGTCTTGGGCGTTTTATAGAAGACTAGAAAGGGGAGGATAAATTTCAGAAAGTACAGTACAGGGGAAGAGGGAATGGCGGATCTGACAAAGACGGTGCCTTCAGCATTGCCATTGGGGTTCTGATAGTACTGCACATCAGGTGGAAGAGAACAAGGGAGAAGAGAAGAGCCCAGCTGGGTTTCTACAGAAGATACAAGTCCCAGCATTAGGTCCCTGATTGGGGCGGATACATGTGGGAATTCCATGAATTTGGTCTGAGGATCCATTCTTGGTGATGATGAAGATGATGATAGGCAGGATATACGGGTTCTGACGAGGATTGTAGAAGATGGGTTTGCAGGATAAGGTCGAACAGAAGAAGGGACCGTGTGAGTTGAGTGTAGAAAGTTGGTACACATGTGAACAGCCATAGCCATAATTGGAGTTTTTCTCTGCTATTTGCGTTTTTATTCCATCAGTGTTGTAAACCAGTAAATGGAATGGAATTGAAACTTTAAGCTATCAGACTCAAATTCAAATTTTTGGACTCAATCCAGTACGAGCATAAAAATTTAGGATGCGATAATTTTGGAAACCTCTACAACGTTTCTCATAAAATCACTTAAATCCCTTTAAGTTTTTAAAATTTCACTTACCCCTAACAACTTGGCAAGACCAAATTTCCGTACAAAATGTTACCTTTGAATAACTATTTAAAGACCAAACTGCTATCAACTATTATTCTTCATATTTTTCTGTATTGAGGTGGTGGTTGGACGGCAAAAGATGCGAGTAAATTAAATCTACTCAAAGTCAGCCACTATGAAGGATTTTGTCAAGTAATTAACATTTTCAAAAATTTTAGGACAATTACAAGGAAGTGAAGAAATTTTTTTATGGCATATGCTTTAACACATGATGTAATTTAAGTTGTACTAAAAAATAAAATAATCCCTTCATATGTGTGGTTTGTAATATAAATTTTACTTACAAAAAAAATTTCCTAAATAAGTCAAAATTAAAAAATTAATAAAAAATGATCTAATGACCAAATATATCGAGGAATATCCTATGTTTTTTTTTTGCTTAAAATATCATTTGTTATATTAGATAATAGTTGTTATATACCTATAAAATTACTCGTTGTTGCATTTATAACCAATCATATTTTATAACCACTCATTCTTTGCATTTTAACCTTATTTTATCATTTTACTTTTTAACTTTTTAAGTAAGATAATATAAGGGTAGTATTGGAATAAAAATTTTATCTTTCTTACATTTCTTCCAAAGGAGCTAAATGTTGCAAAAAAAAATACCAATCAAAGGAAGATAAGTGAGATTTTGGAAATGTAAGTGGTGCTAAGTGATATTTTGATAAATGCCAGGGAAGGTTTCTGAAATTATTCATAAAATTAGGTTCAAGTTAAATTCAATTTAATATTCAAGTGGTTGGAGTTCAATTTTAACTAACTTTTTTAATTTTAATATTATTTTATCAATAATACATATATAATATCTAGGGAACAAAACAATAAATGTATAATTTTATATAGAATATTAATACATAAAAAAATATAAAATTTATTCGAGTTCAAGTTCTTTAAAAGCCAAAATCAAATCCAGTCCTTAACGAATTAAGGCTAAATTATGCGTTAAAGGCTTGATTAGTTTACAATCTCAAGGCACTAGTGAAGGATGATATGCAAGAGAATACCATCTAAATTAATACAAAATTTTAATTCACCAATTCAATGCCCATCAATGCCTAAAATTACATAGCAAAAATGAGTTGTTGCCAAAATTTTATGGCATGTGTAGTAAAATTTGGTGAATGTTGTATACATGTACTTAAAATTTCTAAACTTTAGTAGAACTGATTCTAATATTAGGGCTATCAATCATAAATTAGGATCTCTGATCCGAAATTTAGCAAGCACAAACTCGGCTGTCAATCTAAATGGATCTTAAGGACTTTTGGGCTTTGGAATTCACGTGGAGATTAAAAAGTTCAAACTTAACTTATACTTTTATCTAAGATTCGAGCTCAAATCGGATTTAAACATAGTAAAATCCAAACATAATTCACATTTAATTCAAGCCCTGCATTCAAGTCCATGCCCCTGCCCATCCCAATTAAACATTTGCTTGAACTTTTTTGGTCGAATGGGCCGAGTCTATAATGTATGATCCAGACCTAAGGGTCTAATTGTTCCCATCGAATCAAAATAGTTACAAAAACTAGTCGTCATGCAAACCATGTGAAAGAAAAGGCCAGGACTACAAAATTTTTGAAGACTAGTGGTCCAGACAAGCCCTGTAATAAGAAAAGACCATGTCTACAAAACCGGTATCAAAGTCCGTAAGACGGTTCTATTTATGCAATCATTCCTTTAGATTCTTTTCATTTTGCATTATCTTAAGGCTTAGGTTAGTGTTGGTTTAGCTTACTCAACTATTGGTCAGCGTCTGCATTTGAGAACATTAATCATAAGTCCATAGTCATAGATAGTCTAAACGTAGTTAATGCAACCATTGCTAGGAATCAATGGACAGTTGATTAAATTGAATGACTTGTAAAAGGTGGTATGAATCTCATGAAATTTTGGATGAGTTGAATGATACCTGTATTAATTATTTATAAGTTAATGTAGCCAATATTAAACAAAAGTTGTCAAATTGGTAACTTCCTAAGCTCATAATGGAAACAATATATCAAAATGGAACTTTCGATTTGATGTAAGATTATTCAATAAAAACCACTGAACATACTATGTATATTTTAAAAAAAAAAAAGAAAAAAGAATGAAGGATCTTTTAAGCATCACCTTCATAAGTATAGATACCTCCATATTGGATAAGTTCAAGTTGGTATAAAACTTGTGTAGAGGCTTGATTTAGATTATCCCATCCTTTTATATTTATGAGATGCTAGACATATGGCATTTTCAAAACTTGTTACTCCCCTTTTTTTTTTTTTGGCAAGTGAGCGGACTTAATACTAAGACTTCCTACTTACAACTCCTTCCATCTTATCACCCAACCCAACCTTTCCACCTTCAAAACTTGTTTTATAATCAAACCTTGAAAATGGTCCATTTATTTCAATTGTTATCCTAATTTTACAGTAGATTTAATGGATCAAAAAAATCATATCCATCTTAACTCTTAACATTGAAACTAAAAACTTAGAATTTTTAGAAAATTTAAAATCTTTTCCAGTCATTTATAGAATATCTTATAAAGTAATAAAAACTACTATCAATCCAAAGTCATTAAAGATGTCTACTAAAAGCGAAACCTTGTTAATGGAAGCAAATCTGAATAATTCCAACATATACATTTCAAAAAGGCTTTCTTGGGAAACTTACAAATTATTCAAAATAGAATTTATTTGAAATCCCTATTTCAGTGCAAGTTTACCTTGAACCTACTATTAGAGGTTGCAATTTCCATCCCCTATCCACCTCACTTAAATGGTATTGGATTACTAAAAAAATTTAGATGGACATTAATGGGCATCCAAGTGAAACCAATTGGCTTGATGGTTTTCAGTGGATGATCCACATAATCCATCTAAATCCATTTAAGAATGTAATGAGCAAACCCTGCATGTTTTGGTAGTACTAATTTCTTATATGCTGAGTAAATACTCCCAGTCCAAGACGCTGTTCAGCTCTTCCTACTTGCACACGGTCAAAGGCTTCTTCGCAATCGGCATATACCAATTTTTTACATGCCTTTTTTATTTTCTTTTTCCATTTTGTCTGTTTTTATTCTTCTTAGTTAGTGGAACTCATCCTATTAACTTAGGAGTGTCATTTTAAGTTGCGTGTTAGTTAAAGAAATTAGTTGTGTGTTAGTTAAATGGATTTTAAATGGATAATTGGATATCCATCATCCATTCGGATCCAATCCACATACAACCATGTATTATATGGATCTAAATGAATTGGATCATTTAATCCATGATCCATTTTTATGAAACCAATTATGATCCATATAACCATTTTGCCACCTCTACCTACTAGTATTTTAAATATTATTTAATTTACTGATGTATTTGTAGACATACAATTTTCTAAAAGATCTAAAGCCCCGATTGGGTTTGCAGTGATTTTAGTAAAAAAAACACTTTTAGATGCTAAAAGTACTTATAAAGTGTTTGATGGATATCATCCCGTAAAATTAGGAGGTGAGCTTTTTTGTGTTAAAAGCACTTTTAGCAAAAACTCAAATTTGGTACTTTTAGAGTAGCTTTTGTGATTTAAAAAATAAAACATCAAATTTAATCATTTTATCCTATATTATGAACCAAATAAAGAGATAAAAAATTTTAAAAAATTTTCAAATTACACACTATTCAATACAATAAGTACTTATTGAACTATGTCTCCAAATAATATATTAAAAGCACTTAAACAATTAATAAATATTTTTATTAAAAATTCTACTAGATAAGTACTTTTCAATAAACCACCGCAATCCCAAACGGGCCCCAAGTTTGTAGTCTCTAGGCCATCTGCTTCTTCTATTCCAAGAAATGATCCCTAATTCTTAACTCAAAATCCAAATTAAAAATGTGTCATTCCTCATCCAATTTATGAATGAGAAAAACAAAATTCTAGTTGATGCTCTTACCCTACTTATTCTCAAATGAAAGCATAAGACAATACTCAATGTAATAATAATCAATTAAATGTTATTACAACTAAATTTCCTTGGATAAATTAGAATTAAGAGAAATGTTTATGAGCTCTTCAATATTCGCAACCAAAAAATGAAATTGGTTTTATTGAAAAATCTCTAAAAATGAAATAAATGATTTCCAACTATATGTTTTTTAGAATTAAATAAATTTAAAACAAACATAGATTTCTTCAAATAGTTGAAAATATATTGTCAGGCAAAGAAAATGGAAAATCTTTTATTCATTCTTTATTCTTTTTGTTACAAGAAATTGGCTCACTTCAAATGAAAATAATGTCTCTTTTTTTGTCCTCCTTTAGGAAAAATTAGTTTATCACATTATAATCAAATAATAACAGTCTCTCCTTTCAAGATGCCTTCTATTAAAGATAAAAAGTACCTATAAATATAGAAATAAATAAATTATATCAATAAAATAATTATACCAATCAAGTAGTTTATATTATAACTACTCAATTAGAAGAAATTAAAAATGAATTGAAAGACATTGCTATAATGACTTCTGGTATTAAATATAAATTTAATAATTGTAATAAAAAAATTTAGACATAACTTTGGAGGAGTAAATAATACCATATTAACTATAAGAGGTAGATATTTGAAATTTAGACGACCTAGATTTTGATTTCTTTTCGGAATTTTTATTTTCAAAGAAGAAGGGACTATAATTTTCTTGTAACCATATTGAGTACAAAAAGATCCTACCTCTTTTGGAATGTCTCCTCTTTCACGTTTTAATTGAGATTTTAATTTGAGATTAGTATTGAGAGATAGTCCTTCGATGCTAACATAACATATTAAATCTCCAAAATTTAAATTGAGTATTTTTTATATGTATATTTTTTGTTTATTTCAAAAGCTTAAATTTTGATTTGATTGGTTTTTGTTTAAAGTTGATCATATTTTTTTTGCAAGTTTTAATGGTATTGAAAATGTAAAGGGTAAGGAAGATAAAGTTTGCGGTGATTCTAAAGGCATTAGAATATGAAAATTTAAGTGTTTTCTTCTTATGTAATAATTATATATAGATGTATAGGAAATTTTTCGATACTCCCTCCATCCCATTGAAACCATCCTACTTTCTATTTTGAAATGTCCCAAAATATTTGTCCTGTTGAGAAATTCAAAGTGCCTTTTAATCTCTCTTTCTAATATAGCCTCATCCCTCTAATTATATGCATGTTACCATTCAAATTCAAAATTTGAATTTATGGGGGTAAAAAAAAAGTACAAGTACCACAATCAAATCATTGTTCTTAAAAAGTTGGATTTCCGAAATAAGACTAAATAATCGAGATAAAGGGAGTAATGAGTTGCAATTTTTGTAACAAACCAGTTTAGTCAATTTTGTATATTTAGAATTTTGTGAATACAGAATTGTTATTTTTTTTGGATATTTTTTAGGACTAATAAGTTTTTTATTGAATTTGTTTGTTTTGGTAGTGTTAATTTTTTGATATTTCAACATAAATATTGTGTATCAAAAAAAATTGGAAATACACATGGACAAAATAGATTAACAATTGATGAATAATGTAGTTTTTTAATTAAAATTGGAATTGGTTTACATG
The DNA here is from genome assembly GCA_023065735.1 of Coffea humblotiana. NCBI lineage: Eukaryota > Viridiplantae > Streptophyta > Magnoliopsida > Gentianales > Rubiaceae > Coffea > Coffea humblotiana. The sequence goes on along the minus strand of CM041210.1, from coordinate 14,386,494 downwards.
CATGATATGGTAAAGTAAAAATAACTAAATGAATTGAAAAACAAGGCAAATGAGTTTTGCGTTAATTTTTTTCCTACATATATATTTATTGCATTAATTTATTTCCTACATATAGATATATTCATACATAAATTGAACCTACAACTGAGCAACAAATCTAGTCATCATTTCAAAATAGAGCATTTATAGGTACACCGTATGCTAAATAAAACATAAGCAAACAATCAAATCTAGGGTTGATTCACAAGTTCTTGTTCACTTAATTAAATCTAGGGTGTTAGTTAAATGGCCATTATGTAGTGTGTTGTGAAATGTACTATTTCTTTTGAAGGGTTTAGGAGTTTCATTGACTCATATTTTCAGAGAGGTAAATTCTATGGCTGATGCGTTGCCTTCAGTAAGGTCAGATTCCGACTATATTTTTACTTCAGAAGAGTCGCTTCCCTCTCGAGTGAGGTCACTGCGGTTAGATAGGTTAGCAATTTTTTTGTTAGGTGTAGTGCTATTCAGAAGTGATAGTTTTTCATGTATAAAGGTGATACATTGTCTTCTCAAACTCTTTGTAATTTGCTTTATTATTATTTAATAAAAGGAAGGAGTGGCGCCCTCTCCTGTGAACAGGGTTAGCTGAAAAAAAAACCAATCAGATTTGTAGTTTGAAATTGACCAGCTAAAGTTACATGACATGATAAGCAAAACATAAGTAGTTAAGTGCTGAAATTTATAGACATTATAATCTTGGCAGGCATCATAAAATTTTAAGCATGCTAGGGAGTTGGAGGTTGTTCAACAAGATAGTTTGTGATAATGGTGAAGGTCATTGCCCTAATTGCCTTTTCTTTTGGAGTTGCTTTTTTAACATAGCATAGTAGTATTTTTCATTGGAATATTTGAGTTATGCAATGCAATAAATCCATACTCTATTGTAATGAGATAACTCTTCTTTTGGATTTCTTACAAAATACATTACTATTGTTACAATTAAAAATTCAGCAGCATCTGATTGCACTTGAATATTACCTTGATCATTTTCAATTTCTTGTGTATGATCTAATATTGATAATTTATCTTGAAGTGTTAAAGTATTATCCTACCAATTTTTTAATTGTCCTGTAAATCCTGATACTAATAATGTTGCAATATTTCTTTCTTGAATATTTTTAATCTTATAAGGTAATCTAGCCATTCCCATTTCTTGTAAAGTATTTAATACTTCATAGTCTGCTCTTCCATCTATATTCCATTCATAAATTGAATCTCCATCGTATTTGGTAGTATGAAATTTTGATCTTTCTTCATATTGAATATCTAGGGGACTAGGTCTTGGATAATAATTTCTAGTGCTTACTATTTGCCAATCTTTTTTATTACTTCTAAAAGGTTTTCTTTTTCTTATTTTATTTATTTGATTATCTCCTTCTTCTTTAAACTGATTTTCTATGGGTGAAATTACATCTTCTTCATTTTCTGAATAACTTGATTCTTCTGATGTTATTTCTTCATTTACTACATTATCTAATGTATTTATTCTAGGGGTTTGATTTTGAGCTTCTATTGTTAAACTCTGCAATATCTGAGATATTCTATTCAATATATTATCTATATTGTTTATTTTTTGAATATTAACACTTTGAACTAACTTTTGTTCTCTTTCTTTAGTTAAACTTCTAGGTTGAAAATGGGGTGCTGAAATATCATTAGGAAATCTAGTAACTGTTTTTGAATACTATCTATCTTTGTATTTATTACTTCTATATGTTGTGATATAGTGTGAAGAATTTGATTTGTATAATTATTTTACTGATATAATTTTTTAATATCTTCCAAATTTACATTACTATTACTACTTGATTCGGTTTCTCTTCCTTTTTTGAAAGGGGATGCAATTATATCTCCTTGTCCTATGTTAATTTTTATTTCTTGTAATGGAGGATGAATTGAAGTTATCACTTGATCGTCTTTTAATTTCCATTTTTTATATAAATTAGATTAAACATTTATTTGCGGAGTATTATACACATCCTCTATTCCTATTTTTGAAATGTAAAATGATAACCAAGTAAAGAAAGGAAAACAAACTTTCTAGTTTCTAGTTCATTTTCCATTCTAATATTAATTTTTCTTTATATTCAGAAGATAATTGAAAAAACCAAATTCTTTTTCCTGTGTTTTCTTCATCATCAAAATCTTTTTGTAAATATTTATGATTTATTTTATATTCTCTGGTTATTACATTTATTTCTGCTTTCATTTGAGAATGTGTTGGAGAATATTCTGATTGATTTTGATTAACTACTTCTGGCACTGGAGTTTTAAACTTAAATTTTGAAGAACTTTGTAAGGGAAAATTTGTATCGATTCATTCATAACTAGATCGTCTAGCTGGTATCCAAGAATGGCTTGAAGTTGAAGATCTTTCTCTAAATGAAGAAAATCTCATTAAAATTTTTCCATCAGATTCTTCTATAATATCTTCTGAATTTGTTTGTTCTATATTTCTTGGTACTTGTTGATTTTGTATTATAAATTCACTAGGTATAATGATTTCATTCCATTTTAGTCGTTTTGGAGTATAAGTAGTAGGTCTGTCTGCATCAGCTTGTAATAATGTTATTTCTTCTTTTAAAGTTGGAGTCATAATGAATTTTGGATTTAAATGTGAAGACAAAGGTCTATAATACATTCTATAAATTACAGCAAAATTCTTTGTATGTTTTTCAAATTCATCACCTTGTAAATGAATATCCAATATTACTGAATTTAAAACATATGGATCAGTTAAATCTACTGAAAAATTTGGAGCACAATTAAAGTAAATTGGTCCATTACATACATTGGTTTGGATCACAGATAAAAGTGAAGTTTTATATCTTTTAAGTCTTGTGTCTATTAAAGCTAGATATATAGGAGCATCTACTCCTAAATGGTATAATATAAAGCTAATTAATAATATTAAATAGATAAGCATAATAAAGAACTTACAGAAAATCAGAGTAACCTTTGAAATAGAAGCTTTTAATGAGAGAGCCTTTGAGATGAAATCAAATTTCGAGTCTTTATTGAAATATAAGTACAGAGGAATATAAAGCTGAATAGAAGTAAGAAGTTTTCAGAGAATTTCTTAGAACAGCTAAAAACACTCGATGCCTCTTCTTCTGGTTTTGAATTCTATTTATAGAGTCTTCTGCCTTTGAATTTCATCTTCATTTTGTTGCCGACACTTTTATTTGAATTTCATTTGCTTTTTCTGCCGACACCTTATCTTCTTTTGATTGGTTGCTTTTGAGATTCTTATCCTTATCTTTTGGAATTGGCCGACAATCTTTATCAAAAGTCTGTCGGGTCTCGAGCACAAGGACCACCGAAAGGATCAAAAGTAGATTCTGACGATAACCCGGCTGACTCGTCTTTTTTGTCTTCTTCTTTTTTGTCTTGATTCTGCAAATAATTCAAATATTCTTTAAACATTTCCGGATTTGGCATCATCTTCTTCATTAAGAAATCATTTGCAATTGTCTCTGAAACTGAGCTGCTTGATTTTTCTTTTTCCCTCTTTTGTGGAGTTGTTGGGTACTAACTCCTTTTGCAGTCTGCTGATTTGGATTTGTTCATTTGAGCTTTTCTCCCTTTCTAAAAATCTTAAAACATTCTTTTGATCACAGAATTCTTGATTGAATCCTGTCTACCATTTGATCTTGAATTCTCTGACTAGTGACATTGGAAGTGGTCTTTCTAGTTTTTGATAAATTTTGAAACTCCAGCAAAAAAATCCATGGTACTTTGAATTCCATGTGGAATAAAATTGGCCTTGTATATTCTTCCCCCTTTGCTTTTTTGAGATAGGTCTGAAATCCCATTAAAATATTTGGAGGTAGAATTTCTTTTTGAGGCCCAAGCCATTGCCACCAATGATTAAACCAAATTGGGAATTCTCTACTGCAACTTTCTTTGAATGTGAAAAACCATGAATGATTGAAAGGTCTATACAAAAAAGCACGATACCATGCCATTTTGTAATCCTGATAAGTAAATCCATCTGAAATGAATCTAACTGAGAAGGACTTTTTTGAATAAAGAGAAGTCCATTCATTTGGAGAACAAACTTTCTTTATAATGCATTTTGAATGGCTAATTATTTCTGGGTTCTTTTTATCTGGAATAGGGAAAATTTCCACAGATTGAGTATCTGTGAGAATTAATTCGTAATAATCTAAATTTTTGGATGGGTCATCTGGTTGCCAAAAACATTTTGCAGGGAAAAGTCTCTGAGTAAAGGAATTGAATACATTGTAAAGAGGCACTTCTTGAAATCTAGTTAAAGTAATGTGTTGAGTAAATGGTTTTGTGAAATAGGGATTTTCATTGGATTTCTCAGGAGTTTTTGGAATTTGTTGAATTGGTCTTATTTGAGAAGAAGTTGGAGTACGAGCAGCTTGACTATAAGTCAATGCTGGAAAATCTTGCAATAATTGAAATCTATTTTGAGTTGCAGGAGTAAGACTCATCTAATAATCTTGAGGAGTCTTGGGTCCTAGAACTTCCTGCTTTTGAATCCATGATCCTGCAAAATTTAACAAATAATACAACTCAAATTTTTTTTCTCTCTGATCTCATAATTATATCCTTCTATTGACTCATCTTCTTCTCCATGAACTCTTTTGGCCCATTCTCTCTGTAATATAGTAAGATCAATTAATCTCGTTTTTGCAAAACATTGTTCTCGAATGCTAAGAATAGCTTTTGAAGGTCTCATCTTCACTTCATCATATTTAGAAATATCATATACTTGAATTCTCTTAGTTTTTTCTCCTTGAACTACATAATGTATTGTATCTCTCGATATAATACGAAGATATTTTCTCGTATTATTTTTATCATTGTATCTTTTCCGAATTGTCTTGAGCAATTGCTTACTTTGCTCCATTTCCTTGTAGAAACTCTCTTGTCAAAAAATCAGGAAGAGAATTGTTTTCTCCTTTGATAAATTCTATTTCAAAATCAAATACTGATAAAATTGCTTGCAATCTAGCAAAAATTTGTTTTGAGACAATATTTTGGACATCTTTTTGTAAAACTTCTTTGGCCGATTTACAATCTATTCTAAGTAAAAAAATTTTATTATACAAATCATCCTGAAATTTTGATATACATAATACTATAGATAAAATTTCTTTTTTAATAGTAGAATAATTCTTTTGTGGAACAGACCATGTTCCTGAATGAAATCTAACTAATTCTTCTTTCAGGTCTTCTAATCTTTGTTTTAATATTCCTCCATATCCTAATTCTGATGCATCTGTTTCAACTATCATAAAAGTTTTAGGATGAGGAAGACATAAACATGGTAACGATTCAATTTTTTCTTTGAGATATTTAATCTTTTGAGTAAGTTCTTTATTATGCTTATCTATTTAATATTATTAATTAGCTTTATATTATACCTAGGTTGGTTCTGGTATCAGTGCCATACCATAGTTTTTGTTATTTTGAAATATTTCCTATAGTAAATTTCTAATATATGCATTCATGTTTAGATATCTCATTTAAGATTTTATCTTAGCATTGGTAAGACTGTGAAGCCTTGTAAGTCGGTTGGTAAGTCCAGGAAAGGATGTTCCACGCTTAGACTAGGTTGTTCCTGATAAGATAAAAGATTAAAAAAGATATTAAACATGGCCGCATTTATTAGACAATTGAAAATAGGATCTAGTTCAAAACATACAAATATAGTACAAAGTCATGAATATCATATGCCTGTAAATAATTCAGATTGGACTATTCTAGAAGAAAAAATAGAACATATTTATAGAATAGGCCCCCTAGATTTCAAAACAGTTTTATCAGTTAAAATTCATGAAGAAACAATATCTATTCAAGAAGAATATCAATCTATTCCATTATTAAATCATAATACAATTCAAAAGTATCTTAGTAAAGGATATAGATATATTCATATAGGATTAATCCAGGTTGTAGTAAAACCTTTATTCCATCTAGGAGTAGATGCTCCTATATATCTAGCTTTAAGAGACATAAGACTTAAAAAATATAAAACTTCACTTTTATCTGTGATCCAAACCAATGTATGTAATGGACCAATTTACTTTAATTATGCTCCAAATTTTTCAGTAGATTTAACTGATCCACATGTTTTAAATTCAGTAATATTGGATATTCATTTACAAGGTGATGAATTTGAAAAACATACAAAGAATTTTGCTGTAATTTATAGAATGTATTATAGACCTTTGTCTTCACATTTCAATCCAAAATTCATTATGACTCCAACTTTAAAAGAAGAAACAACATTATTACAAGTTGATGCAGACAGACCTACTACTTATACTCCAAAACGACTAAAATGGAATGAAATCACTATACCTAGTGAATTTATAATACAAAATCAACAAGTACCAAGAAATATAGAACAAACAAATCTAGAAGATATTATAGAAGAACCTGATGGAAAAATTTTAATGAGATTTTCTTCATTTAGAGAAAGATCTTCAACTTCAAGCCATTCTTGGATACCAGCTAGACGATCTAGTTATGAATGAATCGATACAAATTTTCCCTTAGAAAGTTCTTCAACATTTAAGTTTAAAACTCCAGTGCCAGAAGTAGTTAATCAAAATCAATCAGAATATTCTCCAACACATTCTCAAATGAAAGCAGAAATAAATGTAATAACCAGAGAATATAAAATAAATCATAAATATTTACAAGAAGATTTTGATGATGAAGAAAACACAGGAAAAAGAATTTGATTTTTTCAATTATCTTCTGAATATAAAGAAAAATTAATATTTGAATGGAAAAATGAACTAGAAACTGGAAAGTTTGATTTTTCTTTCTTTATTTGGTTATCATTTTACATTTCAAAAATAGGAATAGAGGATGTGTATAATACTCCGCAAATAAATGTTCAATCTAATTTATATAAAAAATGGAAATTAAAAGACGATCAAATGATAACTTTAATTTATCCTCCATTACAAGAAATAAAAATTAACATAGGACAAGGAGATATAATTGCATCCCCTTTCAAAAAAGGAAGAGAAACCGAATCTAGTAGTAATAGTAATGTAAATTTGGAAGATATTAAAAAATTATATCAGCAAAATAATTATACAAATCAAATTTTTCACACTATATCACAACATATAGAAGTAATAAATACAAAGATAGATAGTATTCAAAAACCAGTTACTAGATTTCCTAATGATATTTCAGCACCCCATTTTCAACCTAGAAGTTTAACTAGAAAAAGAGAACAAGAGTTAGTTTCAAAATGATAATTTTAAAAAATAAACAATACAGATAATATATTGAATAGAATATCTCAGACGTTGCAGAGTTTAACAACAGAAACTCAAAATCAAACCCCTAGAATAAATACATTAGATAATGTAGTAAATGAAGAAATAACATCAGAAGAATCAAGTTATTCAGAAAATGAAGAAGATGTAATTTCACCCATAAAAGATCAGTTTAAAGAAGAAGGAGATAATCAAATAAATAAAATAAGAAGAAGAAAACCTTTTAGAAGTAATAAAAAAGATTGGCAAATAGTAAGCACTAGAAATTATTATCCATTGTGAAGCATTTGGTATAAAAAGAATTAAATCACCATCAGCACATAAAAAGAAAAGTAAAAAGATAAAAAAAATATTTAAAACATAAAAAACCCAATAAAAATGAAAATAATGAGAAGAAGAAAAGCAAAAGATTTTATAAGAAGAAAGTTGTTTGCTATAAATGTGGGAAAGTAGGACATAAAGCAAACAAATGTAAATTAAAAGTAAAAATAAATGAAATCTGTGCAGAAGACGACGAAATAAAGAATAAATTAATAAATTTATTAATAAATGAAAAAGAACAAAGTACAGAAGATGATTATTACAATGATGTAAGTAGTTCAGAAAGTGAAGAAGATTGTAAAATAAATGTAATTACAAAAAAGGAAGATAAAGAATTTTTATTAGATATAATAGAAAAAATTGATGATCCTCTAGCTAAAAAAGAATATTTGGAAAGATTAAAAAGTTTAATCATACAAGAAGACAAGATGCCAAAAATAATTGAACCATTTAGTATTTCAAAATTAATAGATAAATATCCTAATATAAATAGTATGAAAAAAGAAACTACTAAAGATCTTCAAACAGAAATTAATAGTTTAAAGACTCAAGTAAAACAATTACAACAAGAAATTATAGAATTAAAAACTAAAGATTTAGAAATAGAAGCTAAAATGACATTAATAGAAAATAAAAAAGATCAACCTTCTACTTCAAAAACATTAATTACAGAAGAAATAATTATTCTAGAAAAACCAGTAAATGAACAACAATATTTAAATGTAATAGAAAAAATGACATTTCAAAAGTGGTATGCTTTAGTTACAATAATGGTAGAAGATTATGTGTAGCCTTATTAGATAGCAGAGCAGATTCAAGCTGTATAAAAGGACTAATTCCTACTAAAACTGTGAAAGAACAAATGAAACATTAATGGCAGCAAATGGAAAAAATTTACAAGTAAAATATAAATTTACAAAAGGGTCAATATGTAATAATAACTATTGTTTTAGACATAATTTTTTAATTGTAAAACATATAAGTAATGATATAATATTAGGAACACCTTTTTTAATTCAAATATATCCATTTTCCATAGGATATGAAGGAATCTCTACTAATATTATGGGAAAAACTATTACTTTTAAATTTTTAACTCCAATTAGACAAAGAGAATTACAAATATTACAATCATCTTCTATTTATAAAACAATAAATACTACTACTAAAGTTAAACAACATATAAATTATATAAAAGAAGAAAAATCTTATTTAAAAATTAAAGAACAATTGAAAGAGATAAAAATACAAAAAGAATTTCAGAATTAGAAGAATTAATTAAAAAAGAAGTTTGTGCAGATATCCTGAATGCCTTTTGGGATAGAAAACAGCATATAATAAATTTACCTTATGAAAATGATTTTAATGAGAAAAATATTCCAACAAAAGTTAGACCTATACAAATGAATACTGAATTATTAGAATTTTGTAAGAAAGAAATACAAACATTAATGGATAAAGGATTAATAACACCTTCAAAACTTGGTAAAATCATTAGAATCTTTGTGAATAAAGTGTTACAATGGATAAGATATTCAATTCCAAATAAAAAGAATTTATTGAATAGATTATATAATGCAAAGATATTTTCAAATTTTGATTTAAAATCAGGATATTGGCAAATAATAATAGCTCCTGAAGATAGATATAAGACAGCATTCACAATACCCTTTGGGCATTATGAATGGAAGGTAATGTCATTTGAATTAAAAAAATGCACCTTCAGAATTTCAAAATATAATGAATGATATATTCAACCCTTATAGTTCATTTAGTATAGTCTATATTGATGATGTGTTAATATTTTCGGAATCATTAGAACAACATTTTAAACATCTAAATATATTTTTAAAAGTAGTTAAGAAAAATGGATTGGTAGTATCAGCATCTAAAATGAAATTATTCCAAACTAAAATAAGATTTTTAGGACATGACATAGATAAAGGAACAATAAAGCCAATAAATAGAGCTTTAGAATTTGCAAATAAACTTCCAAATGAAATAAAAGAGAAAAATCAATTGCAAAGATTTTTAGGATGTTTAAATTATATTGCAGATTTCTTTCCTAAATTAAGACAAGAATGTTCCATATTATTTAACAGATTAAAGAAAAATCCTAAACCATGGTCAGAAGAACAGACTTAAAAGATTAGATATCTCAAAGAAAAAATTGAATCGTTACCATGTTTATGTCTTACTCATCCTAAAGCTTTTATGATAGTTGAAACAGATGCATCAGAATTAGGATATCGAGAAATATTAAAACAAAGACTAGAAGATCTGAAAGAAAAATTAGTTAGGTTTCTTTCAGGAACATGGTCTGTTCCACAAAAGAATTATTCTACTATTAAAAAAGAAATTTTATCTATAGTATTATGTATATCAAAATTTCAGGATGATTTGTACAATAAAATTTTTTTTACTTAGAATAGATTGTAAATCGGCAAAAGAAGTTTTACAAAAAGATATCCAAAATATTGTCTCAAAACAAATTTTTTCTAGATGGCAAGCAATTTTATCAGTATTTGATTTTGAAATAGAATTTATCAAAAGAGAAAACAATTCTCTTCCTGATTTTTTGACAAGAGAGTTTCTACAGGGAAATGGAGCAAAGTAAGCAATTGCTCAAGGCAATTTGGAAAGGATACAATGATAAAAATAATACGAGAAAATATCTTCGTATTATATCGAGAGATACAATACATTATGTAGTTCAAGAAGAAATAACTAAGAGAATTCAAGTATATGATATTCCTAAATATGATGAAGTGAAGATGAGACCTTCAAAAACTATTCTTAGCATTCGAGAACAATGTTTTGCAAAAAAGAGATTGATTGATCTTACTATATTACAGAGAGAATGGGCCAAAAGAGTTCATGGAGAAGAAGATGAGTCAATAGAAGGATATAATTATGAGATCAGAGAGAAAAAACAAAAATTGAGTTGTATTATTTGTTAAATTTTGCAGGATCATGGATTCAAAAGCAGGAAATTCTAGACCCAAGACTCCTCAAGATTATGAGATGAGTCTTATTCCTGTAACTCAAAATAGATTTCAATTATTGCAAGATTTTCCAGCATTGACTTATAGTCAAGCTGCTCGTACTCCAACTTCTTCTCAAATAAGACAATTCAACAAATTCCAAAAACTCCTGAGAAATCCAATGAAAATCCCTATTTCACAAAACCATTTACTCAACAAATTACTTTAACTAGATTTCAAGAAGTGTCTCTTTACAATGTACTCAATTCCTTTACTCAAAGACCTTTCCCATTCAAAATGTTTTTGGCAACCAGATGACCCATCCAAAAATTTAGGTTATTATGAATTAATTCTCACAGATACTCAATCTGTGGAAATTTTTCCTATTTCAAATAAAAAGAACCCAGAAATAATTAGCCATTCAAAATGCATTATAAAGAAAGTTTGTTCTCCAAATGAATGGACTTCTCTTTATTCAAAAAAGTCCTTCTCAGTTAGATTTATTCCAGATGGATTTACTTATCAGGATTACAAAATGGCATGGTATCGTGTTTTTTTGTATAGACCTTTCAATCATTCATGGTTTTTCACATTCAAAGAAAGTTGCAGCAGAGAATTCCCAATTTGGTTTAATCATTGGTGGCAATGGCTTGGGCCTCAAAAAGAAATTCTACCTCCAAATGTTTTAATGGGATTTCAGACCTATCTCAAAAAAGCAAAGAGGGAAGAATATACAAGGCCAATTTTATTCCACATGGAATTCAAAGTACCATGGATTTTTTTGCTGGAGTTTCAAAATTCATCAAAAACTAGAAAGACCACTTCCAATGTCACTAGTCAGAGAATTCAAGATCAAATGGTGGACAGGATTCAATCAAGAATTCTGTGATTAAAAGAATGTTTTAAGATTTTTAGAAACGGGAGAAAAGCTCAAATGGACAAATCCAAATCAGCAGACTGCAAAAGGAGTTAGTACCCCAACAACTCCACAAAAGAGGGAAAAAGAAAAATCAAGCAACTCAGTCTCAGAGACAATTGCAAATGATTTCTTAATGAAGAAGATGATGCAAAATCCGGAAATGTTTAAAGAATATTTGAATTATTTGCAGAATCAAGACAAAAAAGAAGAAGACAAAAAAGACGAGTCAGCCGAGTCATCGTCAGAATCTACTTTTGATCCTTTCGGTGGTCCTTGTGCTCAAGACCCGACAGACTTTTGAGAAAGATTATCGGCCAATTCCAAAAGATAAGGATAAGAATCTCAAAAGTAACCAATCAAAAGAAGATAAGGTGTCGGCAGAAAAAGCAAATGAAATTCAAATAAAAGTGTCGGCAACCAAATGAAGATGAAATTCAAAGGCAGAAGACTCTATAAATAGAATTCAAAACCAGAAGAAGAGACATCGAGTGTTCTTTATCAGAACCAACCCAGGTATAATTTAGAGCTAGTTAATAATATTAAATAGATAAGCATAATAAACAACTTACAGAAAATCAGAGTAACCTTTGAAACGGAAGCTTTTAATGAGAGAGCCTTTGAGATGAAATCAAATTTCGAGTTTTTATTGAAATATGAGTACACAGGAATATAAAGGTAAATAGAAGTAAGAGGTTTTTAGAAAGTTTCCTAGAACAGCTAAAAACACTCGATCCCTCTTCTTCTGGTTTTGAATTCTATTTATAGAGTCTTCTGCCTTTGAATTTCATCTTCATTTGGTTGCCGACATTTTTATTTGAATTTCATTTGCTTTTTCTGCTGACACCTTATCTTCTTTTGATTGGTTACTTTTGAGATTTTTATCCTTATCTTTTGGAATTGGCCGATAATCTTTATCAAAAGTCTGTCGGGTCTTGAGCACAAGGACCATCGAAAGGATCAAAAGTAGATACTGACGATGATCCGGCTGACTCATCTTTTTTGTCTTCTTCTTTTTGTCTTGATTCTGCAAATAATTCAAATATTCTTTAAGCATTTTCGGATTTTGCATCATTTTCTTCATTAAGAAATCATTTGCAATTGTCTCTCAGACTGAGCTGCTTGATTTTTCTTTTTCTCTTTTTTGTGGAGTTGTTGGGGTACTAACTCCTTTTGCAGTCTGCTGATTTGGATTTGTCCATTTGAGCTTTTCTCCCGTTTCTAAAAATCTTAAAACATTCTTTTGATCACAGAATTCTTGATTAAATCCTGTCCACCATTTGATCTTAAATTCTCTGACTAGTGACATTGGAAGCGGTCTTTCTAATTCTTGATGAATTTTGAAACTCCAACAAAAAATCCATGGTACTTTGAATTCCATGTGGAATAAAATTGGCCTTGTATATTCTTCCCCTTTTGCTTTTTTGAGATAGGTCTGAAATCCCATTAAAACATTTGGAGGTAGAATTTCTTTTTGAGGCCCAAGCCATTGCCACCAATTATTAAATCAAATTGGGAATTCTCTGCTGCAACTTTCTTTGAATGTGAAAAACCATGAATGATTGAAAGGTCTATACAAAAAAGTACGATACCATGCCATTTTGTAATCCTGATAAGTAAACCCATCTGGAATGAATCTAACTGAGAAGGACTTTTTTGAATAAAAAGAAGTCCATTCATTTGGAGAACAAACTTTCTTTATAATGCATTTTGAATGGCTAATTATTTCTGGGTTCTTTTTATCTGGAATAGAGAAAATTTCCACAGATTGAGTATCTGTGAGAATTAATTCGTAATAATCTAAATTTTTGGATGGGTCATCTGGTTGCCAAAAACATTTTGCAGGGAAAAGTCTCTGAGTAAAGGAATTGAATACATTGTAAAGAGGCACTTCTTGAAATCTAGTTAAAGTAATGTGTTGAGTAAATGGTTTTGTGAAATAGGGATTTTCATTGGATTTCTCAGGAGTTTTTGGAATTTGTTGAATTGGTCTTATTTGAGAAGAAGTTGGAGTACGAGCAGCTTGACTATAAGTCAATGCTGGAAAATCTTGCAATAATTGAAATCTATTTTGAGTTGCAGGAGTAAGACTCATCTAATAATCTTGAGGAGTCTTGGGTCCTAGAACTTCCTGCTTTTGAATCCATGATCCTGCAAAATTTAACAAATAATACAACTCAAATTTTTTTTTCTCTCTGATCTCATAATTATATCCTTCTATTGACTCATCTTCTTCTCCATGAACTCTTTTGGCCCATTCTCTCTGTAATATAGTAAGATCAATCAATCTCTTTTTTGCAAAACATTGTTCTCGAATGCTAAGAATAGCTTTTGAAGGTCTCATCTTCACTTCATCATATTTAGGAATATCATATACTTGAATTCTCTTAGTTTTTTCTCCTTGAACTACATAATGTATTTTATCTCTCGATATAATATGAAGATATTTTCTCGTATTATTTTTATCATTGTATCCTTTCCGAATTGCCTTGAGCAATTGCTTACTTTGCTCCATTTCCTTGTAGAAACTCTCTTGTCAAAAAATCAGGAAGAGAATTGTTTTCTCCTTTGATAAATTCTATTTCAAAATCAAATACTGATAAAATTGCTTGCCATCTAGCAAAAATTTGTTTTGAGACAATATTTTGAACATCTTTTTGTAAAACTTCTTTTGCCGATTTATAATCTATTCTAAGTAAAAAATTTTTATTGTACAAATCATCCTGAAATTTTGATATACATAATACTATAGATAAAATTTCTTTTTTAATAGTAGAATAATTCTTTTATGGAACAAACCATGTTCCTGAATGAAATCTAACTAATTCTTCTTTCAGATCATCTAGTCTTTGTTTTAATATTCCTCGATATCCTAATTCTGATGCATCTGTTTCAACTATCATAAAATCTTTAGGATGAGGAAGACATAAACATAGTAACGATTCAATTTTTTCTTTGAGATATCTAATCTTTTGAGTATGTTCTTCTGACCATGGTTTAGGATTTTTCTTTAATCTGTTAAATAATATGGAACATTCTTGTATTAATTTAGGAAAGAAATCTGTAATATAATTTAAACATCCTAAAATCTTTGCAATTGATTTTTCTCTTTTATTTCATCTGAAAATTTATTTGCAAATTGTAAAGCTCTATTTGTTGGCTTTATTGTTCCTTTATCTATGTCACGTCCTAAAAATCTTATTTTAGTTTGGAATAATTTCATTTTAGATGCTGATACTACCAATCCATTTTTCTTAACTACTTTTAAAAATATATTTAGATATTTAAAATGTTGTTCTAATGATTCTGAAAATATTAACACATCATCAATATAAACTATACTAAATGAACTTGACAGGTTGTCGAAACCTGTGCAATAATAAAAATAAACATAATTGTCAATTAAAATAGTCAAAACCCGATTCCAAGTATTGGAGCAAGGGACTCTAGGTGTGCAATGAGTTAATTGATTCACCCTGATCCCGAAGAGTTTGCTTAATCCGATATACCTGAATGGAATGACCTTTTTACAAATAATTATGAATTTGTAACAGGGCAAGTAGGGTCGTATCCTCAGGGATTGGGGGTATTTGTCTCTTTAGAAATACAAAAATAACACAGGGGGTGTTTTTGGGGTAGACGATGATAATCAAAGAAATTCAAATGAAACAAATAAAAACAAATAACTAACTAGAAATTCAAAGGAAATAAATTCACTAGAAATTTAAATAAAAGAAATTCAAATAAAAATAAAAATGGATAGCTAACTAGAAATTAAATAACAATTCCCTAAATTAGAGTAACAGTAATTAAAGGTCTAGCCAAGAAATAACTTCAGCAATGGTTCACCTAATTGATTATCGATGCACAAGTAATTCCAATTATTTATTAATAAATAGGTTATAACTGCCAAGCAAGCGATGACAGTCAACCCCTCCTTACTGTGTCGGTGATTAAGGTACGCCCGTTAACCACTACTCTAATTGAGAAATAATTCTAGATACGCTCGTAAGATTTAATTCCCCAATTGCCTTACGTATTAGAGGAGGTCTATTCTAACCAAATAACGCACTACTAGGGTTATTTCAGATTAGCCCGCGTATCCCCCTGACACAAATCTAATTGTACCAGTTGTCACTATTTTAAGACAATTAAACAATTACGGATTTAAATGCCCTAATTGACAATAGATTACCAAATTAAATAATTATCCGGATCCAAGACAATCAATTAATTAAGTAGTCATAAGCACTGCAATCAAGAAATACGCGAATACCAATGAATAAAGGGAAAGATAGAATTAAATCGATCTCACAATTTTTAGACGAAACCAAAGCCTCCGTTGTTCCTTAACTAGAGTGAAGAGATTAGTTCATAATTGACGCGAAACGCCTACACGAAATTGAAGAGAAAGTCACGGCCATTATCCTTGGAACTTGGTAAATTCAATGCGTCCGAATATTAAACCGATAGCAAGGCCACAAAAAGTGATTGATTGTTTCACCTTGTTTGACATATGAAGAAGGAAAAAGAACTACTCAAAGCACAAAGGAAGAAAAGTCAAAATTTTTCAATTCCTTCCTCCTGACATGCGTGGGGAATTTAACCTATGCAAAAAAGCTAATCAAAGAAGAAAAGTCAATAAATCAACTCCAGAGCTAGTGCTCATTCTCTGCTATTTCTAATTCTAGTTTTTTAACTAATCTCATGCCTTTCTTTCTGTGCGGCGGCCTCCAGGGAAAAAGAAGATTCAGCCGTCCTCTCCTCTTCAACAATTACCAAAATGGGCAAAAGTTTTCCTTTGCCAATAATGCCCTTGGGATAAGCTCTGTTGTTTGGACTCCTTTCCTGTCAAATTGACACTTGTTATCATATTTTCATTCTACTCCCTGAAATAAGTGCAAAATACCAAAAGTGAGTAGAATCTAACAATTAATCCACATCGAGTCAGGTAATAGGGAAAATTAATAATAAAATAAATAATAAAACTGCACCCTATCAATTCCTCCCACACCTAAACCATGCTTGTCCTCAAGCATAAGAACAACAAACAAGCACCAATATTTGACAATGGTCATTACTCCATCTCCCATATTGCTAAGGTATCAACAAAAACATATATCGAGTATCAGTGGTCAATACCCAAGAAACATCACTCCGGCTAGTTTCTAAACCACAAACTCCTTCAATTCCAGGTTAACTAATCTAAGAAAAAGGAATGGCGCACAACATTTATCAGCAAATGGTCCAAGTATTGACCAAAATCTCAACATTAAATCCATAAATCGGCAGCTGACCTCTATCACACACTAACACAACCTTCACTTTTTTTTCATTACCTATTTTTTCTTCTCTCTTTTTTTTAAGGTTACAAATGACTTAGTCTCTAGCCATTAGAGTCTTTTGACGCGAACTCCAACATTTCTAAATGAAGAAACCCGGTTACTCAGCTCCTATCGCTATACGACCATGTACTCATAGAATTCATACTTTTTGACGCGAGAATCGACACTTTAGGTGAGGACCCCCGATTACTCAGTAGTAACTAATAGCGGAGTACAGTCAACCTTATTCGCAGTCAAGTAACACAACAAAGCAAAATAACACTACTAAAATCAAAGAAACAGAAGCCGCTAGCCTCATTATTACCAAACATGGAGAACTAAAGTCAATATTGGACCAATTCACATTAAAATACCAACAATCATTCCCTATGCCTAGAAAAGTTAACAAAGAAATCAAAAGAGTTAAACAATCACCGATATTCACCAAAGAGACGTTTTGGATTCAACCACATTAACTCGATATACCGTTATTATTAAAATTTGGCAATAGTAGATTTAGAGTCAGTAATCCAACATCAAACTCCGGCATTCACATGATAGCTACTCACTAAAAAGAAAGAAAGGGGACTGAACGAACATAAGCAAATAACAAACTAAAAATAAAGGGAAAACAACTAAAAACTACAAAAAACTAGAAAAACTAGCACCACCACTGCCCCCCACACCTAAACGATACATTGCCCTCAATGTAGCAAATAAACGTCAACAGTAGGAGAGAGGGTTACGAAACTTCCCTGATGTCAGGTCAAACTGGTGGGTGGTACCCAAATTGAGGTGTGAGACCTGCATGATGCATGAGAGCTGCCAAATTCTGCGCCATACTATGCACGTTAGCATCGATGTTGGTCATTCGAGCCTCCAGATTCTGAACTTGGGTCCTGAGTTGGTGCAATTAAGTAGCTCCGGGGGGTGGAGGAGGCGGAGCAGAGCTAGACGGGTCGGCCTCATCACCAACAGGGGACGAACGGGCAAATGAGGAGCTCGGGGGCGCACAAAGAGGTCCCGGAGAAATAAATCGGTATGAACCATCGACGTACTCAAGAACGCCCATCCGCTCTAAGCTCTCCTCATCGAGAAATTCCATTTCAAACGCCAAATGAAGGTCATGACGCTCTAAATTCAGAACCCCCAACTGCATTGTCAAGTGAGTGATGTAGGGCCCGAGGATTAGGGGTTTGTTCTTTTTGGGTAAAACGGTCTTGAATTGTGCGGCCAACCAACACCCAGATCACCTTGACATTGTTCTTCATACACCAGATGAAGAAGAACTCGGGTCGGGAGAGTACACCTGAGCTATCTTTCCGACCCGAAAACGTAGGCCAGAAACCGCTAAACATATCGGGCACTCGAGTCTTTAAGGTAGAGCTCCTAGACCGAGAAGGTCATAACGGTGCCGGTCGACAGACATGTCCCTCCACACATCGTGGTAGGAGGATAGAAACGGCTCCACGTAATCACAGGCACTTTCAGCATATTCCCTAGTCTCCGTATACTCCCGAGTGATGAACCAAACGCCAGATTAAATTGGGTAATGGAGAAATTGAACTCTTGATCCATCAGACGGAAATGAATGACATTTGGGGTCTCAACGGTGTGCCTCGTAGGCAACTCAAACTCGAAAGTAGAGTAAAACTCCCGAATCAGCTCAACAAAGGCGGGACAGCAGATATCAAGATAAGGGCGCCACCCAATGGCGGTAAACATCCGCTCGACCTCCTCCATATATCTAGGGTAGTCATAGAAAGTTTCTCCCAACTCTTGCAGGATATGATACGTCTTTCACAGACTTGAGCGTATCTCTGCTGATTGGCGGGTCTAGTGAAGTTCAAATGCCCCCCAAAATGAGCGGGGGCATTCACATGAGTACCCCTACCCCTACCCAAGCGAGTGCGGATACCAGAAGAGGAGGGTAGGTTGGTAGGTGTGTTTATTGGAATGGATGGGTGGGGCGAGGGCTGAGATTGAGAGCTCTAGACCTAGAGGACGATTTTGGTTGCACCATGATCCCTAACAATCAACTCAATCAACCAGAGGCAAAAAGCTTCAACAAATGCGCTCGAAAGGTTCAACAAATGGCCCCCCAGGCAACCCGTAACAATGGCCCCAATACTATGCTCAATTCAACAACAGAAGTCAAAAGGCAGAAGAACCCACAAAGCACTTGAACATCAATAAGATGAATCAAGCAAATTACTGGCACTGAAAACCCCAATAGGCAAACCAACTCCCAAACAAGTCAAATGAAGCGGCACAGGCTCCCAATTCAACAGGCAATATAGCAATATAGCTATATATAACAATGCACTAGACACCTCAAAGAATATAGCAATTGAAAACAACGGGCAAAGGACTCCCCAATAGCTCACTGAGAGCAAATACAGCAATGAACAATGTAGCACTGGCCCCAACCAGTAATGATGTTCCACCGTTGAGTAATTAAAAGCAACCAAATCGCCAGTGCATCCCCAAATACCGGAACTCAACTCAATCAACTAATAATGTGGCACGGAATCCTCAACCGTTCCAACAATTAAACCCAATAATTGATGCTCCAAACTATTGGGTAGGAGTGTAAGATGGGTAAATACCTTTACTGTGTGGGAACAAGAGGGACGCACGGCTTGGGCGTGGTGCCGATGTGGACAGCAGCGAGTTGGAGGCGTGGGTCGGCGAGCTACTAAGCACGTGCGAGGAAGAAGAGAAAGGGGCGAGCTGCAGGCAGCGACTCGGCGGCACGTGGCAGCTCGCGGAGCAACGGGCGGCCCGCGGACAGAGGCGGCTAGGACGCAGAGGGGAAGGTGGTTGCACGAGGTGGTGGTCGTCGGGTAGCAAAGGACGGCGCTGCGGTGGAGCGGCTGGGTGAGACGGAGGAAGAGAGAGTGAGATCGAGGGGGAGAGAGACGCGAGAGGCGGCACGCGAGCGAGGCGTGGCTGGAAAGCGGCGGGCGGCGCGCGGAGCTGAAGCTGGAGGTGGCGCGCGAGGATCGAAGCGGGCGGTCGACACCCGTGGGCGGCACGCAAAGTGGAGTCGAGCTGCCGCTGGTGGCACGCGTAGGTGGAGGTCACGCGAGGATGGAAGAGTTGGCGGCGGACAGGAGGTGAGCTCGGCCGAAAGAGAGGAGAAACAGAGGAGAGGAAAGAAAGAAAGAAAAGAGGAAGAAAGAAGAAAGAAAGAAAGAAAAGAAACAAAGAAAAGAAAGAAAAGAAAGAAAAGGAAAGAAAGAAAAAGAAAAAAGAAAAAGAAAAAAAAAATTGTTTCTATTTTTTTTTAGTTTTTCATTTTTTTCTTTGTAGTACGTAAAGAAAAAAAATTCTTTTTTTTGTTTTGTTTTTTTTTAAATTAATTAAATAAATTTCGGTTTTTTTTTAAAAAATTTTAATTTTTTTTCAATAATTTTTTTTGTATGAATAAAACTCATTTTCGAAATTCAAAAGTAAATGGTAACAGAGGATAGAAAACTGCCCTCGGTTTTTTTGAATGCTCGCGCTCCCGCGAACGTGACGTGGGCACGTCAAGAGGGTAGTAACCTTTCTGACCATGAGCTCTCCACACGTCTTGACGCGGGCGTATCAAAAAGCCAAGAACCTTTCTGACCCTGAACTTTTCATATGACTTGACGCGGGCGCGTCATGTTAAAGAAATACCTATTAGTCATCAAAAACGAAAATTTGAAATCCGAAATCAGTCAAACTCAAGGAAAATATATTAAAGGCAATCAAACAATACCAAACAAACAACTAAAAGAAATTGGGTTGCCTCTCAATGAGCGCCTTTCTTTAATGTCTTTGGTTAGACATGGCAAAGTGTTACTAATTGGGACACGGCGGTGTATCTAGACCTATCGTCTCCACTTCTCCACTTGAAAAACCTTCCAAATAATGTTTGAAACGGTGTCCATTCACCACAAACTTATTATCTGTCTTAACACTCTGGATTCAACTGCACCATAGGGAAAGACGTGAGTAAAATGAAACGTCTAATCCAACGGAAACGTAGCTTATTTGGGAAGAGCTTGAGCCTGAATTGGTACAAGAGAACTTTCCTGACCAACTGCAAAGGTCTTTTTAGAGATTTGTTGGTCATGAAATGCCCGACTCCTCTCCTTGTAGATCAGTACATTCTCATACGTTTCATTCGGATCTCCTCCAATTCTCGTAAATCCAACTTCCGTTAGGCACCGGGCTCCTCTAGGTTCATGTTACACTGTTTTGATCGCCTAAAAACGCCCTGTGCTCGAATTCTACCGGGAGATGAACGGCTTCCCGAACACCAACCTGCACGGCGACATTCCCTATGGGGGTCTTGTACGCCGTCCGATAGGGCCAAAAGTGCATCTTCCAACCTCTGACTCCAGTCTTTCCTATCGGGTCACGCCATTTTCTTCAAGATGGACTTGATTTCACGATTGGATGCCTCCGTCTGACCATTGGTCTGAGGGTGGTATGACGTTG
This sequence comes from Coffea humblotiana, assembly GCA_023065735.1. Taxonomy (NCBI): domain Eukaryota; kingdom Viridiplantae; phylum Streptophyta; class Magnoliopsida; order Gentianales; family Rubiaceae; genus Coffea; species Coffea humblotiana. The sequence continues at coordinate 14,365,157 of CM041210.1, read as the reverse complement.
AGACCCTGTGGAGCACACCATATTTGCGAAAACAACGCGGCTATGGTTTGTTGTAGAAGTGCGTCCCCCTGTCACTAACAATAGCTCTCGGCATCCAAAACGCACAAAAATATTAGACCTGATAAAAATCTGCAACCACTTTTGAATCATTAGTCCGAGTAGCCTTAGCCTCCACCCATTTAGACACATAATCGACAGCCAACAAAATATACACAAAACCAAATGAGATAGGAAGACCCCATGAAATCAATACCCATACATCAAAAATTTCTATAAAAAATCAACGGGACTTTGGGGCATATGATTTTCTACGGGCTTTATTACTACCGTTGACATCGAATCACAAGACTTACCAAAACATATATATATCTTTAAACAGAGAAGGCCAATAAAATCCACTTTCTAATACTTTATGGGTAGTTCTCTTAGGTCCAAAATGACCACCACAAGTAAAAAGTATGACAATAAGTTAAAATTGATTGAAATTCAATTTTCACTTACGCATCGTCTCAATCACCTGGTCAGCACATCTCTTCCATAAGTACGGATCTCCTAAATAAAAGTATTTGGCATCACTCTTTAATTTGTCTCTCTTCGATTTCGACCAACCGGCAGGGAAATTACCAGTAACTAAATAATTGACTAAATTAGCATACCAAGGCAACTGAGAATTCAGAGAAAATAAATGTTCTTCAGGGAATGCATCTTTCAAGGCTCGCTCTCCTCTCCAACTGGTATACGGCTCAAATGGTCAGCTACTAGATTCTCTGAGCCTTTCTTATCCCTTATCTCCAAGTCAAATTCCTGTAGAGCAATATCCACCTGATGAGTCGATTTTGCATCTTTCTTGGTCATTAGGTACCTTAATGCTGCATGATCAGAAAATACGATAACTTTAGCACCTAACAAGTATGACCTAAACTTTTCTAATGCAAAAATAACGCAAGAAGCTCCTTTCAGTGGTGGAGTAATTCAATTGAGCTCCATTCAAGGCTCGGGACGCATAGTAGATGACGTGAGCTGCCTTCCCTACTCTTTGCCCCAACACAGCCCCCACAGCATGATCACTGGCGTCGCACATGATCTCAAAGGGCAAACTCCAGTCAGGGGGTTGGATTATCGGTGGTGAGGTCAAAAGCTCCTTCAATTTGTCGAAGGCCATCTCACACTTGTCATCAAACTCGAAAGCCACATCTTTTTGTAAAAGTTGGAACAACGGGGCTCCAATTTTCGAAAATCCTTGATGAACCTTCGATAAAACCTGCATGTCCAAGAAAAGAACGCACCTCCCGCACACTCGCGGGTAAGGTAGAGCAGATATAATATCTATTTTAGCCCTGTCGACCTCTATACCCTTAGGAAGACAACATGACCTAAGACTATCCCATGTTCAACCATAAAATGGCATTTTCCCAATTAAGCACGAGATTAGTCTCAATTTTAGGTTATCTAGACATGTATCAAAACTATCACCATACACACTGAAATCGTCCATGAAAACTTCAATAATTTTCTTACATACTCCGAAAAGATATTACCATACACCTTTGGAATGTTGCAGGTGCATTGCACAGCCCGAAGGGCATCCGTCTATATGCGAAGGTCCGAACGGGCACGTGAAGGTCGTCTTTTTGATCTTCTGGTGCGATTGCTATCTGAAAATACCCTGAAAATCCATCCAAAAAGCAATAGTAAGTACAAGCTAAACGCTCAACCATTTGGTCAATAAAGGAGAGGAAAATGGTCCTTTTTGTGACGGCGTTCAGCTACGGTAGTCAATACACTGCCTCCATCCCGTGGGTTTGCGCAGGCACGAGCTCACCCGTTTGGTTGGCCTCTACTGTCACTCCTGCCTTCTTTGGACTACCTGGACCGGACTCACCCATGGGCTGTCTGATATGGCAAAGATGATCCCCACATCGAGCAACTTCAATATCTCTTTCTTCACCACTTCCATCATGAGAGGGTTGAGCCTCCTTTGAGCCTGCCGTACCGGTTTGGCATCCTCCTCCAACCTAATTCGGTGCATACAGATAGGGGCTGATTCCCTTGATATCGGCGATGGTCCACCCTATCGCCTCTTTATGCTCCCTGAGGATCGGATTAGTTTCTCCTCTTGGGTATCTGATAATGCAGCTGAGATGATCACTGGGAGTGTTTCGTTGTCGCCCAGATATGCATATTTCAAATGTTTCGGCAGGGGTTCAATTCTAACACAGGTGCCTGCACCACAGATGGCAGTACCCTTTGGTGAGGTTCGGGAATGAAACAGGTGAAACTTCATACCTTTTCGTTGTGGTTGGCAACGAATGCAATGCTCCTATTGTGCATTCAAATCTTCACTCCACTCCACCTCAGGTGTTGTCTCTAACTCGAGGTGTTTGGTTAGAGCCACCTCCAACTCATCCCTGCCAACAGTTTCAAATACTTCCTGCACCGCAGGGTCAATGCACTCACAGAGAAAACAGAGCTAAAGTTAGAGTTTGAAGGGTACTTCATAGTATCAAAATATTAAAATGAACAATTTCTCCATCAAACTCCATAGACAATGTACCCTTATTAACATCAATTTTTGTCTGTGCTGTGCTAAAAAGGGTCTACCTAACAGCAAAGGTGAGGGATCAGGGGAGTGATCATCATCCATGTCAAGTACATAAAAGTCTGTTGGGAATACTAAATCATTAATTTTAACCAACACATCTTCAATCAACCCATCAGGATATGCATTAGTTCGGTCAGCTAATTGAATAATTATCCCAGTTTCTTTTAACGGACCTAGATTCAGAGGCATAAATAGACTTTGGCATCACATTAATTGATGCCCCTAAATCCAACATGGCTTCTAATCAAAGTATTTCCTATCCTACAGGGGATAGTGAACATACCTGGGTCCCCACACTTCGGTGGGAGTTCCTTTGTAGACCGCTGACACATTCTCTCCAACAATGACTCTTTCATCTCCCCTTAACCTTCGATTGACACACAGGTCCCTCAAGAATTTTGCATATTTCGGCACTTGTTTGATTGCGTCTAACAGAGGAATGTTGATCTCTACCTTGCGAACACCTCCAAGATCTCTTCTCTTTGTCCTGTTTTTCGGTTTTCCAACCTGTAGGAAAAGGCGGCGGGTTAGTTTTAACTGTAATGACTGGGTCCGAAAGTACCTTTGGATTCGTGCCATTGCTGTCCTCCTTCTCAATCATTTTCAATCTTCTCTTCATCTTTGTCCTTTGGAACTGTGAGTTCGGCCCTGAATCTCCTTCCCGCTCCTCAGGGTCATCGCACTTACGTTTTCGGGTTCACTTCAGGTTGAGATGGCAGCTTACCTTGGATTTGGGACTCCAAACGGTTGATTGTTATGGCCATTTGATCCATCCGATTATGCATTGATTGCATCTGGCTCATTTGATTCCTTATTTGTGTAGGTCCGTCTTTTGTTGATTGCAATATCAATTGTTTCATCATCTCCTCCAAAGATGGACTAGAGCTGGTGGCGGAGGTGGTCGTGGTTGGTACTGCTGCTGGTACCCTTGTTGCCTATTTGGCACAAAGTTAGACTGCCTGTTCCCTCCATAACTGAGGTTGGGATGGTCCCTCCAACCGGGTTGTAGGTACTGGAATATGGGTCATAGGGCTTTCTTGGCGCGGGCGCGTGGCCAGCCATGTTCACATGTCTATTTTCTTCTTGAATCATTGGGCACATCTCCGCGGAATGACCCATACCAGTGCAAATCCCACACACTTGGCTTGTGATGCATTTCCTACAGCCAGTTGTCGCACGAAGGATGTCAATTCAGAGATTTGTTGCTGAATGGAAGAGGTTTCTACCTCATTCACCCTGCGTATCGGGACATCCTCCCTGTGCCAAACTGTTGCGAATTTTCAGCCATTCCCTCAATTAGCTCCCATGCTGCTCGAGGGGTCTTGTTCACCAATGCCCCACCACTTGCAGCATCAATATGCTCCTGTCTCTGAAGAGCCCCCTCGTAAAAATATTGTATGAGCAACTGCTCACTTATTTGGTGCTGGGGGCACTTGATGCACAACTTCTTGAATCGCTCCCAGTAATCGTAGAGTGACTCCCCTGAGTGCTGCTTGATACCACAGATCTCCTTTCTTAGACTCGCCTCGAGACGCGGGAAAATATTTGTCTAGAAACTTTTTCTTCAACTGGTCCCAGTGGTGATACTGCCTGGTGGCAGGTAGTATAGCCAATCCTTTGCAGAGTCCTTCAAGGAGAAGGGGAATGCCCTCATTTTTATTTGTTCTTCTGTGATGCCTGGGGGCTTCATACTGTTGCACACGACATCAAACTCCTGCAGGTGTTTATAGGGCTCCTCACCTGGTAAACCATGGAAAGAAGGTAAAAGATGAATTAGCCCAGATTTCAATTCAAATGGAGTGTTATCACTCAAACTAGGGAAAGTAATGCATAAAGGCTGCTGATTTAAATCAGCCAACTCCCTTAATGTGCGTGCGTTAGCCATATTGACTTCTTCTTGCTCTGAGTCACTAGAAGTGTCACCAAACGAATCTGTTGGGTCAACTTCAGGCTCAAGTCTCTGAGATGCAGCACTTGAGTGCTCTTCTGAGTTGTCTGGTTTCTTTCCTTGTTCTACGCGCAGTCTTCTCTACCTCAGGGTCGAAAATTAATTCACCTGTACGAGAAGAACGAGGCATACACTGAAAAGCACCAGAAAATAAACAAAAATGAACTTAAAAAGAAACAAATAATGACACCAGTCCCCGGCAACGGCGCCAAAAATTGACAGGTGTCGAACCTGTGCAATAATAAAAATAAACCTAATTGCCAATTAAAATAGCCAAAACCCGATTCCAAGTACTGGAGCAGGGACTCTAGGTGTGCAATGGGTTACTTGATTCACCCTGTTCCCGAAGAGTTTGCTTAATCCGATATACCTGAATGGGATGACCTTTTTTACAAATAATTATGAACTTGTAACAGGGCAAGTAGGGTCGTATCCTCAGGGATTGGGGTATTGTCTCTTTAGAAATCCAAAAATAACATAGGGGGTGTTTTTGGGGTAACGATGATAATCAAAGAAATTCAAATGAAACAAATAAAAACAAATAACTAACTAGAAATTCAAAGGAAATAAATTCACTAGAAATTTAAATAAAAGAAATTCAAATAAAAATAAAAATGGATAGCTAACTAGAAATTAAATAACAATTCCCTAAAATTAGAGTAACAGTAATTAAAGGTCTAGCCAAGAAATAATTTCAAATGGTTCACCTAATTGATCATCGATGCACAAGCAATTCTAATTATTTATTAATAAATAGGTTATAACTGCCAAGCAAGCGATGACAGTCAACCCCTCCTTACTGTGTCTGTGATTAAGGTACGCCCGTTAACCACTACTCTAATTGAGAAATAATTCTAGGTACGCCGTAAGATTTAATTCCCCAATTGCCTTTACGTATTAGAGGAGTTCTATTCTAACCAAATAATGCACTACTAGGGTTATTTCAGATTAGCCCGCGTATCCCCCTGACACAAACCTAATTGTGCTAGTTGTCACTATTTTAAGACAATTAAACAATTACGGATTTAAATGCCCTAATTGACAATAGATTACCAAATTAAATAATTATCCGGATCCAAGACAATCAATTAATTAAGTAGTCATAAGCATTGCAATCAAGAAATACGCGAAATACCAATGAATAAAGGGAAAGATAAAATTAAATCGATCTTACAATTTTTAGACGAACCAAAACCTCCGTTTGTTCCTTGACTAGAGTGAAGAGATTAGTTCATAATTGACGCTAAACGCCCACACGAAAATTAAAGAGAAAGTCGCGGCCATTATCCTTGGAACTTGGGTAAATTCAATGTGTCCGAATATTAAACCGATAGCAAGGCCACAAAGGTGATTGATTGTTTCACCTTGTCTGACATATGAAGAAGGAAAAGAACTACTCAAAGCACCAAAGGAAGAAAAGTCAAAATTCCCCAATTCCTTCCTCCTGACATGCGTGGGAATTGAAGCTATGCAAAAAGCTAATCAAAGAAGAAAAGTCAATAAAGCAACTCCAGAGCTAGTGCTCATTCTCTGCTATTTCTAAATTCTAGTTTTCTAACTAATCTCATGCCTTTCTTTTTGTTCGGCAGCCTCTAGGGAAAAAGAAGATTCAGCCGTCCTTTCCTCTTCAACAATTACCAAAATGGGCAAAAGTTTTCATTTGCCAATAATGCCCCTGGGATAAGCTCTGTTGTTTGGACTCCTTTCCTGTCAAATTGACACTTGTTATCATATTTTCGTTCTACTCCTTGAAATAAGTGCAAAATACCAAAAGTGAGTAGAATCTAACAATTAATCCACATCGAGTCCGGTAATAGGAGAAATTAATAATAAAATAAATAATAAAACTGCACCCTATCAGAACTATAAGGGTTGAATATATCATTCATTATATTTTGAAATTCTGAAGGTGCATTTTTAATTCAAATGGCATTACCTTCCATTCATAATGGTCAAAGGGTGTTGTGAATGCTGTCTTATATCTATTTTCAGGAGCTATTATTATTTGCCAATATCCTGATTTTAAATCAAATTTTGAAATATCTTTGCATTATATAATCTATTCAATAAATCCTTTTTATTTGGAATTGGATATCTTATCCATTGTAACACTTTATTCACAAAGATTCTAATGATTTTACCAAGTTTTGAAGGTGTTATTAATCCTTTATCCAGTAATGTTTGTATTTCTTTCTTACAAAATTCTAATAATTCAGTATTCATTTGTATAGGTCTAGCTTTTGTTGGAATATGTTCCTCATTAAAATCCTTTTCATAAGATAAATTTATTATATGTTATTTTCTATCCCAAAAGGCATTCAGGATATCTGCACAAACTTCTTTTTTAATTAATTCTTCTAATTCTGAAATTCTTTTTTGTATTTTTATCTCTTTCAATTGTTCTTTAATTTTTAAATAAGATTTTCTTCTTTTATATAATTTATATGTTGTTTAACTTTAGTAATAGTATTTATTGTTTTATAAATAGAAGATGATTGTAATATTTGTAATTCTCTTTGTCTAATTGGAGTTAAAAATTTAAAAGTAATAGTTTTTCCCATAATATTAGTAGAGATTCCTTCATATCCTACAAAAAATGGATATATTTGAATTAAAAAAGGTGTTCCTAATATTATATCATTACTTATATGTTTTACAATTAAAAATTATGTCTAAGACAATAGTTATCATTACATATAACCCTTTTGTAAATTTATATTTTACTTGTAAATTTTCTCCATTTGCTGCCATTAGTGTTTCATTTGTTCTTTCACAGTATTTAGTAGGAATTATTTCTTCTTTTATACAGCTTGAATCTGCTCCACTATCTAATAAGGCTACACATGTTTTTTTAAAATCTTCTACCATTATTGTAACTAAAGCATACCACTTTTGAAATGTCATTTTTTCTATTACAATTAAATATTGTTGTTCATTTACTGGTTTTTCTGGAATAATTATTTCTTCTATAATTAATGTTTTTGAAGTAGAAGGTTGATCTTTTTTATTTTCTATTAATGTCATTTTAGCTTCTATTTCTAAATCTTTAGTTTTTAATTCTATAATTTCTTGTTGTAATTGTTTTACTTGAATCTTTAAACTATTAATTACTGTTTGAAGATCTTTAGTAGTTTCTTTTTTCATACTATTTATATTAGGATATTTATCTATTAATTTTGAAATACTAAATGGTTCAATTATTTTTGGCATCTTGTCTTCTTGTATGATTAAACTTTTTAATCTTTCCAAATATTCTTTTTTAGCTAGAGGATCATCAATTTTTTCTATTATATCTAATAAAAATTCTTTATCTTCCTTTTTTTTAATTACATTTATGTATTTTGGATTTGTAATTATATTTATATATTTTGGATTACTTGAACAATTACAATCTTCTTCACTTTCTGAACTACTTACATCATATCATTGTAATAATCATCTTCTGTACTTTATTCTTTTTCATTTATTAATAAATTTATTAATTTATCATGGTCAACATAATAAAGTGGAATATTTTTTTCAACAAGTGGAATAGGGATAATTTCAGAAACATCCCTTGAGGTTTCATGAAATATCACCTAGCTCCCCTAAACTTTTCAAAATCTCACTTAGCACCCTTGAAATGATAGTAGGGCCATATACTAATATCAAAGTTGATGAATTATCAATAACACCCTCATATTTAAATTTTCTAAACTTGTTTTTCTTTCTCTAAATTTCCTAGTTTTCTTTAACAATGTCTATACACACATATATATATATATTTATATATATGTATGTATAATTGAATTGCAAATGTCAATGAAATATTCAATACATTTGGAGAAGAATAGCTACAGGTTTTTTTTCCCCTTTTTTGGTGTTTCACAACTTTATTTATTTATTTATTTATTCCTATTCATGTAGAGCGCAAGAGAAATAAAGTAATTGAAACTCCGACAGTTTTTCAAATTCTGACTTTTTCTATAATAAAATTTTCATATTTCACACCCATAAAAGAAAGTCTATCTATTTTGAGTAAATTTTTTTGTATGATATTGAAGTTAAATTTTATCTATTACTAAGTTTTTTTTGCTCAAATGTATGATTTTACATGCTAATTACCTTCAACGCTATGAAGGGTTCTATTTGTAGAAATGGTTTAACAAATAATATTTGTTTTTATTATCTCTTCCTACTGTAGAAGTGACTATTGGTTGTAACATAAAATCTTACCAATTTTTATCTCCTTACTTTTAAGATGGTTCCAATTTAGCACTTTTTTTTCTTGGTTTGTAAAATTTTCATTTTTTTATAGTCTAAGGGTAGTAAAGGCACTAAAATAATCTCTCTCCTCAAACATGAATTTTTAATATTACTTTTGGTTAGAAGGGCTTCCAATGTTACCAAAATGTCAATTCAAGGGGTGCTAAGTGAGATTTTGCAAACCTCAAGGGAGCTATGTGATATTTCATAAAATCTCAAGGGAGGTTTATGAAATTATCCCAGTGGAATATAATGTTAGCATGACTAATGAAGGAAAAAGAGGACATATCAAGATAAAGTCCAGTTACCAATAACAGATCCGAGCATAGAAAATGAAAGGAAGTATTGTATCAATATTAGTTCAATAATAACCACAAGCAAAATACAATTAGGCGTTGGATTGGGGGGAAGAGAGTGAGGAAATCATGCTCATGCATCTTCCTTTACTTAACTTTTAACTCATACATATTATCTTGAAACCCATCAAAAAAAGCATCAATCTTATCAAAATTTTTGCAATACCCATAAAACAAAAATCAAGCTTCTTTGAACGCACAACAATAGCAAAACGCTTAATAATCAGGCAAACTAGTTAAAGAAATCGCAAGAAATGGCCGTAGAATTCCTTAATTAATTTTTTTCAATCATTACCAATCATGTAATCAATTAGTTAAAAACATATTCAAAAAATGTATCAGTCAAAAATATATTCACAATTGACTATATCTTGGGAGTTTTCAATAAAAAGCACCTTCTGGATCAAAATTTTGTTTTAAATTATGACAAACCTCAAATACAGATGGCAAGATAAGTTTCAAACAACCAATAATCTCTTCCTCCAATTAAAGCCGGAACATTATTAATTCTCTAAACCTGATTAACAAAACCATGCTTTTTACTCCAAATTTCGCCTTCTATTTGCAATCAATGTCAATTCGCCAATCAAGAACTCTCAACTCCACAACACCAGAAACCAAAAAAAAAAACTCAACACTTTGACAAAATGAGAAGGAATCTAAGATTAAAAGGTGCATATTAGTGAAACCAACAAAAAAAAACAAAACCAAATAAGCTAAACAGCTGCCACAAATTATTCTAAAATCAATTAACTCTTGACGCAAGCCCACCAACAAACCTAATTATAAACTGCAAATATAACCAAAATTCCCAAAGGAATTTACCTGAATGTTGCTACGATTACTGATGGTGATTTATTCTTGCAAAACTCCAAAGAAGATGACAGAGTGAGAACAAGGAAGCGAAGGTCTTAGAGAAGTGCAAAGCTATATTTGTAGGAAAGAGTTTCTAAGGTACTTTGAAAATGGCCTATGAATGGTGAATATATTATCAGTAACAACTAGTTATTCGCACAAGCATTTTTATTTCTAACATTTTTTTCTCTTAAACAAATGTGAATATTGATTTCAAATGGCATTTTTTCTCTTAAATGAATATTGATTTCAAATATTGTTGTGAAACTAAAAAAATAAACTGAGAATAGAGTAGAATGGATACAAGCAAATAGTGAAAAATATTTCTATTATTTACTTGTATATTCAATAGTCCTAATGTTGCAAATGAGGTTGGTGATGCCCCTATTTATAGGTGATACAAGGCCAAATGTACATGTAATATAAAAATATGAATTTAGTACTTCAATTATATAAATTAAGTAGTACTATAATGAACTATTGAACTAAAAAAATATGCATCAATATACCAATGAAACCTTGTAGGGAATGAATATTTCAATGTATAACTTGAGAAGATAAGTAAGCATCCCTGCTTATCACTTATTAATTTCACAATACTGCCCTTCGATGTTCATTACACAAAGAATATATTTTGTTAACACCTTACTAAAAAAAGTCAATGAAAAAAAACCCTAATGAAGAAAAAAGAGTACACTATCTTTGTGTATCAATATTGCATATAACTCCCCTTGTTGTAAATATCATTTGAGATTTTTAATCCGTCACATACCAATCTTTCTTGCTAATTTCTCAAATATTGTAGTCACCAATGCCTTTACATATAAGTTTGCTAGATTATCATTTAATCGGATTCGTTGCACATTTATTTCACCAATCTTTTGCACATTATGAGTAAAGAAAATTTTGGCGAAATATATTTCATACTCTTTTTAATTGAACTATTCAAGTTGCATTATCTTCATATAATGTAGTTAAAGGATTTTCTTTCTCAGAGGATTACCATAATTCTTCTGAATATAGTGGGTCATTAATGATAACCAAACACATTCTCGACTAGTCTCATAGCATATTCTCGAGTAGCCTCACAAATTGAAATTATTTCAGCATGATTCAAAAAAGTAGCACTTGATTACTTTGAATATGACCACGAAATAGTTGTACCACTACATGTAAATAGATAGCCAATTTGAAATCTTGCTTTATGTGAATTAGATAAATACCCAACAACAACATAACCAAACAATTCATGTCAAGATTTATTTAAATAAAAAAAACTAAGATTAATTATTCATTGGAGATAGCAAAAAATATCCACTCGCAGTCTAAGAAAATCCTCAATAGGATCAAGTGACCGAATGGCCATTAAAGTATTTAATGGATATATTTTATCTATATAGAACCGTTTTAATACCTCCTCGGTATAAGTAGTTTAGCGGACAAAAATTTTGCTTTTCAAATGCTCAATTTATAAATCAAGGCAAAGTTTAGTCTTCCAATGTCTTTGATCTCAAATTCAATCTTTAAGTATTCAACAACCTTTTAGGACTCTTTAAGCGTTCCAATCACATTGAAATCATCAACATGTATAATGCAAATACCCATTTATATTCAACTGGTTTTACACCCTTTAGGTACTTTAGACAATAGATTCAAAGGGTTTTCATTGTGCCATTGAATTCAATGATGATGAAATCACACCATTCCCTTTTGGCCAATCATTTACTAGATAGATCACCTATCAATATGTCACGATGTCTAATTGTAAATGGTGATTCATCCTCAACATAGATTTCAATATGAAGGATTGGAAAATGAAAATTATTAAAATTTTAGAAGTATTTATAAATAATCAACCAAATAATAAGAGTAGAGTACATGATAAGAGAGAAATTAAAAAAAAGATAACTATGAGTTAATTGATAAAAGATAGCACAAATAGTGTAAACATGTATGATGTATGATATTGACGTATTAAATGAAATTTACTATAAATAATTAAAAGTTATCCAATTTTTAGAATAACATGAAAGTATCCATTCAACAGCCTATCAAAATGGGAACTAAATAGTAAATTGTTGTAGATAAGGCATATGATTTATAATCTGTCCAAAAATAAAATAGCCTTAAAAGTTTAACTATTACAAAAAAAACACTTAAAACCTACTCAAATCAGATATTAAACACAATAACTTCGAAAATGAAGGAAAGATGCTGGTGGAAAAAAGACGAGATTGATTCTTGTTAAGAAAAATAAAACAATTAAAGCTGATAGTATAAAGTGTGAAATATGTACATGTCGCAAAAATATAGGGCTTCACTTGGTAGATTGTGAGAATAATCACATCAGCAACTTACTATATATAGAAATAATCAATTGAAAAATGGGATTGGTTTTTGTTGACAAAAATTGGGTGGAAAAAAAGGACATGAAAAAATTGAGTGGAAAAAGAATGGATTGATGATTTTTGACAAAAATAAACACTTAAAAGTTTATTATTACTAAAAATAAAATATTTAAAACTTGACCAAGTTAAATATTAGACATATTGAGTATGGAAATTAAGAAAAAAGAAGTTGGTGCAAAAAAAAAGATGAAACTCGTTCTTGTTAAAAAAAAAGAACTCAAATTAGAAATTATTACCAAAAATAAATCAATTAAAGCTTGTGCACATTAAATATTAAACACAACAATTACTAAAATTAAGGGGAAAAGTTGGTAAAAAAAGAAGGGATTGATTCTTGTTAACAAAAATAAAATATTTAAAGTTGACCAAATAAATTGTGAAATATATGCAGGTGGTAAAAAAGATAGGGCTTCCACTTGGCACAATGTGAGAACAACCAAGAAAATAACTTACCATATAGAAAACTAAACAACAAATTACTATATGATATAATGATATCTATGATATGATATGATTGATTAATTGAAATTTATCAAAAATGCTTTGAATTTTAGATAGAATGAAAATTATTTAAATTTCAGCAATAGTAAATATAAATCAAACCAAATAATAATGATAGAAAAGAGTTAAAAAATAGAAAAATTATGAGGTGATTGACACAAAAGATTTAGAAGGGCATAATTAATACAAACTTACATAAAATAAGAAATTGATTGAAAGTTGCTATAGTGTCAAATAAGTGAAAAAGGAAAAAAAGAATAAGTAGGTGAAAACATAAAGATATAATTGATTGTTCATAGAAACAAAAACATTTAAGCATTAAAAGTTGCAATACACAAGAAAATAAAAACAAAAAAGAGAATAAATGGAAATATAAAGATAGAATTGACTGGTACCAAAAATAAAATACTTAAAAGTTACTCAAATAAAAAATTAAATTTACCTGTGTCAAAAAAATAAAGTGTCAACTTGGCAAAAGTTTAGAGTAACCAAAGTGGAGCTGAATAGTATTTCATTACACACACACTTACCAAAGTGGAGCTGAATAGTATTTTATTACACACACACACACATTAGAACACTAGGGTAATTATCTATAATTTATGATATTTGTGTTTATTTTGTAGCATGACAAAAAAAAAGAGGGTAAATTAATTAAATCAGTGTAGAAATTTCTAATTTATTTACTTTTAGCTCTCCAACTATATATATAAGGTTAGAACACTAGGGTAATTATCATTAATTTATGATGCTTATGTTTATTTTGTAGTATGAGAAAAAAAGATGGTAATTTAATTGAATCATTGTGGAACTTTCTAATTTGTTTACTTTTGGCTCTCCAACTATATATATATATATATAAATAAATAAGATTAGAATACTAGAGAATACTAGGGTAATTATCTTTCATTTAGGGTGTTTATATTCATCTTGTAGTATGAGAAAAAAAAAGAGGGCAAATTAACTAAATCACTATAGAAATTTTTAATTTGTTTACTTTTAGCTCTCCAACTATATTCAGAATTTGCATTTGATTCTTAGTCTAACTTTTTATTTAAATTTTAAAAGAGAAAATATGTTTCATATTTTGTTCACTTACATTTAGGTTTTAGTTTATTTAATAGCCAAAAAAGTTTAACTGACTAATAACTCTCTTACAAAATTTACAAGATTTTACTTTTGAGAGATGACTTTAGAGTAGGTAGAATCACATCACATATTCAATCCTAAACAAGTCTCATTGGCCAACATGTAAAAAAAATTCCTTGCCTCACTAAAGATGGAATCACTTTCTTTTTTGAACAAAATAAAGTTGGTTAATTAAACATGCACTTTGTGCAAATTACTTAATGTTTTTGTATTCCATGTTGTACAAATAGCTGGCCATTAATTGTAAATTGACTAAGGTATTGGATGACATAACTAATCAAAACTTCAATATTAATTGATAAAAGCATTAAAGCTAAGTTAGACACTCATATATGATGGCTAAAATATGTAATTTCAGAGAATTTAACTAATGTATATCAAGTTTTACACTACGAGAATAAGCATATTGTTATTGTTAGAAGTATAGTATGTATGCTTGCAAAAGTGGGATCACGTAAATTAGCCAATAACGACATAACTTAGGTCAAAAAGAAAAAGTCCATTAGTCTAGTGATTTATTAGCAAAGGTAGTCTGGAAATATGAGGCTGAGGTGCTTAGTCTTGTTATTTTCATTCTCTCTTGTTTTATGTTGTTTTGTTTAGTTTTATTTACTTGCATCGACTAATATTCTAAATAATAAAGAGGTTTAATTAAGTAATTAGATTAATATTCTTGAGGAGGGTTGAGTTAGGTGGTAAGATGGGAGGGATTATAAGTAGCCAAAATCTCCTACTTATAAAAATAAATAAATAAATGAATAAAATAAACAAAGTGAATTAATATTTCCTTTGACATTGACAATTGAAGTCAACTCATACTCATATATGACTAGTGGACTTATAGTAAGAAAAAAAGAGCTAAGTGAAATTCACATCAAGTTTTTGGCGTTGTTTTCAAGAGAGAATCTAATTAATACTAACACTAATAACACAATTTATTATATTAGGCACTTTATATTTGTTTCTTATTTTTAAAGTGTGCAGTTGTGGTAAATTTTATTTGGTGTCTTTCGCTTGTTCGCATTTCTATTTCTCAATGCATTTTTTGTTCTTCTTGAATAATTGTATTTTGAGCAAGTAATAGAGGAAATTTTGGGACTTGAAGAAGGACACTGAAGGAAGCGAAGAAGGAATAAGAGAAGAAAGTGCAAAAATGGATTCATACTACTTCCAAAGCACCAATGAGAGAGGTACTAAAGAAAACCCTTAGGTATGAACGAAAATGAATTGCATGGCTATGTTAAATGTTAAATTGAACAAACTAATGCATATTGATTGAACAAAGTAGAAACTTTTATGATGTTTCTTCCAATTATATAACTTCTGCTTTGGCTAGAAGATATTTTGCTGCTTATGAATGTATGCAAACACACTATATGGATAACTTCAATGAATTCCAACAATACAATTCTAATTTTGATCAGTTTAATACTAGTTGGATGAATTATCTCAACATCAAGTAGGGAAATCAATGTATTAGGTTAACTTTAATACTTATCTTGTTTTCCAATTCAAATTTATACAAAATGAAGTAAAGTCATCTTATGAATCATTGAGATGTTGACCAATGTGACCGTTGAAAATTTTAATGAAATGATAGATTTGTGAGAGTTATTGAGAGAATTGACCAATTGGTTGATTATACTAGGAGTACAAAATTTTAATTAGGTTAATTATTCAATTCAGTGAGTGCTTGGAATCTAGATTATCTATCTAGTGAATTTGAAAACAGCCTTGTAAAGCGTTGCAAAATTATCATATTTTAAGAGGAAGATGAGTGTAACATAAATTAGAAGACAATGTGACTTTAAAGTCGAACAAAAATGATTCATTTTTAATTATGGATGTAGTTCTAAAGCGTCATAGATAAAGCCATTTCTGTGGGGTCCTTTCAGTGAATTATCAATTGCCGCAAGCAAAAAAGTGATATCTATATAGAACTCGAGATATGTAAAACACTTCAGTCTCTCACTAATTTCAAATATGCAACCCTTGAAACTAAACCAAGTCTTGAGCAATTGAGGTTGTTAGATACTTCATGATTTTCCTCTTTGTAAGATAGCGACAATATTGGATGGACGAGGTAACTAATACAAAGCTAAGAGCCAAGAATTCGAACTACGTTGTTGTGAGAACCCGAAAATTTTCACATTTTTCAAGTATTATTTTATTTCTGTGCCAATATTTTATACTGTCCTTTGAAAATATTAAATGTTTTGTACATTTTACAAGTAAGTACAATTTTTAAATCATTTTCCTAGTATAAGTTAGTATACATAACTTGAAGTGCATTTGTTAGATGTGGGGCCCGCTAGTGCGATATAATTTTTGCCGATTAGGTGCTAAACTATTAAGTGACATTATTTTCCAAGGTGCTAGGAGATGATTAGAGGGTAATTAGGTAGACTAATCATTGGAAGGTAGAAGATAAGTTTAGAAACTTCAAGAGGCCACATGTCATGTTTTCATTGGTGGTTGGACTTTTGACCAAGAAGATTAACCTTTACCAAAACCCAATTTTTGACCAATTTTCCTTCCATTTTTCCCTTGCCTTGGCCGAACCTCTTGACAAGAAAAACAAGAGAGAGCTCTTCAATTTCCAACTTCAATCCTTGCTCAAATCTTGAGTTTCAACCAACCAAAGTAGAAACTACTCCATACAAGTAATCACCAAGGAGGATTAAAGGCTTTGGTGGAGTTGATTTGGAGGAGGAAGTCTAAGCTACCATTTTTCTTTGAGGTTTCAAGGTAAGGTTGCTAAGAACATCCTTTTTGCTTCCAATAGTTGCAAATTAGTGGTCTATGGTGGCTTGCTAACATGATTAATGGATGATTTTGTGGATTATTGAGGAGTTGGTTAAATTTCTGATTTTATTGGGAATTTTTCTGTTTTATATGATAAGTATTGGCTAGACTTGGATTGATGGCTTAATATTGTATATATTGGGGCTCTTATGTGTGAATTATGGTTAATTGCAGAAATTTCAGTTTGGTATGCACAATTTCGGTTTTAGGGTTTTCAATTAGGGTTTCCAATTTGGGGTTTTATTGTGGATGGTTGTGAAGCTTCAATTGGTTGTATATTAAGGGTGTTTGATAGCTTATAATTTGTGTAAGCAATTGTGGTTGAAAATTGTGAGATTTGTGGTTGGTTGTGGTATGGAAAAGTAAGGAAAATAAGGGGAAATGCTGTCCATTTATTGCCTTGAGTTTGAGTAAATGGAAATGAGATTTGAATGTGATTTTTGTAATGCATTGGACTTATTTTATTTGGCTATGCTTATAAGCTCACTTTTACTTGCACTTATACCATTTCGTTTTAACCATGATGCTTAGCAACCAATACTAGGTTGAACTTCAAATGGTTATTCAATTGTTTTCCAAAACAAAGAGGAGTGGCTTAGGGTTTCCCGGCCACGAAAACCTCTTTTTAACAAGTTAGATTTTGGTGAGAATTCAAGGTATTTGTCTACCTTTTTCACATGATTTTAACCAAGACATTTGTTGCACATTATTTCTTTACATATGTATTAGTTTTGAGCCAAACAAACGTTTTACGAAAAGAGGAAAAATTCTACTGTTCACTATCCGGCCGCATATCCGGCCAACTCTTGGCCGGATTGACAGGGGAAGAAGAAAAAAAAATTTTCAGTTGCTCACTACCTTGAATCCGGCCGGATTCTGACGTGGCACTGTTCCAAATTTCCGATGAAATTTTCTAAAAACTCTTTTGAGTTTAATTTATGTTTGGTTTGGAAAAACTTTTAGTTACTCATTTCCTTTGATCAAAATGTACTCTTTTACTTTTAAAATCATACTTCTACTGTACTAGTTTTATTCGGATTTCTTTGATTCACCCAAATATTTTGATGATAGAACCGTAATGTGTTTACTTGGTTACTCTTAGGGTTTCTTGGTGACTAAAGTTGAGATCCGGAGGGATACTTTGAACGTTATTTTGCTTATTTCGGTGAGTGTTCTATATACAATTTGTTTCTAATGACTATGTGAACTATTGTGACTATTTGGATTGTTATTTTAATACGTGATTGAAGTAGGTTATGTTTCCAATATTTTCAGAAATGATTTTTGCTAGGCGAGTGTGTACTTTATCGTACTCGACCTAAATGAACGTGAACTTTCAATGATTGAATGATTAAATGTTACTTGTGCATGAATGTAAGCCTTCTGGCTGAACTGGGCCCTTGCCCTTTGTTACTAGTCGACTCGAGCCAGAAGCGGATTCGGTCGGGCGATTAGTGACCCTGGGTGAATGTTTGGTATACTCGAGTATGACCACGAAGTTGGCGGAGATTGGGGAATGAAATGAATGAATGAACGACAAGGAAATGAAGGAGTTTTCACTTACAAACAATGTTTTAATGATCGGGAGAAATAAGGAAAATATTAGGCGAATGAATGAACGAACGAACGAATAGCTCCTCGTGAGCATGTATCCTTTTAATGAATGTGTTACTATCGCTTTCATTTTGTAAATGTTTTCTAAATTACTTGCTAATTGCTGATAAACGTCCTTGTCTAATTATGTGTTTGAGTATATAGAACCTCGCTGGGCTTTTCATACCACGCCTTTTGTTTTCCTTACAGGGGTTGCAAGTATGGGCGAGAGATCTGTATAGAATAGAATAGTCTAGTTTTTGGTTTTGCATTGTTTTGTTTTGGCTTTTATTCTCGCTCTAGTGCTTGGTTAGGGGTGGATTGTTTTGAGAATGTATAGCTTTGTTATTTGGGACTGTATATTTGTGTAAGATTGGAATGAATGTAAATACATGTTTCCATTTTGGGATTTAAAATTCTTTCTCCTCGAGGTTTATCTTATTTTGTTCGGAGAGAGTGAACGAGTCCTGGTGAGAGTTGGGCAGGCGGTCCGCCGAACCCTTTGGTTCGCTTTAGGGTAAGGTGGGGCTGTCACAGTTGTGATGAGCTATCATAACCTAAAATAGTGGATTACCCTATGAAGAAGTCTCATTGAATAAGAAAGTATAGTCAAACTAATAACTGTAAAAAAACTTAATAGGAGACACACCAATATTTTTAGTTTATGATGTTTGCATGGTTTTGATTTTCTTTATTTCTTTTAGGGAAACTTGGGTTTAAGTTTTTTTTTTTTTTGCAAAGAAATGTTGAAGAAGGAATAAAGTATCTCAAAGAAATTTACAAAAACAAATTGTGGCTATGAAGGACCATTCTCTTCACCTTTATTTGTTTTGTTTATGTTTATGATTTAAAGCTAGACTTAAAGTACTTTTCTTCCTTATTTGAGCAATTTATGTGTGCTAAGTGATGAAGTTTTTGTCGCTAAATTGCTTAATTTTTAATTATTGTAGCTAGTTGTGAGGACCTGAAAATTCATTACCTATGTGTTTTGTTAGTGTAACTTACTTGTCTTGAATTTATGATTGATTTAATGGTTGAGTCATCATTTTCATCCTTTTGCTTTATTTAATTTGGTGTATGTCGAGTTTCATAGTGCATTGTGCTAGTGTGACCAACTAGTGAGGTGTGTATAATAAATTTGATGAATTAGAGGGAGTTTTGTGCAAAAGGAATTCTGAGACAAAAGGTGCTAAGAGTTAATTGAAGAAACACTAGATATTTTGGTGGATTAGAGACAATTGGATAGAGATAACTTGATTTTTGTTCACCTGTCACTTATCCATGAAACCTTGACTAAGATCTTTGACCAAGATTAATTCTTATCTTGGCCACTTGTCAAACCACTTACAACATCTTGACCACACACGTTTTATTATTATCTAACCAATCTTTCATTTTATCACCATTTTTCTTCTTTCTTGCTTAGTTTGGACGAAAATTTATAGAGAAAAGAGGAAGAGAAAACCAACTCAATTTCAAGCCTTGATTCTTGTTTATTTGGTGAGAAAACAAAAGAAAAACCCTAATCTACTCCGTAGAACTTTGAATCAGGCTTGGAGGCAAACTGTTAGTGAAGTTTTTGGAGGAAGAAAGCCTAGCATCTTTCTTGATTTGCTTGCCATCCTTGACTTTGGAGGTAAAGAGGTAAACTTTGCTAGGAAACCAATCTTTCTTGATGTTTACATGATGATCTACGAGAGTACTTGAAGAACTACTAGATTTTCTTTGATGTATGATGATCTACTAGATTTAATTGATGATCTACTAAGTTTTTCTACTAGCTTTTGAGTTTGCTTGATGTATGTTGGTCTAGGGATGAGAAAGAAGGATTTCTAATGAAGGTTTCATGTTGTTTTCAAGTTATATTGTCAATTTTCTACATGAAGTGCATAGTCCAGGTTCAAGTTATATATGTGTGATTTTGATGATTTTTCTTACCAAGAATATATACCATGTGACACATGCTATATTAGTTATATTTATTATGTTTTTGGCCATGCGGATAAAATTAAAACTTGGAACTTAGATGGAGGAATTGGGATTAAGTGAGGCTAAATTGTGCTTGGTTGGCTGATTGAGCGAGGGAGGACTTGTGTTTTTATGTTAGCGGTACTTTTGCTTTACTTTTGCACTTACTCTTGCTCAGGAGACTTGGTTAAAACTTTGCTTTTCATATGCATGTTGATTTTGAGTTTTTAATACCGAGTTTTGGTGAAATAAATCTTGTTCTTTTGAGTTTTGGATATGTGACAGCTCATATGTGGATTCTTACCTGACAGTACATGTTACTTGCTAGGGTTAGCTGAGAGGGCGAGAGAGAATATTAGTTTTATTGATAGAATTTTTATGTTAATTTTGACATCTTTTTGCTCAAGATACTTACAAAGACTTTGATCTTTACATAAATGTTGGTTTTGAACCAAAATAAAGAGGAACACGAGGAGGAAAAGGAGTTTTCTCCAAAATGCTTTATTGCTCAAAATTTCCAGCTTTGCATTTAAGAGTCTTGTCTCGTTTTCTCCAAATGTCTTGACTATAATCAATGTTTTTGTGCTCCATATGATCCTTGAAACATTTTTTTAGCATGCACGTGGTTTTACCCTTTGATTTGAACAAGAAAACTTTGTCCTTTTGGAAGTTATACTGGGGTTAAACCTGCAAATTACTGTGTTTGCTAAGTGAAGGTTACTCATTTATGTTGGTTTTAAGTGGCTAGACTCTTGATGTATGATATAACTATAGGACTCGAGAATGACCAAGAGAAAGAACCAGGGTTTGAAGTGGAAAGATTGAGATCAATTGGTGAGTATTTCAACTAAATTTTAGGACCATGTGATTTACTTGATTGATGTTTTATATGACCTGTTGATCAAAATGTGACTTATTTGTCTGAAATTGCCAGATATCTTGACTTATTATTGCAAAGGCGAGTGTGTACTTTACCATATTCGACTTAACTTGACTAAACTCTTAATATCCTATTTACAAATGAAATGATATACATGTGCATGACTTGAAAGTCGGTTGGAGATGGAAAGATTGACATCAATTGGTGAGTGTTCCAACTAAATTTTAGGACCATGTGATTTACTTGATTGATGTTTTATGTGACATGTTGAATCAAAATGTAACTTATTGCCTGAAATTGCCAGATATCTTGACTTATTATGACAAAGACGAGTGTGTACTTTACCATACTCAACCTAACTTGACTAAACTCTTATTATCCTATTTACAAATGAAATGATATATCATGCGCATGACTTGAAAGTCGGTTGGAGATGTTAACTTATCGATTATACTTGTTCTTGGGATTTTCAAAACTTTATCGGTTAGTTAGTCAAATCGAGCTAGTAAGGACTTGGTTGAGGCGATTGACGAACCATGAGTCTTGGTTACTTGTTTAATCCACTGGATGCATTCTCTGAAATTGGTATACTCGAATATTACTAACCACTTGTTTGGAGTTGATCGGAAGAAAGGAAAATTGGTGTAAAGCGGTGATCTACGGATATTATTTATTACTGCATTTCAAATGTTAACAGACTCGAAAAACACTGTCGCTAAACTGGCAAGCCAAGAGCCAACTGTATCCTTTGAACTGCAAGTGAAATATTGAACGGGACTGAGTGGCTACACTTGGAATTGATAGGAGCCACCATATCAGTTGTATCAACGTTTGAATCTGAGTGCTCTGCTTAGAATCTGGTAGGAGCCACTGTATCAGTTGTATTAACGTTTGAATTCTGAGTGATCTACCTAGAATCTGACGGGAGCCACCATATCAGTATCCGTATCCTTTTCTTCTGTATTAAATTGTTTATTTGAAAATGTGAACTGTTAATGCCTGCGTTTGTAATTGTTTACTTTCTTCACTTTAAGATTTTGATATATGTGATTGTTATCTTGCCATTTTGATTGCATGTTTTTCTTGAAACCTCACTGGACTTTTAGCTCATTTCATTATTTGTTTTCCTTAATAGGGTGTGGGAATGAGAGAGAGAAGAATAGTAATAGTTTGTAATAGGAGTTTTTGAGCTTGTATTTGGTCGGCACTGTATTATGGTACTAGTTGTTTAGGTTTTTTCTTTTGGCCTTATACTTTGGTTTGTATATTTGGATGATTTGTAGCATGTAAATGTTATATTGAAAGATTTTAGTGCTATTGATTTGGGTTTATAGTGAGTTCTGATGAGAGTTAAGCAGGCGGTCCACTAACCTCTGGGGTACGCTTTTAGGGGAGGTGGGGTCGTCACACTGGTTGCATGATTTTCACTAAAGGAGATCTTGTTTTCCTTAAAAAGTGTATGTATGTTATGTGTTTTCAATTTTGTTTTCATTTGAAATAAATTGGATGAAATGGAAAATGAAAATAGGATGAAATAGGACATAGGGTTTTTTTTATGTGTTTTTAAATTTTTTCCTTTTGTCATTTTAGTTATGAGTTTTAGTCTAGAGAACAAATCTATTCTAGAAGAGTTGCTTCCAGTTTTCACAATACTACTTGATCTATATGAGACATGGGACCAATGATAGGATTATGTTATGATATGAGGAGTCAATCATGCAGTTCGGCAATTGATTGGGAATGAAGGAGAAGAAGAAATTGAGAAGAGGGCAGGGACGAGAGAGAGAATTTAGAAGAGAGAGAAATGAGAGGGAAACAACTGAATTCTGTTATTCTTGTCTGCTGTACATTCATGGGACCCATATTTATTACATTTCCCTTACTCAGCCACTAACCGCCTTACTCACGTCTGAAGCTTATTAATTGGAACGACATCGTTCGGTGACCCTAAATCCCCCAAATTGTTGACCCAATTTCCTACATTCTGACCCAATTACCCGACTCCTAACAATTCCTCCCCCATGACAGCAGACTTGTCCTCAAGTTTGAAACTCAGGAAACTGATTCTCAACGAAGGTCTTATCCTCCCATGAGCTTCATCGTAACTCAAGTGGTTCCATTTGATAAGGAATTGGATGACAGGCCTTTCTTCACGCATGATGACTCTTCGCTTCAAAATAGCCTCTGCTTCAATGGACATGATCACTTCGTCCAACTCTAGTTTAGGAGAGCTATTTTGTAGTGGTCCGCTTCTTTTTGAGCAGAGAAACGTGGAACACAGGATGAATTTTGCATCTGCTGGTAGTTTAAACTTGTAGCTATGCTCCCACTTTCTCCTCTATCTGGAATGGTCCATAGTACTTGGCTGCCAACTTGAGACATTTCCTTACAGCTACAGTCTGCTGTCTATACGGTTGCAGCTTCAAGAACACCCAATCTCCTTCAGAAAAACTCCTTTCAATTCTGTTTGATCTGCATAGTGCTTCATCCTCTGTTGAGCCTTTGCAAGATGTTCCTTGATGCAACTTGAAACTCTGCTCCTCTCTTGGAGCATATCAGGCACAGTAGGCACAACTGAGTCCAGATAAGGTCCTAGTGGCAAGGGTGTTGGTTTGTACTCAAAAAGGGCTTCAAAAGGTGTCATGTCCAAGCTAGAATGGTAGGTGGTGTTGTACCACCATTCTGCCAATGAAAGCCACTTACTCCATTGTGAGGGCAGTTCTCCAGTCATGCATCTCAGATAGCTTTCTACACATTGATTCAACCTTTCACTCTGGCCGTCAGTTTGGGGATGATAGGATGAAGAATAGTACAGTTCCACCCCCACCAATTTGAAAATCTCCTTCCAGAACACACTAGTGAATACCCTATCTCTATCAGTGATGATAGACTCTGGTAACCCATGCATCCTATAGATATGGTCTAGGAATTGCTGAGCAACCATCTTAGCTGTGAAAGGATGAGTAAGCCTGATGAAGTGTCCAAACTTGGTGAATCTGTCAATCACCACCAGAATAGTATCATATCCTTGGGACTTAGGTAGTTTCTCAATAAAGTCCATAGAAATGTGAAGCCATGCTTGCTTAGGCAAAAGAATTGGCTGTAACAATCCAGGATAAGGAACATGCTCAACTTATTTCTTTTGACAAATGTCACAGTTCTGTACATAGGCTATCACTTCTTGTTTCATTCCAGGCCAATAAAACAAGGACTTGAGCTTCTGCAGCAGTTCCTCTGACCTGAGTGCCCTCCTATGGCTGAATCATGTAAGGTCTGAATCAACTAGCCTCTGATGTTGTTGGCACCACCTACATAGATCTTCCCTGGTACTTTAGAATTCCAATCCAATAAACTGTAATTTGCATGTGAGTTGGGGTCTAAGATTAGTTGGCTTATGATATCTTGGCATTGGGAGTCACCTTCGTAGCTCTTCTGCAAACTCCTCCATCTAGCCAGGCTTAATAGATGTGACAGCTAAGCAGGATCCAAGCTCCTCCTGGTGTGCAGGTTTCATGCCTTCTGGATAAGACATCTGCCACCTGATTGTCAGATCCTTTCTTATATTCTATCTTATAGTCCAACCCCAAGAGCTTAGTCATCCATTTATGTTGAATAGTAGTGTTTAGCTTCTGGTCCAAGAGGTACTTCAGTGATTGGTGATCTGTTCTTTATAATGAAGTGATTTCCCACGAGGTAATGCCTCCATTTGGTGACAGCCATTAACTAAGGCTAAGAGCTCCTTTTCATAAACTGAGAGTCCCAAGTTCTTAACTGAAAGTGCCTTACTCAGAAAGGCAATGGGATGTCCTTCTTGCATTAAAACAGCTCCAATTCCACCCCCACTAGCATCTGTCTCCACAACAAAAGGCTTTTTAAAATCTGGCAACTGAAGGACTGGAGCTGAACACATCAACTTCTTTAAGTGTTCAAAGGAATTCCTGAGCTTGATTGTTCCATCTGAAGGTGTCCTTCTTCAACAACCTCAGTGAGTGGTTTACACACAAGACCATAGTGTTTGACAAATCTCCTATAATAACCTGTAAGCCTCAGAAATCCCCTCAATTCCTTTACTGAGTGAGGTACAGGCCCATTGGAGGATGCTACTGACTTTTGAATAGTCCATGCTGACACCTTTATTTGTGATGGTATGCCCCAAATAGTCAACCTTCTTCTGAGCAAATGCACACTTAGATTTCTTCACATAGAGCTGATGCTTCCTCAGAATCTCAAATACAGTTCTTAAGTGTTGGACATGAGCATCCATAGTAGGACTATACACCAGAATGTCGTCAAAGAAGACCAATACAAATTTCCTTAGACAAGGTTGAAATACCTGATTCATCAGTGACTGGAAGGTTGCTGGAGCATTAATGAGTCCAAAAGGCATGACCAAGAATTCAAAATGTCCACAGTGAATTTGGAAAGCTGTCTTGAAGCTGTCCTGAGACTTAACTCTGATCTGATGGTACCCTGCTGAGAGGTCCAGTTTGGTTTTATAGACAGAACCAACTAGCTCATCCAGCAATTCATCTACATTTGGTATTGGGAAACCTGTCTTTGATGGTCATTTCATTCAACTTTCTGTAATCTACACAGAAATGCCAAGTTCTCTCTTTCTTCTTAACTAACAACACAGGGGAGGCAAAAAAGCTGTTGCTGTACTTGACTATACCCTTTTGAAGCATTTCTGCCACCTGTTTCTCTATATCCTCCTTGTGATAGTGAGAAAACCTGTAAGGCTTCAGTTGGAAAGGTTGTACCTCTGGTTTGAGATGAATCTCATGATCAACACTTTTGCTAGGGGGTAGTGAGCTTGGAGTTTGGAACACATCATCATAGTCCTGAAGCAGCTCCATGATTTTTCTGTGGTATAGCTTCTGCCCCTTCTTCTTCTGTTTTATTCTTACAACCCATCGCCATGCACATTTGCCTCTTGTATTCTATGAATGTCCTCAGATCCTTCCCTCTAATGAAATCCATATCACAATCCTCTGCCTGTCCATGCAAGTGAATTTCATTCCCTTCATTGTATAGGGATATCCTGAGTTGTTGAAAATCAAAGGTGATAGGACTGAAGTGTGTCATCCAATCTACCCCTAATATGATATCCCACCCTTCTAACTCTATCACCTTCAAATCAAATCTGAAACTATGTTGATTGATTTTCCAGTGCACATTAGGACATATAACATTGCTGGTCACAGTGGTTCCATTTCCATAATGACAGAGAATGGCTGCACCCATTTGTAATTAATATCCATCCCAATTACCATCTCACTGTTGATATAACTGTCTAAGCTTCCAGTGTCTACTAATATAAAAACTTTCTCCCCATCTAGGGTGCCTGTCAATGTAATTGTTTTTCTTCTCAGAGATTCAGACAATGCATGTAAGGATAGTTCCATAGTTTGCCCTGGATTTCCTGTCTGTTCATCTTGCTCACCAATTGCATCTTCAAAGCAGCATCCTCTTCATCTTCTAATATCATACAGTTCACATGACCTAGCTTACACTGGTGGCCAATGCTGTATTTTTCACCACATTTGAAACACAGTCCTTTACTCCTCCTGAACTGCAGTTCCTGTGCTGAGATCTTTTTCAGTTCTTTAGTGTCCTTTTGCAATCTGTTTACTGAATCTAGGGACCTTTAAGAGTGTTATTGACAGGAATCTTATAGGTGTTGCTGCCTACATTTAATGTGTTTCCCCTTGAAAATCCAAATCTATTCTCCCTAGACTGTTTGGAATTCTCCTTGGAGTTTTTATTTTGTACTTTGAGCGAGTACTCTTGCCACTGAGATAGCTCAAAAGCCTCAGTCAATGTAGCCGGTTTCAGCATTCTAATCATAGGCTTGATCTCCTCTTTTAAGCTACTAATGAAGCTAGAAATGAAATAGTTCTCATCCAAATTCCTATTCTTAATTTGCATTAATGGTTTCAACTCCTCGAATTTTTCCTGATATTCTTCTACACTACCTTCTTGTTGCAATTTGTTAAATTCTTCTATCACATCCTTGCAAATACTGTCTGTGAACCTTTTACATAACAGATCTCCAAATTTTGTCCAACTCAACTCAGGTTTTTCGAGTTTTACACCTTGGAACCACTTATCAGCCTTTCCCATCTAGGTACATTTCTATTATTTCGACCTTCTGATTATCCAGAATCTGATAATTCATAAAGTATTTATCACATTTGCGCAACCACTCCCTAGGATTTTCCCCAGTAAACAGCTGCAAATCTATCTTAGGTGGATTAGGAAGTTGATACTTACCCCAATCTCTTTTGTATACATTCTGTTGTTCTCCTTCAGGTTGCAATCTCTGATGAGCTGGAGGTGTAGGAAGAATTGGCGTCTGATCCACCGTAATTCTTTCCTCTCTATCCGCGATCTTGTCCTTCGCAGGAGTCATCCTTGACAGAAGTGCGTTGAACTTCTGATCCAAGGACTTGCTGAAATTCTGCTCCATTCCTGTCAACAGATCTCCATTCTCTTGTTGTTTTCTTCCAATTCCATTTTTAGATTGTTCTTAAGCTGTTGTTGCTCTAATTGATGGGAAAGCAGAGATTCCATCAATTCTTGGAGCTTGACTTCCTGCTTCTTTACTTGTTCTTCCAGTGATCTGAATCTCATACCCTCCGCCATGGAATTTGCTCGTACTCCAAGGATCTAAGCTCTGATTACCAATTTGTTATGATTTGAGGAGTCAATC
Organism: Coffea humblotiana; assembly: GCA_023065735.1. Lineage (NCBI taxonomy): Eukaryota > Viridiplantae > Streptophyta > Magnoliopsida > Gentianales > Rubiaceae > Coffea > Coffea humblotiana. The sequence goes on along the minus strand of CM041210.1, from coordinate 14,337,135 downwards.
ATGCAGTTCGGCAATTGATTGGGAATGAAGGAGAAGAAGAAATTGAGAAGAGGGCAGGGACGAGAGAGAGAATTTAGAAGAGAGAGAAATGAGAGGAAAACAACTGAATTCTGTTATTCTTATCTGCTGTACATTCGTGGGACCCACATTTATTACATTTCCCTTACTCAGCCACTAATCGCCTTACTCACGTCTGAAACTTATTAATTGGAACAACATCGTTCAGTGACCCTAAATCCCCCAATTGCTGACCCAATTTCCCTACATTCTAATCCAATTACCCGACTCCTAACAGATTAACAATTAGGAGGGCGGACATGGGTCTCATAATATAATTTGGTCTACATGAGACATGGGGTCAATCGTCGGGGAAATAGCTACAACGGATCAAAATTTTTCCTGGATCCAATGCTGAATCCTCATTAAATTGCATCATTAGAATTTACCCAGCTTCTAGTATCTTTAACTAGCGTGCCAGTTCATCCTTCTTGATCTTTTCCCTTCATCCCATGGTCCAAATGGTTCTGACCATCCCTTGACCATTGCCATATTTCTAAAATCTAAAAAATGCCCATTTTACTATCAAATTGAATACTTTACCTCATTTCCTCAATCGAAAAACTTTAGTACAGAATCAACCAAAATACTTAGTAATCTATCACAAAAAATAAAAAGAAAAAAAAATAGTTATAACAAAAAATATGCAAAACATATATCTGTAGCATCTATAGCCTATAGGCCAGCCAAATTATGCTGGATTAGTATCAACTCTTTTGTATAATAATTCATTATATTTATGTTTTGCAATGTTATCCTTTTAATGTTCAATTTCCCACCGGTATTTTTACTGTATGCATTTGGTAAGCCTTAAGTTTCCAATCCTCAATCTTTTAACTCTCATTACTTGGTTTTTACAAGTTTGTAATGACCCGGAAAATATACAAAAAATTGAATAATTTCTCCAATATATATGTATTTGTAAATATACGTGCATACATATTTATGTATGTGTGTGTGTATACACACACTTAAATACATATTTGCATACAAGCGTAGAAATATGCATACACGCATATACACACACACTCTCAAACACGCTAATGAGGTGTTAGAATATGAATTACACTGTGAGAATTTTGCCTTTGTACTCATAAAACTATTGAAATCATCTCACATTACATTTTAATTTTATAATTGCTTGTTTTATATATATTTTTAATTATCATCACGTAATAATCAATGATATGTGCAATTCTACTAAGTTTTCATATGGCCGTAGCAACTTGAAAGTTGCTAATTGAATTAGAAATGCTAAAAGCTCACTATTTGAAGTTGTGAATTCTATGATTATGAAAAATTATAACATATTGAATTAGTTTGGATATTATGAATATAAATATGATTATTTTTATAAATGACCTGTCTAATTGGTGTTCTTCCACATGATCTTCAACTATAGATTTACTCACCAATTTTGACACTCATAATTTTACATTGTGTGCTTTGGTAACCATGCAACTATTTGGGTTTTAGATTCATCTTCTTTTGAGTTATCAAACTAAAATTTTGAGAATACAAAAACATGAGTATTCTCTGTATCGATAGTGCAACGTAGTTTATTGAGAGTATTTTAACCACTGTATGCTCTAGTTAATTAATGTCAGTCCTTGCAAAAAAAAAAAGAAGAAAAAGAACTAATGGTTATGTGCTCAGAAAAATGTTCCTTAATTGCGCCATACAATGCATAAATATAGCACAAACCATAAATGTATACCCACATAGACATCACTTTCTTCCCCTCTCTCTTTCTCTCCATATGGTATATAGTTAGATATTCATGTAAAAACGCATATACAACAGATACAACCTAAGTACATACCATATTCATATTAGAAAGTTTACATGTTAGGGAAATAATGCTCTTCCAATTAATCTTGTTTATATTTTGGATAGACAAAGACGTGAAATAAATATGGTGTACACTAAAGTAAATGATGGTGAAATGATTGCTAAGTTGCAATTTTATTACAATGTACCAAACAATTTTACCCAAAATTTACATGACATTGTTAGAATTCTTGAAATTTTCTTGAATGTGAACAAGAAGATATTGCTTTTATAGGCAACAATAAACACCACATAGTCAATTATCCTTGCTGAGGCACTCCCCAAAATAAGGCGGTGTTATAATTTTGAGCACAGAGGATCATGCATGGCCCGGCATCACACCCTTCCATTTTCTTTTCAATGTAGCATAGCATCCATGTTTTTGCATCTTTTCCATCTGCTGGCATAACAAAATTAGATCCATTACTACTTCTTTTATGACTCTTATCATATGAACCAAAATATTGTGGACAAATTACTGAAGATCTCTAGTGGCTTAAAGTAAGTTACCTCTCACAATCTTGTGGGAATTTTTTTTTTAATTTTTTGAAGTTAAAATCTTGTGGGTTCAAATGTTACCTTTTGAGATGTTTGGCTTGAACTAAATTGATAGTAATTTTTTTTGGGTAAACACCATACATAGGGAATGGATACTAGTTCTAAATTTTTTTTTTTAAAAAAATAAGCATATTTGAAGGAAGGAGGCATGGGATAATAAAATTTAATTTTAAATTAGTCTTGTTCGTTCAATAGTTACCTTGTTGCAATTGTTGTAATTTAAATTATATGGTAAATTGAATACTAATTTTTTTTATAAACACCATGCACGAGGGAGGGACATTAGTCCTAAATTTTATTGAAAAAATAGAAATAGTGGAAGAAGGGGGGCATAGATAGTAAAATTTAAAGTAGAATGACTTCTGTTATATTAAATGATACAATAAGCAATAATATAAATGTCATTATATTATGTTAATTATAGATGGAAATGTCATTAACTTTCAATAATATAAACACAAAAATGTTAAAGGTTTTTAAACTCTAATATCACTCAAACAGTTGGTACGTATTACCACTTTTGTTTTTCATTCACAATCAGTACTCTCATATAAGGTAAATATGCTAAATTTAGTGCTTGATACTAAAATGTGAAAACTTTTAGTATCTTTATAGTCCAAAAGACAAGGGAAAAAACTTAGGTTAAACCATAAGCATTACATATAAACCACATGAAGATAATTCATACTTTACAATAACAAGAACTGGGGGAGCTTTCTGAAATTATCCCTAGTAATATATTGACGTCTTCCTCCAGGTTTTGTCGGCCTCCTTTGTTTCTGTCTTCTCCTCCCCTTCTCTCCCCCTCGCGAGATTTTGCTTTTGTTATTACCCCTAGCTTGACCTAACTCCTCCATCGCTCTCCTCCTGCTTGGCTAGAACAGGAACCATTGTTAATTATACGTGGTAATCAGTTTTTTTTTTAGTTCCTTTTCAACTATGAATCGGAGGTTATTATTAGCACCATGGTTCTCCATTTTTTTTCCTTTTAATTAAGTTGCAGGTGAGCATCCATGGCTCCTGGGAGTAATATGTACTAAATTGGGTTGATCAGTTTGTTGAAGCATTGAAATTTGGGTCATATAATTGAATGCATTTCATTTCCTTTTCTGATAACTCATAAATTTCAATCGCTGATTATTTGTTCTCCTGTGATTGCTTTAGTTTTGTTCAGTAATATATTCCCACACATTTCCTCTTTTGCCTTCCAGGTGTCTGTGTTTTTGCTCAAGCTGCTACATCACCTTGGTAATCCCATTTTCTACTTAAAATGCAATTTATGCTTAAAATTTCCTTACGGCTTCTTCATTGCTATTATAGTCTAGGTTTAGACACTGGAGTTGCCAATTGTCCACTGGTGCTTGATACTCTGCTAATGTTACCTAAGTGGAAATATTGCGACATTGTGTTAGATGTTGAATTTCTCTTAACTATAGTCAGATTTTGACCTCCCAAAAACTATGTTTAATGATGTGAATTTGAATTGTGTAGTGACTATATTGATGTAACATGAGGTAGACAGAGTAAATTAAAATGAAGTTATCAATATGGGAGTTTTTTTTTCAATGACCTATGTTTTTCCCCTCATACTTTGTTATATAATTGGATTTTGGATTTCTTCTCCAAGATTACGAAAGAAAAGTTTGTTTATTTTTGTTGGGAATCTTCCAATTCATTTCCCACTCATAAAGTTAATGGCCTTAGAAAACCAAGTCCTTGGAAAACCAAGTCCTTGTGATGTTCATATGCTAGAAGAGTTCAATGGTCCGGTGGTTGAATTTCATTGGTTCAAAGGTTTTTCTTGCGAAGTATGAAAGTTGATTTCCTTCTCTTTATTATTACTTACATGAATTTCCACTGCACTATTAACATTTAGTAGCCCTTTCAGACACATATAACTTTGAAAATTGGTTATGGGCACCTTAACTAAATTAATGAGTGCCTGAGCTGATCTACTGAGGGATCAATCTGTGTGTGCCTAAGCTTTAATTTTTGTTGTGATTACCTGGTTTGTTTGATGTATAGGCTCCTTGGGAAGATTGATTATTCCAACATGTGGTAACGATATGATTCTATCTGCATATTTGTATATTTGATGGCAAGAATTAGTCTTTCTTGGTGTTTTTATTCAGAAGAAGAACAATGACAAAATCGAAGTTAGAAAAGAGATGGTAACAACAGCCTATGACAAATAAATGTAAATGGCTGATACATAAAACCCTTAAGCTTATGCACTGATTTTGGTTGCAGAACCATTATGAATCTGGTTCGGTAGGTTGAGTTGCTTATCTTCCTCTTTTTTGCACAACGAAAACTGAACTCAATTTTAAACTATACTACAAATGATTGGAACTCTATGTTTTGAAGCTTCTCAGGATAGGAAAAAATAAATTTATGCCTATAGACAAGCTAAGCACTTTGTATCTTGGTTGATAGCAGCTTTAGTAACTTTGAAGAGCAAACGTAATGCACAAATGGAGTAAATAGCCTGACTAAAATAATAGTCATCTGTAGGCATGAATAAGTGAATCAATAATACCAAATTTTGCAAATGTATTACACCCATGTATTCTGTCCTTGAATTTTTTTTTTTTCTTAGAGGTGTGCTTTAGAGCCTAGAGAGTATTGTTTTCCTAGGTTTATACATTTTTCTCTTTGCTTTCTATGGACTAAGCTGATCAATATGAGATTACACATAATTAAAAAGAAAAGCATGTTTGTTGTCTATATATTTGTTTTTACGTCTGACATTGAGGTATGGATATTTGATTTTTAGATGCATATATTTTGATTCGCAATGATGGATTGGATTAATGGCTTAGCATACTATGTTTGCTAGGGGTATATACACTGTGGCCAAATTGACAGTGAAAAATTTCTTTGTCCTGTACTCTTTATTTCATTGAATTTAATTATCTTGTATTCTTATCCAATTGAAGATTTTCTTTTTCAAGAAGCGCAGTTTGACATTAGAAAATCTACTTATACTAACCAGGGCATGATAAGGATACTATCGGAAGCAATGGAAGGGAAGCCATTGCTAATTTTGTCGCAAACATATACAAAGGAGAGTTAAACTTGGATTGCAATGTTAACTTTTCACAGTTTTTTATACTTATGCCTGATTTGGATTTTATAAATACTTAGACTAATAGCAATGAGCATTATTATAAAGTTCAGCCTTTGTAAATTTCCAAGATTAATAGCTGTAAATTGTGTTTATCATTTGAGATGCAACATTATAACTGATTCTCCCTCCTTCCTCCCCATGATTTTCCTTTCGATCTCTTGCTTAAGGGATATATCATAGCATTTTGCTGATGTTATTAAGAGTTTTATGTGGTCATTATGAATAACTATAGAGATTACCTGCTTATTGTTTCTGTCTAACTCCTACAAATTTTCATTTTGAAGCACTAGAATTAGAAAATAATAATATCTACATATTTTTCTAATAACAAATTTGTCTAATTACCTGCTTATTGTTTCTGTCTAACTCCTACAAATTTTCATTTTGAAGCACTAGAATTAGAAAATAATAATATCTACATATTTTGCAATTTTTATAGACTATTATCGCCATTCATTTGTGTGGTTGCCAAAAACTAGAGTTAGTCCAAAAATGAGAAGACCAAAATACAGTGCAGGTGGTTTTAGCTCCTAGAGTGTCTTGCATATTAGAAAAAAATACCAAAAAAGAAAGGAAACCAACATGACTAATTGTCCAAACTAGATGAGTAAGTGTGACAAGGGGGTTTAGGAATCAAAGTGATTATCGAAATATAGTTTTAGGGTGTGAAATGGAATTAATTCTAGCAATTTTTTGTGGGATCAAATCACAACTAGCACCAAATCCAGGGGTGGCTAAGAGTACTATTATTATCATTATTTTTGATGGAAAAAATTAACTCACACTGGAAGGGGGGGAAAAACGCCGAAAACGAGAAATCAATGCACATTGCTTCACTAATCACGACTCTCAACTTACAACCTCCTACATAGTCTCCCCTTTCTGCTGCACGCCTGCCCGTCTACACCCCACAAAATTGCCCGGTGAGTCCCTATTTTTGCTGCAGGAGTTGTTCATATTAGTCTTCTAGCTTATACGTACTCATCTCTTACAGCTTAGCACCTGAATTTGATTGAGAGGAAGTTAACTCAAAGCCAAACTGATGAAAAGCTGTCCTTATTATTGTGCCTAGAAAGTGTTTGATGAAATGTCCATGTTTAGTGCTTCTTCTCCGCCGATAATGCCTACGCCTTCAACTCGTTTCTAAAAAAATAGGATTACATGTAATAAGTTTTTGATATTCAGCAACCCCTGTTAAAAAGTAATCGCAAAAACCCACTTTAAATTGAAACTGGAGGTTTTGATGCACGAATGTGAAAGAAAAAAAAGACAAAATAACTGGTGGGTCAGGTGAAATGGGTGAAAATTTTGGGTTTTTTGGTGGGGAGTAGGGTGAAGTCGGATCGATAAGGGGTTTAGAGATAGGACTGCTTGGAGATTTTTGAATATCTAAAACTTTGTTTTTTCTTGATTTTTATGATAGTACAGAGGTGCATTTTCTGTTTTGGTTTTTCTTTTCAGAGAATTGCAGTGAAGTGAGGAAGATTTTCTCATAGTTCTTGGCGTGCATCCTGATCTCATTTTCATATGGCTGCATTGTCTGCTTCAAAATTGTTTCGCGGTAAGCTTTGCTTTTCTGGTTATTTGTGGCATAGGTTACTATTGTTCGTCGAATGTAATCTTTTTGAAAGTTCCTTATCTGATATGCACTTTTTTCCCCTTGGTTTCTAATGTAGCAATATTGCAGTTTCTGCACAATTTACGTTTCTGTTTTTAATGAAACTGAGATTTAGAAGTTTAAGGGATAACAACTCTTGCATTCATTTATGTTTTTTTTTTGAGAGTGCTTGACCTAGTAAGCAGCCAAGAGTCAATAAAAAAGATCACTGGCCATGGCTGTTGATGTAAAGTAGGATCATCTTGGTGAAAAGATACTTGTGACCTGGTGCAAACAAGGAGAGGGATTTAAAGGAACTCGGTTCTTGATAAAGTTAATGCAAACTGCTGTAAAATTATTTTCATTTTTATCATGTCACATGGATGTTGATCTGTTTATCTTTATTATTGGAAAGGACTTTTTAATTCAGCACAACTAGATAGATTTTATACCCCTGCATACAGAGATGTTCTTGAAAGATCCATCTCCTATTAGCATAGTGTTGGTCAACGACGTAATTGTTGCATATTGGATGATTAATGCATTTAAAAAATTAGAAACAATTGGATCGTTTTCTTGAGAAACTGCTGTGTAAACTAACTTGTATAATGTGACATAAGATTTTGAGTCTTGTTAGTGTTCATTTGCAAAGGGAATAGAATAGTCGTTTTAAGCTTACTCCTCATCTCAAATATGTGGTTATGAAGTTGGAAATCTACCTTAACGGGATGGCAATAACTTTTATAGAGCTATACCTTCATCTAATTAACCCTCCCTCTCTCTCTCTCTCTCTCTCTCTCTCTCTCTCTGTGTCTGGGTGGTAGTTTTTTTTTTATTTTATTTTGCACTGCATGGAGTATAATAATGTACTTTATACACATGGGACATTACTGCATCTAGTGAATTACTTGTGGTTTGACATTTTTAGAGGCTTTGTTTACTTAGATCTGTTATGCCTTGCTCGGTAGGTGCCTTTATTTAAATTGCCCTTAACAGTTAATTTTTGTTGAATCTATTTCGGAATTGGTTTATTTTTTCCTGGTTTGTTTTTTATGTATGTTTATCTGCTATATCTTTGTGAACAACCTCAGCTGGTCGTTCATTGCTTGGGGGCCTGAAGGATCCTAATGGGTCAATAGGAATGTCAAAGGACTTGCTCAGAAGTTATCTATTTTCTCAGGTTAGTTTTCTTCTGGATTAATACATAGCATAAGTTTGTGTAACATTTATTATTATGTTTAGCCTCTAGTTTTCTTTTGGTTGTCTAGACTTTAGGACTAAGCTCTTTTCATTTGGAGTTCATTAGTGCCTTGCCATTAAGATGCCTTAAAGTTACAAGTGTCTTCATCTTCTGTCATCTTTCAGTTTGGAACTGCGCATGTGCATTGCATAAGCATTGGATATGTAGCAGTCAGTTATTTCATTCTAGAAGTGTATATAGCTCAAGGGATGAGAACTATAAAGAAGAACAATGTCTTAAATGAGGTGCTTTCAAATATGATATATAATATGCTGTTCTAATAGTTAAAACTAATACCAAGAAAATTAGGTTCTATGTTAAAGAAAGAACGAGGCTGTGTGTTGTTTGTAATAAACTCAGGACTAGCTTACATCTTTGACATATGGAGAAGCATGGAAAGGACCAACTAGACAGTAGGCACAAGCAACTTATATAGACCTATTAGTTCTGGGATGTTATCTTTTGGCAGCTCTAAGGAGCTGATAACTTGATGCATACGGTTTATATTGGTAGGCAAAAATTGCCATTATTTTTTGCCTTTAATGGATATGTTTATTCAATCACGATTTGTTATTACGTGAAATTAGAACCAGTGTGATATTGTATTTTGTTCTAGGCAATAGGGAATAGGTGAAAATTTTCCCTTTTGACTAATGAACTCCTCTGGACACAATGCTGAATGCTCCTTGTTCAGTTCCACTCATAAGTAAATATTATAGTTAACCACAGGAAACTTTGGTGACTGCATTGCATTCTTCATTCATACGTTTAATACTTTCCCAATCATTTTCCAGTTGATTTGCAGTTGATCTCCTGCAAGTTCTACTACAAACTAACAGCAACTAGTGGATGAATTTTTAATAAATATCTATGTTCAATTTGTCAAGAATTTTAACTAAATTTGCATGCATACTAGTTGAATGGGAAAAAAGGGCTTGATGTCATGATGCATGTCCGTGTGAGTATTTTGAGCTTAATTTGGTTTTACTGCTTTTCTATCATAAAAAATCAAATACTCAAAAGAGTCTCTCTTTGTTCCTCCAGCAACAAAGGACTTTTATACAGATGAGGACCAATCTCAAAGTCGTGGACAACTCAGGGGCAAAAAGGGTAATGTGCATACAGGCTTTAAAAGGAAAAAGAGGAGCCAGATTGGGAGACACGATAGTAGCATCAGTGAAGGAAGCGCAGCCTGGTGGGAAAGTGAAAAAAGGACAAGTTGTTTATGGTGTCGTCGTTCGTGCAGCCATGCAGCGAGGCCGTAGTGATGGGAGTGAAATCAAGTTTGATGATAACGCTGTCGTACTTGTGAATAAGCAAGGAGAACCAATTGGAACCAGAGTCTTTGGCCCCGTTCCACACGAGCTGAGGAAGAAGAAGCATGTTAAGATTCTTAGTCTTGCACAGCATATTGCTTGAGCAGTGGCCTTCTGTAATGCACTTTGTGTATTCTGACTGTTTTTCTTAAGCAGCTGTTGCACCCATTTGTGGAGAAATGGACAGGTTTTTACAAGTTCTCTCTGAGCTTAATTTAGTTACTAGTTAATTCAGATATTCACCACTGAAATGGGAAGTTCCAACATTAATTTCCTTGTTGCCTTCTAGCAAAATCTTAAATGCTTGTTGTCCAGGGATAAAGCTTGAAAGCCCTTCTGGATGAACACTTGCGCAATTACTCCTGCCCTCAAATTTCCAGGTTTGAGATTTTCTCCACTATGCTTTCCAGCACATGATTCAACTTTCCATTGCGCCTTGATACAGAGATCAGTCAAATATGAATCAAATTCGCAAATTCAACCCATCTCCTGCCATTTTTTTTCCGTCGAAATGTATTGCCGCAATGATTCAAACTACTCCCAGTAGATCACATTTGGGTAGATTAGGTCTTTAAGAGGGTATAACACAATTTGAACCATTAAATCTTTGAAAATTGGGTATACCTAAATTTTGCCCCAGTTCAGCTGCATAGTAATAAATTGGCATCTAAAGGTAGTTCAACATCTAGTCAACATCATCGAATATGTGAACAGCAAACAAGCAAACAATTGTAAGCTGCAACTGAACGAGCACAAATATTTTTCCCGAATATTATTTTGCTTGATCATATCACAATTATGATTTTCAATCAGTTTTTGATCTTTTCAATGACCTTTTTTTTTATCTCACGTGTATAACAGTACAAAAAGTGTTACAATAATTATTTTAAATAATATTTCAAATAATCTCCTATTCAAACACGCTAGGTTTATTTAAATCTGAAGGATTCCGAAATTTAAAAAGAAAAAATTTTCCCCTCACTAACTGATATTACATTTACAATCAACAGCAAACAAGCAAACAAAATGCAAGCTGTAACTGAAGGATTCCCTAAAAAAAAAATTTTTTCCCCTCACTAATAGATATTACATTTACAGATGTTGATGTCAAGTTATTTAATCCACAAAATCAAGCTCGGCAATCAACATTCATGTCAGATAACATTTTGATGGAGGGAAATTGATTCTATTGTCTACCAACTTTCTTGTGGAAGCATAAGAGAAACGTCAATATATAAAAGAAGCGGGGAGGGAGGAAGGGGATTGAAATCAAGGGCCTCTAATTTCTGAGATTTACATCTTAGACAGTGGACCAAGTTCTCTTCGATATTCTTAACTAGGTTGGGGTTCCTAACCAAAAAAAATAACAATAATAAAGGAACTAATAATTTGGAATTTCCAAGCGCTCAGGTGGACTATGTCATAGTTACATTTCCAATATGAACATACTAAAAAGATTCCAAGAAATCATATGATACTACAACTTATGTGCTGATCACGGCTTTAAATCCCCATTCGCAGACATAAAAGACCTTTTCGTGTTAAATTTACTAATCTAACCACGTGATAATTTTTTAGAGCTGAGTTAGTGAAATTCACGTGACAGTGTCTCATTTGGGCGACCGAGAACTTCTGTGATTGAGGATTTAAAACTGCTAATCACAATTAAGATATTGTCAGATGATCTCATAATCAGCATTTTTTTAAATCTCGAATAATAGGGTGAAATCTTTGACTATATTACCAATAAATGAAAAGCTAAAAAGATGCAGAGAATTTGTTGATTGACCCACTCCAAAAATAAAGAAAACTACAGCGTTTAAGAGAAGACCAAAAGACACCAAAATAAATAACCGTCAAATGGGTACCCATATCGTTAAATTGTATTTCAGGTGTTAGATTTTTAGAAATATAAGATTAATTAGGGAAAGTATATAAATGCAAGGGAATTGATTAGGAAAGATATATAAATACAAGAGAAAATAATAATTATTAGTGTGTGTATATATATACATGGTAGATTGAGTGGAATATAGGTGTGTTAATAAGTGCTCATAATGCACCGGTTAAAAAAAGTCAATAAATAAATAGTTTGGCTAACAAGTGCCTAATGCATAGGGCATCAGGTCAGGTGTTAAATACTTGGTTAAAGTGTTATTAATTTGGAAAAGTATATAAATATAGGACTGCACTAAATGTAAGTACATGCATCTATATGATAAATTTAGTATAAATTAAGTGTATTAACGAGGTATTTGTTAAAATATTTTGAATTTTTCTAATACGTGCCCAACATATATAAATTTCACCCAATTTATCATACATATACACATTAATAATTACTACTATCCCTTGCATTTATGCAGTTTCTCTAATTAATCTTATTTTTTAAAAAAATTTAACTCATAAAGTATATTTTAATGAGTGTCTTTTGAACATTTGTTATATAGATTCAAAAAAAAATTTATAAATAAATTATAAAAATGGAAGAGGAGAGAAAAGTAGTCCCCCATAATTTGCGGAAGGTTGTGTGGGATTTATGCATTGATTGATGGAGTCCACTACAGATAAGATATGACTTTTCAATTGCCAGCACTACTCGTTCTTGAGCCCACCATCATTACTACACATGCCTTCTAAATTGGCAGCGTGACTGGTTCCTCAGGTAACTCTGTCCTCCAGTGACGGCTCTCGATGTCAATGGTCAGTGACGGGAATTGCAATCTAGAAAATTGTGAGGTTGATTTGGTCTAACAGTAATTTGCACCGGTGCTTAAGGTACATTCAATGCATGCGCAAGAATAAATAAATATTTAAAATTTTTGAAAGATATTTGTTAAAATTATTTTTTTATGAGATTTGATTTTATATTTTTATAATACATACAAAAAATTGACATTTACATCAATAAAATGTACAAATAGACTGTTATTTGGCAGTAGATAGTTATAAAAAGAGAAGTAAAAGCAAATATAATAGTAGGTTGTAGAGATAAAGATAGATACGATAGCAGATATAAAAGACAAAAGTAGATATGATAATGAATAGTTATACATAAAAGGTAATTTAGAAAATCATAAGATGATAATTTTTTATTTACACCAAAAGGCTTCCTACCTTTATATATGGTATAGATAGAGATAAGGGTAAATTTGAAAACACACAAAATTAACACCAAATTGGCGTTCACAACCTACAGAGCCTTTATTATTGTAAAGATATATGGTAAACATTATGGTTAAATTGGTGTAATACTACTATTTGATAATACGGGAAGAAAAAGGAATGGTGAGCAGTTATGGTTGTGGATGAGGAACTTGGAATGGAAAATATTTTAGGTAGATTCCGTGTATGAATAACTTGTGGATCATGCGGTAGATATAATTGTGTATGATAATGGAAAAAAAAAGATTATAAGTATTTAATATCAAGCGTAATCAATGATAAAGTTTTACTCAATCTAAACTTTGAAAATTGATACTTAGAAATTTTGACCTATTTTTTTACCGTTGAGATTAAGTCCCTTAATATAAATTACAGTCTATCAAAATAAAAAGATGAAGATTGATACTTAAAGAAATTTTGACCTTTCTTTTCTCTTTGATATAAATTTCAATAGCCACTTCATTGTATTATTTCTCTTAATGTTTTATTTAATAAATTGGCTTCCAAAACTTAAGACTTCACAGATATAATTTATAAATTCGTATATTAATAGGATAAGTCTTTCCTACATAAGAAAAATCACGATTTTTCCCCATTCGATAAATGCTTCTTTTTTTTTTTTTTATAAATGGGAAGACTCAAACTCGAGATCTCTCAGTTGCACTTTCTCTCCCAAATCACCAAAACTCATCCTTTCTCCCTACATAAGAAAAATCATGTAAGTGTTTTTATTGAAGATTATTCACAAATTCTTTTATAGGATAGTATACTAATACATGTGATGCACATGAGGTAAAATATGATTACAAAATGAAAAAATAGATTGGAAAAAATTATTTATGATGCAAGTTTAGGGGGTGTACCCAAGCATAATCAAGTACAACATCTTAGCGTTCAAGTTTGTTTGATTATTTTAATGAGTTTAAAATTTTTTTCAAATTTGAGTTGTTTATTTGTCGAATTGAATTTGAACGAGATTTTTATCGAATTTAAATATTATTGAAAATAAAACATTGTTCAAATTTGATTTAATTAGTCGGTGAATCCAGTTTGAATGAAGTCTTACCAAGTTAAGTTCGATTCAAACATCGAATAATTTGATTGATCTTTCGATCCTAATGCAAGTCATGCAACAATCTTTTCTAATTTTTTTTTGTTTGGAAATTGATTTATAGGATTCATGTGATGGAATTAATTACAGATGGGTGACCTCACTTATTTAGTACCTGCGGTTGGAGCCCCACATCCCAATCGAATCAAAACAAAAACCAAATCAAAAGAACAAAATAAAATAAAGAAAAAGTTTTTGGAAAATGCAATATTTTTGCACCCTGGTTTACTTAAACCCCATGTGACCCTAGACTTAGCTTTCCATTTATCTACTAATATTAGTATTTTACCAAAATAAAATATTCCAGAGTTTATAATCTTTTGAAAATTTACAATTAATTTAATTAATCAATGAGATAATTAATTTCTGGCTTTGAAATATATAATTTTAAGAGGAGACAGGAAAACCTCGACGAGGGGGGTAATTTCAAGCCTCTTTGCCTCCCCAAAAGTCTTTGTGAGGTAAATTTGAACTAACTTTTTTTCTTTAAATTTCAAATTAATTAAATGGGCAATCTATAAATTTTTTTTCTTGAAATCATGAATTAATTGAATTTACATTATTTTCTGATATTAATTAGCTGACAATTCTCGTTGTATGTAGGTAAAAATTTGAAGCTTTTAAGGAATAAGGCCTTCTAGTCATCTAATTCTGAAGACGTTATAATAGCTGCTCGAGATCAAGATCATTGCAGGAGCCAGATTGAATCGAACAGTACAGTTTTTGATTATTTAATTGGTGGGTTTCCTTTAATCCTTATTAAATTTCGTATTTTTTTTGCTAGTTTTAATTGTGTAAATTGAACCTTTCTTTCTTTCTTATTCTGCGTTTTTTATTTTCACCTGAATCTTGCCTTTTTCCCCACATTTTAATGTGGGTATTCTGGATATCAATTTGGAAATCTTGAATGATTGGTCTTTTTATTTTCCCAAGATATTTTACTTTTTGGTTTATAAAGTTTTAGTGATCCAAAATTTTAAAATTTTGAATTTTCAGAAAAAATCAATTTCTTAGGGATTGAGTTCTTGATAGTCTCAATTGGTTTTTTTTTCCCCTTTTCTTTTGGAATTTTGGGGATACCCAATATCTTGGAGAAGCTTTTGTGAATTATTGAATATTTGATGGACATTTGTGAAATGAAGTTTTTGGGTGAATTATGATGTAAATTGGATTAATATTATGCAGAGGAGAGGCTTGAAATTGCAATATATTAAACAAAAGGACAAGAAAATGGGGGTAATGTCAAGAAAGGTTGTACCAGCATGTGGTAATCTCTGCTTCTTTTGTCCTTCAATGCGGGCAAGGTCAAGACAGCCTGTTAAACGATACAAGAAGCTCCTTGCTGATATTTTCCCCCGATCACAGGTGAATTTTGTGCAGTTGCCATCTTAGTCTGGCAATTTTATATCTGTCAGCAAATGTACTAATTTTCATAATGCTTAGTTCTGCCAAAGAAGTCTTAGTTGATTTGGTATGTGACGCTGTTCTTGTAAAATGTGAGACTTAACAACCTTAAAACCGGGAAAGAAAAAAATGATGATGCGAAATATAGTCCACTGTGGTGGTACACATTTTTTTTTAATTTTCTGGTGACGATTTGATTTAACTGGTGGTCTGCTTGTATTTGCCTTTAATCTCTGAAACTCTTTTGGCAGGATGCTGAGCCAAATGACCGAAAGATTGGGAAGCTTTGTGAGTATGCTTCTAAAAATCCTTTGAGGATACCTAAGGCAAGCCTTATTCATTTATTTGCTCTTGTTTACTAAACCTATGCTAAATGTACATAGAGTTTTACAAGCATCAATATTGTTTATACCATTGACATTATATCTGTTTGACATAATATACAAAATCTATATTTGTAGACCTTCATTGTTGCATTTATTTGGTTCTGTGGAACTTTCACCCCCTACAGATTGATCAAAATAGTTTGATTAGATTTGTTCATTCTGATGGTGGGATTTCTATTGGTCCATCTTGCTCAACCATAACTTTCTTGGTATCAGTTCTCATTTCAAACATAATGTGCCTGTTCATAGAACGTAACAGAGTTGCTTCACTTTGTTTGCAGTGTATTAATTTGTGATGTACTTCACTGCATTTGTCTTTTATCTAAAAACTATAGTTGCTTTCTGGAATTATATAATACCTCTTCTGAAACATGCCTGCTTCTTGTTGTTCAAATATTCCTCATGATGGTGAACTTGCATCATTCCACCAGTGCTACAACTTCTATGTCAGATGGTCTATTAGTAGCTACAACTTCTATGTCACTCTACATTAGCTTTTATTTTGTCTGATTCAGATAACAGAGTCCTTGGAACAGAAGTTTTACAAGGATTTGCGAAATGAGCAATTTGGCTCTGTAAAAGTTGTTTTACTAATTTATCGGAAGCTGCTATCCTCATGTAAGGAACAGATGTAAGTTTTCATTTGAGCAATACTTTGGCAGTATTGAGCAAGAACTAAAATTTTATTCTCCAAACTGTTCCTATGTAATTTTTTGCCAAAATCTCTGTCTCTCTCTAATGAAGAAGAATGTTTGCCGGTGGATCTACAACTCCCATTTGGAACTTGTTTTTAGTTCTCATTAATTGATTTTTGGTCAGGTTGCTGTAACCTTGCTTCATTTTTATTTTAAATTTTCTATCTTTCTTGTTAAAGATCGATATGCAGAGTTTAAGTGTCAAGTGTTACACGAAGGCCAGCAAATACAACAATGCAATGAGAAAGCATCTTGTCTTGTACTGGGTATCCTGCAAGAGCTTTAAAGCAGTGCTAACGTTTTTAAAATCTTTTCAATCCAAAAGAAGGAAAATTTTCTTTGAGAGCATAGTACACACTACCTTGTCATATACAGGATTGCACTCTTCGTGCTTTATCTATATTTGAAAGAGCTATAAAGTATAATATGCCATCATAAAAGATATATTACTTGATATGACTTTCAGGGAATTCAAATGTTAAAGAAAAGATACATAGAAATTAAGATACATGTGGAGCGCTAAATCTCCACTCATCCCCACCTACAAGCAAGAGAAGAAATGGAGGCTGGTAGTTGGATTGTGGATAAATTTTTTTTTGAAAGGCAGGGGGGGTTTGGGGAATGAAGGTTGGAGTAAGAGACGGTGGCAAACAAAAATAGTTTCTATAAGCTGTGTGTGATTTTGACAACGATTCTTGCTGAAGAAGGTTTTTGGCTAACAAAAAGTGTACGGGAAAATGGGGCTGTTTTTTCTTAGCAGAGGGTAGTCTGTTGATTGTGGCAAGGGAAGGACTTGCATTTAGTATTCTGATGTCTACTAGTCCATCCGTCAGTTGCTTTCAAAGTTGTGCTGGGCATGGTCTGCGGATGCCAAGATTAATTTAATCCTTTCCTTTTCTTCTGCAGTTTACTTTTTTAAAAGTTACATATAAATCAACCCTTGGTGCTTGGGATGAATCAAACTTTAAGTTGTCGACTTATGTAGGGTGCAATCATGTACGTAACATAGCTTTCCACAACAAAGAAGCAAAAGTAGCCTTGTGGGTGTAACTGGAAGTTGTTGAGAAAGCTCAAATCTTTGTGGCACAACCATTTACCTATCTTGTTATGTTCTTGCTTTTAATTAGCCAAGTGCAGAATGATCCATATAACTATCTATTTAGATTTTGTAACTGTTTTGCTTTGCTAGTATGTCAATATTTCTTCCTATTTTAATAAGATCCTCAAGCTTGTTGCTATTTACTCAGATCATGGTTCTTCAAAGGCATGAAAATTTCTAAGGTATCATCATTTGGCGAAATGATATGCTTAAGTTACTGTCGCGTTATCTCCAGAAGTTGCTGCCTTATTAAGATAGTTTTGTCATTTGACTTAAAAGCTGCATGTCATCTTGTCCATAATTAAAAAAGAATTACACTTTCTTCACCTCCTTCCACAAAGTTTTAATCTTAATCAGGATTGGGATCTTTTTCAGGCCACTTTTTGCTAGTAGTTTGCTCGGGATGGTTCGCACCCTTTTAGATCTACCACAGTATGATGAATTGCAGATTCTAGGTTGCAATACACTAGTTGACTTTATCAATGGCCAGGTAAGTTGAACATCAAGTTGATCAATTAGGCCCTGTTTGATAACCCTGTTCAGCATTTAAACTTAATGGATTCAGATTTTAACATATTCAAAACCGTTTGGTAACCAAAAATTGAACATCTGAATTAATTAAGTGGCATTGAATTTCCGAGGCAAGACTTGCTCCCAAAATTAAGTGATAAGTTATTCACTTATCACTGAATGTGATATGCATTCAAATGTAGTAGATTTAATACTTAACAATTTAATAACTTAATGGATTCAGACTTCAGATTTCAGATTTCAGATTTCAGATTTCAGACTTCAGTTTTATCAAACGCACCCTTAGATAAGTAAATGATTAACGCATAGGCAATGAACCTGAAGTAGGCTATAAGTTAATTGCTTTAAGAAATCGAATCATGAACAAATTCAAAACCAGAGTGTAATTTACAGGGAAGTTTTTGTTGTCAATGGTTTTCACAATGCACTCTTTGGTTGTATATTCTATAGAAAGATTAGGTAACCAACGTATAGTACTGTCTATAGGGGACCTAAATAACCTCATATTCATGTTATACATTCAGTTGTCATTTCAAATTAAGAAGATTTGACCTCTTTTCTGATTGATGCAGTTGGATGGCACATATATGTTCAACTTGGAGGGCCTCATACCGAAATTGTGTCAATTAGCTCGAGAAGTTGGAGATGATGACAGAGCACTGTGCTTGAGGTCTGCAGGGATGCAAGTTTTGGCTGTCTTGGTAGACTTGCTTTTTCCCTTTACTACCTTGAATTTTTTGTACATGTACAAACATGCCTGCCTGAGTATGAGGTGGACGTGGTTTTCTTGTTTTTCCCTTGTTGGGGAGATTCGTGGTGGGTGTGGTGCTGATAGAAAAGAAGCATCCTTCATCATACTTATTTTTATATTTTCCTTGAATCTGCTAAACTGGAGCAAAATTAAATCTAATATCAATAGTACACTAGAGGGGTTTCTCATATTGATGTCATATCCTAACTTCTGAAAGGAAGATATCGGTATTTCTAATTTCTGTATGTTAACTATCAGCTTATGCTGTAGCTTGTCTTTGGGGGAGGGGGGGGGGGTTTGACTGTAATTAATAATTCTTTCAGATAACCTGTTATTTCAGATGTTGAACATTTCCTACAAATGAGGCTTTATTTAATTGCAATTTCATGAGAATTAACATCAGTGACAAATTCCATTGTCTATATGCCTGCATGGTCGCCGAGTGTTTAAAGGAAATATTACAGGGGCTGTGGAAAACGCCATGAGGCACACTGGGGAAGGAAGTAGGGATCATTAGTGCACCATTAAATACCTGAGGTGCGTCTAGGTATTCATCCCTAGTGCCCCCCAAACAATAAGTAGAAAACCAACCTGAGTTTAAGGAGAAATTTGGAGGATGAAGTGGGGAAGTCACTGGAAAGAGAAACAGAAAAGGGAGTAGAATCAAATACGTTCATCTTTTTTTGTGGTGCAACTAAGTGATCAATTAATTAGTCTAATTTGTGGCTGCTGTTCCCTCGCTCATATCTGTTGCATCCAGGAGGAGAAGAGGTGAGGAAAGGAGTGAAAAACAGGAATTTGGGAGGGTTGGAGTGTACTACTGAATTGTACAGAAATTGGAAGTTTGAATTTTGGGTTTTGTAAGTGGATTAAATGAATTTGGTATCCAGCATGAGAAGAAGAGATAATTATGATGAAGTTTCACATCAAAGATAGAGTTATGCTTATGCTCAACTTTAATATCTAGAAATCTTCTCAAGATGTAATGCTAAAATTTTTTCTCTGCAACTCTTTATGGTAGGCCATTTTCTTAGTTGGCACCATTGCAGTCAATTTCTTTCTTGCACGTTATAATTATCTTTCTTTCTACATTTTCATTGTCTAGGTGCACTTTATGGGGAAGAACTCCCATATCTCGATGGACTTTGACCATGTAAGAGACTCTTCTCAGTCCTACACTCTACCTCGTAATTTGATGGAGTTTTCTCTTCTACTGGATTTTAGGCAATCCATGACATGTTCTTGCAAGTGTTGGTTTTTTCTAACTTAATTTTGAACTATTTTATCTGATATAGATTATAACAGTGACTTTGGAGAACTACATGGAACTTCCAACCCACTTAGAAAATTGCGAAGTAGAGAAGAAAAATTCCAACCTCTCAGAACAATGGGTCCAAGGATTGCTCAAAGTGGATAAACATGACTCTTCTTTTCCTGACATCAGCCAGAAAGTTTCTTCTTTACCAGATATCATAAGTTCCAAAATGGAAATGGCCACACTGTAAGATGATAGAACATCTAGAATGTGTACCTTTTATTCACTTGCGGTTCATTCTTATCTACGTTTAATATTTTTTAAACAGGGAGAAAACCAAGAACCCCGCTTACTGGTCCAGAGTTTGTCTATGGAATATAGCCCAATCTGCAAGGGAAGTAACAACTGTACGACGTGTACTTGAACCTCTTTTCCATCGTTTTGACTCTGAAAATTATTGGTCACCAGACAAAGGACTTGCAGGTTCAGTGTTGGCCTATTTGCAGTCATTATTGGAGGAGTCAGGTAGAATATGCTACCTTTCTTTACTCTTTATGCATCCTACTGGACATTGTCATTTCTTGGTTTCTTTTGTAATACTTTCTCATTTTTATTTACTCTCAACTGTCTCTGAACCAGGTGAAAGCTCCCATCTATTATTATCTATCGTGGTTAAGCACTTGGATCATAAGAATGTTGCCAAACGGCGTGATATGCAGATAAACATCGTTGATGTTACAACACAACTTGCAAGAAATGCAAAGCAGCAGGCATCAGTTGCAATTGTTGGTGCAATAAGTGAGCTGGTTAAACATCTGCGCAAATGCCTACTATATTCATCTGAAGCTTCAAGTCCTCAAGATGGTTCTGATAAATTGAATAACGAGCTTCAGGTTGCTTTGGAAAAGTGCATTTCACAGCTTGCAGACAAGGTTTGTCTTGACTAAGATTTAATGCAGTTCTTTTGGTTCACAAATTGTCTTTTCTGCATAGATCATAGTAGGGTGGACTAGACATTTATTTGTTCTACTCCAACTCGATCTGCGTACTTCTAGCTTCTCTTTTTACAGTTGTTATTCATCCATTGACCCTGCATGCTGGTACATGTACTTTTAACCTGACATTTCTTTTTTCCTCCTTCTGGGCCAAGGAATCCTTTGATATATTGTTTTTGGAGTCAGCAAGATAATAGTGAAGAATTGGAAATGCCTCTCTTCTTGTTGTGAGGCATACTTCCATGGGTGCGTCTTCAGCTAGCTGACCCTGTGACTTGTAATATTTGGGCCCGAGCTTCAGTTATGTGTTTTAGTCCCATAATGCAAATTATAGACCACTTCAGTTATCACATGGAGGCAGAGGCAATCACGTGTCCAAAGAACATTAAGACATCACAAATTGCTTTACCGAAAAGTCTGTTTACCATGCCTTCTGTGCTTCTGTTTTCTGCTTCCTTCCTTACATTCTTTTTAAAGACACTCTTAGCCTAGCATTTATTCGGTTTCTTTCAGCTGTTGGAAGCAGTTAATAGATTTCTATTGATCTGCTCATGTTGAAGTAACTTATCAAATTCGTGGAATGCTTTTATTAGAAAGCTATCCTCATTGTCCATGCAGTTAATTCATATTATAATTTGGACAAACATGAAATTGTGGACCCATCCTTGATAACAGGTTGCAGATGTTGGACCCATCCTCGATATGATGGGTGTGGTGCTGGAGAGCATTCCAACTGGTTTTGTTGCTGCAAGAGCAACAATCAATGCTGTACATCGAACTGCACAAATTGTCTCTACAGTTCCTAATGTAACATATTATAAGAAGGTACAACCATTAAGATTAAGATGCTATGTTTCTTGTCCAATTTCTATATGATGATAACATCTGCTTCCAATTCCTTGTTTAGGCATTTCCTGATACTCTCTTTCATCCCTTGCTATTGGCAATGGCACATTCAGACCATGAAACACGAGCTGGGGCACACCATATCTTCTCAACGGTGCTTATGCCATCTCTTAGCAATATGTGGTCAATATTGGACAGGAATCTCTCTCGTACTCTTTCAGAACAGTCTCCTAAGATGTCACGGAAGGTGAAATTCAGAAGCTTTTCCCTTTTGGATGAAAATGATGCCAAATCTGAATTTTCAGATGGAGAAATGAGAGAGGAAGAAGATTCCTATGAAGATCAATCTGTCAGAAGTATGTCACAAGACCAATTACATAGCTTCAAGGGTGTTGTTCCAGCAGGGAAAGAAGTATGAATCATCTTATTGCCTCTAATTGTCATGCCATTCACCATTTTATGTTTTGCAAAACTTTAAGATATAAGTGAGCACATACATAAATTTTGTTGAAGACTTTTTTGATTTCACAAACCTTACTGCTCATCCTAATGTCTCTTTGACTTGTTAATATCTAGGGGCTTACTTCCCTTCGGCTGCGTAGTCACCAAGTGAATCTTCTTCTTTCATCCATCTGGGTTCAGGCAACATCGGCAGAAAATACTCCTGCAAATTTCGAGGCAATGGCTCATACATATGCTATTTGTCTGCTCTTCAGTCGATCAAAGGTGAACATTCTGCATGCCATAGAATTTTTTTAAGCCATTACAATTTCACATGGCGACTTGTAACATTTACACTGGGAAGCTGTAACCTGTCTTTTTAGTTAAGCTGCAGAATTAACATGAAAAAAGATGAATACATAAATATATTGTTCAGTCAATTTTTTATTGACAAATTGGACTTACGTATCACCTGTGTCAACAATGCCAGACAAACTTAGTGCATTTGGATTGATTGTTTTTTCCAGAACTAGTTTTTCACCACTAAGAAAATCTACAGTAACCTCACTAAAAACACACCAACACCACATAATCATCTCTTCCTTCTCCTCCTGCACCACCACCACTGCCCACCACCCTCTAACTCCCCCCACCACCACTCCCAATCAACACAGTCCCCTTCACTCCTCCCTTCCACCACCCCCCTGACTGCATTCCTCCTCTCTCTCCCTCTCCCCTCTTTTCTTCCCCCTCCACCACCTCTGACCCCATCTTGATTGCGACCAAATATGGTCCAGGGTGGAGGGGAGAGGGAGAGGAGGAAGGGGGAGGAGGAGTCTTAGAGGGGATGAAGGTGGGAAGCTGTGGTGGGGGGAGAAAAGAGGAGTGAGAGAGGGAGAGGAGGAAGGAGGAGGAAGGAGCAGCAGTGGTGGTGGGAGGAAGGGGACAGAGGTTTTGTTGGGGGGGGGGGTGAGGAGGGGAGGGTAGGGCAGGGCTGGTGGTGGGAGGTGGCAACAATGGTGGATGCGGGAGATGTGGAGGTGGAGGAGGGGAGGTTGTCGAGCAGCTCAAAATGGCAATTCAAAAAACACCCAGAATAAAATGCACATTTTAATAGTTTTTTAAAAACTACTTCTACAATAAAGTCTAGTAAAAAACCCCCATAAGCTTCCCATTCCAAATGGACCCTTAATGTAACCGACTGAAAGTTGGTCTATTGGAGAACTTCAAATACATGGTTTCACCTTTGTGTTAACGGGTATGTACTATGTCTGGATTTAGTCCTGCGAATTTGCCTTGACTTGTTGATTGGGGAAAATTGCTTGAACATGACAAGTCTTTGCATTACATTACAACTGCATATGTAGTGCATTAACCAAGTTAACTATCCTATTAACTGATACAAGGGCAGGAGAATAACTGTGTCTTTTATCATGTACAACATGTTACCTTCTCTTGCCTTGGCTTCAAAAGTAGTGTCATTCCTGCCCTGATCTACATTTTTGCATCTACTTTTCTGGATATTTTTTTCATTCTTTGGAAGAAATAAAACATAAATCTGTCTAATATTTGATAACTGAAGACTAGTATCATCTGTAATTACAATTTGCATATTTTGCTTACAGAATTTTTAAAAGTTCTCATGAAGTACATCATATTACCAGATCCACCTAATTTTTTGCTATTTTTTCAATTCAAAGATAGTCCCAGTCTCCTATTTTTCTGATTATTTTGTCTACACAGTTGTTATCTCTGGTTTTAATTATCATTTTGTACAAATACAGAATTCCAGTCACATGGCCCTGGTCCGATGTTTCCAGCTGGGTTTTTCTCTGAGGAATCTCTCTCTTAATAGTGATGGTTGGTTGATTTGATTTCCTTCTTATTCTTTCATGAATATTCAATAGGCAAATCATGGAGTATTTTCATTTATCTTGTGAGAGTGGTCCTCTTCATGCATGTGTTCGTTGATGACATTTCCTCGTGATGTATATAAGTTTTCTTGGTATTTGGGTTCTGCTTGATGTCAATGATCATTCGTAATGCTTCAAATCTCTGAATGAGGTATATGTCTCATTCTCATAATTATAGCAGTGGTCAGTGAAAACGGACTAGATATAGTGATAAATCCTATGAGACTGGAGCCCTCCTGAAACATGAAGAGAGAAGAATATCACAGCTTATGACACACAGTAGATGTCAAAATTCCATATGGTTAATGATCATGATAGAACTAAAGACGTATTTGGCAAATCCAAGCCAGTGGTTGTCAGATATGTAGGCTGTGCTGCAGCTCATTGTCTGGTTGCACTAGAGTCCTCAGAATTAAACCTTCTCTCTGGCACAGAATCAATGATGCACACCCATAATAGCAGATATACAACTTAATGTTTTTGCATCCTACATAATGGAAGGAACATTTAGCCTGAAAATGTTAAGTGGAATTGAATAGTAGCTGGATCTTTGATAAATTTCACATAAGATTACATGCACATGTTGGATTTCAATGTTCTTGATATCACCAGCTTGCACTAGGTGAGGAGTTAAACTCTAGTATCAGTCAGGAAAGATTGGACTGACCAAGATAAGGAATTATAACGAGTTATTGCTGCTCCTTGTAAATGTCTCTTGAATCCATTTACTATTGATCGGATGGTGGTCTCTCTCATTCTAATTCCTTGCCTGCATGTTGAAGGTGGTCTTCAACCGTCTCAGAGGAGGTCTCTCTTTACTCTGGCTTCATACATGCTTATATTTTTGGCCAGGGCAGGCAATCTTCCTGAGATAATTCCTGTTATTAAGTCATCATTGACTGATGAAACAGTAAGTAGTAAAAAACTTACAGAGGAATAATTTACTTTTGTCCGAGTAGATTGATCATTTGCTCTGATATGGACTCAAATATAAAGTCGGAAAATCTTTTCTGCTTATATATATTCTTTTTAAATTAATGATGGGACTTATAAAAATATCTTGCTGACAGGTTGATCCATACCTTAAATTAGTTGAAGATATGAGATTACAGGCTTTGTCCACGACAGTCATTAATGAAACTAAAGGATACGGATCACAGGACGATGAAGTTGCTGCTCTGAAGTCTCTTTCAAAAATTGAGTTGAACGACCAGCATTTAAAAGAACTTGTTATATCTCACTTCATGACCAAGTATGGAAGATTGTCAGAGGTAATTTACATAATTTTACTTCCTCACATTGTGTACTTTCTGTTTGTTTACCATTTGAGGTAGGATGCCCAAGTATTAATGTGTATCCACGAATATGCTGCTTGCGTGTACTTTAGCAAACAAAGTTATCATTATCCTGCTGCTATTTACTCCAATTGGCTTAGGTATCATTTATTTGATATTGGGTTTGAATTTTCTTTTCTGGAGACATCTATACAGGAATTGAGGTGTAGTAGGCCCCATGCAGCTTACTAAGTAAGTCATTGATAACAATCCATTGAGTGCAAGGTCTTCAAGTGGAAGACACAACATTTTTCTAGTGTCATGATATGGTGATACCTTATTTATGGATTTGCAGACTTTAACATGTTTGATGCAGAAGTAATGACAAGATTAGGTTATCAGATTAGGACTAAAAATGTGGAACTACAGTCTAGATTAAACTTTTCCAATGTGGTTGCAGGAGCTTGTTTCAAATGACTCTAGTTACTAATCATTTTACAGCATATTATTGTTCTTAAAAAAAAAAAGAAAAAGAAAAAGTAGAAAGAAAAAATTTCAGCGGCCGCCAATCGACCTAAAATATCTTGTGTAGGTCCAAAATTTAGGCATGCCTGATCCAAATGTTTGTTTTCAGTACTCTATTTGTGCTCTTTAGTTTTCCATCTTCCCTTTTAAGTTCTTTATGAGGGAAAAAGAAGAAGATAGAGCAGATAGAAACAACTAGAAGCAGACAAGCTAACTGCTACAGTTATTTAATCCTTAGTGTTCATACCTAGATTTACCAATAATGCATTATGTCCAGAAGAGAATGGAATGCGGTGTGTCAATTAAATAAAGTCAATCTCCAAACTGACAATAAATTTGTGGAGAGAATTTATTTTCTATGAGATGTGCATAAAGTTTAACTGATAGTTGTGCAATTTTTTCTGGAGGAAGCTTCTGCTTTTACTTCTGACTTATTTTTAGTTGGGTAGACATGGATAACAGGAAACTTTA
Source organism: Coffea humblotiana (assembly GCA_023065735.1). Taxonomy (NCBI): domain Eukaryota; kingdom Viridiplantae; phylum Streptophyta; class Magnoliopsida; order Gentianales; family Rubiaceae; genus Coffea; species Coffea humblotiana. The sequence continues at coordinate 14,310,545 of CM041210.1, read as the reverse complement.
CCTCACTATAGAAATCTTTGGATATATATTCTCATTGTTCACCATGGGCTGAACCTTACTAGGCTAGATAGCTCAGCCCTAAGCTAAATTTGTCTCAATATTAACATAATAATGACTTGAACTCAAATGAGTAATCTAAATTACTACTACTCATCACATTCCTGCTCTCAAAACGCAATTAGTTATTTCCAGACATTTTTTCATTAAGCACATGAGTGGGCTTCTTTAAGAAATTTCACTCTATGTTGGCCAGTCTGTGGTACTACTAATTTGTTGTGTGATTCATGAGTTGTATAATCATTACAAACTAAAGTAGAAAAATATCATTGGTTCAAGTTGTCACCCTCTCATGTGTCTGACCATCAAAGAGATCTAGGTAAATTTGAAGTGTATCTAAACTTAATTCTAAAACATATTGCTCTCAAATTCACGCCTTTTTTGCCCTTTTGGCAAAGTTTCTTAAGATAACATCAAAATTTTCGTCTTATTTATTCATTGGGTGACCCCTTGCTTCTCCATGCTGAAGTCAATTAAAACTTGATTTACCTGCAACTTTCCAATCAATGCACCTTTTAAAATGATGGAGTATTGAAGGTTAAATCATGCTGCTATACTTTTCTGTTCCACATAATTATCTCAAGTTATATTATACTTTCAAGTAAAAGGGTTATGCCAGGTCAAAGGAAAACAAATTGTGATGAATACAGTAATTGCTTAAGCTTTTAGATAAGTTTGTATTCCTGTGGAATTATTTCTTGACCTTTCTACTTCTGCAAACTAGCAAATATACTACTTTGAGAACCTTTAGGCATAAAAGTAGCAAGTTTAGGTTGAAAGTCTTTATATTACTGGTCCTTTTTTTTGTTTCTTTTTTTGGGTATTAAGGAAAATAATCTTGATCGTTCTGCTTCAAACTTCTCATCTGTCTACTTCTAGGCTGAGTTGTCAAACATAAAAAGCCAACTTCAAGAAGGATTTTCACCAGATGATGCATACCCGTTGGGAGCTCCATTGTTCATGGAGACACCATGCCCTTCTTCTCCACTTGCAGAGATGGATTTTCAGACATTTAATGAGGTTAGATAAAAAATACTTAGGCATTGGTTAGCCTGGTGTTTTACTCAGTTTAAGTGAACTTTTTTGCTCTCAGATCATGGCACCAGCTGGGTTAGCCGATGAAGAATCTTTTCCTGATGCAAGTGGAAGTCAATCTGGGCGTAAGACATCTCTGTCTGTCAATTCGCTTGACATTCTCAGCGTCAACCAGCTCTTGGAATCTGTAAGTAATTGCTTTTTACTTCATAATCACTTCTTCTTAGTTTCACACATAACTTTGTCGTTTGAAGGTATTGTTAGTATTTCTGTAGTTGATGGCAAACTTTTGTAATATTTCCATTAAATAAGATAACGGTCGATGTTTTTCAAATTCATAACCTAGTTGGGTAAATTCAGAAAGTTAAAAAGCAGATTGAAAACTAAAATGGTTCAAGAAAGAATGTGGAAACAGATTATATCTACTACACCTTGTTTAGACCTTGAGCAAGTTACACATCATGGTTCTTCCGACACCCCTCACTCTGTTTCCCTAAAACGGATGCTTCTACTAAACCAAGACTGTTATTAGCAAGGCAGAATCATCAGTATTAGAATATGCATGAGCATAAGAACTTTTTCTTGTGGACCAACTTTGGCATCACACAAACGAAAATCATAACATCCAAATTCTCAAGAAGAGTTGCATTGGCATCAATTACTTTTACAGTAGTATCATTGAAACTGGTATTCTCTACTTTGCTCAGAAGCACAATGGTACCAAGTGGTTCTGAGTCTAAATTTAAAGTCGAAGATAATGTCTTTTTTCCTGAGAAATGTTTACATCAATCTGGGCTCTTGGTGTTACTAAGTTTTTCTTTGCTTGCGTTTGTTAACTGTCTGAATGATAATGCCCACTTCTGGGTAAAATCAGTTAGGAACCTGAGGAAGCATTACAGAGAGATCCATAGGAAAGAACTGAATTTTTCCTTCTTGTTGGTAATTGATCCTTTCTTTTGTTTGTTATTCATAATGCTTGATGGTATGATAAAAAATTCAAGTTCACTTAATACCTGGAACATATTATCTAAATTATAACATTTTTGCGGTCCAAACACGACTTGATAAGATCTAAAGCAAATAGTTCCTAGCAGTTTACCACAATAGCGGTCAAACGAAGGATCAAATTATTTCCTAATGGAAGAAGTTCACTACGGGAGATATTGGTTCATCTATTCTACAGCTTTCCACTCTCTTTGGTGCCCAAACTGATGTTTTCCACAAACTCTTGAACTACTAAAGAGTTCTGCAACATTTGCAATTCAGCTTTCTTGAACTACCTTCAGATATATGTTTCTAGTCATGCTACTGTCATTCCAATAGATCATTTGTGGCCTATTGCACCATCAATGAAGTCTCTATCAACAGTTGAATCAGTTCTTATGGAGGAAAAATGAAGATTAATTTGCCTTCATAAACCAATTCATTGTTTATGTACTACCATGCTATGACACAAGCTTGCATACTACTGCACAATGATTATTTTGTACCATGAGCAGGTCTTGGAAACAGCTCGCCATGTTGCAAGCCTGCCAGTTTCTTCTACTCCAATACCTTATGATCAAGTAAAGAGTCAATGCGAGGCCCTTGTAAATGGTAAACAACAAAAGATGCTGGCCCTTCAGAGTTTCAAGGTGCAACAAGAAGCAAAGGCTATACTTAGTGCATGTGAAAACGAAAATAAGGGGCCTGTTTTATCAAACAAGGTGAAACTCCCTCTCTCTCTCTCTCTGCACATGTTTTGCCTCTGTGCATCAATTATGCATTTACTGTCATGGGTTTTTTGCCTTTCATCCAGGTGGGTGGGGGTGAGGATTTGTACATTTCTTAGATAACCTAAACCCAAGACTTAACCCACTACATTCCTCCTGTTCCTATGAAGGCAACTGATTACTCATAAATTATCCAGCTGAACGGTTGCCAATTTGAAGGTTTATTAAACCTCACATACAGGATATTGACCAATATCTCAACGGCTCTAGTTTGTGAGTCAAGATTTCTGTTGCTGATTGTTGAGGCTTCTGATCACTTCATGTAGGTATTGGATCTATCAGGAGACATAAAGTCCACAAACAGTCAACTAATTCAAAGTCGGATTCAGCTTCCATGTGCACAGGAGTGTGTACAAGAACAGTCCTTTAGACTTCCACCTTCAAGCCCATATGACAAATTTTTGAAAGCAGCTGGATGCTAGAGTTCATACAATCTCTTGTAAATTTACTTGTTACAACATGCAAAATTGTTGCAGGGTATTATATATATTGATTTCATTCTTTATACGAATTTTAGGTGGCGTATTGATTTTCTTTTGTAATAGGTTTCTCCATTGTGGCAATTATGTTAAAAATGAGAGAATTAAATTACCTGTGAGGGAATGTAAGCGCGGAAGCAATTGTTTGTTCTAAGTTTGAGTGTGCTTATAGTTCATAATTTACAAATTATAGCATGTGTACATCCGGAACATTATTCTAATTTATGTAATGTAGCCTATGGAGGTATTTAATGAATATGATTATTTGATTTTCTATTCAACAAAATACTTACTTTTGTTCAATTTTTCCTTTTCTCTTTAGGGTTTTTCTGAGAATTTAATAACGTTTTATTTCCTTTTGTTTTTAGCATTACAGCAACTAGAGGTGTAAATGAACTTAATTAAGTTGAACACTCTAGTGTTTAAATTTGTTTGATGATTTTAATGAACTTGAAATTTATTCAAATTTGATTTGATTATTTGTCGAATTGAGTTTGAACGAAACTTTTGTCGAAATTGAATGTTATCAAACATAAAATATCGTTCAAATTTAGTTTGATTAATTGGTGAATCAAACTCCAACAAGTTTTTACCAAGTTGAACTCGATTCGAGTGTCTGCGAGTTTGATTCATTTTTCAAATTTTCTTTTCTTATTTTGTTTCCTTTAGATTATGCATATTATGGTTTGAATACATCCTATCATTTTGATGATGAAGAGTTAGCTCTTGAGGATGGGAAATCTCTTCTATAACCCTTTTCATGTATAACATATTCAAGTTGATGCCTTGAAAAAAAACATTTAAATTGAAATAACACTTGATTCAATCTATTTCATGACGTTCATTCTCCAAAACTATTCTAAAATGACTTTAAATGTTCTAAAATAGTCTTTATAATATTCCCCATGGGAATACATTGCAAAAAAAATTATGGTTCAAATTCGAAATATGAAATTTCTAACAGCTTGGCAAAAAAAATTGAAGAAAGACTAGATATCAGTGAAATGAGTTCTCTTTTTAGGTAAGACGAAGCCACAAATTTTGGCAAAATGTAAAATTACGAAGTGCATGGACTGTCTACATTAATTTTCTTCATATGGCATTTTCTTAGCTTCTTCAACAAATATTCTTAACATACACGTCATTGGCCGCCATACATTTTTTTGAAAGGCCCTCACAATGATTTTTCTGATTATGTGAAAAGATAAGATTGTATACATCTTTTACTCCTTTCAACCTGCAAGAAAATAGTAAGGTTGCAAATGCAATTAAAAATAGGATTCTGTTTGTCTTTGAAATGATTATACAAGTCGAAGGATAGTAACATTGGTAATAATATATCACTGTCTATATCAGTTCTCATATATAACTTCTAAAGAATTTTGGCATTGCATTTTTTGTTCTGAAAGCTTTTGGGTTGACAGTAATATCTCAAAAGTTAGGGTACTGAATAACAATTTCAGAAAAGTTAGTTTAACACCTGATTCTTCTCTTTTGCATTACATGCCAAGGCTTTTAGATCTTTTTTTTTTAATTATTAATCTTCGAATATTACCTAACTCTTTTAATTATTAATCTTCTAATATTACCTAGCTGTGGAAACTTTCATATTTACAGTGTTCGACTGTATTGGGAGGATACGACTCATACAAGGTATACCATAAAAGCCATTAGGTTGAACGTATTTAAAGAGACAAAAATCTTGAATTCAAGTTGTGAATGTTTAGAGTCTGCATTGTGGTTTCTGCATGGTCAGCATAAAGAGTATACTTTTCTTGAAGGAACAATACAAAAGTATTGGCCAGAATTTCAGAATCTTGAATTTTTACTCAAAGTCAAAATCAATTATTATATAATTGGCAACTATAGAAAGGCAGATTATCCAGCACTATTTTGCTTGTCAGATGTTTAACGATGCACAGATAATTTCAGACAGCTGCAGGAACCAACCAGGAGTCAATAATGCAGAAAGCAACCAAAGAAACCAGATCACTTGGATGCAGCCTTCTCTTCTTTTGACTCCAAGTACCTACAAGGACAACAAGCCAAACACTAAATCCGTTGTGCATAACAGAGAACAAATCCAGTCCACAAACGGAAATAGGCAGGCAGTCAATACAGTACAGTTGGCTGCTTCAAAATGAAACTAAGTGGTCCAGGATTCAAGATTAGAAAAGTCATTATACATCCCTACAATAAGCTACAAGGAGCTGACAAGAGACTGACCATTCGCTTGCACGCTGAGCTAAATATCGGTCATAACAAACATTGTTCTTATCAGCTACTACATCCCATCCACTACAAGACACTTGGACGTTCATTGTGACGAGAGAGAGGGAGGCCAGGGATTTAATTATGCAAAAAGAAAGATACGAAAAATAATTGGACGGATTTCATGGGAAAAGAGGAACATATTTCCCAACTCAATAGAGTAGAAAGTCTTTTAGCAGTGCAAGAGGTATTATAGCAGAAAGAAGAAGAGAGAGAGAGAGACAGTTTTCAACAGGAATCATAGGACATAGTTTTCAACAGGGATCAAAGGACAATAGAAATACTGAGAAATGCTTTTATAGAATGCTGTTTACCTTCGGATTCGTGAATCGTTTCAAGAAAACAGATGATAGATCATTAATCATATTTTGATAAGACACGTGGATGTCTTCACAGTAGGTTATCACTTCTAATCCAGGTTAAACTACCTTTCATATGAGGTTTCTTTGACAAAACTTTTAACCTTCCTCGAAAAGTAAAGAAAAAAAACTAAAGACAATTGAAAACTGCATATTCTGAAGACATACCCCTGGCCTTTTGCCCATCGCGATAGTTGATAACAGTTGCACTGTCTCGTTTGAGGCATGGCATCCCAAAAGGAGATAGTTGCGAGGTTGTACCATCCATGCAAACCTCATAAACAGTCCAGAGTATACACACATAGCTGCACAAAATAAAATCCCTAACACTTAGAATCCAAAATTGACAAATTATCTGTTACAGAATAGCTAAGATGCTTAAAACCTGCAGTCATATTGCCAGAAATCATTTCTGGGGTTTCTGTGTGTCTACAAGTCCCTGCCAGAGCATCAAAGGCAATTTAAGCTCAATTGTTACTTTAAGTAGACCAATTTCAAATTACATTTCATAATTGAGAATCCTACCGCAACAACAAATCCCCAATTGGCTACAGGACCCCAGAAATGTGTGGTTTTAGGGCCAACAGGACTGTTCCAAAAAGCTCGAAATGACGCCATATCAACTTCCTTTCTTGTACAAGAACTGTCCTGAAATTTAACAACAACATGTTAGACATTGTGAACCAAACATAATGAAATAAAGGTGTTAACACATTAATATAAGATGGTTGGCAACCATATTCATGGATCATGAAAACTAAAAAGTACAAGGTTTACGGACAAACTTGCCCCTACAGATTTGTTCTTAAAATTGTTCTCAGCATTTGTTCCTTTGGCTTTTGCATTTAATGTGAATTATATATATATACAAGACTAAAAATCAGTTGCCATGCAAAATATCAATCCATTAAAATGACCAATCACCCCCTTGTCACACTTACTCATCTAGCTTGGACAATTAGTCATGTTGGTTTCCTTTCTTTTTTTTGGGATTTTTTTTCTAATATGCAAGACACTCTAGGAGCTAAAACCACCTGCACTGTATTTTGGTCTTCTCATTTTTGGACTAACTCTAGTTTTTGGCAGCCACACAAATGAATGGCGATACCCAAATAGTCTATAAAAATTGCAAAATATGTAGATATTATTATTTTCTAATTCTAGCGATTCAAAATGAAAACTTGTAGGAGTTAGACAGAAACAATAAGCAGGTAATCTCTATAGTTATTTATAATGACCACATAAAACTCTTAATAGCATCAGCAAAATGCTATGATATATCCCTTAAGCAAGAGATCGAAAGGAAAAATCATGGGGAGGAAAGGAGGGAGAATCAGTTTATATGTTGCATCTCCCACAATTTACAGCTATTAATCTTGGAAATTTACAAAGCTGAACGTTATAATATAATGCTCATTGCTATTAGTCTAAGTATTTTATAAAATCCAAATCAGGCATACAGTAAAAAACTGTGAAAAGTTAACATTGCAATCCAAGTTTAACTCTCCTTTGTATATGTTTGCGACAAAATTAGCAATGGCTTCCCTTCCATTACTTCCGATAGTATCCTTATCATGCCCTGGTTAGTATAAGTAGATTTTCTAATGTCAAACTGCGCTTCTTGAAAAAGAAAATCTTCAATTGGATAAGAATACAAGATAATTAAATTCAACGAAATAAAGAGTACAGGACAAAGAAATTTTTCACTGTCAATTTGGCCACAATGTATATACCCCTAGGAAACATAGTATGCTAAGCCATTAATCCAATCCATCATTGCGAATCAAAATATATGCATCTAAAAATCAAATATCCATACCTCAATGTCAGACGTAAAAACAAATATATAGACAACAAACATGCTTTTCTTTTTAATTACCTGTAATCTCATATTGATCAGCTTAGTCCATAGAAAGCAAAGAGAAAAATGTATAAAGCTAGGAAAACAATACTCTCTAGGCTCTAAAGCACACCTCTAAGAAAAAAAAATTTCAAGGACAGAATACATGGGTGCAATACATTTGCCAAATTTGGAATTATTGATTCACTTATTCATGCCTACGGATGACTATTATTTTAGTCAGGCTATTTACTCCATTTGTGCATTACGTTTGCTTTTCAAAGTTACTAAAGCTGCTATCAACCAAGATACAAAGTGCTTAGCTTGTCTATAGGCATAAATTTATTTTTTCCTATCCTGAGGAAATTCAAAAAATAGAGTTCCAATCATTTGTAGTATAGTTTAAAATTGAGTTGTTCAGTTTTCGTTGTGCAAAAAAGAGGAAGATAAGCAACTCAACCTACCAAACCAGATACATAATAGTTCTGCAACCAAAATCAGTGCATAAGCTTAAAGGTTTTATGTATTAGCCATTTACATTTATTTGTCATAGGCTGTAGTTACCATCTCTTTAACTTCGATTTTGTCATTGTTCTTCTTCTGAATAAAAAAACCAAGAAAGACTAATTCTTGCCATCAAATATACAAATATGCAGATAGAATCATATCGTTACCACATGTTGGAATAATCAATCTTCCCAAGGAGCCTAATACATCAAAACAAACGAGGTAATCACAACAAAAATTAAAGCTTAGGCACACACAGACTGATCCCTCAATAGATCTGCTCAGGCACTCATTAATTTAGTTAAGGTGCCCATAACCAATTTTCAAAGTTATATGTGTCTGAAAGGGCTACTAAATGTTAATAGTGCAGTGGAAATTCAGGTAAGTAATAATAAAGAGAAGGAAATCAACTTTCATAGTTCACAAGAAAAACCTTTGAACCAATGAAATTCAACCACTGGACCATTGAACTCTTCTAGCATATGAACATCACAAGGACTTGGCTTTCTAAGGCCATTAACTTTATGAGTGGGAAATGAATTGGAAGATTCCCAACAAAAATAAACAAACTTTTCTTTCGTAATCTTGGAGAAGAAATCCAAAATCCAATTATATAACAAAGTATGAGGGGAAAAACAAGGTCATTGAAAAAAAAACTTCCATATTGATAACTTCATTTTAATTTAGTCTGTCTACCTCATGTTACATCAATATAGTCACTACACAATTCAAATTCACATCATTAAACATAGTTTTTTGGGAGGTCAAAATCTGACTATAGTTAAGAGAAATTCAACATCTAACACAATGTCGCAATATTTCCACTTAGGTAACATTAGCAGAGTATCAAGCACCAGTGGACAATTGGCAACTCCAGTGTCTAAACCTAGACTATAATAGCAATGAAGAAGCCGTAAGGAAATTTTAAGCATAAATTGCATTTTAAGTAGAAAATGGGATTACCAAGGTGATGTAGCAGCTTGAGCAAAAACACAGACACCTGGAAGGCAAAAGAGGAAATGTGTGGGAATATATTACTGAACAAAACTAAAGCAATCACAGGAGAACAAATAATCAGCGATTGAAAAGGAAATGAAATGCATTCAATTATATGACCCAAATTTCAATGCTTCAACAAACTGATCAACCCAATTTAGTACATATTACTCCCAGGAGCCATGGATGCGCACCTGCAACTTAATTAAAAGAAAAAAAAATGGAGAACCATGGTGCTAATCATAACCTCCGATTCATAATTGAAAAGGAACTAAAAAAAAAACTGATTACCACGTATAATTAGCAATGGTTCCTGTTCTAGCCTGGAGGAGAGCGATGGAGGAGTTAGGTCAAGCTAGGGATAATAACAAAAGCAAAATCTCGCGAGGGAGAGAGAAGGGGAGGAGAAGACAGAAACAAAGGAGGCCGACACAACCTGGAGGAAGACGTCAATATATTACTAGGGATAATTTCAGAAAGCTCCCCTGAGGTTCCTAACAATTTCACTGGCCTCCACTGAAATTTATAAAATTATACAAATATCCCCCAAGGTTAAGGTTTTGAATCTTGATAACAAAGTTAGCCCAATTAAAAAAGTAACATTAAAAAAGTACTTTAAGAAGAGAGATGAAATTTTTATTCCATAAATACCCCTTATGCATGTATAAAAGTCGTATTAGTAAAAGAATAAAAATAATTAAAACACATTTAACCACTTAAAAAGTTTACATTTAATAAATTAGACAATACAAATAAGTAGCAAAACTACACTAATGATTTCAAAATTCAGTAAAACAGACTAATGATTACAAAATTTCAGTTCAGCTTTTATAAGCCTTAAAATCTTCTTAGAACTTTGAAATTTCATTTGATGGAAATTGTCATGAAACGAACTCCTATGCAGACAATCAACAATGACTCGCCACACCAGTGGCTATTCTTTTTCAAATAGATGAATACAATCATCCAGTTCTTACATGTGGTTTACATGTAATGCTTTTTGGTCTTTTATACGTTATGGTAAGTTATGAGTTATCCCCATGTGATTTATGCATAATGATTTTTTTATATATGTTATTGTATAGTATGAATTATCTTCATGTGGTTTATATGTAATGCTTATGGTTTAACCTATGTTTTTTCCCCTTGTCTTTTGGACTATAAAGATACTAAAAGTTTCACATTTTAGTATCAAGCACTAAATTTAGCGTATTTACCTTATATGAGAGTACTGATTGTGAATGAAAAACAAAAGTGGTAATACGTACTAACTGTTTGAGTGATATTAGAGTTTAAAAACCTTTAACATTTTTGTGTTTATATTATTGAAAAGTTAATGACATTTCCATTTATAATTAACTCCTAATGATCCATCTAGTTACTAGTATTGCTTATTGTATCATTTAATATAACAAAAGTCATTCTACTTTAAATTTTACTATCTATGCCCCCTTCTTCCACTATTTCTATTTTTTCAATAAAATTTTAGGACTAATGTCCCTCCCTCGTGCATGGTGTTTATAAAAAAAAATTAGTATTCAATTTACCATATAATTTAAATTACAACAATTGCAACAAGGTAACTATTGAACCAACAAGACTAATTTTAAAATTAAATTTTATTATCCATGCCTCCTTCCTTCAAATATTCTTATTTTTTTTAAAAAAAATTTTAGAACTAGTATCCATTCCCTATGTATGGTGTTTATTGTTGCCTATAAAAGCAATATCTTCTTGTTCACATTCAAGAAAATTTCAAGAATTCTAATAATATCATATGGTAAAATTGTTTGGTACATTGTAATAAAATTGCAACTTAGCAATCATTTCACCATCATTTACTTTAGTGTACACCATATTTATTTCACGTCTTTGTCTATCCAAAATATAAACAAGATTAATTGGAAGAGCATTATTTCCCTAACATGTAAACTTTCTAATATGAATATGGTATGTACTTAGGTTGTATCTGTGTATATGCGTTTTTACATGAATATCTAACTATATACCATATGGAGAGAAAGAGAGAGGGGAAGAAAGTGATGTCTATGTGGGTATACATTTATGGTTTGTGCTATATTTATGCATTGTATGGCGCAATTAAGGAACATTTTTCTGAGCACATAACCATTAGTTCTTTTTCTCTTTTTTTTTTTTGCAAGGACTGACATTAATTAACTAGAGTATACAGTGGTTAAAATACTCTCAATAAACTACATTGCACTATCGATACAGAGAATACTCATGTTTTGTATTCTCAAAATTTTAGTTTGATAACTCAAAAGAAGATGAATCTAAAACCCAAATAGTTGCGTGGTTACCAAAGCACACAATGTAAAATTATGAGTGTCAAAATTGGTGAGTAAATCTATAGTTGAAGATCATGTGGAAGAACACAATTAGACAGGTCATTTATAAAAATAATCATATTTATATTCATAATATTCAAACTAATTCAATATGTTGTAATTTTTCACAATCATAGAATTCACAACTTCAAATAGTGAGCTTTTAGCATTTCTAATTCAATTAGCAACTTTCAAGTTGCTACGCCATATGAAAACTTAGTAGAATTGCACATATCATTGATTATTACGTGATGATAATTAAAAATATATACAAAACAAGCAATTATAAAATTAAAATGTAATGTGAGATGATTTCAATAGTTTTATGAGTACAAAGCCAAAATTCTCACAGTGTATTCATATTCTGACACCCCATTCGCGTGTTTGAGCGTGTGTGTGTATATGGGTGTATGCATATTTCTACGCTTGTATGCAAATATATATATAAGTGTGTGTATACACACACATACATAAATATGTATGCACGTATATTTACAAATACATATATATTGGAGAAAATATTCAATTTTTTGTATATTTCTGCATCATTACAAACTCGTAAAAACCAAGTAATAAGAGTTAAAAGATTGAGGATTGGAAACTTAAGGCTTCCCAAATGCATACAGTAAAAATACTGGTGGAAATTGAACATTAAAAGGATAACATTGCAAAACATAAATATAGTGAATTATTATACAAAAGAGTTGATACTAATCCAACATAATTTGGCTGGCCTATAGGCTATAGATGCTACAGATATATGTTTTGCATATTTTTTGTATAACTATGTATTTTTTTATTTTTTGTGATAGATTACTAAGTATTTTGGTTGATTCTGTACTAAAGTTTTTCGATTGAGGAAATGAGGTAAAAGTATTCACTTTGATAGTAAAATGTGCGTTTTTTAGATTTTAGAAATATGGCAACGTTCAAGGGACGATCAGAGCCATTTGGACCATGGGATGAAGGGAAAAGATCAAGAAGGATGAACTAACACCCTAGCTAAAGATACTAGAAGCTGGCTCAATTCTAATGATGCAATTTAATGAGGATTGAGCATTGGATCCAAGAAAATTTCGATCCGTTGTAGCTATTTTCTCGACGATTGACCCATGTCTCATGCAGATCAAATTATATTATGAGACCCATGGCCGCCCTCCTAACTGTTATTCCTAGCATTGGTCCCATGTCTTATATAGGTCAAGTAGTATTGCGAAACTGCAAGACAACTCTTCCAGAATAGATTTGTTCTCTAAACTAAAACTCATAACTGAAATTACAAAAGGAAAAAATTTAAAAACACATAAAAGCCCCATGTCCCATTTTATCCCATTTTCATTTTCCATTTCATTCAATTTGTTTCAAATGAAAAAAAAAATTGAAAACACATGACATACATATATTTTTTAAGGAGAACAAGATCTCTTTTAGTGAAAATTATGCAACTACCTACAATAATTAAAAAGTCATCACTTAGCACACATAAATTACCCAAATAATGAAGAAAAGTATTTTACCTCTAGCTTTAAATCATAAACATAAACAAAACAAATAAAGGTAAAGAGAATGCTCCTTCATAGCCACAATTCATTTTTGAAATTTTCTTTGAGATACTTTATTCCTTCTTCAACATTTCTTTGCCAAAAAAAAAAAAAACTAACCCAAGTTTCCTTAAAGGAAATAAAGAAAATCAAAACCATGCCAACATCATAAACTAAAAATTGGTGTGCCTCCTAATAAGTTTTTTTACAGTTATTAGTTTGACTACACTCTCTTATTCAATGAGACTTCTTCATAGAGTAATCCACTAGGTCATGGTAAATCATCACAAGGTAGTTCAAATTCTTGACTCTTAGCTTCGTATTAGTTACCTCTTCCATCCAATATTGTCGCTATCTTACAAAGAGGAAAATCATGAAGTATCTAACACCCTTATTGTTCAAGACTTGGTTTAGTTTCAAGGGCTGCATATTCGAAATGAGTGAGAAACTGAAGTGTTTTACATATCTCAAACTCTTTATAGATATCACTTTTTTTTTGCTTGTGGCAATTGAGAACTCACCAATGGGACCCCACAGAGGTGGCTTTATCTATGATGCCTTTAGAACTTTCATTTATCTATGGTGCCTTTAGAACCTACATCCATAATTAAACATGAATCATTTTTGTTCAACGTTAAAGTCACATTGGCTTCTAATTTATGTTACACTCATCTTCCTCTTAAAATATGATAATTTTACAATGCTTTACAAGGTTGTTTTCAAATTCACTAGATAGATAATCTAGATTCCTAGCACTGACTGAATTGACTAATTAACCTAATTAAATTTTTGTACTTCTAGTATAATCAACAAATTGGTCTATTTTGTCAATAACTCTCTCAAATCTATCATTGCATTTTTAAAAATTTTCAAAGCTCGCTCGCATTGGTCAACATCTCAATGATTCATAAGATGACTTTACTCCATTTTGTAGAAATTTGAAAGGGAAAACAAGGTAAGTATTAAATTTAACCCAATACGTTGATTCCCCTACCCGATGTTGAGATAATTCATCCAAGTAGCATTAAATTGATCAAAATTAGAACTGTATTGTTGAAACTCATTGAAGTTATCCATATATAGTGCTTTCATACATTCATAAATAGCAAAATATCTTCCATACAAAGCAAAAGTTATATAATTGGACAAAACAAGATAAAAGTTTCTACTTTGCTCAATCAATATGCTTTAATTTGTTCAATTTAACATTTAACATACCCTCGCTATTCATTTTCATTCATACCTAAGGGTTTTTTTAGTACCTCTCTCATTGGCGCATTGGAAGTAGTACAAATCCATTTTTGCACTTTCTTCTCTTGTTGCTTCTTCGCTTCCTTCAGTGTCCTTCTCCAAGTCCCAAAAATTCCTCTAATACTTGCTCAAAATACAATTATTTGAGAAGAATAAAAAATGCACTAAGAAATGAAAATGAGAACAAGTGAAAGACACCAAATAAAATTTGCCACAACTGCACACTTTAAAAATAAGAAACAAATATCAAGTGTCTAATGTAATAAATTGTGTTATTAGTGTTATTATTAATTAGAATCTCTCTTGAAAACAATGCCAAAAAGTTGATGTGAATTTCACTTAACTCTTTTTTTCTAATTGTAAGTTCACTGGTCATAAATGAGTGTGACTTGAATTCGGTTGTCCATGTCACAGGAAATATTAATCCACTTTTTTATTTTATTCATTCATTTATTTATTTTTATAAGTAGGAGGTTTTAAAATCCAAGTTCTCCTACTTATAATTCCTCCTACCTTACCACCTAACTCAACCCTACTCGGGAATATTAATCCACTTACTTAATTAAATTTCTTTATTATTTAGAATATTAGTCAATGTAAGTAAATAAAACTAAACAAAACAACATAAAACAAGAGAGAGTGAAAATAACAAGACAAAGCACCTCGATCTCATATCTCCAAACTATCTTTACTAATAAATCACTCGACTAATTGAGTTTTTCTTTCTGACCGATGTTAGGTCATTATTTGCTAATTTATGTGATCCAACTTTTGGAAGCATACCTAATATACTTCTAATAATAATAATATGCCTATTCTCATAGTATACATTAGTTAAATTCTTTGAAATTACTTATTTTAGCCACAATATATGACTGTCTAACTTAGGATTAATGCTTTTATCAACTAATATTGAATTTTTTATTAGTTATATCATCCAATACCTTAGTTTGTTTACAATTAATGGCCAGCTAATTGTAGAAAATGGAATATAAAAACATTAAGTAATTTGCACAAAGTACATGTTTAATTAACCAACTTCATTTTGTTCAAAAAAGAAAGTGATTCCATCTTTAGTGAGGCAAGGAATTTTTTTTTAATATGTTGGCCAATGAGTCTTGTTTAGAATTGAATATATGATGTGATTCTCTATACTCTAAAGTCATCTCTCAAAAGTAAAATCTTGTAAATGTTTTAAAAGAATTATTAGTGAGTTAAACTTTTTTGGCTATTAAATAAACTAAAACCTAAATGTAAGTGAACAACACATAAACATATTATCTCTTTTAAAATTTAAATAAAAAGTTGGATTAGGTATCAAATGCAAATTCTAAATATAGTTGGAGAGCTAAAAGTAAACAAATTAAAAATGTCTATTGTGATTTAGTTAATTTGCCCTCTTGTTTTTCTCAAACTACAAGATAAATATAAACACTCTAAATAAAAGATAATTACCCTAATATTCTAATCTTATATATATATATATATATATATATAGTCGGAGAGCCAAAAATAAACAAATTAGAAAGTTCCACAATGATTTAGTTAAATTACCATCTTTTTTTCTCATACTGCAAAATAAACATAAACACCATAAATTAATTATAATTGCCCTAGTGTTCAACCTTATATATATAGCTGGAGAGCCAAAAGTAAATAAATTAGAATGTTCTACACTAATTTAATTAAAGTTATCCTCTTTTTTTTTTCTCATGCTATAAAATATACACAAACGCCATAAATTAAAGATAATTACCCTAGTGTCCTAATATATATATATGTGTGTGTGTGTGTGTGTGTATGTGTGCATATATATATATATATATAATAAAATACTATTCAACTCCCACTTTGGTATGTTGCTGAGTTAACTATAAACTTCTACTAAATTGACACGCTATCTTTTCGACACATGGCTAAATTTATTTATTTATATTTGAGTATCTTTTAAGTTTTTCTTTTTGGTAACAGTCAATTCTGTCTTTATATTTTTACCCACTTATTCTCTTTTTCATTTTTATTTTCTTACCTATAGCAACTTTTAACGCTTAAATGTTTTGTTTCTGTTAACAATCGATTCTATCTTTAGTTTTTCACCTACATATTCTCTTTTTCCTTTTTCACTTATTTGACACTATAGCAACTTAAAATCGATTTCTTATTTTATATAAGTTTGTATTAATTATGCCCTTCTAAATCCTTTTTGTCAATTGCCTCATAATTTTTCTATTTTTAACTCTTTTCTATCACTATTATTTGGTTTGATTTTGTATTTAATATTATTGAAATTTAAATAACTTTTATTCTATCTAAAATTCAATACATTTTGATAAATTTCAGTTAATCTATCATATGAAATCGTATATATCGTTATATCATATAGCAATTCGTTGTTTTAGTTTTCTATATGGTAAACTATTTTCTTGGCTATTCTCACATTTTGCCAAATGGAAGCCCTATCTTTTTTACCACTTGCATATATTTCACAAATTATTTGGTCAATTTTAAATATTTTATTTTTGTTAACAAGAATCAATACCTTCTTTTTTTACCAACTTTTTTCCTTAATTTTAGTAATTATTGTGTTTGATATTTAATTTGGACAAGTTTTAATTGATTTATTTTTTATAATAATTTATAATTTAAGTGCTTATTTTTTTTTAACAAGAATGAGTTTCATCTTTTTTTTGCACCAACTTCTTTTTCTTAATTTTCATACTCATTATGTCTAATATTTAACTTGGGCAAGTTTCAAGTACTTTATTTTTGGTAAATAATAAACTTTTAAGTGTTTATTTTTGTCAAAAACCATCAATCCATCCTTTTTTCCACTCACTTTTTTCCATCCTTTTTTTTCCACCCAAATATTGTCAATAGGAATCAATCCCATCTTTCAATTGATTATTTCCCTGTATAGTAAGTTGCTGACGTGATTATTCTCACAATCTACCAAGTAAAAACCCGATATTTTTGCGACATGTACATATTTCACGCTTTATATTTGTCAATTTTAATTGTTTTATTTTTCTTAACAAGAATCAATCTTGTCTTTTTTCCACTAGAATTTTTCCTTCAATTTAGAAGTTATTGTGTTTAATATCTAATTTGGGTAGGTTAATAGTTCAACTTTTAAGGCTGTTTTATTTTTGGGCAGATTATAAATCATATGCCACATCTACAATAATTTGCTATTTAGTTCCCATTTTGATAGGTTGTTGAATGGGCTACTCTTGAGTTATTCTAAATTTGAACAAATTTTAATTATTATAGTAAATTTCATTTAATATATCAATATCATACTTCATACATGTTTACACAAATTTTAATTATTATAGTAAATTTCATTTAATATATCAATATCATACTTCATACATGTTTACACTATTTGTGCTATCTTTTATCGACTAACTCATAGTTATCTTTTTTTTTTCTCTCCAATCATGTACTCTACTCTTATTATTTGGTTGATTATTTATAAATACTTCTAAAATTTTAATAATTTTCATTTTCCAATCCTTCTATATTTCATATTTTTAGCATATTATTCACACTAATTCATTTAAATTGTACAATTAGTTATTCTTCTTCTAATTTTTTGAATAATTATAATTTTTATTAGTTGAAATCCAATACTTTGCAACTTATTATAGGCTAATGTTGTGTCCATATAAGTATGGATATGGGAAAGTTCTCACTTGATTTTCTTTTTATTCTTTCTTTCAACAAACTAAAACAAGTACCACCCAAATTGGTTTTATTTTTTCAATTCCTTGCTATATGACAAAACAAGAAATTCTTCTATTATTAGCTTTATTTTTTTAAATTTTTTATTCAATAAATAATTGAAGTTTAAGTTCAGTTATATTCTATTATTTTTTCCTTACATGTACAAAGTCTACATTATATTTTTTGTTAAAAAATAAATACATATTATATTTCTTAATATATCTTCTTTTCTCATATTTTGACTTACCAGTAGTAATTAAAATAAGCAAACTTGAATATGTTGTTCATGAATTAACTTTATATTTTGTTTAACTTCAAGTTTTTATTTACTATTTTAGTTCTTTGAAATCAATATTTGTTTAAGAGAAAAAACTTTAGAAGATAAAAATTTTTTCTTTAGTAATTTAATTCTTTGATGTTATGTGATGCGGGTCAAGGTCAAGGTGTAGCATCTACAAGCGTTGATCCAGTAAAGATGCCTACGAGTCCAATGACAAGAGTTAGGGCTAAATGATTCAAAGAATCTCTTCAAACTTTGGTGCGCACAATACAAGATCAAGAGCAAAATTATACAACCATTGTGGGGCTTGACCATGAAGCTTTACAAAGGATCGTGATGTTGATTCAAGTTCAAGATGGTCGAGACAGTCCATTGGCCCAGGGTGAGACATATGTCTAGGGTTCGATCCGAATCTTCTCTAGTCATTAGTTAGTATGTGTCGTTGGAGAGCGGGCCTCAAGTAGTCATGTTTAGGAGTATATTAGGCAAAAATAATATCGGTTAAACCATGTTGGTTATGGAACGATCTAGATTAAGGAGTTAATTAGTGTTGGTCTGGCCCATGGTAGGTTTATATTTTTTGTTCGATAATTGTAGAAGACGGATTTTAGAATTTGGAGAAATCAAGAGCACAACTATAAAATGGCTTCTTAAGTATGTGTCGCCTATTTAAGATCTCATAGAAAAGTGATAGATGCAGATTATGTACAAGCAAGAGCAATGAGAATGGCAGACATCAAAATAAGCCAAATAATGAAGTTCCTAGCAATAAAATATGGAGGGTACTAGAATATTGGTTTTCACTGAAAGACTTATACAAATGCATTGAGTTGAAGGGGAGGAAAGTGATAGATGAAGGCAACACCGAATCAGCCATTGTATATTTCATAGGAAGAAAGGATACCGAACCAACATTCTTGTATATTTCACAAGAAGAAAGGATACTGACCCAACATTCTATTTTGGAATATGATATCGACTTTGAGGGAAGGCTAAACAATTTATTCTGAGCAGACGCACAATCCCGGGTAGATTACAAGTACTTTGAGGATGTCTTGGTATTTGACTCCACGTACAATACCAACGACTATCACAAATCCCTTGTTGTACTGGCCGAGGTCAACAATCATTTTGGGACTATCATATTCGGGGTCAGCACTAGTATCTTATGAAAGCATATAGACATATGAATGGGTAATCAGTGCACTAGTTTGGGCCGTGGATGGGAAAAGACCTATATCAGTGTTAACTGATAGGGATAGTCAATGAGACAAGCAATTGAAACATGTTGCTTGATACAAAGCATCGGCTATGCTCGTGGCATCTTGCTAAAAATGTAGAAGTTAAGAGCATAAATGTTATCCCTTCATGCAAATGTTTGGTAAATTTATGAAGAAAGTAAATACAATTGAAGAGTTTGAGGAAGAGTGGCATGCAGTTGTAAGTAGTCATGGTTTGGATGAGAATGATTGGGTGAAAAAGACACAGAGGAGAAGATATTTGTGCGCAGAGCCGTTGCTTAGGGATTTGTATTTTAAAGCTTACACTATTTTTGACATACCTAACAATTACTATAGCATTGAACACAACATTTAGATGACTTTCTTGGTAATCAAATTTAGTGATCAAATGCCAGAGTACTGCCTGCTAATAGGCGGATTTCTAATAATGTGAGAGAAAATCATCTCTTCTTGCTTTTTTCTTCGCCACATACATGCGAATATAGTCACCACAAAACTTAACTACATGTAGCTAAATTTATTTGAAAAAAAAAGATAATCACTTACTGTTCAATCATTTACTACATGGAATGCCAAAAGCACCATGTAGATTTCACAAAAACAGGCCTCACAAGTGCCATTTTGCACAATTTGGTATGTAAAGTAAGAATCAAATAAATGGATTGAAAGTTGAGATAGTGAAAAAGAAAAGGGGAATAAGTGGACGGAATTGATTATTACAAAAAATAAAATACTCAAAATCTATTCAAATTCAAAAAAAACTATATATGGCCACATGAAAAAATATTGAGCTTCCACTCGGTAGAAAATGAAAAGTAGTCAATTCAACAACCTACGAAAATGGGAATTGAACAGTGAATTATTATATATATACACACACATATATAATATATATATACATACATACATATACATATACACACACATAAAATGCAATTGATGAAGAAAAAGAAAAAGAAAAAAATGAAAAGATAGAAAAAGGTAGAAAAGAAAATAGGAATTAAGAATATTAAGTATAATAATATCATAGGGTATGCACATGCCCGTCATACTGTTTCCCATACTTATTGATTAGTGTACATTTAGTGTGTTTTATTAGTTAGTTTTGGGGTGTTTTATTTAGTTTTATAACTAATTAGTTAGGATTCTAGTGAAAATATACATTTTATGGTTTAAGTGGTAAAAATTATGTTTCTATGGATTTTAATGGTGAAAACTTCATGCTTTTATAGATTTAAAGATTCAATCATCAAATGGCATGAATTGAGAAGATAATTAGATGATTGATGATGATTTGAAGTGATTTAAAGAAGATATGAAGTGCAAAGTATCAAAGGATGAAATGCAAGTTTTACAACTTTGACACCTGTTGGTATTTTGACAGTATGTTAAATTACAAGTATTGGATTGAGGTAATTCTTGTACATTTTGAAGCTAAGAGATAGATCTAAATTTGGTATGAAGAAATCGAAATCCAGTTTAGTCATTTTTGTTGTCCAAAATGTCGAAATACAGAAGTTCAAATTTGTTGTCGAAAATTGAAATAGGGGATTGACCAGTTGAAGGTATTTTGGCCATTTTTTTGGTTCACAGAGCTCCAAATTGGATGATTCTTGATGCATTGGAAAGATAACTCAAAGGGCTACAACTTTCATGTTTTTTTACAAGAGTTAGTTCAACCTCTATCATCAAGAAAATATTACTTGAATTGGTGCTAAATTCATAGAAGTGAAAACGCAGGCTACCAATACGCGACCTAAGGTCGCAATATTCCTGAGGTCGCGTATTCTCCCCTATTTTTTGCAACTTGCTCATCAACTTGCCTTGCTTTCACACAACTTTTTTCAGTTCAATTCCAGCTAATGATTTTGGTTGTATCTAATCAAGAAGAGTGTGGAAATTTGGAGAAAACAACTCTTAGGAGTTTCAAGAGTGAAAAATGACAACTAGAAACAACTCATTTGACTCTTGAATTCCTCTAAACAAATAGGCGTTGGAGAACATTTTCATAACTTTGGAAAGCTAGAGAAACTTCACAAATATATAGTGTTCACTAGTTTTTCTTAGTTCATTAGCTTAGGTAGGTTAGTATAGTTTTATTCTATCTTATATCATACTAAGGAAGGATGATGATTGAGGTTTGAAGATGGAGAAGATGTTGCTCACATGTGACAAGGGGTTCCATCTCTTCAACTCTTATATTTGAATATTATGTTTAGTTATAATACAAGTGTGGTCTTTTTTTTAT
Source organism: Coffea humblotiana (assembly GCA_023065735.1). Lineage (NCBI taxonomy): Eukaryota > Viridiplantae > Streptophyta > Magnoliopsida > Gentianales > Rubiaceae > Coffea > Coffea humblotiana. The sequence goes on along the minus strand of CM041210.1, from coordinate 14,288,594 downwards.
ATTTTTCATGTTTTGCTAAAGTTTATACCTAAAGTTATAGATGAACTTTCTATGTCTTGTTAGTGATATTTATTTAGTTATTTGATGATGTTATTTTGAACAAGTTATTTATCACTTTTACTTTTCTAATCATGAGTAATTGGCTATTAATTGTGATAATATTAAGGTGTTAAGTTTGCAATGAGAATTGAAATTTAAATTAGAATTTAACACTAGTTCAAGGAAGTGATAAACCTAGGGAGTACACTCACGATAGTAGAGGAGCACCTTTGTGGTTTTAGTGACTTGTTTCATATAATTTCATAGAAGAAATGAACTTGTAGTTAATTTCATAACCACGATAGTAGGGATGGTTTAACTACAAGTATAGTTGATTCACTGCTTGAGTAGGTTTCACATACGTTAGGAAATTATGCTATAACTAACCAAGATAATAATATTCACTTAGTTGGTAATTTCATTTATAAGAGTAGTAAGGAATTTCATACCTCTAGGAGCTTTTTATTGTTACTTTTATTACTTTTATGTGTTTGTAGTATAGATTTAATCTTTTACATTTGTGATAGTCTAAATAATAAAAAGTTCGAAAATCACCGATAATTGACAATCTTCATTGTGGGTTCGACTCTTAATACCCTATACTCAATTACGACTCGTATACTTGCGAAAAATCACGTGTGAGGTATTTAGAAATTTATAAATATAAAACTTTACTATGGATGAACTAATTGTTATATGTATACCCGTGCTCGTTAAGTTTTTGGCACCGTTGTCAGGGAAGATTTTGTTAATATCGGTGCTAAGAACAACTTTATTAGTTTAGACAAATTTACTTATTTTTTTTTGTTATTGTTGTATTTAGTGTCTTGTTAAGTATTTAATGTCTTTTTTTTTTGTATATGTTGAGTCATCTATTGACTAAATGCATTTTTGAATTACTTTGAAAGCATGTTTAGGAGTTCAAGAAGAGTAGGAAACATGAGCAAACAATGCATGAAAATTTGAAGATCGATAATGGATTGGTACTGCGGACAAAGTTCCATGAATAGAGGTAACCAAGATATGTCCGAAGGTATGTCATTTGAAAATAGTTTAAAGAGTTTAAAGGCTAAACGTGATTATATAATGTTCAAAGTTCAATTGGACACCATTATGCATATTCTTGAGTAAAAGAGGAATGTTAATGCTTTTACTTCTAATCACATGATTTGTGACTTATGTGGAATTTATCATGCTACTCATACATATAGGCAAGTACAAAATGTGGATTATTATGACGAATTTGAGTATTGCAATTCTTGTTTTGATCAAAATGGTTCCAATTGGGATAATGAATGAATACATATAATGTTTCTCCATGTTTATATGATGGGATAATTGCAGAAACCTCCCCTGAGGTTTCTGAGTCTCACTCACCTCCCCTGAACTTTGCAAAATATCAGATACCTCCCCTGAACTTATAGTTGGAGTAACAAGATCAGCCCATGTCAGAAAAATGAGCATTAAAAAAATATTTTGAGGAGTGAGATGATATTTGTGTTCCACATATGCCCTTTTTGCTTATCCACAACTTGAACTAAAGCAAAAGGAAAAAAGAAGTAATAAGTTGAATCAGATAAAGACAAATGCATAGTTTATAAAATTTTTAAGTCACAAATGGCATCTTCAAGTAATGTTACAATGCTATTTATATATTTTTTTGTTTTAGCTATTAGCATTTATTTAGCTAATATGATCATTCAATTAATTGAAACATACTTCTGGTGATATAAAAAAAATGTATAGTTTTATAATTTGAGTGATTAAAAGTATAAATTTTTATTAGTTAAGTCATAAAAAAATATTATTTGAGTGATTAAAAGTATAAATTTTTAATAGTTAAATCACAAAAAAATTTTCACTATTTGGTTAATTGAGTGAATGGCAATTGCAATTAAATAAATAGTGTAACGATCAAATAACCAAATTTTCAATAGTTTAATAACTCTTTTTGCGACTTTCTTTGTGGAAAATGAAATGAAGTAGCAAGATACTTCATTTCACTAATTCATTTCATTTAGTGCTAGATACTTTAGTTGAGATTTAAAAAAAAAATTAATTCACACTGTAGTTAGTCGAATTTATTCAACAAACTTCGTTTGAATACCAGAACTTAGATAGATCCGATTTTCAAAAAATTCAATAACCCAAATTGTGTCGCATCACTTTATGAGATGATGTAATATACAATTTATGTCATTGAATTTTTGAAAACCAAATTTACCCAAATATGAGTAATGAGTTACACTAGATAATTGTCTTACAAAAAAAAACATGAAATACATAACTTTAGAGAAAGATAACATTGGTGCTAAACTCTTCATTGGTGATTGTACTACGAATAAAAAGTGTAAAGTGGAATAGAAGGTATATCATAAGTTATATCAAAAGTTATATCTCTATTACTCATTTAACAAATTTTGTCAAAATAGCTTCAAAATATATCATAAGTTATGAGGGTATATCTGTCAATTCATCATCAATGATATCACAAATAGGGCCCAATAATCTGACAAGGGAGGTATCTGATATTTTGCAAAGTTTAGGGGAGGTGAGTGAGACTGTCAGAAACCTCAGGGGAGATTTCTAAAATTATGCCTTATATGATTAGCAATCCAATTGTGTCCAATTTGAATCTAAACCATCTTGAAAATTAGCTCTAGAAATGTTAGCTAAGGCAACCTCCGATCGTTTTGATAGGGTTGAAAAAAGATTAGATAAATTAATTTCTCACTTTGGTAGAATACAAGACCAATTGCATTTGTTGTGTGAAGTTATTTCCTCTAATGGTATGCAAAATAATCCTAGTATGAATGGTGAGCATGTTGCATGTGAAAATGGATTGCATTTTGATGAAAATGATGCATCTAATGTGTGTTTCAATGAAGAAATATCAATTTCATATGATAATGCCTTTAGGACTAACTTTGAATCTCAAGAGGTAAGTATTAATGATTCATGTTTCACACGTCTTAAGGAATGTGTTGAAAGTATAGGTTTAAAAGATATTATTGACCAAGAAAGGCAAGTAGGTGTTCCTTTGGTAAGTACTCAAGTGACACACATTCAAGATAATATCTACGACTCACTTGAGATAGGTAAGTCTTTTCCACTTCTCACATCATTAGAATACATGGCTTTTGTTGTTAAGCCATCTTTTAATGATCCACCACGACCTAAAATGTGGATTATTCATTAATAAAACCTCCTTGAAAAATGAGATAAAATAGTCAATCTAATGACTATAAAGAAGCACTTGTTGGAAGGCAACCCAATATTTTGGTTATTTATGTTAATAAAGAATGATTTTATGTTTCAATTATGCGTTTAAGTTGTTTCATTGTTTTTCTTTTGTAAGTTTGGGAAATAGAAACAAAAGTGACCAAATGCGGTGAAAAAGACAAACTTTGATCAAGGAACCTCACCCATCGATTTGAGTAAAAGTTGTTTTTGATTTGTTAAAGAGGATTAAAATGCATATTTTGACAAAAGAATGATTTATGATGTATTTTGGGTAATCGGGGGAATATGTATAATTTTTGGAAAGTTTGAAATTTCTGCAAAAAAAATTGCAAATTGAAGAAAATGTGACCATTAAAACGCGACTTAAGGTCACATTTTCATATCGTGTTTTTTGTTCTACAACATTTCAACATAAAACGTGGCTACCAAAATGTGACTGAAAGTAGCGTTTTCATGAGCCTGCGTATTCGATCCTACAATTTTTCAACTGAATCGCGTATTTGGGGACCAATTTAAAAGACAAAACGCTAGTTCTTTTTCTTTTTCTTCTTCTTACTTCACCTCACATTTTCTCACACACATTTCACCAGTCTTCTCTTATAAACCATTTCCTTGCATGAAATCATCCAACAACACATCATGTGACCTTCATAGAACCTTTATAACCGATTAGAATTCACATAAAATATTACAAAAATCGATTGAAGGTAGAGTTCTTCATTTCTAAATCCATCAATTGGAGGTCAATTGGGGTGATTTTTATAGACTTTTGCATCATTTGCATCACCAAACATCACTTTACCAAATTGAGGTAAATTTCTTGAACTTAATTTGGTATTTTAAAAATTCACCATTTACATATCTTTTGAGTTAATGTCATACTTTGAATGGTAAATTTGTGATGTTATTTGTTGATGTATATAAGCTCTCTTATGCTTATTTAACATTTCTAAGTATGTTTAGATGATCAAATATGAAAATATGATGATCTATGCAATGTTTCAATTTATGCATATTCCTATTATATGATCAATATAGTAATTGGTCTCGGAATATTGTTAAGCATAATTGGATGGTTTAAATTGCTAAAATGTGACTTTTTTATAATGCTTACATGTATACATTTCTTATATGGTGACATTTTAGCCAATTTGATTGCTTAATCTTTATATAGAGTTTAATTGAATGATGAATTTTGAATATGTGAAGAATTTAGCAATTTGTGAAATTTTAGGAGTGAAAATGTATGAAATGAAGTGTTTTATTATACCTTGAGGAGTTTCTTGTCAATTTTATACGGGTACATCACTAAGACAAAAGCATAGAGTTACAAATCATCGTTTTATGTTTTTTAATGCTTGTTATCACCTTTGTTTTTCATTTTCAATTCTTAGGTATCTATTACTAATAGTTATCTAATGGAACTCATGAAATTTTGGAGATAAGTGGACAAAAATTTGTGACACTTCATGATATGTCAATCCCAACAATAGTGGAGTATTTCTTTCTTTATTTTGGTTCCTCTTTTTACACATTGAGAACAATGCATGTTTTAAGTGTGGGGGAGGAAATGTGTGGTACTTGTAGTACTTTTGCTTTGATTGTTTGGACTTAAGATTTGAAATATGAATTGCACTTGAATGATGTCAATCTTAGGTTTGTTGATAGGAAGTTTCGTCCAGTTTTAAGGAGAAACTCTGCCAAAATTTTTCTAAAATCTTATCCAAAATTACAAAATTGCCCCAAAATGTTTCAAATTCTTTCAATTTTATCCATGGGTAACAAGTTTCATACCATTAGTAACTCAAATTTCTTCTACTTTTGAGATAAATATATGTGACTTAAGCACTTATTTTCTTATTTAACTTGAAAATAATTATTATACGATTATAATTTGTGCATTTTTAGGAAAATATATCTTGCAAAGTGGAGAAAATTATGCCTATATTTTACAAATTTGATGAAATTTCTTCTCTGTACTTGATTTTATAGTTAAGTGATAAATATGGTCAATAATTGCAATACTCTTATCATGATTATTCTTTTGAGGGAATAATTATTATCTTTACTTTGAAAAGAAAAGAGAAAAAAAATATTTTTTTCTCATTTAACTTGAAAATGATTATTATGTAATTATAATTTATGCATTTGTAGGAAAGTATATCTTACAAAGTGGATAAAATTATGCCTACATTTTGCAAATTTGTTGAAATTTCTTCTCTCTACTTGATTTTGCATAGTTAAGTGATAAATATGGTCAATAATTGCAATACTCTTGTTATGATTATTCTTTTGAGGGAATAATTATTGTCTTTCCTTTGGAAAAAAGAGAAAAAAAAGGAAAAAAAAAGATGAGAATAAAAGTTGTTCTATTCCAATGGTTCATGTACTTAGTAATCGGGAGTTTTCATCTACAAATGTCGATTTTTGCGTAAAATAGTACTAGAATTAAGAGTATGCAAAGTAACTTGAGTATGTGAAATGTTAAGTAACTGGCGATTTTTATCTAAAAATATCGATTTTCGCGTCAAAAGGCACTTTCACAACTTGAATAGTATTTAACTATATTATATAAATAAAATCCCTTGTTGAACTTGAGAAGAGAGATGATCATGGGTTTAGCTAACATTTTTATTGACCATATGAGTTACTTGCTTGTGAAATTGGGTAAGGATGAGAAATTGACTTGAACTAGTTACAATTGCTATATAATTGGCTCTCCTTTACTTGGTATTATGAATACTTGAGTTCAGCTGAATGATTGTATAATGGTTATTTATCTTGTTTGGAGGAAATGAAATTGAATTGTGCACATATGTTTATTTTCAAAACTTTGGATCATTGTTGAATTGTATTTCTTATTGCTTGAGGACAATCAATGGTTCAAATATAGAGGAGTTTAATAAGTGTACATTTAGTTTGTTTTTAATGTGTTTTATTAGTTAGTTTTGGTGTATTTTATTTAGTTTTATAGCTAATTAGTTAGGATTCTAGTGACAATATACATTTTATAGTTTAAGTGGTAAAAATTATATTTCTATGAATTTTAATGGTAAAAATTTCATATTTTTATAGGATTCAATCGTCAAATGGCATGAATTGAGATAATTGGATGATTGATGATGATTTGAAGTGAGCTAAAGAAGACATAAAGTACAAAATAATCAGGATGAAATGCAAATTTTACAGCTTTGACACCTGTTTGTATTTCGACAATATCTCGAGTTATAAGTATTTGATTGGCGTGATTTTTTTACATTTTGAATATAAGAGATAGATGTATATTTGTTATGAAAACATCGAAGTCAGTTTAGTCATTTTCATTGTCAAAATGTCGAAATACAGAAGTGCAATTTTGTTATCGAAAACTGAAACAAGAGATTGACTAGTTGAGGATATTTTGGTCATTTTTTGGTTCACAGAGTTTCAAAATGGATGATTCTTGATGCATTTCTTTCAAAGGGCTATAACTTTCATGTTTTGTATTAGAGTTAGTTCAACCTCTATCATCAAGAAAATATCAGTTGAAATGGTACTAAATTCACAGAAGTGAAAATGCGGGCTACCAACTTGCTGAGGTCGCGTATTCTCCCCTATTTTCTGCAACTTGCTTATCAACTTACCTTGCTTTTATGCAAATTTTTCAGCTCAATTCTAGTTAATGATTTCGGTTGTATCTGATCAAGAAGAGTGGAAATTTGGAGAAACAACTCGTAAAAGTTTCAAGAGTAAAAAATGACAACTAGAAACAACTCATTTGGCTCTTGAATTCCTCTATAAATATAGCCCTTGGAAAACATTTTCATAACTTTGGAAGGGTAGAGAACTCGACAAAAATGTAGTCTTCACTAGTTTTTCTTAGTTCATTAGTTTAGGTAGATTAGTATAGTTTTATTTTTTCTTGTATCATGCTAAGCAAGGATGATGATTGAGGTTTAAGATGGAGAAGATGTTGTTCACACGTGACAAAGGGGTTCCATTTCTTCAACTCTTATATTTGAATCTTATGTTTAGTTATAATATAAGTATGGTCTTTTCTTTCATGTTTTTTATGTTTTGCTAAATTTATGTCTAAAGTTATGGATAAACTTTCTATATATTGTTAGTAATGTTTAGTTGGTTATATGATGATGTTATTTTGAATAAGTTATTTATCACTTTTGCTTTTCTAATCATAATTAATTGACCATTAATTGTGATAATTTTAAGGTGTTAAGTTTGCAATGAGAATTGAAATTTAATACTAGTTCAAGGAAGTAATAAATCTAGAGAGTACACTCACGAGAGTAGAGGAGCACCTTTGTGGTTTTAGTTATTTGTTTCATATAATTTTATAGAAAAAATGAGTTTGTAGTTAATTTCATAACTACGAGAGTAAGGATGTTTAGTTACAAGTATAGTTGATTCACTACGAGAGTAAGTTTACGTTATAACTAACCCAAATAATAGCATTCACTTAGTCAGTAATTTTATTTGCAAGAATAGTAAGGAATTCCATATCCCTATGAGTTTTTTATTGTTACCTTGACGACTTGAAAATTTGTTTATATTTTCTCATAATTCCCTCTTATTTTAAATAAGTTAGTTTATAATTTCTTTACTACTAATTTACTCTCTCAATAGTGGTAATAAAAATTAGAACCGAAAGTTTTACTTTTACTTTTATAGTTTGGGTAAACTAGAATTTTTGTGCATTTTGGTAGTGTAATAACTTGGTGAGATGTGTGTATTAAATTTGGTGGATAAAACGAGTATTAAGTAAGAGGAAGTGTGTGATTAGAAGTGCTAATAATAAATTAGTGAATCATAAGTTAAAACACAAGTACGAGAAAGTTAAGGAAAATAGACTTGAACCGACATGCACCGTTTGTTACCGATTGAATACATCACTTGACTACTACTTTCTTACCCCAATCTCCTTGTTTTTATTTCATTTAATTTTTCCTAAATTAACCCTTAAGTTAGCCACCATTATTGACTAAGGAAAAGGTGAGAAAAGAAAAAAAATAAGAAAGAATCTTGAGTTGCCAAGTGTTGGTAATCAAGAAGATGTTTGACCAAGCTAAGTCCTTTCTTCTTATCTTTCATTTTGACTCATTTTCTCTCATTTTTCTTCATGGTGGCCGAAATTTTGGGAGAGCAAAACAAGAGGAAAGAAACCTCCAACTGCATCTTGATTTAGCCTTATTTGAGCTGAATCACAAAAACTATACCAATTAAACTTGCATCAAGGGTGTTAGGAAGTTTGGTGTGGTGAAAGTTTTGTTAGAAATAGTTTGGTTCCTCACTTTCAAGAAGGTTTTGTAAGGTATAAGTCTAAAACTTCCTTTTATTTTTCTTAATCTTGCTAAATATGCTATAGAAATTTTGAATCTTGGAATATTATGGATGATTTTCTAGTTTTGGGTTGTTTAGTGAAAATTTCAGTTAGGATTTTATATTTTTCAGATTTAATTATGTTGTTTAACTAGAAAATGTTGGTATTGACTTTGGATATGAAATTTGTGATGTGATCAATGGCATGATTGTGACTTTTTAGCATTAAAAGATGAATTTTCATCTTTGATGAGAAAATTTCAGTTTTGGTAGTGGTTGAATATTTGCTAAAAATGAGTTATATTTAGATGGTTTTAGCTTAGATGAAGAGTTATCTTGATATGTTTATTGGTGGTGTTTGAATTGGGTTGATTTGAGGAAAAACATGAAATTTAAATGGCTAGAAAATTAGACAAATACAAAGGGTATGCTGCCCAAATTTTCATTCGAGAGATAAGTGAGTGAACTTGGAACTTGAGTGGTGGTTCGGGGATAAATTGGACTTTAGTTGTCTAGAGTATTTAAGTTTCCTTTAGTAGAGGTATATAAGTTGAAATTTTGCCAAAACTCGTACCCTTTAAAAAGCGAAAGTAACGACCGCTATAAATACGTTTTCCTCGTCTTTTAGACCAAGTTGTGAATTTAAACATTTTAATTGCTTCTTTATTGAAACCAAAAGAGCGAGCATGAATTTTCTAGAGTTTGATAAGAAAAATGAGTACTACTTAAATGAGTTTTATTTACTTGCTTTTTTTTAAGCGAAACTCCTATATTTTGAACCCTAATTGATTGCAAACTGTTAAAAGGTATTTTATCGCAGATTTGGACTCCAATCAGGGAGTTGAACTTGAGCGTGGTTTTGAAAAGCAATAACTCATTGATGAGTGTTTTCCAATGCATGATTGAACTTGATTCTTGAATGAAATGATTTGCTAATGCGATTGAATAATACTTGACTTGTTTGGATGCGGTGAGGGTGTACTTTATCACACTCGTTCTCCCCTTCTTGAATGATCTCGTACTTGTTTGATTTTGATTGACCTGTACTTGTATTAGTGCTTGTACTTGACTTGTAAGTGCTGAGCGATAGCATGTACCACACTCAATTCGAGTGGGAGGTGCCTCTCATCCCGTCTCACTACTTTTATCCTCACCCTATTGGTTAGTCAGTCGAATTGAGTCAATAAGGGTTTGGTCGAGGAAACTGGCGAACCATAGATACTGTTTATTGTTTATTATATAATCCTTTGGATATGGTCCACTGGATTCGGTATATTCGAGTATTACCATCACTCTCATGGTTTTACTTTTTTAAACGTTGACAGAGTATCAAAAGGGTTCAGATCAAGTAATGCAATGGAAATTTGGCTCTTGAGAACATCTGTATCCTTATACTTGGCAATGATTGTTACTTGTAGTGTATTGTTTCTTTTATGAACTTTTCCGTCGTTCATTTTAAAATTTCAAGGTTTACATAATGACCAACTTGCTACTTGAATTTACATGAAATTTTGGAACCTCACTGAATTTTGGTTCACTCTATTAGTTTTTGTTTTCCTTACAGGAGGTATAAGCATAGGCATGAAGTTGGAAATGTTAGTTTTGTCTAGACTTTTAATTTTTGTAATTCTACTAGCACTAGTGCTCGATTAGGGTTAGAAATGCAATTAGAACTTGAATCTCTTGTTATATTCGGATATGTATGAATAGTTGAGATAGTAATGAATGTAAATGTACTTTCTAAACTTGAAAACTGTAGTTTTCTTTACTTTTGAAGTTGCAATTTATTTTCTTGAAATTAGTGAGTGAGGTCTGGCGAGAGATGGGTAGGCGGTCTGCTAAACTTTGGAGTATGTCCTAGGGGGAGGTGGGGTCGTTACAGTTACTTTTATTACTTTTATTTCATATTTTGTAGTATAGATTTAATCCTCTATATTTATGATAGTTTAAATAATAAAGAAATTCAAAAATCATCGTAATTGACAATCTTTCTAGTGGGTTTGACCGTTAATACCCTATACTCAATTACGACTCATATACTTGCAGAAAATCGCGTGTGGGGTATTAGAAATTTATAAATATAAATTTTGATTGTGGATGAATTAATTATTATATGTACACCCTGCGCTCGTCACTTCTTTTTTCAAATCCTCTGTATTACCACAATAGCTTTGTGTATTATATCACAATTTTTACTCCCGTTTAGATTGCTATTTTATGGTTTTTTTAGAAAAAATATTTTAATAATTTGATGTATATAAAGTAAAATGGTGATTAAAAAATGTGATCACGAAAAAATAAAATTTTTGGGAAAAACATCAATCCAAACATTTTGTTCCATGACCCGATACCTTTACATTCAGTTGCATTGTAAGTGCATCCACCCCACTTCATCTCTCAACCACAAACCAATCCAAATTTCACAACTTTGGAGTTTGGAGAATTAGGTATAAGATTTTTTTGAATTCATATTTAAGGATTTAGGGATTTGGTAATATGGTGGGAGGTAAAGAGAAATTTTTTGACTTCCTATCTCGTTTTATCTTAAAAAAGAAACTTTTTTTTCCCTGGGTTTGCTTGTATTCAAATTAGGAACAAGAGTATTAAGTGAATAAGGATACAATAGTAATTTAGCAGAAATTCAATGTCTGTTTTATCGCATGAATAGTATTCACTTATAGTTGACACTTCCGATAATCAATTTGGAAAAAATTCTGATATATTACGAAACAACTAAAGGTGTGGATGTTCATTTGTATTTCCAAGAAGATTAATTCATGATTCATTGATACATTAAATAAAGGAATTAAATTGGATGAATTGTTTTAGTTCATTATTCATGTATTGGATGAACCGTTTCATTTAATAGGGCTATTCATGTACTTGAAGTACTAAATGCATGAATGAGTGTTTAATATGATTTACGTACTTTTGATTTTATAGTACCTATATATAGAGGTATCCTAGTATCACTTGGGATGACTTTGATCAGTTGAAATGATAAGAAAATTATTCTCTATTCTCTCTATTTCTTTCTCTAATATTTCAATCCTTATTATAGTAGTTTATTTTATTAGTTTTACAATATGTTGTCAGCATGAGACTCTACTTCTGAGTAAAAGTGAAACACAAGACTCTGTTGAGATTCTGCTAGTGTCGAATCAATTATAGTGCATTTCCTCGAGTAACTTTTGACTACATATTGAGGTAAATTTCTAACTCACAAATCGATTTCAATTTCTTATGGTTAACCTTACAAAACAAGAGTTTGTACCTCTTGATATTTCTAAAACAAATTATTTATCATGGATATTGGATGTTGAAATTTATCTTGAGATAATGGGCCTTGATAATACTATTGTTGAAAAGAATGAAGCCACCAACCAAGATCATACCAAGGCTATGATTTTCCTTCATCATTATTTAGATGACGGATTAAAATTAGAATATCTTACTGTCAAAGATCTTCTTGTTCTTGAAAAGATTTGAAAGAAAGACTCGACCACATGAAATTCGTCATTCTCCCAAAAGCCCAGTATGATTGGCTTCATTTATGGCTACAAGATTTTAAATCTGTCAACGAATATAATTCAATCATGTTCAGAATTACTTCTCAATTAACATTATGCGATGAAAAAGTTACTAATGAAGATATGTTAGAGAAAATATTTTCTACTTTTTATGTCTCTAACATACTCCTGCAACAGCAATACCGAAAGAAGAGATTTAAGAAATATTCTAAACTTATTGCATGTCTTCTCTTGACTGAACAAAATAATGAATTATTACTAAGTTTCGACCAACTGATGCTAGTCCATTCCCTGAAGCAAATGCGACTCAATTTCAAAATTCTAGTCGAGATCATGGACGTGGCTGTAGAGGTGGTCGTGAAGAAGGCAGTGGATGTAGCCGTGACCGTGGATGCGGTCGTGATAGATTTGTACCTCATGAAAATTATAACTGTAACAAAAAACAAAATATTCACCAAAAGTGGGATAATAACAATAATCAGAAAAATGAAAAAAAGAAAGTTTATGAAGAAAAATACTATCGGTGTGATATGAAAGATCATTGATCCTGTACCTGTCGTATAGTTGATCATCTTGTTGACTTCTATCAAGTATCATTGAAAAAGAAAGAGAAAAATGTTGAGACAAATTTCGTTGATCAAAAGAATGATTATGATGATACTAATATGACACATTTTGATGCAGCTGATTTCTTTGAGCATGTTGAAGATGTCAAATGATTATGTGACAAATACCCTATGCTTTTTTTAGATATTTTATAATACTTTGTATCTTTTATGTAATTTTCTTTCTATTTAATATCTATTTTTGCATCTTTTATTAATATTTATTTTTGTTTGAAACTTTCTTCTTGAAGAAGAAATGGATGTCAAATATTTGAGATTAAATAATGGTCATGATTACATTTGTTCATTGATAGTGCTACTATGCACAATATATTGAAAAATAAAAAGTATTTCTCTTATTTTCAATTTGCCAACCGTCTTACAAGGCTTCAAAGTCTTACCAATGCTAAGATAAATTCTTTATTAAGATATTTAAATCATATGTGCATGAATCAGAAATTGAATATAGAAAATATTTCAAAACGGCACCTAAATTGGTATGGCTCTGATACCAGAACCAACCCAGGTTATTTTAGGCTAAATATAAAGCAAAACTTAAATATAAAAGAAGACTTACGGAAAACAGAGTTACTTTGAAATTCAAAATACGGAAGCTTTAAGACCTTTGAGATGAAATCCAACTTCGAATCCTTTATTGAAATCTGAGTACAGTGGAATCTCCAAGGAACAAGTCTAAAGAGTACAGCGGAATGAAAGCTAGAAAGAGAGATTTTCAGAGGGTTTTTTCTAACTTGCTAGAATAATCGATGCCCTCTCTTCTATTCTTGAATCCTTTTTATAGAGGAGAAATCCTTGAATTTTCTCTTCATTTGGCTGCCGACACTTTCATTTGAATTTTATTTTCTTTTTCTCGCCGACACCTTATCTTCTTTTGATTGGTTGCTTTTGAGATTCTTATCTTTACTTTTGAAATTGGCCGACATACTTTATTAAAAGTCTGTCGGGTCTTGAGCACAAGGACCACCGAATGGATCAAAAGTTGATTCCGTAGATGACCCAGCTGACTCATCTATTTTGTCTTCTTCCTTTTTGTCCTGATTTTGCAAATAATTCAGGTATTCTTTGAGCATTTCCGGATGTTGCATCATCTTCTTCATTAGGAAGTCATTTGCAATTGATTCTGAGGCTGAGCTGCTAACTTTTTCTTTTTCTTTCTTTTGAGGTGTTGTTGGGGTATTGACTCCTTTTGAGGTTTGCTGATTTGGATTTATCCATTTGAGTTTTTCTCCTATTTCGAGAAATCTCAAAACATTCTTTTGATCACAAAATTCTTGATTGAATCCTGCCCACCATTTGATCTTGAACTCTCTGATTAATGACATTGGAAGTGGTTTTTCTAATTCTTGATGAATCTTGAAACTCCAACAAGTAGCAATAAAACCTTTATTTCATTTAGGAGTAGATGCTCCTATATATTTAGCTTTACGAGACACCAGACTTAAAAGATATAAAAATTCACTTTTATCAATGATTCAAACCAACGTTTGTAATTGACCAATTTACTTTAACTGTGCTCCAAATTTTTCAGTAGATTTAACTGATCCGCATGTTTTAAACTCTGTTATATTAGATATTCACTTACAAGGAGATGAATTTGAAAAACAGACAAAGAATTTTGCTGTAATTTATAGAATGTATTATAGACCTTTATCTTCACATCTAAATCCAAAATTCATAATGACCCCAACTTTAAAGGAAGAAACAACCTTATTACAAGTTGATGCAGATAGACCTACAACATATACTCCAAAAAGGTTGAAATGGAATGAAATCACTATACCTAGTGAATTTATAATACAAAATCCTCAAGTACCTAGAAATATAGAACAAACAAATCCAGAAGATATTATAGAAGAACCGGATGGAAAAGTTCTGTTAAGATTTTCTTCATTTAGAGAAAGATCTTCAACCTCTAGTCATTCGTGGATTCCACATAGACGATCTAGTTATGAATCAATTGACAAAAATTTTCCTATGGAAGGAACGTCAACATTCAAGTTCAAAACTCCCGTACCTGAAGTAATTAATCAAAATCAATCAGAATATTCTCCAACTCATTCTCAAATGAAAGCAGAAATAAATGTAATAATTAAAGAATATAAAATAAATCATAAATATTTACAAGAAGATTTTGATGATGAAGAAAATGAACAAAAAAGAATATGGTTTTTTCAGTTATCGGATAAATGTAGAGAAAAATTAATATTAGAATGGAAAAATGAATTAGAAACAAGAAAATTTGATTTCCCTTTCTTTACTTGGTTATCATTCTATATTTCAAAAACAGGTATAAAAGATGTATATAATACTCCACAATTAAATGTTCAAACTAATTTATATAAAAAATGGAAACTAAAAGACGATCAAGTAGTAACTTCAATTCATCCTCCATTACAAGAAATAAAAATTAATATAAGACAAGGAGAAATAATTGCATCCCCTTTTAAAAGGGGCAGAGAAGCAGAATCAAGTGGAACCAATAATGTGAATTTGGAAGATATTAAAAAATTATATCAACAAAATAATTACTCAAATCAAATTCTTCACACCATATCACAACATATAGAAATAATAAATACAAAAATAGATAGTATTCAAAAACCACTTCCTAGGTTTCCTACTGATATTTCAGCACCTCATTTTCAACCTAGAAGTCTAACAAGAGAAAGAGAACAAGAATTAGTCCAAAGTATTAATGTTCAAAGAATAAATAATTCGGATAATATATTAAATAGGATATCTCAAACATTGAAAAATTTAACTACAGAAGCTCAAAATCAAGCTCCTAGGATAAATACATTAGAAAACATTGTAAATGAAGAAATATTCTCAGAAGAATCAAGTTATTCAGAAGAAGATATAATTTCACCTATAGAAGATCAATTTAAAGAAGAAGAAGGTAACAAAATAAACAAAATAAGAAGAAGAAGACCTTTTAAAAATAATAAAGATTGGCAAGTAGTAAGCACTAGAAATTACTATCCTAGACCTAGTCCTCCAGATATTCAATATGAAGAAAGATCAAAATTTCATACCACTAAATATGATGGAGATTCAATTTATGAATGGAATATAGATGGGAGGGCAGAATATGAAGTCTTAAATACTTTACAAGAAATGGGAATGGCTAGACTAGCTTATAAGCTTAAAAATATTCAAGAAAGAAACATTGCAACATTATTAGTATCCGGATTCACAGGACAATTAAAAAATTGGTGGGATAATGCTTTAACACTTCAAGATAAACTACAAATATTAGATCATACTATAGAAATAGAAGAATGTTCAAACTAATTTATATAAAAAATGGAAACTAAAAGACGATCAAGTAGTAACTTCAATTCATCCTCCATTACAAGAAATAAAAATTAATATAGGACAAGGAGAAATAATTGCATCCTCTTTTAAAAGGGGCAGAGAAGCAGAAGGATGTTGAAATTTATCTTGAGATAATGGGCCTTGGTAATACTATTGTTGAAAAGAATGAAGCCACCAACCAAGATCATACCAAGGCTATGATTTTCCTTCATCATTATTTAGATGACGGATTAAAATTAGAATATCTTACTGTCAAAGATCTTCTTGTTCTTGAAAAGATTTGAAAGAAAGACTCGACCACATGAAATTCGTCATTCTCCCAAAACCCAGTATGATTGGCTTCATTTATGGCTACAAGATTTTAAATCTGTCAACGAATATAATTCAATCATGTTCAGAATTACTTCTCAATTAACATTATGCGATGAAAAAGTTACTAATGAAGATATGTTAGAGAAAATATTTTCTACTTTTTATGTCTCTAACATACTCCTGCAGCAGCAATACCGAAAGAAGAGATTTAAGAAATATTCTAAACTTATTGCATGTCTTCTCTTGACTGAACAAAATAATGAATTATTACTAAGTTTCGACCAACTGATGCTAGTCCATTTCCTGAAGCAAATGCGACTCAATTTCAAAATTCTAGTCGAGATCATGGACGTGGCTGTAGAGGTGGTCGTGAAGAAGGCAGTGGATGTAGCCGTGACCGTGGATGCGATCGTGGTAGATTTGTACCTCATGAAAATTATAACTGTAACAAAAAACAAAATATCCACCAAAAGTGGGATAATAACAATAATCAGAAAAATGAAGAAAAGAAAGTTTATGAAGAAAAATACTATCGGTGTGATATGAAAGATCATTGATCCTGTACCTGTCGTATAGTTGATCATCTTGTTGACTTCTATCAAGTATCATTGAAAAAGAAAGAGAAAAATGTTGAGACAAATTTCGTTGATCAAAAGAATGATTATGATGATACTAATATGACACATTTTGATGCAGCTGATTTCTTTGAGCATGTTGAAGATGTCAAATGATTATGTGACAAATACCCTATGCTTTTTTTAGATATTTTATAATACTTTGTATCTTTTATGTAATTTTCTTTCTATTTAATATCTATTTTTGCATCTTTTATTAATATTTATTTTTGTTTGAAACTTTCTTCTTGAAGAAGAAATGGATGTCAAATATTTGAGATTAAATAATGGTCATGATTACATTTGTTCATTGATAGTGCTACTATGCACAATATATTGAAAAATAAAAAGTATTTCTCTTATTTGAAAATGGAAGAGACAAATGTTAATACTATTAGTGGTAGTACAAAATTGATTGAAAACTCCGTAATAGCCACTCTATTTCTCCTTGAAAGGACTAAAATTGTCGTAAATAATGCACTACTCTCTCCTAAATTTCGGAGAAATTTATTAAGTTTTAAAAACATTCGCGGAAATGGATATCATATCGAGATAATGAATGAGACAAATGATGAATTTTTATTAATCACAAGTATCATTTTTGGGTAGAAATGCATATTAAAAAAAATTGCCTTCACTTTTTTCTGACTTATATTATGCACAAATTAGTGCAGTTAAAATTCATCACCTAGTAGACCAGAAGTCTACTCATCCCAATAATTTTATGATTTGACATGATCATTTCGGACATTCTGAATCTATAATGATGAGACGAATAATCGAGAATTTACATGGCCATTCATTGAAAAATCAAAAGGTATTAAAAGCAAATGAATTCTCCTATGTTGCTTGCTCCCAAGAAAAATTAATTATTAAACCATCACTAGTTAAAGTTGGGATTGAATCCCCAATATTTCTAGAACAAATTAATGGTGATATATGTAGACCTTTAGATCCACCATGTGGATCTTTTTGATATTTTATGGTGCTAATTGATACATTAACTAGATGGTCACATGTATATTTATTATCTACTCGCAATCTGACGTTTGCGAGATTACTTGTTTAAATAATTAAGTTGCGAGTATAATTTTCAGATTATCCAATAAAGAGAATTTATTTAAATAATGTTGGTGAATATTCGTCACATGCTTTTGATATTTATTGCATGTCCATTAGAATAACTGTTGAACATCCTGTAACTTATGTTCATACACAAATGGTCTAACTGAATCATTTATTAAACGGTTATAATTAATTGTTAGACCATTATTGATGAGGTCTAAACTTTCTTTATCTGCTTGGAGACATGTTATATTACATGCAACAATACTTGTGAGAATTAGGCTGACAAATTATCATACTTATTCTCCCCTACAATTAGTTTTTGATTATGAACCCAATATTTCTTATTTACAAATATTCGATTGTGCGGTTTGTGTTCCAATTACACTATCCCAATGTCATAAATTGGACCCTCAATGAAGGTTGTGAATATATGTCGGGTATGAATCACCTTCAATAATTAACTATATTGAACCAATAACAGGTGATTTGTTTACTGCAAAATTTGCAGATTATCATTTTGATGAATCACATTTCTCAACATTAGAGGGAGGTAAAGATCAATCGAAAAAGGAAATCACTTAGAAAATATCATTGAATTTCCTTGATCCTTGTACCAAAAAATGTGAATTAGAAGTTTGAAGAATTATACATTTACAAAATATTACAAATCAATTACTTGATGCATTTAATAACTCTAAAAGAGTTACTAAATCTCATATTCCTGCTAAAAATGCTCCGATTAAAATTAATATCCCTGAATAACAAATTACAAGTACTAATGAGTCTAAAATACGCCTAAAACGTGAAAAATCTTTTGGTTGCAAAGATAAAAATTTTCAAAAGAATAAAGAATTAGATAAATCAATAATAAGTAACAAAATTTAACTTCTTGAAAAGGTCGCTCCTGAAGAGTCGGCTCCTAAAGAGAATAAATTATAAAAAATTTAAGAAATTTTTTCACCACAGGAAAAAGTTGGAACTGAAGAGAAATAATTGTTGATAGTATTTTTGCATATAATGTAGTACTTGATATTATAATAGAGAATAAGGATCATGAGTTTAGATCGATTGATGAATATCGACGTAAAAATGATTGGCAAAAGTGGAAAGATGCGATCCAATCTGAATTGGATTCACTAACTAAAAGAAAAGTTTTTTGACCTATAGTTCAAACACTTGAAGGTATAAAGACAGTAAGATATAAATGAATTTTTGTGAAAAAAAATAAGAAAAATGAAATTGTGAGGTATAACGCAAAACTTATAGCCCAAGAATTTTCACAAAAGTCTAGATTTGATTATGATGAAACGTATTTACTTGTATTGGATGTTATCACATTTAGATATCTTGTGAATTTTGCAGTGCATGAAAAACTAGATATGCGTCTAATGGACGTCGTTACTGCATATTTATGTGAAAATCTTGAAAATGATATTTATATGAGAATCGTCGAAGGATTTAACATGCCTGAAACATGCAAATCAAATTCTAAAGATATTTATTCTATTAAATTACAAAGATTTTTGTATGGATTCAAACAATTTGGACGTATGTGGTATAATCGCCTTAGTAAATGTTTAACTAAAGAAGATTATACCAATGACCTAATATGTCTATGTATTTTTATCAAGAAAAATGGATCAAATTTTATGATAATTGTTGTACATATTGATGATCTAAATCTGATTAGAACTCTTGAAGAGATTCAAACTACTGTTGAATATTTGAAAAAAGAATTTAAGATAAAAAATTTTGGTTAGACAAAATTCTGCCTTGGTTTACAAATTGAACATTTGAAAGATGAAGTTTTTGTCCACCAAATTACTTATACCCAAAAGGTATTAAAGCTGTTTTATATGGATACGAAACATACATTAAGTATCCCAATAGTCGTCAGATCACTAGATCCTAATAAGGATCCTTTTAGACCGTGAGAGGAAGATGAAGAGATACTTGGTACTGAAGTACCATATCTCAGTGCGATTTGTGCACTAATGTATCTTGCTAATTGTACAAGATTTGATATATCATTTATAGTGAATTTATTAGCAAGATTTAGTTCTTTACCTACAAAACGATATTAGAATGGTATTAAACATATTTTGCTATCTTCAAGGAACAATTGATTTTGATTTATTTTATTCAAATAAATTCAAGCATAAATTGCTTGGTTATACTGATGTTGGGTATTTATCTAACCCACATAAAGTAAGATCTCAGACTGATTATCTATTTATATGTCACGATACAGTCATTTCTTGGCGATCTAGAAAACAATCATTAGCCGCCATTTCATCAAATCATGCTAAAATAATAGCAATTCATGAGGCCAGTCTAGAATATATTTGGTTAAGATTAATGACCCACTACATCTGAAAGAGTTATCCTCCGAGAAATAAAATTCACCAACTATATTATATGAAAATAATGTAACTTGTATAGCTCAATTAAAAGAAAGATATTAAAGGAAATAGGACGAAACATATTTCACCAAAATTTTTCTTTACTCATGATTTGCAAAAGAATGATGAAATTGATGTGTGACAAATTCAATCAGATAATAATTTGGCAGATTTATTTACCAAAGCATTACCGACTACAACATTTGAGAAATTAATGAAGAATATTGGAATGTGTTAGCTAAAAGATCTCAAATGATGTTTACATCAGCGAGAGAAATTAATATACAAAAATAGTGTACTTTTTTTTTCCTTCATTAGGGTTTTTATCCCACTAGGTTTTTCCTTAATAAAATTTTAACGAGACATATTCTTTGTGTAATGGACATCCAAGGATGAGTGTTTTGAAACAACTCAAGGTATGGATGTCCATTTGTATTTCCGAGAAAATTAATTCATGATTCATTAGTATATCAAATAAAGAAGTTACATTGGATGAACCGTTTTAGTTCATGGAGCTATTCATGTATTGGATGAAGCGTTTCAGTTCATAGGGCCATTCATATACTTGAAATACTAAATGCATGAATGAGTGTTTAATAGGATTCATGTACTTTTGATTTTATAGTACCTATATATAGAGGTACCCTGATACCTCAGGGATGACTTTGATAAGTTGAAATGATAAAAAAATTATTCTCTATTCCCTATACTTCTTTTTCTAATATTTCAATCCCTATTATAGTAGTTTATTTTATTAGTATTACAACACAATATTTTAATGCCTATTGTTTGGTATAATTACATAAGAGGAGAGGCCAAACAGGTCCAATATTTGAAGTCACTTGATTTCAGCTGACGTGCGTGGGGTATATATATATCAATTAGTTCATCTACAATCAAATTTTATATTTATAAATTCTAAATACCCCAAACACAATTTATCGCAAGTATATGAATCGTGAGCGAGTAAGGTATTACGGGTCGATCCCACAGGGAAGATTGCAACTATCGGTATTTTTCGAACTCCTTTATTATCTAGATTACTATAAACATAAAAGTAATGAAAATTAGCACTAGAAAATTCTTAGAGATATGGAATTCCTTACTGCTCCTGCAAATGAGATGATCTGTTAAGTAAATGCTATTATCTTGGCTAGTTATGGCATAATTTCCTAATGTATGTGAAACTTACTCTCGTAATGAATCAACTATACTCGTAACTGAACCCTACCTACTCTCGTGGTTATGAAATTAATTACAAATTCATTTCTTTTATGAAATTACATGAAACAAGTCACTAAAATCAGAAAGGTGCTCCCCTACTCTCGTGAGTGAACTCCCTAAGTTTATCACTTCCTTGAACTAGTGTTAAATTCCAATTCTCATTGCAAACTTAACACCTTTAGATAATCACAGTTAGTGGCTGGTTAATCATGATTAGAAAATCAAAAGTGATAAATAACTTGTTCAAAATAATATCATCAAATAACCAAATAAACATCACTAACAAGATATAGCAAGTTCAACCATAATTCTAGGTATAAACTTTAACTAAACATGAAAATAAGATCCAAACTTGTATTATAGTTAAACATGAAATCAACTACAAAAAAGAAAGTGATAGGAGAGAAGTCACTCTTGTCACTTGAGGTTCAAACTCTCCATTTTTGCTCCTCAATCTTCATACAAATCTAACTATAAATACAAGAAGGAAACATTACACTAACTACTCTATACTACCATAACTAATGAACTAAGAAAACTCTAGTGAAAGTCTACATTTTTTGTGAGTTTCTCTAGCCTTCCAAAGTTGTGAAAATGGTCTTCAAGTACTATATTTATAGAGGAATTCAAGAGCTAAATGAGTTGTTTTTAGTTGTCATTTTTGACTCTTGAAAATCTCCAAGATTGCTTCTCAAAGTTTTCATACTCATCTGATCATTTCCAGCCGGAATCTTTGCAGAAAAAGTGGTCAAAAAGGTTGTGTGAAAAGAGCACAAGTTGCAGTCGAAATCCACTAAAACGCGAGTAGAAAACACTACCTGTGCCAGCATTTTAACCCCCTCATTTTACTCTTTGCAAGTTTGCACTTTTCTGAGCAGAATCCTTCCTTACTCTATTTTTTGTCCAATTTCAACCAATATTTTCTTGATGTTAGAAGCTGAACTAACTCTTGTGTAAAACATGAAAGGTGTAGCCTTTTGAGTTAGCTTTCCAATGACTAAGAATAATCCAATTTTGGAGCTCTGTAAATCAAGATATGATCAAAAAACCGTCGTCTGGTTAGAACCTTGTTTCAGCTTTCGACCATGAATATGCACTTCTGTATTTCGACTTTTTGACTATGAAAAGACTTAACCGAACTTCGATGTCTTCATATCAAATATAGATTTATCTCTTAACTTCAAAATGGTATAAGAATCACCTCAATCCGATACTTGTAACTCAAGATATTGACAAAATATCATAAGGTGTTGAAACTGTCTTCACTTGCATTTCTTCCTTTGAATGTTTTGCACTTCATGTCTTCTTTAAATTACTTTAAACCATCATTAATCATCCAATTATCTTCACAATTCACTCCATTTAATGATTGAATCATTAAACCTACAAAAACATGAAGTTTTTACCTTTAAAATCCATAGAAATGCAATTTTCACGCTTTAAACCACAAAATGCATATTTTTACTAGATTCCTAGTTAATTAGTTATAAAAGTAATTAAAACACACTAAAACTAACTAATAAAACACACTTAAAACACGTAAAATATATATTTATCACCAGCCAGCCAAAGAAAACAAAAAGGGAAATAAAAAACGAGAAAAAATCAAACCTCTCAAATCTCTACTTCGAGTGGAATAGGAAGGGGTGGGCCAAATAATCAAAAAAATTAGTAAATCCGAGAAATCCAATCCGATTGATCCGACTTTAGTGGAAATCTGATTTGTCACCAAATCCAAATCAAGGATATGTTTTGGGGTTGCAGTACTTTTATTAAAAAATTACCTTTAGAGGATAAAACATTTTTAAGGACTAAAACCGCACAAGTACTAAATATTGAGGGCTAAAATTACAATTTTTCCTTACTCAAATTTAGGAGTTAAGTTTTTAGCCATTAAAACACTTTTAGTACAAGCTCAAAATTGATGTTTTTAGAGAAACTTTTATTTATAAAAAAAAAGTTTAAATTTACAATTTATTATAAATTTTCAACTAAATGAAGAGATAAATATGTTTTAGAAATTTAAAATTGTACAGTTATGAAATAGAAAAAGTACTTATACAAGTATGCACCAATACAATATGATTAGTTCAAAAATACTATGGCCAAAAGCTTAACTAATATAAATATTTTTTTAATAAGCCACCGCAACCCTAAACGGACCCTTAAGGTTATGAGCATTAGGTATTCACACAAGTTTTAAGATTCGGATAGTTGATTGGATCCACATATCCCCTCTTGGATAGCAATTTTCTCTTCTAATCATGAAAACCCTAGTTTCGATTAACTATCCCTAGGCACCTTCATGCTCCCTCGCCCACTCAAGTCTTCCACCATAAATCAAGGAAAAACCCATCCCGAACTGCAAAGTTCTTTTGCTTCTTCTTGTATCTCACGCAACCTTACCCAGACAAAGAGCACATGCGATTTACGTTTGGATAGTTGACTAATCTAATGAAGTTAACAAATTTTTGAGAGTTTCTAGTGGTGACGATGGTTATTTAGGTGTTAAAAAATGTATGCAACCTACTCGAATAGTGAAGGAAGTAGAAAGGATGAAGATGAAAGTGCAACCAGTAATGAAAATGAAAGCAAAGAAGATATAGTAGAAGAAGATAGGGATCCCCATCTGAGTCCATGTGTAAGAATGCTAGAAATCGTTGGCCATGATTTACAAAATCAAGGGGGCTATTCTATAGGAAATGGAGATGTGTCTCTTTGTTTCACAAAATTCGCTAACTTGCGTAACTCTATTGGCCTAGGAATCTAATCAATTGTTAAGACATTCAAGCTCGTCAAAGATATTTGTAAATCATCAATCGATGGGCCTATTTCATAGAGACACCCTATATCATTCTTCATTCTTCAGTAGACACTTGTTCGAGTGAATTAATGATGATGTAAGGTTCCGTTTGATAAAACTGAATCTGAATTCTGAAGTTTGAATTCTGAAATTTGAATATTAAGCACTGAAAAGATATATATGAATGTTTGAATTTTTATACTAAACCTATTTATACTGTTTGATAATTATTTATAACTGAATGTTTAATAAGTTTTAAGTTGACAATTTTGCCCTTATATTTTTTCATTCAAAAAAGAAATAGAACCTATGATTTAATTAGTTTAAAATTGTTAAGTATGAAAATGACAATATTTATTTTTAAATCAAATTAATATAAAAGATGAAATATATTTTATGAGGAGTATGGAGAAGAAGTGAAAGTCATTAAAAAGGGAGAAAAGGTAAACCGAAAACCGTTAGATAGAAAATGTCAGATTGTTTAATTAGATAAGAATTTTGAATATGATTAACAAACAAAGGTAGATTTGGTAGACAAGATAAGATAGTTGAAATAATTCTATTGATTCTTATCAGAATTAAACATTCAGTTAGGATTTTTGTGCTGAAAAAAATACACATAAGTTCAGCACTATTTAACAAGTTCAGCAGATGGATTTTCATTTATCAAACACTCAAAACATCTGAATGTCTGAAAAAGTTCAGATTTATCACTTTTTTATGTTATCAAACAGACTCTAAAATGAATTTTGTTGTTAAATCTATTTGGCAAAATATATAAGAGTGTTCAGTTCAAATATATGCGATTTAGGGTCTGTCTAACGGGTATCCATAGGACATTCGTTAAGATATATTTCAAGTGTCATATTTTTATAAATATAAGATTAATTATGAAAAGTAAATAAATACAACAAAGGATAATAATTATTAGTATGCGTATATCTATTTATTAGATTGAGTAAATGCTATGCATGTTAACAAATGTCCATAAAACACCTGTTAGAAAAACCTTACATTTATATGGCTGACATGATAAGTGATTCGAATCCATCAACTTAGCAAAGGCATCAATTTATTAACATATATAGTCTATGCGTGAATGCCATGGTTTCCAATTGATTTTAATTGCTGATGTGGCACTCTCCTATTGGCTGATTAGTGGTAGTCCTCCACTTGATTTCAAATTGATGAGGTGTTATCTTGTGATTGGTCAATTGATGGTAGTCCTCCCAACTATGTATGAAAATGGTGATGTGGTGAATTTTGATTGGATGAGAGGTGGTAGTCCTTTAATTACATGTAGGATTGTGCTAAAATTTGGCCTTTTTTTGGCTCAACAAATCACATTAACAAAAATTTGGGCTCTTTTTTTTGTTGTCCACCAAATCACCTCTAATTACCTATTCTTAGCAATTAATTGTTAATAAGTAATTAATAATGCAATGTTTTTGGTCATCCAACAAATCATGTTTAATTAACAATTTTTTTCCAATTATTAACAAAAAATGACTTCTTTTTTGTGGTTGTCCAAAAACCACATTTAATTATCAATCTTTTTCAAATGTTATAAAAAAATGTCCTCTTTTATTTTGGGTTATCCAACAAATCATGTTTAATTATAAACTTTTTGCCATTAGTTTTTCATTGATTAATTAATAATTTCACTTTTTTAGTGCCTAACAAATCACATTTAATTACCAGCTTTTTTGTCAATTGATGGTACTCCTCCAGCTGATTTCAAATTGACGAGATGTCATTTTGTGAATGGTCAATTGGTGGTAGTCCTCCTAATTGCATATGAAAATGGTGATGTAGCAAGTTTTTATTGCATAAGAGGTGGCAATCCTTTAATTGCATATAGGATGGTGCTAAAATTTGGCATCTTTTTTTTTTCCCCCAACAAATCACATTAACAAAAAATTGGACTCCTTTTTTGGTTGTCCACCAAATCACGTCGAATTGTCAATTTTTTACAATTAATTGTTAATAACTAATTAATAATGTCATGTGTTTGGTCATCCAACAAACCGTGTTTAATTAACAATTTTTTGCAATTATTAAAAAAATTTTGACTTCTTTTTTGTGGTTGCCCATAAAACCACATTAAATTATTAAATTTTTTTCAAATGTTATAAAAAAATGTCCTCTTTTATTTTGGATTGTTCAACAAATCATGTTCAATTATAGAATTTTTTGTAGTTAATTGTTCATTAATTAAATAATACTTTCACTTTTTTATTGCCTAACAAATCACATTTAGTTACCAACGTTTTACGATTATTAAAAGTTTTTTTAGGTTTCCAATAAATCACAATTAATTATCAATTTTTTGTAATAACATATATTATGAATTATTAACATACATATAAGCGGGGATGCCATGCCTCATAGGGGTGCCTGTGTTACTGACGTGATGAAATGCGGTTGGCTAGAGACTAGAGAGTGTTGGATCCAACTTGGTTTCAGTGGTAGCTTGTCTTTCTTATATTCCCATTTCGTTTTCTTTTCATTCATTCTTTCCTTCTAACTAGAAGACAGACTATAAATTACAAGCCAAAGAGGAGAAGAGAGAGGAGAGTGGCTAAGACACGCTGCACCAAGTGTGATTAGTCAGGTTGAATGACAAGGCGTGGGAGTTGGGCCATTGAAATTATAATTTTACCCTTATTGCTGCACCAAATGTTGGGCCATTGAAAGTATAATTTTACCCTTATTGCTCCCCAAATTTTACAAATTCTATTATAAAGGATCTTTCTTTTGAATGCCCTGTGAGTGTAAAATAGATTCCACCGTACCTGTACAAGCTTAACAAAGAACAACTTTCTGCTCCGATTTTGATTGAGAAGCCTGTTGAAAATTTGTTCGTACAATAAGCGGACGAACGTCCATGTATTGCCCGTCGGATTTTGGAGATATCTACATTATGATGCTGGTATTTGTGCTGCTGTTGCTTTTTGCTTTTCGCTCTTTTGTTATTGGTTTGTTGTTCTTCCACCATTTATCCAGTCAGACTGCAGAAGAACAAAGCAGGTATCTCCAGGAAAAACTTCTCCCCCGTCTTCTTCTTCATAGGCTTTTCTTCCTCTTGATCATCTGCATCTTCGTTCCCCGCCTTTTTTTCCTTTTTTTTGTAAATGTTGATTAAACAAACAGGATTGCTTCCACCTATTATTCTATGGATCATAATCTTTTTGGAAACTTTCATATTAAGGTATGCTTGAACTATTCTACACTTTGCACGGATGAAACCAATAAAAAGCAAATGAAGTTCAAAGGAGTTATCTGAGGTGAAAATTTCCTCTTTTTTTTCCCATGTTGTGCCTAATTTCCATTTTTTCCTTTCTCAGCTATACATGAAATTTATTTTTTTGCGCTGACAGCTGCCACCGAGATGAAAAGGGGAAATAATTGCTAAGTGAGCCTTTAGGTAGATTTTGCTTTTCTTTATATGTTAATTTCTTTTAAGATCAGTTTTTATTCTTCTGATTTTATCTGGTAGTTATTGAATATTTTCTTTCTTTTTTTTTCAGGTTTTTTGGTTGTACAAGTGCTTGCTTCATGGTGACTGGTAAGTATACAGAGGAATTAGTGTCTTCTATTTATTTTCCTCCTTTCCGTTTCTTTCTTGACTACTCACACCGTTGTTTAGAGTGGTTTTTTGAAATGTCATTTTCTCACATCGTGCCTAATGGAGTTTTTCTTTGATGTCTAAGATTTTGTGTGGTTAGAAATTTAGGATCTGATACTTACATAATTGTTTATCTCATAGTGCTCAAGGTTCCATGTGTTTTAGTGATTACTAAGGTTCCAAGAATTTGATATTTTTCTCCCTTTTTTTTTTTTTTTTTTTGCTTTTGGAGTTTAGTTGTTTAAGTATTTGTCTCATTTACATTGCTAATTCGCTATTGTCCTCTTAAAAAAAAAAAAAAAACTTCACAGTAGCCAAGAGGTATCCCCTCAAATTCTGGTTTTGGGTTTTGCTGTGAATTGTAGAGTGTTACCCGTTATCTAATGCTGAATCTGTTGCATGCATGGTCTTAGTTTCTTTACTTAGTGATGTGCCTGCTGAATTTGTAGTTTCCAAAGCTGTGTCCTGTAAGTTATAAACTTGTTTAAATTGATTTAATAGCTCTATTCTTCTCACAAGTCACTGGAATTATAAGCATTAAGAATAACTTTAGCATGAGGCAATTGGTGCATGCATGGATGATTTCCTATTTTAGTTTTGTCTTTGTGTTCCCATACTAATAGTGTTGTTATATTCATCATCATTGGCTATTTTTTTTTTTTTGCTCTGCAGGTTCTGCTCTTGGTTCGGTGAATTTCTAGGTACTTTTCCTGTAGCTCCTATAGTTAGTTTTTTTTTTTCAACCCTTTCCTTTTTTTGGTGTTCAGCTTAGTTGATACACATAGTTTTGACAGTAAATGCTATAAGTACTGAAATATCTATCTCATTCCACTAAAACTACACAACATTTGCCTGGTGGTTAACTTTCTCAGCTACCAGATCTACGCATGACTTTTAAAAGGAAAGCATTAGCATTAGCTCACTTTGCAATAGTACTTGAGTTCTTTAGTCTTGATTGTTCCCTTCTAATAGACTCCAGGAATCACCAAAAGCTGAATTCACTCAAGGTCATTGTTTCATCCTTTTTTTTTAAGGTCTTTTCATCTTTACATCTATAGAGTCCTTTAAGTTCTTTAAAATAACAATGGTCAAAGTTAAAATGAACTACAAATGATGGAGACTAGAATATTTAAGCACTCAGAGGCACCACCTATTTCTTTATATCTGACTTTTTCATCTTCTTCTTATGCTTCGTTGACACAGAGATCTTAACCTTCTCTTCAGCAGACTCCTACCCATGTGTGCAAGACATTAGGAAGCTGATTCTAGCAGTGATAAAAGTAAAATTCAATTTTCCTGGCATGTTCTTTATGGGAAATCGCTTGTGTGAATGCAACTATAGATTACTTCAGAATCACCAAACGAATCAGCTCTTCAAAGCACACAGCCATCTGCTGCAGGTTGGCCTAAACTTTCTTATGTTGACATATCACACAATACATTTTTAATAGAACAAACAGGTTGTCCTAGCATTTTCCATGTATTTGTTCATTCCTTTTCAATGTACTCTTTGAGGCATGCTAAATAACTCGATCTCACATGTTTAGTATACTATCTAACTCCCTCTGAAGCAGACTTCAAGATTAACTGGATAACCAAACAGATGGAGAGCATCCCTGGTTCATTATACTGAAATCGCTTCTTCCTTGAATGAGCTGTGTATTTCCTAGCACTTACTAACAAAGACTTCTAAATGAACTCCATAAGTAAATGGATGAAGCATATCTTTGCCTCACATAGAGAACTACAAGAAAGGTAATGAGCTGCTAGAGAATGGTTGTCCTCTTAGGTGGTGCTCACATGACTTCTTAAGTTCTTATGTTCCAATTTGACGTTGTATTTTCTTTTGCGAGAAAGTAGCTGTCCTTTGCTTTATGAAGTGTGATGCATGTCTTTATCTCTATCATTAATAGTACACTTAGAATCTTTTATCATACGCGGTCTACTATGAGAGATAGGTAACCAACTATTTCACACTTTTGGATCGCATTTTATAGTTCAAGTAAGTGAAATTAAATTCTTGGCTTTGTTTTCTTAGTTTTGTATCAATAAGTTCGATTATGCCTACAATGTGCTGCTTACTTTAGTAAGATGTTTGGCGTGCTATGTAAATAAGTTTCTTAATCATTGACTTTAAAAATTTGGCTGCTAAAAAGCACAAAAATCAGGATGAGAAAATACCTATGGCAGATTTAATAGAAATTAGGGAACTTAAGTGGGTGTGCCACTTTTGCTGTTTCATTAGAGCACAAGGACTTGACAATTTAGAAAGTGGTTTAACTAATTAAATGGCTGAAATGGTTTAAAAAATGGCTTTTTCAAAAGGGTGAAACATATTTTAATTGTAACACTAAACAAGTTGTAATTTTCTTTTTTATTGATTTTTTTATACAGTATATATTATACAAAAAATTTATTTGTCTCTCTTCTTTTCTCGAATTCACGTAAGAACTTATATACAACTCATAAGTAATGACAAAGAGGTGCAGAATATTGACTGATTAATATCTTGTCCTTTCTTGGAAGTACAAGTGGGAATGCAAACTTTGGTTTAAATCCATTTGACAAGTGTGTAGTTTCAAAGCTTTAAACATGAGAATTTTTATACTTAGACTAACTCAGCCAAATAAATAGTTGTGCATCTGCTTGGCAACTTTTAAGTGTAGAGATGTTTTATTACATTTGATGAAGCAAGAGTATGAAGCCTCCTTGCTCAGTTCTTACTTTATGTTATTTAAATAGTCAAAATTAGTTAAAAAAAATAATATTGCAAGTCTTCTATTCTATAAGTTCCTATTTTCTTTTCTTGATGTCTCTACCTTTTATGAATTCCAAAGAAATTGAACGTCTTTAGTCTTTTGGTGATTTCAAAAACAATTTTGAATAAGTTTCAACTGTTGCAGGTAAACAAGATTAAAGTGATAAAATTTGTTGGGTCGGTGGATGAATATTTTGGCCTCAAATACCATTTTGAAAGGTGTTAATACCTTTCTTTGCTGTTATCATGGGCCCAAAATATTTCCATTGTATATCTATTTCATTTGCTTTATCAGATCTCATTTGCTACGTCAATAAGGTTCTAAACCTGAGATAATGACTTGTTTATCTTATCACAGACTGGAAGCATATGCAGCTCTCCACTCCCGATTGTGTCGAGTCTTGTGTTGAGTATTGTGTCGAGTCTTCATGGGTGTTAGTAGTTGAGAGAAAAAGGGCATTTCATAGCCTTTTTGTATTTTTATAATTTATACCTTTTGGAACATTATGAATATTGTGCTGATACTGCTTTCTATTGGTAAAATCTGGGGGAGAAAGAAATCCAGCAAGTCCTGTAACTTACAATTATACTTTTTTGTTTTATTCCTAGATGAGAGTCCCATTTTCTCAAGCCCTGCGAACATGGATGCACTTCACAGTTACAATATCATCGAAAATTACTTTTGCAAATTGCTTTATCAACTTTTGAATGGATAAATATAATACAGCTTTATATAATTTTGAATGGATGAATACAATATTTATGATTTAGCGTAGTATAATTTGCAACAATTATGTACTATATATAAATGAAAAAACCTAAATAATTGGGCAAACTTAAAGTTCAATTATGTACCATACATGACTGGGCAAACACGAAAATTTTCATCGCGCATCGTGCAGTGTTCTCCTCCTAGTATGGATATGACCGGCTACGTTATGCATCAGTCATGGGATGATTGTTTAGATATTTACCAACCATGAACAAATCGAGCACCGTCCAAACGAACCACTAAACAAACAAGAGGAAAATGAATATACAGCTTTCCATAAGCAAAATGAAGACATATAAAAACAGATTATTTTGATACTTGAGATGCTTACAAACAACTATAAAAAAGTAACATCCCAGCCCAAATCCTGAAGTATCATCTATCAATCATGCATACGGAGTGTAATGTGTGTAATACCCATTACACGCATCATCAATGGGTGGGCTATCCATTATTAAATGTCAGACTCCTCCAAATTTTGCCCAGCAAACATTGATGGTTTCAATGTTACTTTTTTTCCAACAGTGCACTAAATTTGCATAATTTTTTTTAGAAAATAAAAATTCTATAATAATTTGTTTTAATTTGCATACTAATTAGTTTGCAACAAGTATCATAATTTGTTTTGATTTGTTTGCATAATTATTTTTCAAAAAATAACAATATATTATTTTTGAGAGATAGAAAAAGATAATTGTTCAAACTTAAAAATTAATAATATTATTTTTAGAAAATAAAAATTCAAAAGGTAAAAAATTTAATGAAAGTTAATACTTTATTTTTTAAAAATAACAAAATTATTTTTAATAATTATTTTATTTATTCATGGGATATGAGTTATGCATTGTGGACCTATGCTATTACACCTTGTGGAGTGTAATCATTGTAAGTGAAAATCTAATAAAAGAGGAAAAAATAGAATGTTGACGTGACATGTGGATTACATTTTAAAGATTGTAAACCATTGTGGATGTGTAATCATTGTAAGTGAAAATGTAATAAAAGAGGAAAAAGTAGAATGTTGACGTGGCACGTGGATTACATTTTAAAGATTATAAACCATTGTGGATGCCTACGGCTTCCAGGGGAGGATGATCTGAGCCTACAGTAGGTGGTGAATGACTGACACCTGGGCCCATCTTTACCTCTGGAAGATTGGCAGCTTTACCCCATCCATCTGCATGAGACCGGAGCACAACATACATCAAACGATAAACCAAGATATCAGAGATTATTCAAGGTATTGGACCATGAGACTTCCTTCTTGTCCGGTAATTGTTCTTGATGCTGCAGATAAGATGGATGAAGTTCAAAGTAAGACGAGAAAGAAAAGTGTGGTGAGAGCGTTGGCGGCCATGAATTCCGCTTATTCGAAAGGTTGGTGCAATTGCTCAACTATATACAGGAAGATTTAGGAAATGGGGAAAGAAAGGTTTGAAGTTCATAAGAAGTGTATAATTTGGGTAAATTTGTGAAAGAAAAATGAATAACTATTCACTTAATGCAAAAATATAGTATCCCATTCGGAATTACCACAAAGCCTTGTAAAGCTTACTGTAAAGGCAAAACAAAAAAAGTGTTCATAGTATTTTTCTTTTTTTGCCTTTACTATATAAATAATATGAACACTTTTTTTTTTCTTTTGTAAGCCCGGTTCTGTCTTTTATCCGTTAAGATTCCTACATTGCTACAACTTTCTTCTTCTTGACTAAGTTACTCTGCGCTACTAAAACTCTGCCGCCAAGCTTTTAATGGTATGACTTATATTTGGCCAGTATTTTGTCCAAATCTTATGAATTTAAAAAAATAACCTTTTATTAAAGCTCAAAATAAGCGCTGTTGCAACTTATTTACCAATTTTGTTACTGGCAAGAGTTATAATTTTTGTTTCCTTTTTAGTTTCAGGCACATTGGGCTATAAATAGGTCTTGTTAGGACTTTATTTTTCAAAGTACTCACAGTATTTATCAAATATCTTTGATTTTTTTTTTTACCAAATTTTCTTGTGAGTGCAAAAGTAACATGAAATTTCTTTTATTCCATGAATTTAGGGCAAGTAGTGATCGACGAATTCTCTCAAGTGCACAGGGTCGATCGTAGTAATAAATTAACTGGAGTATTCCAATGTCAAACCTACAAGAATGAGTTAATTATCTAGTTTAATTATTCTAACAAAAGTTTAAAAAATTTAACCTCAAAGGGTATTTTAATCACTAATTGAGAAATTAAATAAACACTCAAATCAAATAAGATTAGGTGAGAAAATAATTGGCAAAACACTAGGATTTCATATTTTGATCCAGAATTTGAGTTGATTATCTAGTTAATTTCTTAACATACCAAGAATATATCGCATGTAAGTACCTTAGATTATCTCTCGATACATTTAAGTTGTGATTAATTAAATTCACGTATCTTTTGAGATCATAAGTATTTAATTAAACCCTTCAAAATCTTAAGTGATATATTTATGTCATACAAACCCTCACCTACTCTAGTGATTAGGATAAGTTTGTTTATTTATCTAGTGCACGGTTGTATATCCCTTCTTAGTTCAATACAAACCTTAAGAGCATGTCTATGATAGCCAAGCATAAATATGTAATTAAATCAAGATAAATAAATCAAGACAAAAGTTAAAAATTTAATTAAGATAAATAATCAAAACTCCTTCACAAAACCGTAACCCTAGATATAATTTAGTTCATCATAATCATAATTAAAACTGAGAATTCAAGACACAAAAACAACAACAAAAAATATTAAACCCGAGAAACACTTCCAACCTGTTTAGCACATTGTAGAATTCAAATTTAATGTGAGAACAAAAAAATATTAAATTAGTGTAGCACATCCTTTCTAAAGTCTTGTGTAATCAAGTCAGGCCCCTCTTAGCACATCACTAATGACTAATCAATAAGCAATTTAGGGGCCAAAGCATAGCCATGTTGTTAAAAGAGTTATCACGACTTTATATGATACAAAGTCTTCAATGTATAAAACAAAGTATGCATGGGGAATGGTACCTAGGATGTTAAATCACATTAAATTCCCACTACAACAAATCGATATTGGCTCATGCTTGGGTAGATTCAGAGTTCAAAAATCCAATGATTCAAATTATGCCATATCACTTCATCAAATTTGTAATCCAATCTAGATCATTGGATTTTTAAACACCGAATCTACCCAAGTTTTGAACTTAAATATTACTACTAAATATCCGCTCAAATTAACGTGTCAAATGGTTTAAGGCAGTTGTGTACATAAGAGCCATTTTGACGGACTTTTCAAAGTCCTGCATTAGTTTTGTTCCAAATCTGACAACGTGATAATGCAACGTTCAACTATTGAATTTTGGAATTTGTTAAACGTTACCAAAACGGGAAGAAAAAGGAAAAGAAATTGTCGGCTTAGATTAAAGTACTTTTTTTTTTTTGGGCCCCCGCCGGGGGGAGCTAATTAAAGTGCTGTATCGATTGTGCTTTCGTTTCGATAGCGGAAGGAGAAATAGATTGCCTTTATTTGTATTAAAAATGGCAAACACTACCTGTCAGGCCAAGAGGATATAAAGGTTCAACAATTGGCAAAGTAATGATCTTTATGTGTACGTTTAAAGAAAGAAGAACGGGAAGGAAAAGGAAAAAGAAAAAAGAAAGAAAATTTAGATACCAGCTACTTCAATTTTCCAAGGCAAGTACTTTCACTACACTAATCTCATTTCCTAGACAAGATTCTCAAAAGATGGATTCTCCACACAAATTTGGATAATGTCCTATAAATTAAAGGAACATAATGTGTATTTTAAGGCTTACACTATTTTTTGACATATCTAACAATTACAATAGCATTGAGCACAATATTTAGATGGTTTTCTTGGTAACCAAATTTAGTGATCAAATGCTAGAGCAATGCCTGCTAGTAGGCGGATTTCTAATAATGTGAGAGAAAATCGTCTCTTCTTGTTCTTATCTTCGCCACATACATGGGAATATAGTCACCATATAATTTATTTGTCTCTTTGGTAAATGAAAAGACAAAACTTAACTACATGTAGCTAAGTTTATTTAACCCAAAAAAAAAAAAAAGTACTGTTCAATCATTTACTACATTGAATGCCGAAAACGTCACGTAGATTTCACGAGAATGGGGTCTCACAAGTGCCATTTCGCACAATTTGGTAAAAATGACGCAGTTTAACTTATGTAAGGTTGGTTCGCACCCCTACAGCTAGACTAGATCTAAGAAATACCCTAACAACTAACAAATACTAGCAAAATAGTGAAATGCGCAACGGGAAAAAAAAAACACCGGAAAGTACTCTCTCTCTCTCTTCTTCTCTTTCTATACTCAACCAAAATTATTCAAACATGAAATAAAAGTATCATTATGTGATGTATATGGAATTTTAAGTGATGGAAAAGTAGAAGTTTTGTCGTGCAGTATAATTTCAGAACTCTCCCAATTTGACATGTAAGTTTTCACGTCCTTCAAAATTTTCATGAACAAGACCATGTGTAGATAGAATTTTGCATTGACATAGCACAGTGATTATGGATTGTTGATGGTTTTGTTGCTTTAGTATTGTTATGTTTAGTTATTCTTTGTCAATGGTTTTGTAGCAAAGGTACACACAATCTTTTTGGGAAACAATTTTGACCATCAAAATCTGAAGTATAAAGGGACAAAAAAATAATTTATTTTAATATTAAGTAGTAATAAAGTAAGCCTGATTAATCATCAAGAAAATGTAATTCATCCGGATCATTATAAGGTAGGAAGTGTAATTGATTCCTACCATAGATAAAGGTAGGGAGGAGGCGCGGTAGCCTGACTCGTAAGTGTTTGTGGTCTAAAATTCAGAAAAATTGAAGCTGAAGACCCACATGCATTGTGGGAACAAGCATGGGCCAAGTCACCTGGATTAAGAGAGTGAAGGAGGCAGGAACAATATCTACAGGGTGTAGGGCACGAAAATAAATATAAGGAATATACAAGATGGAGCCTGGACATAAATACGAACATATTGGAGTGAAACTTTGTTTCACGGGAAAAAGAGTTAGATTCATATGAATGAAAGTTAGCACAAAATTATTGAATTTGTCACGTTAATTAATGAATAGGTATGTCGTCATGATTTGGAAAATTTTCATATGATTGTGACTCCATCCAGAAATAAAAACACTTAAAAGTTGAAGTATGCACAAAAATAAAGCACTCAAAAGCGACTCAAATTAAATATTAAACATAGTAAGTATAGAAATTAAGGGAAAAAAAGAGGTATTGATTCTTGTTGAAAAAGAAACACTGGAAAATTTGAATTATTACCAAAATTAAAATGCTTTAAAACTGGCCAAGTTAAATATTAAACATAATAAGTGCAGAAATTAATGAAAATAAGCAAGTGAAAAAAGACAGGATTGATTATTATTAGTATTATTATTAAAAATAAACACTTAAAGTTTGAATTATTAACAAAAATGAATTACTAAATACGTGCCCAAATTGAATGTTAAACACAGCATTTAAATTGAGGAAAATAAGTTAGCAAAAAAGAAGAAGGGAGTGATTCTTGTTAACAAAAATAAAACACTTAAAGTTTTTTTTAAAAACCCTTCTATCCTTAATTGCCAGGTACAGAATTCAAATTCTGAACGTGATAGTGGAAAATTTTCTAAAAACCCTTCCTTGACCATTGGGAACACTTAAAGTTGACCAAATAAATTTTAATATGTGAGAGAGAGAGAGAGAGATGATAAGTTAAAAAGGAATGAAATTGATATTTAAAAAAGTGGATAATAATTACAAAGAAACACAAACATTTTGCAAAATGTGAAAAATATCTAATTTAACAAATTTTTAGAGCATGAACTAAATAGTGTTTAAAATATGTGTCAAAACTATGAATTAATAGATCCATTAAAATTTTCATAAATGTGTTGAATTATAGAAAGAATGAAATTTATCCAAATTTTAGTAATAATATTAATATATTATCAAACCATATAATAAGGATAGAAAATTAAATGTGATCTAAATGAATT
Source organism: Coffea humblotiana (assembly GCA_023065735.1). Taxonomy (NCBI): domain Eukaryota; kingdom Viridiplantae; phylum Streptophyta; class Magnoliopsida; order Gentianales; family Rubiaceae; genus Coffea; species Coffea humblotiana. The sequence goes on along the minus strand of CM041210.1, from coordinate 14,250,897 downwards.
AAAAAAATTATGATTAGGTTGATAAAAAGGTTTTCTTTTTTAATAAAAATGTTTCATGAGGCTTACAAAGTATGAGTAGGTTAATACAAAGTACAAATGTATATAAAGTAAAAAATTATGAGTAGGTTAATACCAAGTACAAATGTATATAAAGTAAGAATCAAATAAATTGATTGAAAGTTGAGATAGTTAAGAAAGGGAAAAAGAAAAGGAGAATAAGTGGGTGAAAACAAATGGATGGAATTGATTGTTACAACAAATAAAATACTCAAAATCTATTCAAATTTTAAAAAAATTAAATATAGCCACATGTGAAATTATTGAGCGTCCACTTGGTAGAAAATGAAAGTAGTCAACTCAACAACTTATTAAAACGGGAATTGAATAGTGAATTATTTTATATGCATATACACACACACAAAATGCAATTGACGAAGAAAAAGAAAAAGAAAAGAATGAAAAGATGGAAAAAGGAATAAAAGAAAATAGGAATTGAGAATATTAAGTATTAACAATAATATAGGGCACGCACATGCCCGTCATACTGTTTTCATACTTATCTTTCAGATCCTCCGTATTACTACAATAGCTTTGTGTATCCGTTTGGATTGTTATTTTCTGGAGTTTTTTTTTAAAAAAATACTGTAGCGATTTGATATATGTAAGATAAAAAATTGATAAGAAAATATGATCACAAAAATTGTAAAAATTTTTCTGAAAGAAAACATCAATCCAAACATTTTGGAGCTCTGAGGCCCCATACCTTCACCTTCATTGTAAGTGCATCCATCCCACTTCATCTCTCAACCACAAACCAATCCAAATGTCACAGCACCTGGCATGTTCATTCATTCTGACACGCACCCACTTGAAATAGTAAGAAGTGCTGTATAGTTCCCGCTTTAGACGGATCTAATTAATCCCTTCCGGATGGCTAGGTCAATTGTTAGTTTCTCGTACGGGGCAAAACGTACCTTTCCAATGACCCGTTGACCCATACGAGTGAAAAGTCTAATCTTGTCCACTTTCTTAACTAATTCATGAGAAAGTCAGGGTAACTCCAATTGACTGTGTTGGAAATTAGTTTGTAGTATGAAAATGATTATGACTTGTCACATGATCTTTCAATTTCATATTTAGAAGTTTGATTTATGAATTTCCTACAAGATTCATTGGTATATTGGTGTATCTTCTTAAGTTCATTTATGAAATTTCTCAATTCATGTACTTGGTGTACTAAATTCCTAAGTGAATATTAAGTGAAGATACATTGATGTATCTTCTCAAATTCATTAGTTCATGACCTAGGTGTACTAAATTCATAAATGGACATTAACTGAGATCTAGGTACTTTTACTCTTGTATTGCCTATAAATAGAGGTAGTCTAACCTCTCTTGTGGCAACTTGTGCTTAATGTATCTTAGATTTGCAAAACCAACTTCTTGCATCATTTTCTTGTGAAAACTAAGCTTAAACTTGCTATAGGATAATTTTTGTTTCCATTGTATTCTAGAGGTAATTTGTCATCTCAACCCAGTTAACAAGATAGTAGGGGCAAATAACACTTTAAAGAGAGTGATTACACGCCTTGGAAACTCTCTTGAATTCCCCAAAATTAGTTTAGTCAAGTTCTTGAAATTATTCTTGTAATAGCTTTGTAGTAGGTTCCATACACTTGTAATCCCCATTTTCTCCAAAATCTTAAGGTGTTATTTGAGATTGGTATGGAGTCTACTCAAGAATCTGTTATCAAGGTGATGAATCAAGACTTTGTCAAGTCGGACCGCTTGGATGGAACCAGAACCAATTTCAATAGATGGAAGGATAAGATGATCTTCTTCTTGACAGCTTTGAAGGTGGCATACGTGTTGAACCCGGTCTTTTAGAAATTCCTCCTCCAAAGGATGACGATTCAAAGACTTTGAAGAGACAAAAGGAAAAACGTGAAGAAGATGAAGTGGTGTTTACAGGGCACCTCCTCAACACTTTGTCAGATAGTCTCTATGATTCATTCACAACCGTCAAGTCACCAAAGGAGATTTAGGCTATCCTTGAGCATCAACATGTCAACCAAAAGCAAGGCTCAGATAAGTTTCTTATCAAAAAATACTTTGAGTTCAAATTTATAGACAATTCCCCACTTTTTGATCAAATTCACAATTTGCAAGTGATTGTTTCGAAACTCAAAGAATTAAGTGTCGAAATTTTAGAAGCATTTCAAGTGGGGGCTGTTATTGCCAAGTTGCCTCTTAGTTGGAATGACTACTGAAAGAAATTGCTCCATACTTCTGAAATTTTGACTTTAAATGGTGTTTTGAAACTTCTAAGAATTGAAGAAGATGCTAGAAACCTTCGAAAGAAAATATGAATCGTGAATCTAAAGTGAAAGTGGAGGATGAGTCCAAGGTGAATTTTGTGAATGAAAGAAAGTCTTCCAATTTCAAAAGGAAGAAACCTAAAAATACGAATTCTAATGACAATAAAAAGAAGAATAGAAATTGCCATGGCAAGAAAGGCCATTACAAATCTGAATGCAGGTATGACAAGAAACAAAAGACTAGTGGTGCTTCAACCGCAAATCTTGTTGACAAAATTTCATAAATTGTTGCTATGATGTCACTTGGTACGGTGACTGAAGTGAACATGATCACACCTACTTTTTTCAAGGATTGGTGGTATGATTCTGGTGCAGCCATTCATGTGTGTAATGACAAGAGTCAATTGAAGGATTATGAAATTCTTGACGGACATGAAGTAGTGATGGCAAATGGTGTAAGGGCTAAAGTGCATGGCAAAGGTTGTGTGAATATCCAATTCATTTCCGGCAAGAAATTAGTCCTCACTAATGTACTTCATGTTCCAGATATTGTAAAAATCTTGTTTCTACTAGTAGTCTTAACAAGAAAAGGTTGAAAGTTGTACTAGAGGCCAACAAAGTGATATTGTCCAAGAATGGTGTATTTGTTGGAAAAGATTACACTTGTAATGGCATGTTTAAATTGAGTATCAATAAGATTGATGATGTTTCTCTTTACTTTGTTGATTCTTCTTATTTTTTGTGGCATGGTAGATTAGGACATGTTAATCACAAAGTGCTACAACATATGTCTAAAAATGGTTTATTTTCATTTAGTGACAATGTGAATAAGGAGTGTGAAACATGTGTTCAAGCCAAGATAACAAGATTGTCTTTTCCTAAAGTTGAAAGAAACTCACAATTGTTTGAGCTTGTGCATTCGGATGTTTGTGAGTTGAATGGAATTTTAACAAGAGGCAGCAATAGATACTTCATCACCTTCATTGATGATTGTTCTAGATATGTGCATGTATCTTTGATGAAAACAAAAGATGAAGCCTTTTATATGTTTAAGACATATAAGTCTCTTGTTGAAAATCAATTGAGTAGAAAAATCAAAGTATTGAGAAGTGATAGAGGTGGTGAATATTTTCCTACCGAATTCTCAATTTTTTGTGAAAATAATGTTATTGTACGCCAAACAAGTGCTCCTTATACTGTACAACAAAATGGTTTAGCTGAAGGGAAAAATAGAACTTTGGAAGATATAGCAAATGCCATGATTTTAAGTTCTGGTCTGCCAAAGAATTTGTGAGGTGAAACTTTATTGACCGCGTGTCATGTGCATAATCCCATTCCTTCCTTGAATATTAAAGTGTCTCCATATGAGCTGTAAAAGGAAACAAAACCAAATTTGAGTTATCTAAAAGTTTGGGGATGTATGGCTTATTATAGAGTTTCGGAAAATAAAAGAATAAAATTGGAACCTAGAGCATTTAAAAGTGTGTTCGTTGGTTATGTTGAAAATTCTAAAGCCTATAGGTTACTTGATCTTGGTTCTAATGTAATTGTAGAATCAAGAGATGTTGAATTTTTTGAGAATAAGTTTCTCAATAATTCAAAAGTTGAAAATGATCCACAAAGTGAACCAAGTTTTTCTAATAATGCTGATCTTTCTAATGGTAAAAAGGGGAAGGAAATTGACACTCCTTTCGAATCAAGGAGGAGTCAGAGACAAAGAAAAGAAAAGAGTCTACCCTCTGATTTTATTTCTTCACAAGCTATTGTCTTTCTTGTTGAAGGCAATAGAGATTCTCTACTAAACAAAACTCCAAATTTATTTAGTGTAAAGGATGATTCTAAAACATTTAGTGAAACTATGAAATCTAGAGATTCAACATTTTGGAAAGAAGCGATAAATGACGAAATGGATTCATTGTTATCTAACGGTACCTGGGTCCTAGTTGATTTATCACATGGTTTTAAATCTATTGGTTGTAAGTGGGTATTTCAAAAGAAATATGCCACGGATGGATCTATACTAACCTATAAAGTTAGGTTAGTGGCCAAAGGTGTTAGACAAAAGGAAGGTGTTGATTATTTCGACACATATGCACTGGTTGTTAGAATTGCATCTATTAGAGAACTTTTGGCTCTAGCTTCAATCTATAGCCTTTGTGTACATCAAATGGATGTCAAAACAGCCTTTCTAAATGGTAATTTAAATGAAGAGGTATATATGAAACAACTGGAGGGCTTTGTGCCGCCTGAAAATGAGAATAAGGTGTGTAAACTTGTAAAATTTTTATATGGATTGAAACAAGCACCTAAACAATGGCATGAAAAATTTGAATTTGTTTTACTTTCACATGGATTTAGGTCAAATAATGCTGACAAGTGCATTTATTCTAAATTCAGTGACAAGTATGGAGTAATCATTTGTCTCCATGAAGATGACATGTTAATTGTTGGTACTACCTAACAAGCGGTAGTAGATACTAAGAAGTTATCTCTCTGTCAATTTCAAAATGAAAGATCTTGGAGTGGTGGATACTATCTTAGGGATTAGAGTTAAGAGACATAGTGGAGGATTTGCGCTATCACAATCGCATTATGTTGATAAAATTTTGGAAAAATATCAACATTTGAATGTGAAAGAGGCTAGTGCTCCCTTTGATCCTAACTTTTAATTATATGAGAATACTGGTAATCCAATTGTTCAGTTAGGATATGCAAGTGTAATTGAAAGTTTAATGTATGTAATGAGTTGTACAAAATCAGATATTTCTTATTCAGTGTGTAGACTAGCTAGGTATACCAAGAATCCTTGTAAAAATCATTGGAAAGGAGTGACTAGAATCCTTGGTTATCTTAAAAGAACCAAAGATTTAGGTCTATTCTACAATAATTTTTCAAGTGTTCTTGAGGGGTATACAGATGCTAGTTGGGTAACTAGTATTGGTGATCAAAATCCTACTAGTGGATGGATCTTTATGTTGGGTGGTAGAGCTATTTCTTGGGTTTCAAAGAAACAAACTATGATTACTCAGTCTACCATGGAAGTTGAATTCATAACTCTAGCTCCTGCATGCAGAAAAGCGGATTGGTTTAGAGATTTATTAGTTGATATAGATCTGTGGTCTCGTTCTATGCCTGCAATTGCATTATATTGTGAAAGTGATGCTACTATGTCTAGAGCATCGAACAAAGTGTACAATGGTAAATCTAGACATATAAGTTTGAGGCACACCTATATTAGACAAATGTTGAATGATGGCATTGTCACAATTGTGTTTGTCTGAACTTATAATAATTTAGCGGATCCGTTGACTAAAGCTCTTGTGAGAGACTTGGTGAATTCAACAACGTCGGGAATGTGATTAAAACCCTTTGTTTAGAATCAATAGCAATGGTAATCCAACATTCTTCTAGTACTACCTCTAGTTAGAAAGGTTTAAGGGGTAAAAACAAGTTGCTAATAAGTGATTGTGAGTACTACAATTTTTTGTGTATACCATTCCAAGTGGTAGTACATCATGTCATTCCAATTGAGCAGGTTGAGAAGTATTCTCTTAATAAACATATTTCTTAGTGCTTTATTTGTTAAAGTTAGAAATATAGTTTACCTATATGATCATAGAAGTGGTGCCGCTTCTAGTAAAAGTTTAGGGTAATCTTTTATACATGATCATGAACTAGGATGAGCACATGGCCAATAATAGTGCTAAGGATGAAATGTGATTGTTGGATGCAAGTTGATTAGTTCATGTGCATGATAATTCTAGTCTGATTTCAAATCTTGGTTTAAGCAATCTAGCCACCTTGATTTGATTAGAACTTGTGAATTATTTGCACTAAGGAAAAGTTTAAAACGAAAGTTAGTTTTCTTTATGCATGATATCATAAGTGTTGCCCCTCGGGGTTGTCTCGATGGTCTCGGGGTAGCCTATTTGGTCCTGAGGTCACGAGTTCGACCTCTCTTAACGCTTACGTATCCTTGGGGAGCAGGGTGTACAAGCGCAGAGAGATTAGTTTGACAAAGTTGGGATACTCCCTGTATTGACAAAAAAAAAATGATATCATAAGTGTTGGTTTAGCATTTCATACTACAAACTAAGTGGGAGAATGTTGGAAATTAGTTTGTAGTATGAAAATGATTATGACTTGTGACATGATCTTTCAATTTCATGTCTAGAAGTTTGATTCATAAATTTCCTACATGATTCGTTGGTACATTGCTGTATCTTCTCAAGTTCATTTATGAAACTTCTCAATTCATGTATTTGGTGTACTAAATTTCTAAGTGAATATTAAGTGAAGATACATTGATGTATCTTCTCAAGTTCATTAGTTCATGAACTTGGTGTACTAAATTCATAAATGGACATTAAATGAGATTCATGTACTTTTACTCTTATATTGCCCATGAATAGAGATAGTCTAACCTCTCTTATGGCAACTTGTGCTTAATGTATTTTAAATTTGCAAAACTAACTTCTTGTATTTTTTTTTTGTGAAAACTAAGTTTAAACTTGTTATAGACTAATTTTCGTTTTAATTGTATTCTAGAGGTAATTTGCCATTTCAACCCGATTAGCAAGATAGTGGGGGCAAATAACACCTTAACAAGAGTGATTACATGCCTTGAAAACTCTCTTGAATTCCCCAAAATTAGTGTAGTCAAATTCTTAAAATTATTCTTATAATAACTTTATAGTACGTTCCGTACACTTGTATTCTCCATTTTCTCCAACAGACTATAACTTTGACTGTCAAATCCGTACAATGTAGTAACCAAGGCAAAGATGTGTTCTCAGTACGTCTCTAATAATATTAGTAATCTCGAGAGCAAGTATCATAGAATGTAATAGGTATAAGTGCAACGCACGTTCTCTTACACTAATTAGTAATTACAATGAATAATTGATTGAGATAGACCTAGACTCAAACTTATTCAGTGGAGTCCCAATTTAGAAAATAATTCGACGACCACTTCAGGGGTCTTCTCTTTCTTTTCATTTTTTTGGCCATTCCTCTTTCTTTATAAACGTACACATTGACAGTTGATACTTTGCCGTTAATTGGACCCTTATATTCTCTTGGCATGACTCATAGTTTGCCAATTTTAATACAGATAAAAGCAGTACATTTCTCCTTCCCGTATACAGTTTCTTTTTTCTAAACACGTTTGATGAATTTTAGAAGTCAATTATCGAATGAAGACTTTGTGAAGTCAGTCGCCATGACTTTTATCTTTCAAGACTGTGTGAAGTTAATTAACAAGTGTCCACAAGGCACCTATTAAAAAAACCCTTAGATTTATAGAGCCGGCATGATAAGTGATTTGAATCCATCAACTTAGCAAAGGCATCAATTTACATGGATATAACCGGCTACGTTATGCATCAGTCGTGGGATGATTGTTTAGATATTTACCAACCATGAACAAATCGAGCACCGTCCAAATGAACCACAAAACAAACAAGAGGAAACTGAATATACAGCTTTCCATAAGCAAAACGAAGACATATAAAAACAGATAATTTTGATCCTTGAGATGCACATTCGTATGTAGGCTTACAAACAACTATAAAAAATTAAGTAACATCCTAGCCCAAATCCTGAAGTTATCATCTGATTGTAGGATATCAATCATCTAAGGCTACGTGGAGGAAGGGTGGAGGAACACTCTGGCCATCAGAAGGTCGTGAATAATAGGGAGATGGGTTTATCTTTACCTCTAAAAGATTGGCAGCTTTACCCCAAAATCCATCTGCATAAGACCAGAATACAACATACATAAAGCGATAAACCAAGATATCAGAGCTTATTTAAGGTATTAGACTACGAAACTTACTTCTTGTCCGAGGAACTGTTCTTAATGTTGCAGATGAGATGGATGAAGTTGAAAGTAAGACGAGAAAGAAAAGTGTGGTGAGAGCGTTGGCGGCCATGAATTCTGCAGAAATCGGTGAATTTCGGAAGCTACCAACTATTCGAAAGGTTGGTGCAATTGCTCGACTATATATAGGAAGATTTAGGAAATGGTGAAAGAAAGGTTTGAAATTCATAAGAAGTGTATGATTTGGGTAAATTTGTGAAAGAAAAATGAGTGACTATTCACTTAATGCAAAAATGTAGTATGCCATTCGGAATTACCACAAAGCCTTGAAAAGCTTACTGAAAAGATAAAAAAATAATATGGATACTTTCTTTTCTTTTTTTTAAATATACCCGATTCCATCTTTCTTCTTCTCCACTAAGATTCCTACATTGCTACAACAATTTTCTTCTTCTTGACTAAAGTTACTCCACTGCTACTAAAACTTTGCCGCCAAGCTTTTAATGGTATGCCTCATATTTTGGCCAGTACTTCGTCCAAAATTCATATATAGAAAAAAAAATCCTTTTATTAAAGCTCAAAATAAGCGCTGTTGCAACTTATTTACCAATTTTGTTACTGGCAAGAGTTTCAATCTTTGTTTCCTTTTTATTTTGGGCATATTGGGCTATAAATAGGCCTTGTTAGGACTTTATTTTTCAAACTAGTCTCATTATTAATCAAATATCTTTGATTTTTATTTTTACCAAATTTTCTTGTGAGTGCAAAAGTAACTTAAGACTCTTGATCTTCCGCATCAGATCCTCTATTTGAATAGAAGGCTCCGGAGGGCTTTCTTTCTACTTTTTAAACTACAAAATGAAACTAATTACGTAGTTAATTTTGGACCCATGTTTAGTCCCGTATGTTCTCTTGACCTGATATATAGTTATCCTTTTTCTTTAATGCAGATAAAAAGCAGTCCATTTCTCCTTCCCGTATTGAAACGAAGCAAAATGACTTTAATTCAAGCCCTCCAATTTGTCTTCCTTTCTCACCTTTGTGTTTTCTTTTTCTATGCACGTTTTATGAATTTCAAAATACCAGTTATCGAATAATGACTTTGAATGGTCAAATGTGGTGTTCATCACAAACTGAACACAGACTTAACTAATCAACAGTCAGTGGCCGTTGGTGGTGTGGTGTGAAAATTGTGTTCTTGTTGGAGACCTCAACTCCATCACGGGCCATTATCATTACCTGTGTATTCATGAATTGACACTATACAAATAGTTAAATCCGTTAGACGTTTTCCAAGATGTTAATGGTCTACTATGATTGACCCGTTACCCTAAAATATACCCGGAAACTCTAATCCATTTACTCATATAGCACCTACAGGTAATGTGAGAACCTAAAAAAAAAAAAAATTAACAACAAGGGTTAATAACGCTTTGCTCTCCTGAATTTAGGAGATAGTCACACTTTACCTCTGTCAACCTTAAATATATGCACTATACCCTCAATAAAACTAGTCAAAGTAAGGCTGACAATAAGGATGAGCCGGACCGATAAATGTATTATTTTGAAATATTTAATGTATAATTAGTAATTAGTATTGGTTTATGTGTAGTTTTAATGGTGTAGATTTCAAATTGGCTTTACCACTTCATGTTTATAGTGATTATCTTAAGGAGATTAAGGAATAACAAGTGAGTTTGGGTAAGCCCGAATTAGTCTAAAAACTCAAATATATTGTGAACCAAGTATGAACTCTACATTTGTTAGTTCAAAACTCATGGTTTGAAATATCTTACTAACTAGGTCAGTCGAACCGGACTTGTTAAAACTAGACTTAGATGGCCGATTCACAGCCCTATGTCGAGGTTAGAAATACAGAAATGAAAAAAAGTGAGTGCAATGACATTATTATCCTTTTAGTCATGAAATTAACTATAACTTAGAGTTATTTTCTTTCATTGGTAAAAGATATACATCTTTGCTATCGTATCAATTATTCAAAAATATAAAATTGAAAAAAGCTAAAAATTTTACATTTAATTTATATCTTTAAAATTTTTTCTATTGGACTAATGTTCACTTATATATGCTTCGTTCAATTTATTAGACTTTACGCCAATTAAATGGATAAAGCCGTTCCATTTGGAACTGGACCCTCTAAGTTATTAAAGGATAGGTCAATATGAACTCAGTCAGGCAATTGTCCCAAACCCCTAGGAACAGAGCCGGAGAGGTTAGTGTGCGAGAGATCCAACAATTCCACGTTCTGCAAACTGCTTAGTTCAGAAGGTATCTCTCATGATAACAAATTATTACTCAAATCCAAGAGGGATAAGTGATCTAACCTAACTATTTGAACTGGAATCTTTTGGCTTAAATTGTTGTTGCTCAAGTTTAAATAGGAAAGTTGCTTGCAATCTCCTAAGTATCCTGGAATGGACCCTGTCAAGATGTTTGAGGACAAGTCGAGATAAAGCAGATTTGTTAGGATTCCTATTTCTAGAGGTATGCTTCCATAAAATTGATCGTCTTGCAGACATAGATATATGATAGAAGCTACTTTCCCAATTTCCTTTGGAATTTCCCCAGTTAATTGATTTGAAGAAAGATTAAGTTCATTTAATTGAGAAAAGATGCCCAATCCTGAAGGTATAAACCTGAGATATCCGCAAAATTCTCAGATTTGCAGATCTCAACCAATATCCTGAGAGCTCCCCATAGAAATGGTTATTGCTAAGGTCCATCATATTCAAGCCTCGAAGTATATCAAACATCTCTCTCAGGTTACCAGTTATCTGGTTCCCACTAAAGTGGCCTAATTAAGCTTGAGCAGTTTCTCAGGCTTCTTGGGATTGGAACCAGCAAGCAAGTTGTTGCTTACACTGAAGTACATAAATTTGCCATTTTGACAAAGTTGATTAGGTAGCTGACAAACATCTCTGTCAAGCCATTTCTCAGATTAGTAGGAAGAGCAGTTGTAGTTTATACTTTTTGTTGCATTGTCTCTCAACAGATTTATTAAAACAATAGAAGATAAATGAAAAAGAGAAAATTCAACTACCTCGCCAATGAAATTTCAATCGATGAAATTTCAATCGATGATAATGAACATTCATACAAAAAAAATTCAATATGATGGATTATAAATACCCTCATCGATTCAATAATCACAAAGAGTTCATATACTAAAAAATATACATGAATACAATTTGAAAAATGTGCCAAAAAGTTAAAAATAGTGCAGCTCACTTCATATTAAAGAACTTCATCAAAAAGCTAACTAATTCGAGTCGTATAACATGATCTAAAATAATAGTCTACCATGCAAACAATTTGGTTTTATATATACTGAAAATTGTTTTAAAAAACTGAGTCTAAAGAAAAAATAAATACTGTTCATATAATTTATTCTTAAATAATTAAATGATTGTAATTCTATAATGAAATTTTGTTTGTCATAGCCAAAAAGAACAAAGAAAAACAAGAAGAAAAAGAAGAATACAAAAACCTACTGCCAAAATGAAAGTGAAAATATTCTTTTCTACTGCCAAAGAACTCATGATTTCTTTACCCTTAAGATGGCTTAGAGTAGTTTGCTTCTAAATAATGTGTACATGTATGGCTAGAAATATTAAAGGTCTTCTTCGCCCTGGTTTCTAAGTTGTATGGATTTGACAGTACACGATTTCAGTCAATTTGAGCTACCATGAATTCCAATGAAGCAGTTAATGAGAAACTGCACAAGAATAGACTTTTGAGTCGTTGGAGTCAGCTGGTCGTCTGAAAGTTGCAATTGGCATTATACACTGTAAGTAGCAATGACCTGACCATCAGCAAGGGGTAAATTACGTTTTGCTTGATAATTAGTCATGCTTACTATTTTTACTACTTTACTTTAAAAGGAATCATATTTTTGTCCCTTTAGATTTTGATGATCAAATTTGTTTGCCAAATATGCGGTCTTTAATCAATTAAATTATTTGAGGCTAGGAATCCATTCACTCATTAGTCGCTACAACTATTTGATGAGATTTTGTATTGTAGCTAAGCTATTAGTACATGTCTTGCATTATTCCCAATTCACCAAAGTTTCTCCAATAGTTTCCTTAGGAAATTAATTTTCTTTAATAAAAAGTAAAATTCATTAATAGATTGCTGAAAGTCGTTCAGCACGATTTGATTTACGTCATTGGTCTAATGAAATGTTAAACATGCACTAGAAATAATAAATTTGCAATTTAATAGATACAATGGATCTAAAAAGTTATGAATAGTTCTGAAAAATATAAAAAATTTCAAGATTGTAATTTACTAAGATAAATCACTTTAGCTCCTTTGGAACTTAATACTATCATCAATCAAAGTTTCCAAATCCCAGGGAGCTCTTTCTTCTCCTGAATCTTCTCACTAGGTATCGTGATGAATCTACTTCTGATAAGGCGTAGATTGTAGTGCATTTATATGCATAAATTGCCAGTTAATTATGTTATTTGAGCTTTATTTTGAGCAGAAACTACTTAATTTTTCTCTCATATTGTTTGCTCTCATATTGTTCTAATAGGTGAAGAGTTTAATTGGAGAGAAAATGGACCAAACACATGGTGCGAAAAAGCAATGGAAGAAGAAAAGTGAAAAGGAAGAGATTTGGCAGAATTGACTTGTTTCACTTTTTTGCCCATAATTTGAGCTACACAAATCAGATTGAAATGATTCTTGATTTCTTTTGAAGTTAAGAGAATACTTTACAACTCTTATGTAGACATTAAAATTTGGTTCTCATGTTTTTATGGTCAAAAGTCCAAATTACTGAACTATAGTTTCGCTGTGATACTCTTTTGACCAATTTCAGCTTTTTGGACATATCTCAACATTCAGAACTCCAAATGATATGATTCCTGTGGCTTTGGAAAACTAATTTAAAAGGATACAATTTTCTTGTTTTGAGAAAGAGTTTATTCAGCCTCATTGATAGAGTTTTTCGGCTTAAAAAAGGATCCATACGCGGATCTCTAGCGATCCGTCCGCGGATCAGTTATAACCGGGGCCGATTATCAGTTTGGTCTTCGCACTGGAGTTTCTCTAGTCCCAATGATTGGGATTGGAGTTTGGGCCGGCATCATTGGAAAAATGTACAGAAACATTGTTTTTTAGCTCCAATAAACTCAGTCCTAACCCGTTTGGGATGCTACTTTTAGAAATTATAAATAGGAGTGTTCTAGGTCATTTTTAAAGGGTTAGAAAACATTAAGTTGGTTTAGTTCTAACATCTTTTTATAATTTTTTCATGAGAAATCAAGATCAACTATGGGCAAATCAATGAGCTTACAAGGAGAGGATTGGAGCGAATGTAGACACCAAAATTTTACCATTTTATTTTTCTTCATTTTATTCCTATTTTTTTGTTCATTTTAGTTAAATTTTATTTTATTTTAATTTATTTTGTTTCATTTCTATTCTTTGAGAAAAATCATTTTAGAAAAATCGACAAAGAAAAGGAAAGAAAATAAAGGCAGAAAAGAAAAGAAAACAAAAATCAAAATCAGTTTTTGTAAAAAAAAATTCCTTCACGCCCGCGTGCGGGGCACGCGCGCTGTCCTTCTTCGTTTCTTTCACAGCCATGAACCAGAAACAGTACCAGACTTGCAAGCTGGCATTTTGGGAGCATTTTTTTGACGCAACTTGGTTTCCTCCAAGCTCCAGTGCAAGGACACCTCATCCATTAAGATTTGATCAAGAAACTTCTGGAATGGAAGCTATCAAATGGCTTAGAAATCTGTCAACAAAACAAGGGTGTCATCTGCACCCTTGAAAGTAGGTTTTAGCAACATTTGCTCCATATAAATAGAACGAAATGCAGCCATTAGGCAGGGACAACAAGAGAAAGAAGGGAAGGTGGCAGGAACAACAAAAAAGAAAGGAAAAAGGAGAGGAAAAGAGAGAAAATAGAGGGAGAAGAAGGAGAAAAGGAGCAGAAAATTTCTGGAGCCAGGGTTGAGTGTTCTGCCCTATTTCTGATCAAATCTCGATCTCGATTCTAGTCTTTTAGGCATTTCATTGACTTCTGTACACTCTCCAAAGTCAAGAGAGTAACCTTTGTTCAGAAACCTTGTGGAAACAATTACCGGAAGTTCACTGTATTTGGCCACGAACTTGCTGCAGTCGGAATTCTTGAACTTCCTGCAACAAATCTGGTTTTTCATCTTCCAACATATGGGATCGCTTGATCGTGATTTCTCACGTTGTTTCGGCTCCTTCAAGCATTAAAAAGTAACTTTAATCATTCCTTTCCTTTCATGTACGCTCAAATCCTCCCCAAATTCGTGAAATTTTGCTGCACTTTGTTCATTCTTCTACTTTTGCTGTTTTTCTTCCTGTGACAGCCCATTAGTTGGGTTTTGCGGCATGATTCGCTATTTAATCTTGTATTTGGAAGAAAGAAACTTGAAGTTTGATGTTCGGGTTATGCATTTTTATCCAAAGCTGCACAAATCAGGCTTGAAATGTTGCTGGGTTCTTCGTACCAGCATCATAAGAAAAGTTGCAAAGCATGTTTTGAAGAAGATGCATGCAGATTTTTGAAAATTACATTTTTGGCCCCCAAATTTTTGTCTAATTTCATTGTGGCCCAAATCTGGAAAATTTCAATTAATTTTGCCCCTTTTAAACTTTAATCTTCTCTTGCATGTTTTATGTGACTTTTTGGGTAGATTAATTCTGGAATTTAATGCATAATTAAGGCTTAGCATTTTTTGTAGATTTATTACTTTGTTTGGTTTTAATAAAATAGGTTAGTTTGGGGTGAAGGCTATTTCTATTTGGGTTTTGATCAAAGGCTTTGGTTTTATATTTCTGGATTTTAGCATGGGTTTTGGGAGTTTGAAACCCACTTTTTTGGTTGGGTTTATTTGCTAAAAATGGCAGGCTGGCCTGCCCTTCTGCCGTGGGTTTTTGTTAGGCGGAAATGGCCTTGGCCCAAGAAAAAATAGAAAATGGACCAATCGACTGATGTGCTTAAGGAATCTGCTGACGTTTTTGCAGATTAGTCCCTGTACTGTTATGTAATTGTACTACAGCTCTAAACTTTAGATTTATTTCAATTAGGTCCCTAGTTTAATTGCAATTTGGTCTTTAACTTTATTTTTCTTCAATATTGAACCCCAGTTTTTGTAATAATTGTAAAATGGCTCCAAAAACTTTCTTAATTTTTGCGATTAGTTCCCTAGTAGTTTTGATTTCTTAAATATAAGTTGTCTATCTTCTTTAATTGTTAATTATACTTCATTTAAGTGCTTTAATCGGTAGATTTCATGATTATTTCCAATTCTTTATAATTAAATTAGTGTTTTGATTATTTTGTTGATTTTGGAGCATAAATAGGGCAAATTTCACCCCATTTAACCACAACTTCAAAGGAAGTAATCTCTTTTATTATTTTAAATTCTTTTATGTGCTTCAATGTGTTTTTATGCGTGATTGCATGTTTTGAGTGCTTTTTTCTTTTAATTATTCATTTTTATTCATTTTAAGTTTCATTTATTTTATTCAATTTTGATGATTATCTGAGAGGCATTAAAATGCCAAGTTGTAATAGATAGGTGTTCAAGTTACAGCCGTGCACTAGATAGATAAACATATTTAACCTAATCATGAGAGTACATTAGGATGTGTGTGACGCATTTTTATCACCAAAGTTTTCAAAGGGTTTAATTGAATACTTGCAAGCTTGAGAGAAACATAGGATTTAATTAGGCACATTTCAGATGCATCAAGAGATAATCTAAAATACAATTGTGTGATGCGTTCATGGTTTGTTAAGAAATTAATTAGATAATTAACTTAAATTTTGGATTAAACCTAAAAACCCTAGACTTGTGTCTATTGTTTTTTCACCACTACTTTATTTGATATATTTATTATTTTATTGATTAGTTAGAAATTATAGCTCCTTGAAGATAAATTTTGTTATTTTTGTTTGAATAATTAGAATAGAAAATTAACTCGTCCTTGTGGGTTCGACCCTGAAATAGTCTAGTTATTTTACCACTATGATAGACTTTGTGCGTTTGCAAGAATTTGTTGATCAACTTCCTATAAGTCCATATTTAACCTATAGACAACTAAGGCATGCCTAGCTAATAAATGTCTCAGCCACCTGAAGTTTATGTTCCTACAAGAGCACTTTATTTTGAATGATCTGTTCTTGGAAGTGTATTCTTGTGTTAGGTGAACTAACCTTTTAGTAGAAGAGATACTCGAGGAAGTGTTTAAAATGAATAAGCTCAAAACAGAGTATAATGTGCTACTTGCAATCTGCTTTTGTTCTTGGGAGCGAGACCAAATTTACATGTACAGAACTAAGTTGATGTCATATCAGGAACATGCTGCTGTGGCTCGGGACAGTGGGATCAAATTTGATTCAAGAAAATGCACGCACTACTTTGTACTTGTGTTGCTAATGCTACTTAACCTTTCTGAATTAGTCCATGTTTGTTATGGTGTGGGAGAAGATATTCTTTATTGGCGTTATCTCCAATAGTAGGGCAGTGGTCAATGATGTTTGGGCCTTATTTGCAAACTAGCAGCAATACATTTTGTCCTACTTGGTGTTCTTCCTTGTACTTGAATTTATCTGTGTTTGTCAATTGTGTTTGTTTGTGAGAGAGACATGGTTAGTAAAATACAGAATAATCATAATATTAATTATTCTACATACGTTTATCATAAATTTTTTTAAAGTATGATAAAAAAATTTTGACACCAAGTTATGAGTTGAACGAAATAGTGCATACAAATTGTAGAACCCAAAAAAACTTATTGAAGATATATTTCATAAAACCAATATAGGGGAGGAGGCAATTTACACACATACAAATATGTGTGGGAGAAGAGGAATAAATATCAATAATAATCTATTAATCACATAATAGAAACAAGACTCTCTTTCCTTCACTCTTCTCAACTGAACACAATAATATGACTCTCTATTTATAGATTCGATGACTTGATAAACAAGTCTTACAACTATAAGAAATTTTCTAATAAAATACTAATTCTTAAATAATAAAACTACCATAACTTGACTCCAATAGAATTACTAAAATCCTAACTTGACTAAAACACTACTAAATAATAATATGAAAATTTTTAATTTTGAGTCTTGATTTAATATGCCAACATAAATGTGTATGTGAATAGTAAGAACAACTTCTTCTTCTCCTTTTTTTAAGTACGAACAATTTCATAAGTTACGGAATAAAAACATTGGTGAATTTATTATGAATCCGAAAGATTATGCTACATTGATTTCAACTTTAACTATTATCCTTGTATATGAGACATAAAAGTGTTTTAAGTTTCATTTCTTTTGGATTTTAGGTGTATAAATTTGTCAAAATTTTGTTATGTATCGTAACTATGTTCTTCATAACTAAAAAAAAAAAGGATATCATGCTTAACAAATTTTAAAAATTTTCTCTTAAATTGAAGTATTGCTTGTGAAGCATAATGTGAGACAAGTTTATCACAAACATTATATAAATAGTTAAAAAGTATGAGTATTTTCTAAAATAATTTTGAAATGTTCAAAATACAATTTTATTTTCATTAAAGATACAAACATGAAATATAGAGACATAATTCAAGTTTTTTACTAAAGATAAAGATCCTAGATTCAAATTCCCCTTTCCCCTTCTTGCTTCTTAAATTCCACCCTTTTTTGATTAAAATTTTTTTAAAAGAAATAGAGACTCTTATTTAGCAATGTAACCAGGCCAATATACATTCTATTCTTGAGATCAATTTTTCTCATATTTCGGCTTAATAGTAGGCCAGATCCGATGATTAAATTCGGATGAAGTTGAGTTCTACTTTTGTGGATGGAAAATTGGCAAAAAGCATAGTTCAATGTTAAATCTTTTGGGCCAGGTTTGATGACAATAATGACGCTTAAAATCCTTCCAATTGCTGCTTAATTCCCACATCAGTTGTGAGCGCCAAATTGGATCGGCCTACAGGCTTTAGTGTCCTCCGGCGACACCCAATGAAATTGGTATCAAACAGAGAAGATTAGCAAGGCCCAGTGCAAGAATGATGCGCACAAATCGAGAAATTGTTCACATTTTCTTGGGCTTTTCTATGCTGATTTGGGACTAAATCTAGTAGATCTTCATACAAAGATGACTGATACATTGTTTTTAAAGTCAGTTTGGGCTTTTTTTGGCTGATTGGGATCCATGTCTATTTGGGCTAATTATGTATACATTTGATACTTCAAAAGTAAGGGTGATGCTGAACCAAATAACTCAAATTATGTATACATTAGATACTTCAAAATTAGGGGTGATGCTAAACCAAAGAGCTCGACTCGAGCTTGCGAGCTATTTGGTCAACAGCTCGACTCGAGCTCGTTTTGACCGAGTTCGAGCTCGAGCTCGAGCTCTTCGTTTGAGTTCACGAGTCGAACTCGAGTTTCAATATTTGTATTCGAAGACTCGATGAGCCTATTCGAGCTTTTATAATATATATTTTAATTTTTTTTATATTTATTATTGTGAAATGTCAATAATATCCTTTATTTTAAAATTATATGTAAAATATTAATTTTTATTACATGAGCTCGATTTGACTCGATTTGATTTAATTAAACTCAAACTCGAGTTCGAACTCAAGTAATGTAAACTGAAGTTGAGCTCGAGCTTGAGCTCGACTTTTAAAAGGTCGACAAGCTCGAGCTCAAGTTCGAGTTTAGTTATTTTTACCTCGAGTCGAGCTCGAGTAGTGCACTACTTGAGTTTGATTCGACTCGAATGCACCCCTATTCAAAACTCATTGGTGTGAATTTTTTTTCATTTGATTGACAATACTATTTTGGATAAATTTCCAAAAAAAAGACAGAATAATTGTTTATCTCGAATAATGTTCCAATACGATGTTCTGAAGCATGACTTTGGGTAATTTTTAAATAGGATCAATTTGGTTTCTCAGATGCAAATCTTGCTTATGCAAACATTTTATTATGCAGATTTGATTTTACAAAGGTAAATGTGATGTTGTACACTATCTTTTATATTTGGCAATTCATGTAATGAATTGAAGTGATTATGTAAAAATTTTATTATAGAGACTTGATTTTTCAAAGCTAAACGTAATGTTTTATACAGCTACAATGATAAAGAAGAAGACTTGGATAGCACCCTATTAAAAGCCTATACATGTATAAAAAGCACTTTGCAGCTGTCTTTTGGGAAAATTTCATCTGACATCTAGGGGGGTAAATATGGAAGAGAAAAAGTATAATGAAAATGGTTAAGCGTTGAGTACAACTTGGTCATGCGTGCGTTGGTGTGTTATGCCGATAATACTCTTTTAAATGTGGGTGGGAAAGACCGTTCGGGACTTGGCAGAAGAACTGTAATTAATACAATACAAATAAGGGAAAAGACATTAAAACAGAGGGAAATGCTATTAAGACAAAAGAGTGGGGAAAATGTCTTTTGAGAACTTGCCAGAAGAGTTGGACGGAAAGAATGGGAATTGTCTTTCAATGAACAATGCGAAGAACTCAAATTAGCAAGGAAGCTGTGTTTGAGAGGGCTTTCATGCCATTTAAGAGAGTAATGGAGCTTTGATTAGTGGTTTCAATAAATGGCACTGTAAAACCCATATTTTCTTTTCAATCTTTATTTTTGCTCATTAATTAGGTCGTAATTTTCTACGGTTAAAAGTAAAAATATTTGTAAAACAATGTTAAAGGGTAATTTGGGGTTAAGGAGGAGATAAAATAGGATAACTTAAAATCCTCAATCCACGTAACCACTAAGTAGTGGGTGGTTATTAGGGTTTAGAACACTTATCAAAAAGAAATAACATCATTCCTAATTCTCATTATCTGCCTTCCCTTAGAACAAGAACCATTTAGGAATAGAGAAGAAGAAGAAGACGTTGTTGTTGAACAAGTAAACAACAAAGTGTCTAGACCTGTAAGTCCCGAACGCACATTAAAGTTTTTTCTTTTAAGTTTTATTAATTTCATGAATTATTTTAAAGATTTATGTATATGTATATTACGATATATTTATGCCTGTGTGAGAAATTTAGGAAGATTCATGTCCGAATTAGTAGGAATAGTGTGTTAAATTTTTAATTATAGGATGGAATAGAGTCTAAACCTCAGTTTTGTTGGAAAGTTAAAAAAAAAAAAAAAAGAAGAGGGGCTGCGCCGTTGCTAAAGTTTCTGAAACTTGAAGCTTCAGCAATGCAAGAAGAAGGGAAAAAAAGAGGGCAAAAATGGCCAGCCAAAGAAAAATATTTCTGTTAAGGAAATTAAGGAAAAGAGACAATCTGCTAGGCTAATGGCTAAGGAACTGGGTTGCGTTGGACAGATTCTCGCAGGTCAGATCTAGAGGAAATGGTTTGGGTCAAGAGGTGGTTAGGTATGTGTGTGGGCTTGTTAAATGAATTTGGGTCAATGTGTGAAAGGGTATCGGGCTAAGACTGGAAGCAATAAGGAAATGTTTGGGTCGGGATCTTAGGCCGTTATTAAGGTCCGAAAAAGAAGTGGCAAGTATATTTGGTCAAAAATATAGTATAAGTTTAGTGAATATTCAATTGATAAATTTAAGGTATAACCAACCCATCTTTTATGGACTATTATGAGTACTAACTTCACCTAAAATAATTCTTGGGCTTTAAAGATTTAGTCATTCAGGTTTATGCTTAATTAATTAAGTCTGAGATATTTAAGTAAAGTCTAGAACATTTAATCTAACATTATTAGATTTAATTTATACAATGTAAGATAAGTCTTAGATTTTTTTAAATAAATGCTTAAAATAATAATAATAATAATAATAATATAAATATGGATAAAATAAAATTAAGGATATAAACGAAAATAAAATTAAAATATAAATACAAGTGGAGTAAACTAAGCTAATAATTTGTAATGGTAAATCAATATACATACATATATACATGAATAATAATACATACATACACAAGTGCAAAAATGGAAATAGATCAAAAGATAATAATAGCCAATTAACCAATATATATATGATGACAATATAATAAATAGTGTTGATAAAAACAATAACAATAATAATGAATAAAATAATAAATAATATATATATAGTAAAATAATAGTCAAGATAATAAATATGATTATAAACAATTATTTCTAAGATAGGAAACTTTACATAAGAAAAAAAGGGGGAACTTTCGAAGTTAAGAAACTTTCCAAAAAATAGAAACTTTCCAATTTAGAAAACTTTCCAAAAATAAGAAACTTTGCAATTTAAGAAACTCTTCTAGGCTTCGTATAACGGTCTAGACATGAATCTTAAAGTAGCTTAGAGTTTTATATATTTATACATCTATAAGAAATATCAATTAACTAGGATACTTATGCATTTGATAGGTACGACACAAATTTAAAAGACCTAAGGTAGCCCCACTTGAGCAGTCAGACAAAGGTAGATGATACTTACACTTCTGTAATTTCAAAAGTTTAAAGTGAAATTTCATTGCTAATCCTATTTTGATGTGCCAATTTGAGATTTACTTGATTAAATGATTTACTTGGGTATTTATGCAAGTTCTATTTTTGCTATATAAAGATGGACTATGTGAATTATTTGAAACATTTTGATATGTTATTATATACAAAAGGAGTGGTATCTTTTGTGAAGTCAAGGAACTATGCATGTGACATATGAAATGAATCTATATCAAGTTCAGTTCAACACAGTCATGGAATAGATGGTAGGGGCTATAGTTATGTCTAATGGTCATGGTAGACTGGAATAGAGTCTGGCCGATTGATAAGGTCATGGTAGTTCGGTATAGAGTCCGGCCGATTGACTTATGTATGTGATGAAACCAATTGGTAGTCATGAAACATATTAGTCGCCCACCTAAAAAGGGTTTAATCTCAAGGTTGAGTATTCAGAAGCCAATCATTGCTACTTGTTATGAGCTGATATGAACTGATTTATGATTCTATGGCTTTCATGTACGATTATGAATAAGATGTTTACAAATTGTTGTGTCACTCATTATTATTAACTGTTTAACTAATAACATTATTTTTCATAATTATGCATGTGAATGGTGTGTAAATAATTTGATATGTATATGTATATATATGTGTGTATATATAAAGTTATGGTTTCATGGTCCAACAGAGGGGTAGGCGCTACCTATTGAGCGGTTTGTCGTTCAACTCAATTTTTTATCACTTTTGCAGATTCTGAAAAGTATGAGTTGGTTTACATTGAAGACCCTGAGGATGATTTTTATTAGCTCTGAGTAGATAGAAATTAGCAGTCTAACTGCTTTTACCGGTTAGTTTTTTTAATTTCTTTTTCATTGTCTCATTTAGAAAATAAATGTACTAATTTATTGGATACTCATAGACTACTTTCCCTTAGAGATTTGTACCGCACTATTTTTAGTTATGCTATTTAGTACTTTTTAAATTTTAGTCTAGTTAATGTTGCCTTGTATTCTTGAGAGGGACTTAGGGATACGGCGGATGTCACGTGACTGGCACGTGCAGGTTAGGGGTGTGATATTTTTAGTGATATCAGAGCCTAGGTTATGATAAATGCCATGAGGTAGCACATGTTAGGAAAATGATCAGTAGCAACTAGAAGATTAGGCTTGAAAAGATGTTTGTACCTTGAGGAAGATGAAATGATTACTAATGGTGTTCTTTTTGACCTTGTAAGAAATGGCTGAGCCAGTACACGAGGAGAATCAGGATTGCAACGGCCCAATTCATGTGACGGGATGTGATGTGACTCACCTTAAGAAGAGGCTGAGGATCTATAGCGACATGTATTTCGAGGAGTTAGAGCGAGCCACAGACAAAGTTAGAAAGTCTCATGCATTGGCTGATCGAGTAGCTAACCAAACGCATGAGATCTCTACATTGATGGTGTCGAAGGAACATATGAGGTAGAGTAAAGAAGTCTTGCATGAGGAGGTCCTCCGTCTACAGGAGGAGATTAATAAGTTGAAAGCGGAAAAGGAGGTGTAGAAAGAACTTGCCGATATGTATCATGAGGGATTTGAAGAAGTGGCTTTCTTACTTCAGGATCAGGATGCAGAGTACTATACCTTAGTGGTGAAATATGAAGAGAGGATACAGCGCGTGGTTAACTGGATAGATGATCACCTACCACTCGCACCCTAGATGCCTGGGTGGGACCACATGTGGGTTGATAGTGATGCTGAGTTAGACAAGGCCCGGAGGAGAGATTTTTATTGTGATTGAGTATTATTCTAAAAACATTAGTACGTAGGATTTGGTGATTGTTTACGTTGATTAATTCATCTATCAAATTGTAAGACATGTTTAGGAATTTTGAACACTAGATTTGTTAGGAATTTTTAGAATATGTTAGGATGTTGATTTCTTATGTGTAAGAATTTAGTTGTTTCTTTTCATCTTGAGTTGGTGAATAAAATTTCTCTACTTTAAATTTTATCTCATGGGATAGTGTGTATAAAACATGCAAGTAAATTACTCTAGTGGTCATACTAAAAATATATATAAACAATAATAAATAAGAATAAAATACTCACTTTAGTATGAAACTCATCTGCTTGATTCAGGAAATGGCACCAAATGTTAGGTGTAGCGAAAATCAGAATGATAGTCCTCATGATAAGAACAACCATGGTAACTATAACCAAGAACCACATCAGGAGAACAATGACCAGAACGTGAATTACTAAGGGATTATACCAAGTGGACACCAACCTTACATGATGTTACCTGTAGAATTAGTGACGGCACTAACCAAGATAGTACAAGCTTTACAGGGGTAGACACAGGCTCAGGCACAATTAGTACATATTCAGATTGCCCAATCTCAAAATTATGGATAGGGTAGAATCCAATCCTACTATGAGCAAATGAAAATGGTCCATGTTCCTACTTTTGATGGGACTGCTGATTCGAATTTGGCAGAAAAGTGGTTAGATGAGATGGAAAATAACTTTGCACTTTTACAAGTGCCGAAGGAGATGAAACATCTAATCATTAAACCCTTTTTGGCAGGAGAGGCCAACAAGTGGTGGGCAACTCTGAAACCTATTGTCGCCCCATCAGTAAATTGGATGAAATTTAGAGAGGAGTTTTTGAAATACTTTTTTCCACCTGCTGTGAGGATGCAGAAAATAGACCAGTTTGAAAATTTGAAGCAAACACCGGGAATGTCTGTAGTGCAGTATTCGAATAAATTCACTGCGTTAGAAAGGTTTGTCCCGTCTACAATGGTGGATGTGGAGTTGAAGAAGTATAAGTTCATACGGAGGTTGTCGAGTAGAATTCAGACTAGGATGAACACCTCTTACACCCCTACATTTAATGATGTGTTGGACGCCAGCATTAAAGTTGAGGCGGATTGCAAAAGGTTAGTTGAGGAGGTTAGGAATAAAAGGTCTAGACTAGAGAATGAACTTACAGTGTCGAGAACACTGAAGCCTAGCAGACGGTTGCGCTTAGTGAAGAATAGTCTTGAGCCATCTCCGAGGATAACTGGAGGAAGTACCTTTCCTACATGTAAAACTTGCGAAAAGATGCATCGGGGACAATGTCGACTTAGGATGACCTTTTTTTGCATGTAAGACTATGGAAAGATGCACCGGAGGGAACGCTAACTTGGGACAGGAGCTTGTTTTGAGTGTGGGCAATAGGGGTATAAAGTTATGAATTGTCCAAATAAGAAGGTAGAAGGGAATAGGAGTGGTAACTCAACTAATAAGAAACCAAAAGTTAACGCAATGGTGCATGCCATGACTGACGTTGAGGCGGAAGCATCTGGTGACGTAGTCACAGGTACCCTTTTAATCAATTCGGTGCTTGCATATGTGCAATTTGATTGTGGAGTTAGTCACTCTTTTGTTGCTAAGAAATTTGCAAAGTACCTGTGCATGTCTCTTGAATGGATGGACTACCTCTACCGAGTGGCTGTTCCTGGAAATAGAGTACTAGTATCCCATATTAAGTATTTAAACTGTAATGTGGAATTGGAAGATAGGAAATTAGAAGTGGATCTAGTGCAGATAAATAGGAGTAATTTTGACATCATTTTAGGAATGGACAGACTAACTAGACATTTTGCACAGATTGATTATAAGGGAAAGAGAATGTTGTTCATTAAACTACACGAGAAGAGTTACTCTTACCAAATAAATACCAATGTTAGAAAAATCTGTAAGCTACCACTTCTATTTGCTATGCAAACTTATAGGGCAATAAGAAAAGGGTGTGAAGCATATTTGGTTTATCTGATAGATATGGAGAAAGAGGAAACGCCGTTAGAAAAGATTTCGGTGGTGAAAGATTTTCTGATGTATTTTCGAATGACCTTCCTGGTCTACCTCTAGACAAGGAAATAGAGTTTGAAATAAATGTTATTTCGGAGGCGACTCCTATATCTATTGCCCTCTATAGAATGGCGTCTGTAGAATTAAAAGAACTCAAGGAACAATTACAGAAATTATTAGATAAGAAATTCATTAGATCTAGTGTTTCTTATTGGGGTGCGCCAGTACTCATTATGAAGAAGAAAGATGGTAGGTTAAGATTGTGTATTAGTTATAGAAAATTGAATCGAATCACAATAAGGAATAAATACCCTCTTGTTAGGATAGATGGTCTTTTTGACAAGTTGAAGAGAGTTAAGATATTCTCTAAAATAGATTTGAGATCAAGAAACCATCAATTGAAAATTAAAGCCAAAGATATCCAGAAAAATGCATTTCGTATGAGATACGGGTACCATGAGTTTTTAGTAATGTCCTTCGGATTAACCAACACGCCGACAGCCTTTATGAATTTGATGAAGAGGGTGTTCAAACCACAACTAGACCGTTTTGTTGTGGTATTTATTAATGACATTCTAGTATACTCTGCAGATGA
This sequence comes from Coffea humblotiana, assembly GCA_023065735.1. Classification (NCBI taxonomy): domain Eukaryota; kingdom Viridiplantae; phylum Streptophyta; class Magnoliopsida; order Gentianales; family Rubiaceae; genus Coffea; species Coffea humblotiana. The sequence continues at coordinate 14,224,826 of CM041210.1, read as the reverse complement.
AAAACTCATATTGCCCATCTTAGAGAAGCTCTAGAGATATTAAGAAGGGTGAAATTGTATGTTAAATTTGGTAAATGTGAATTTTGGTTGAAAAGTATAACATTCTTAGGACATGTGATATCAGCCAAAGGGGTGTTGGTTGATCCAAAAAAAAGTGGAGGCAATCATAGATTAGCCACGACTCACTAATGTGACTGAAGTAAAGAGTTTTTAGAATTGGTTGACTATTATTGAAAATTTGTGAAAAAATTCTCCACCGTTGCCATGCCTCTTACTGAGTTGACTAAAAAATGGGCAAAATTTGAATGGACAGATAAATGTGAGACGAGTTTTCAGAAATTAAAGGAGAAACTAGTGTCAACCCCAATACTTGCCCTACCCTCTGGAATGGAAGGATTTGTGATCTATAGTGATGCCTCTAAAAATCGTTTAGAATGTGTCTTGATGCAAAATGGGAGAGTAATCTCTTATACTTCTCGCCAATTAAAACCTTACGAGTAGAATTATCCAACGTATGATTTGGAATTGACGGCAGTAATCTTTACCTTGTAAATATGGAGGCGTTACTTGTATGGGATGCAATGTAAAGTTTTTACCGATTATAAAATTCTCAAGTATCCGTTTACTCAAAGGGAGTTGAATATGAGGTAGAGAAGGTGGTTATAATTAATTAAGAATTATGACTTGACAATCAGCTATCACCCAGGCAAAGCAAATACGGTAGCAGATGCCCTTAGTCGGAAGTCAAGGGCATTAATTGCGATGCCCAAAAAGTGATTATTTGAAGAGATCACGAATGTGCAAAAATATGAGATTCGAAAAAAAGAAAAGAAAATAATATTTATACAAATATACATGACCTAGAAGAATGCATCATAACGAGTGTGGGGGGGCTAATACTCGTGACTTCAAATTTTCCCTTTTATAGAGGAAATATGAGCGTGCTAAGGTTAGGAAAGCCGTACTCGTCCATATCCCATATTCAAGGGATTATTTCTCCTATCTAATCAAAATGATCTAACCTAGTTCTAATTCTTAAATGGAATGCAAGTCTAATGTCATGTTTTCACACATAGGGGTAAAGGATATACATATAGGGGAAATATGGGATAAGGGATATACATATAAGGGAAATGTCATGCAAAATGATAAAAAACCCTAAAAAGTAGAAAATATGCATAAAAATGTAGTAATTGTCACACAAATATGATCTAGCGCAAGGATGGTTCTTAAGGGTCTAGCGTTGGACTAGCCCATGTCTATAAGTTCTCACTAGCGTTGGACTAGTGAGAAATTAGAAAGGAGGGCCACAACTAGCGTTGGACTAGTGTGGAATCGAAAAAAAGGGCCACAACTAGCGTTTGACTAGTGTGATGACATCATGCATTTATTACAATCAAATAAATCATGTAAAACATAATAAAGTAAATAAACACATGAATCACATATAGCACATAACACATAAGTATGATATCTAGATGCAACAACCCTAAGAAAGCAAGTAAACACATGGCACACAAGCAAGTAAACACATGGCACACAAGCATGCAAACACACACATAAAATAAAAGCGAATAAAGACCTAACTATTACATTCGGGGGGTCCTAACTACAATCTAAAAGGGGAAAGAATGAAATGAAATAAAATAATAGCCTAACTATTACAATTTGGTATTTAAATGCCTTTAAAATAATCAAAATTAAATTAAAATAAATATACAAAAATAAAACAAATAAAGTGACTAAATAAATAAATAAAATAAAATAAAAGCATTCAAAAATCATGCAATTACACACATAAAATTACATAGAAGCACATAGGGTCAAATAAAATCAAAATAAAGGAGTAGAGTATACCTCTCTTGAATCGGTGACCTAATGAAATGGAATTTCTCTTATTTACCTTCCAACACAAAAAAAAAAGATTAAGGCACCACTTTAATTATGAAATAATCATAAGAGATGAAAATAAATATGAAATTGAACAATTAAAACATTTAAATGAAAATAACAACCCACATTTAAGAAAATAAAACAAACAAGAACCCAATTGAAAGAATTAAAGAAGTTTGAGGAGTCAAATTATTATTATTACAAATATTAAGGGTCTAAATGAAAATAATAAAAGTAAGGGCTTAAGATGAAGCCGATCAAAACTAAATGCTAAAATTCACAAGAAATAAAATGAAAACCCGTTTGCTATAATTAATCAATAAAATTACCCAAAATTTCACTAAAATCCAAACCAAAACTATAAATCTATCAAAAATTATTAAACCTTCAAATCTCATCCCCAAAATTCACTAAAAATCTATCAAAAAATCATATCAAAGAAAATTAACCTTTTAAAGGGACATAATTGATTAAATTTTCCCATTTTTTGGGCCATAGTAGAATAAAGGGAAACTTGAGGGGTTAAAATGTGATTTTTAAGAAATTTGCCCATGCAAGTGTTGAAGGAAACTGCTGCAACATTCGTCTGCAATTTAGGAACTTGCCATTCATCCAAGAGTCGGGTAAAATAAATTCTTAGCATTCAATATGCTTTTAACATGAGATCTAAACAACCTGCCTCAATATGATGAGATGAAAATGTGGGCTAACATTTAGCAAAAGAAAGGGAAAATTGAGGGATTGAAATTATAAATTTAGACAAATAATCATCTCCTCCAAGCGGGCTAAATATCAACTACCATTTTCGTCCTCCTTCGCGAAAGAAAAACACCAGAAAGATCAACTCTGGCCACTCTCAAAAGAAAATGGAACTCGCATAAGCTCCCTCGCACACAATCTCATGACATAACCCAAGTTCATACAAAGGAAAAGATAAAAAAAAACAGAAAAAGAATGCAAGAGAGAATGTCCGAACATGAAAATCTGTCAAAACTCTTCTTTCTTGCCGCAAAATTAACGAGTTTCGGCAAGCTTTGGACTTACCGGAGCTGTTCCACACACGCACGGACACACAAGATTCATCAATTTTGCTCCCTTGATTCAAAGTTTTCTTTTAGACGTTTCTTCAAATAGGTTATGTGCATGAATAAATTTTAACTGATCCCCTGAAACCTCGCTATAGCCAACCCAAAAATTGCAACAACCCAACCATAACTATCTTGTAGTCAACACATAAACATCAGAAAACACAGAAACATTTTGCTAAGAAAGAGGAAGTGAAACGAAGAAGCCAATAATTCTCACAGTTCCATACATTCATTAGCAGAAATTAAAGGTAGGAAAGGACAAAAAAGAAAGCATTACAGTGCTTTTCCGTAAGGTATAATGGCGGTGGAGGTGGATTCCAGTGGCAGCAGCTCCTCCCACTTTCCCGTCGGCTATTGCTTCCCCTTTTTCTATTTTTCTTCAGCCTGCACCTTATTTCCTCTCGATTTTTCTTTTTCTTTCTTTTCCTTCAGATTTTTCCTTTTTCTCTTGCCTTGCTCTCTGCCGAAACCTCCCTCAATCTCCCATCTCCTCCCGTATTTCCTTCTCCCCTAGCTCCCCTATTTTTCTTCGTCTGTAGCCTTTTCTCTGGTTTCCTACCCTCACTCAGCCCCTCTTTTTCTCTTCGTCTGTCGCCCCTCTTTTTCTTCTTTCTTTTTCTTTGTTTCTCCTCTTGTCTTAGCTCCGAAGCCCTCTCCACAAATTTTCCAGATTTCCCCTCCCTTTTCTTTTCCTCCGTCCACCGCCCTTTTTCCTTGCTTCGTTTCCTCAGCCCAAGACTTTTCCTTCTTGCTTTCTTTCCTTTCTCCCCTTTTTTCCCCCACCAGTCCCGAAGCCTTTCCTTTGCCTGTTTTTCCTCTTTTTCCTCCCTTAGCCCCCGTAGCCAATCCTTGTTTTCCTTTTTCCTTTTGTTTCTTTTTTTTTTCAATTTTTTCCTAAACTTCCAAGTGTCCTGGCCACCTATCCTCTAGATGTTGTGGTGTCAAAAGAAAAATAGAGACACTTGTCTAATTTGCATGCACTCCACCTTACTTCTTTTTATTTATTTATTTATTTTTTCAAAATCAATTTAAGTAAACAAAAATGTTAATTCCTAATTGAAATTGCATTGCAAAATTTTCATTTATTTTAAAGAAATTGAATCTTAAAAGGAAAGGATTAAAAACAAATTTTTGAATTTTTGTACAAATTTTCCTTTTTAGAAATTTAATGCAAAAATATTTTAAAAAGAAAAATGATGAACCTAATTTATAACAATAAGCAAAAATAAACACTAACTATCATTTTGCAAATCTAGTCAACTAAAATAAAAATAAAATAAGAACAAGAATAAATAATAATAAAAATAAAGCTAAAATTGAATTAAATAAAATTGAAATTTTGGTGTCTACACCTTGCCCCTCTTTGTCTGAGTTTTGAAGAAATTTGAGACAAAAACGTAGACACCATATACTTACCTGTAGTTATTTTGCCGTGAATTGAAACATGTAATCATAAAAAGGTCAGTGGGATAAAATCCGAATCTGCTATAACATCGATCAAATAAAGTAAATTGACATAATTAGAAAAAGATGCGCGGAGAGACGCGGTTACGCTCCAAGAAGGGAGGTAGAAAGGCGCGCGGCGGACGCTGAGACTTCACCAACAAGAAATTAAATTTGATTTGTCAAGAAGGAGGGTAGAAGGGTGCGCGGTGGACGCTAAGACTTCACCAACAAGAAATTAAATTTGATTCTTTTGATCTGGAGAATCTTTTCAAAAAATTTGCCTCAGTTTTGACCAATTATTGTGCAACCGATCATTCGTTTTGCATTATGGAATTGTTGCTCCTCCTTAAGATTTTGATTCACGCCTCTTTCTCGGTCTGAATTATGAATATTCAATTCTTGGGCGACATTCCACATTTATATAAAAAATTTGTCCCAATTTTGTTATTTGAAACACGTATGGACCTGCAAGAGAAAGAACAAATAATGCCACCACCATTCGACCCATCTAACTTTCAAGAAACATGTAAACATGAGTATTTTGATGTTTTCCCCTCGATGTTGCAAAAACTCAACTTTGCTCTGTGAACTGTATCAAGTTTTGTTGACTTCCAATGCTAATGAAGTACGTCATTTGATATCCAAGGTTTTTAATAAATCAGAGGGATTGCCATTTGATAAATCCAAAAGGATAAATGAGACCATGAAACACAAGAAAAATATTTTATTCACACAAAATTAATGAAAATTCAAGTAAAATGAAAGTAATGATTTACCTTTATTAATAGAAAATTGATTTTAGAGAAATGAACCTGTACACTCAATAGTTTATGTTTGATGAACCAAAACATTTTGATTCTCGAACAAAATGCCATGTTTGACCCTTTGAATATCATCCCTCCGGAGCTCAATATTTGGCAACAGATCCACAATGTAAAGAGAAATTTCAATGAACTGAATCACCAGCTAATCCAAGCTCACGTTTCAATATAAAATCCTACCTTAACGCCCTTTCGGGTTTTCACTAAGGCTAGCCCCACCCTTTTTATTTTCTTTTATTCATTTTTCCTTTTTCTTTTTTCTTTCTTTTTCTTCTCTTCTTTTTCCTTTCTTCTTTTTGTTTTGTCTCTCCTTTTTTTTTAATGCTCTCTTTTTCCTTTTGAAGGTGTCCTTGTGAATTTTCACCTGATGAGCAGCGTCAACCTCAAATCTAATCCATTCAGAAATACAGCTAAAATTTTTTCTTTTTTTTTTCTCTGCCATCAGTATATGATCATCATGTGCCAGTTAATTAGAAAATTTCTTGATAGAGTTATTGCAAAGAACAGAAGTCAGGACTTTCGGTTTTGGTAATGGGGTCCGGTGGGGTGTTTAAAAAAGTTAAGACTTGAAAACGGATTTAAAAAATGGTTTAAATGATCTGAAATCGCATTCTTGCGCCAACCCTATTTTAGGGTTAAATCAAAACTTGCCTCAATTTATTCTCAATTGAGGTTCTTTTTTCTTTCATTTTTCCTTTCTTTTCTGTTCCATTCATCTTTTAAATTTTTCAAAATTTGCCCCAATTTATTTTTAACTGAGGTTTTCTTTTCTTTCATTTTCCTTCTTTCAACTCAAACTTGCCCCAGTGTGGGGTTTGCGATCCTCAGGAATTGCCAAGCAAAATGATCCATTCTGCAAGTTCAAAAGGGACCACTAGGGATAAAATGTCTCAATGGAAAAGGAAGAGGACCCGAATTTTATTCTGTTCCTTATATTAACTCTGAAAGGAAACTTTCATTAATGCGAAATTTGTCTATATCTGAATTAATTGACTGATGAAAACTCTCGTCAATCCATATCTGTGAAAATAAGTGCTCCGCCAGATAATACCTTTTTGATAATAAAAGAATCTTGCCAATTTCGGGCAAACTCTTCTTTTGACCTCATCTTGCACCGACAAAAGTTATCTCAACGCTTTGTCTCCTTGTCTGAATAGTCATGATTTGACCCTTTTATGGTAAGTACGGGCCAATTCTTTTGATAATATTGACCATGACAGACTGCATTTAGCTGCTTCTTATCAAGTGATCACTGATTTCTATTTCCTTAATCTTGATCCCAATTCGGCTTGAATTTCTCTTTATACCATTCGAGTCTCTTTAAAATATTTTCGGATGTCTCTTCGCTACTCCTCTCGTTTTGAAATCCAAATTCACATTCTTGAGATATTGAGATTGCTGTCATCAAATTGTGGAACAGTGATATCCAAAGGGTCAGAGGATTTTATTTTTGGTCATCTGAAAAGAATGTATAAGTGTGAGGACCCGAAAAATTTTCTTAATTTTATCTTATTTACTACCGTATTTAAATATTTATTCACCCGTTTTTTCCGAATAATTTATTTTAACCATTTTAAATCCATTTACATGGAACTATGACTTACATATGTTTTTAAAACGTCCCGTTAGTAAATTTAATTTTCGCAAACTCGTTTAGCAAGATTTAGCGAATACGCGTTTGGAGGCAGTATTCGATCTGAGAGTACAGTGACCTTGGAGATTTGAGAACTCATGCGTTAGTTTTAAAATAGTTATTTTTATGATTAATTACCCTAATATTAGTTACTTATATTATTGTTACAAGAATTCCTTTTAGCTTTCGTTTTATCGCGCGCGAATTGGAAGTTCGCGTATATCGAGCCGAAGCGGTTAATTGGAGATTTAAGAAATTTATTCTAGACTACTAAGAGTGAATAATTATAATATTAAAGGAAATACATTAGAGGTTTAGTGCACATGTGAAACAAACTCGAGAGAAAACGGACACAAAACGCGTGCGTGCACGCACTATTAAGAGTTGACTTTTGACTCTTTTGAAGGAATTCTAACCACAAATTCTTAAGCTTCTCCAAGAAGCCCCATTCATCAGCCTTTCTCTCTCTCTTCATCCTCAAGGGCTTCCCGAACCTCCAAGCAAAGGAAGAAGAGCAAAGTTCATCCCATTTCACTTCTATTTTTGTAACCTTTTCACTTCAAAATCCTTCACACAACACCTAAACAATTTGGAGAGCAACTCAATCTTGGTGGAGGACATCTTTCTCATGGTTTTTCTTGGGTCTTGGAGGTGCAAAATTTCTGATTTCACTCAAAGGAGTAGGAGGTAATCATCCAACCATCTAACCTTGGCTTTAGTGAGTTGATCTTTACTAGGAAGCTTGTAGCTTCATTGTTATTGTTGTTGTTTGGATTTAAATGGTTGGAGTGGGCTCTATGAAATCTCACCTTGATGGTATAGGACTGATATGATGATGATGAGTGTTGTTTGTGTTAGTTATGTGATAAACAAGATGAGATTTGTTGGAAAAGTGAAAGGAAAACCGAAGGAAATTGCATAGGAAGCTTGGCCGAAATCTGCCCTGTTTTTCTCAAAACTTTGGTTCAAATTTTGATGCTCAAATGACCTTGAAACTGATGTAGATATGTTATATAGTGTGTGTAGAAAGTTTTCTACCAAAAATTATTTGAATTGGTTGGATAAAAATTGAATTTTGGCAAGAACAAATCTGAAAATTCGTGTAACAGTGGTCCTCTGGCAGTGTTCTTTGAATGAACATAACTCTCTGCTCAAACATCGGAATTGAGTGCCATTAGTGGCATTCAAAACTAGACATCCGTAGTTTTCTAACGGTGTATCATGCACCTTCTAATTCGAAATGAGTCATCTGTAGTGATTGATCAAAGTCGGCTGCCCTGTTCTGTTAGTCCAACCGAGAGGAAGTTAGAAGCTGCAACTTGTAGCCCTAATTTCTCTCATTTACAAACTGAATTTCAAAATGATTTATCCTGATGAAATGTATAATTTTGAATCTAGTTTCTAAACCCACTGGCCATGCTCAAGTTCAAGTTGTATTGAGTGAGATATAGCTCAATTCCCGAACTGTACCAAAGCTGGAAAACCCTAATTTTGCTAGCCGAATGGCCTAGCTTGACTTGGGACATGTTCTTCTGAAAATTTTGGTGTCAATCACCTACCAAATGTATATTAAATGTTTCTTGGGTCTTGGTTTCACAAATGAGTCAAATTGGAGTTGATTTCATTGGGCAAAATATTTGAAAAAGGAGAAGGAAGCAAGGAGATAGATTTGTCTTGGAAATTCCTTAAACTTTGGTAGTTTTGTTAACTACCTTTCCATGTGAATTTTCAAATGAAATTTGATAGAGGAGTAGTCCTCATATGGAAGTTGAATTGTACCAATTTTGGTATCAATCTAAGACCATTTCGATATACAAATGATGTCCCAAAATTGCTTTTCAAATCTGGAAAACTTTTCTTTTTCCCTTGGTGGAATGGTCAAATCTGATTTGGGAAGTTATATTTCGAAAACTTTGATGTCAATTACCTTTAAATTACTGATTAGATATTTATGGAACATTGGTTTTAACATTTGAATTAATTGAGGTTGATTGTGTGGAACAAAACTTTTAAAAAGGAAGGAAACGTGAGAAGGCAGATTAGCCTTGGAACATTTCTTGAACTTTGGTTGTTTTAATGACTGCCTTTCTGTGGGAGTTTTTGAATGAAACTTGGTAGAAATGTTGTTCACACATGGAAGATTTAGCGTACAAAGTTTGGTGTATTTTCAATGCCAAATCGATGGCCAAATGATACTTCAAAGATAGCCTTTCAAACCTGGAAAATGACAGAACAGTTTATAAAATGCGACCAATTTTGAACTGATGTATCTTGACACCCAAAACTCTGATTCTTGTTCAGTTTGTTGTGTTTGAAACCTTGATTGGACTTCTTATTGTGTTATGAATTTTAGAGGCTAGTTCACGTTCTGTGAATTTTTCCGAATTTCCAAAGTTTACCGAAAACTAAGACTGAAACTGTCTTGTAAGTATAAGTCAGCCACTTTAACCTGAAATTTGAATGTCTTCCATTTAGAATCTTGGAAAAGTGTCTTCTAGGAATTTTTAGTACTTTGAAACTAGTTTCCAACGGTATAAATTTTTCCAATTATGGACCTATTGAGTGTAAGATACGATTTTTCAAAAATTGTCCCTTAAAACTGAATTTTCGAACTCGTTGGGAAATGAGTTTTTAGAGACTCTTCCCTATTCTTTGATATTGATTGACCGTTTTAGACTTGATTTCATGAAGGAAATCAGTTTTTTCTTGTGTTATTAAAGACCACTTTTGAACCTGGAATTTTGAGCAAGCAAAACTCTATTTCATGACATTTTCTTAGATTGTACAAATGTACAATCTCCCTTGTTAATAAGGGATTTATAAGTAATAGTGTGTTATAGCCAATTGTTATTTGCTCAGGCGTTCAAGGGGACCTTTAAGAGGAACTCGAAACGGACGCCTAAACACTTGTTGAGCACTTACTCCCTATTTTGATTGGTGAGTGTCAAGTGCATGATTTGTTGCAATTATGTGAATTGCTTCTTATGAACTGAATGGTTTTCAACTGTTGAATCGAGTGTGTATGTTATCGCACTCGTTCTCTTTTAACTGATTGTACAACTGAATTGCTCATAACTGAATTGTATTTAGTGGTCTGTATGTCGATGGAGTGAATCTCCTCGACTTATAACTGAACTGTCTGCATGTCGTTAGAGTGAATCTCCTCGACTTATAACTGAACTGTAGGGACGCCCAAATCTCAATTGGCCGACCTTGCGACTCGAGTCAGCAAGGGTTTGGTCGAGAAGATTGGTGAACCATGAGACAACTGTAAACTTGATCTATTAAGAGATTTTGCTTGGTCTACTCGCGTAGTAGTGCCTTCTATAGAAGTTCAGGCCCGATGCGGTGTATGGTGGACAAAATTGACGTGTAAGTGGAGTTCTACGGACTTAAATACCAACTCGGTTGACAGAGTGTCATCGCAGGGAGGTAATTGATCGAGGCTTGGCAAAGCTAGTGGAACTTAGCTCCTGAGAGCTTCCATATCCTTGAATTGTTTCTGTTTATTTTTCTCATTCGAATTGTCAATTACTTGAATACTACTGTTTTATTTGCTAAATGTGATTGCTACTTGGATTACGTGCTTGTATGTGTGTTTCTTGGCCTCACGAGCAATCGCTCATCCTGTAGATTTGTTTTCCTTAATAAGAACCGAAATGGAGTGACACTCGAAGAAGCCATTTGGATAAATTTTTGATTAGGGATTTGAATGTATTTGACTAGACAATTTGGAAGTTGTGTATTTTGAGAAAATGAATGTATTTTAAATCTTATGGTGTAAGATTGAACACTTTGTATGGAAATGACTTCTTTTGTTTACTCCATATATTATTATTGGTGATTCTACCTTAAGCTTGAACTGGAACTGGAATTGTACCGAGTCCTAGCGAGAGTTGAGCAGGCGTCTCGCCGATACCTTTGGTTTCGCCCTTGGAAAAAGTAGGGACGTCACAATAAGCAACACAGTATATATAAAACTGTACATTTTATTGAATTTAAAGATAAAGATCAAATTTAATAGCATATTACTTGTTAAACAAAACGTGTCTTCAAAAACCACTTGATTCAAAACTATTTACAAAAATATAGTTAAACAAAAGACACACGCATGAATGATTTACATGGATTTTAACTAAAGACAATTCCTCAAATTTATCGAAACTCCCTTCAAGAGGGAGGGATCTTACTAGTTCGAGATTTTCAAATTTACTCATTGGGGGTAAATGCCTCAAAGGTGGTGTGATGAGGTACTTGAGAATTTGGGTAATTCTGAGGCATTTGAATGCTGGTCGGGTTGAATTGGATGTTATGGGGTAAGTATATGGAAAACTGGAAGCGGGGTAGGTGAAAGTCTCTTCGGATATGTTTGCAAAGGACGGTGCAAAGGTAACTTGGGTATGGGATAGAGGAGGTGGTTGGTGTTCTATTTCAGGTTTGTTGATAGGCATGGGATCATGTTGGATACCGCCACTGCTAGCAACCAATTGGTCAATCATGCGCCTTTGGGTTGTTATTTCCACGTTCAATTCATTGAATTTGTTTAATATCTCGCTCAATTGAACTCCCAAATTTGCAGTGTCTGCTGGAGGTACCGTGGCAGACCTGTCAAATAATTCCGGATATGCACTCATGTTTACACGGTTTCTCAAAACTCGGCTGTGAGATCATGTGACAACGGGGCTTCTTCTTGTAGCTATGTCTAAAAAAAATACCTGACATTTTAGGAAAAACCCTGTTTAAATTCCTCTCTTGACCAGCTGTTGACAAAGCAAGAAAAGAAAGGAAAAGAAAAAGACACGAGTTAGTATATATTGAGACAATTCGGATGCATGTCCTATTGGGGAACCCTTTTATGCCAAAGGTTGGCCTAGCGTGAAAATACAATCCTTCAGAACAGGCACTATACATTACCTGATGGACCCGATCAACTTATTGATATTCGAGTGAAAAACAATTTGAAAAATTTGGCCAATTGGAGTGAGAAGAGACATTTGTCCTACAAAATGAGGACAAAGTTCGAATGGATTGATTACTTTGATCAACATATAAGTGATGTGTGAAAAAGCCTACTCTTGAAAGGATTGAAATGTCTCGACTAGTTTATTTAGTGAATCTTAGATCGAAACCCTAAAAGAGAATAAACGGGTCAAATGGATCGGATAAAATTGACGATTTATTCAAAAATTGACTGGATCACCCTAAAAATGGGTGAACTAGTCAAATAGTTTGAATGAAATTGATGATTTATTCAAAATTGATTAGATCACCCTAAAAAACGGGTAAATTAGTCAAATGAATTGAATGAAATAAATTGATCAAATAGATCAGTTGGAGTGATGATTTATTCAAAAAAAATGACTAGATTGTTCTAAAAATGAATAAACTGGTCGAATGAATTGAATGAAATTGATAATTTATTCAAAATTGACTGGATCACCCTAAAAATGAGTAAATTGGTCAAAAAGAGTAGAGGAAATTGACGATTCATTTGAAAATTAACTAGATTGTCAACCCATTTGTGGTTTTCAAATTGCACGAATTTCGTTACAATGCATTAATCTATGAGTTTTCTAAAATCAAGATTTGGTTTCAATATATTTATCGTTTCAAACATGAAGAATTATTTGTGAATTTCTTCAACTTAATGTCCTTTACGCAAGGGATTTTTACCAATTCTGATAAAATGATCAAAAGATGATTGTTAGATGCTCATATTCTAATGTGCAAAAGTTGCTCTATCATTTTCGAGACCAATGTCACCATCGTGGAAGGGATCGGATCCGACCTTACCCTGTGCACTACCTCTTTTGGATGGTACGAGAAATACAAACATGCAAATCTCATTGGATTATATATCCGAGATATAAGGTGGTTTATTCCTATCGTGGGATCCCCTATGCAGCATTCCCCTCCTAAGGTTTATGCATGATGCCAATTTATCAAAACAATTTAAATATGCAATTAAAAATGAAATCATGATCTAAGGGACCCTTCGTATGCCAGGGTGGGCCTAAAAATGATGTGCACTTATTAACCTATGAATGCAATATATTGAAATTTAAACATGCAATAACCTATCTAAGAGGGTAGGTTCTAAAAAAGTATCATGCCAAACTCTTATTTTCTAGCGTTTATGAATGCAAAAGACGAGAGAACAAGGAAATATTAGTTCAACAAATAACACATAACACGTTGAGACAATTAAGATGATACAAAAAGCAAAAAAAGAAAAATAAGGAAAGAGAGGTGGAATCCCTCCCTTCGTGCCTAGTGTTCCTAATCGGGTACGGTCAACTCTATCTTAGGCGATTTCTAATATGGATGCATGAAGTTGGGCTCACTAATGCATCTAGACTCGATAAAGGTTTTCAGACTCCCAAACCTTTAGACCAAATGTGAAGAGTCATCAATCCCAAGGCCTAAGAGTCAGTGGTTTGAGTGATCCCTCGGACATTGCTACGCGCACGTCGTGCCACGGCTACATGTCCAAGTGGATCGATCCTAATCCTAAATAGGGAAGAATGGTATGACAACCAATAAAAGTAAAAAAGAAATAAGGTTATAAAAGTAAAACGTATGCACGTATGAAGTACTCCTTTTGAAGGGAGGGATTTAAATACCATCAAATGCGGGTGAGAGTTCTAGGGTGGCTATTTCCCCCAAGATGCAAGCGCGATATAAACATGAATAAATGAAAGTAAATAAACAAATCATCACGTACATGGATATCGAGATGTTTGCACGTGTCACATGCAAGAAACCCTATAAAGAAAAGATGCAACTTAAAACCTCCAAATGTGATATATAAGAAGGTTAAACGAAGAAAAAAATTGACTAAATCAAAATGTTCAGACTCTTTAAATCCCCAGTGGAGTCGTCAAACTATCGCGCCCCATTTTTTTATAAAAATAAAATTACGAGTTATAAAAATGAAATTTTGGATTAATTTTGATTGAAAAAAATGAGTTTTTGATTTATTTTGAGTGAAAAGAAGTTTTTGATTTTTAGAAAATAAAAAAAGAAAATGGGCCTAAATGAGGTTTAAGTGTGACGATTTTGACCCAAAAATAATAGTTTGAAAAGGGTTTTTAATGAAAAGTAGGAATCGCCACTTAGTATTGAATTAAGGTGTACCAAGTCACTTAAAATGAATTTCAAAATAAAAAGTAGATAAAACCCTTTTTAAACGATTCCAAGTCTTCGAAAACCAAGAGAAAAGGGGTCGGGAGTCACATTTGAAGAAAGGGAAGGCAAGGATAGAATCCAAAGCACCCTTTCAACCTAATCAAAACTAGTTGCGTGATTTAGTCAAAAATTTTCTTATTTTAATCTAAAAATTTATCACATTTGGATGTCACTATATGAATGCAGACATAGACTTAATGATTATCAGAAGGGTTAATATGTCTCTTCGAATTTTAGTTGGTGCAAATCGCATTAATTGCGATGCCCAAAAAGTGATTATTTGAAGAGGTCACGAATGTGCAAAAATATGAGATTCGAAGAAAAGAAAAGAAAATAATATTTATACAAATATACATGACGTAGAGGAAAGTATCATAACAAGTGCGGGGGGGGCTAATACTCGTGACTTCAATTTTCCATTTTTAATAGAGGGAATACAAGCGTGCTAAGGTTAGGAAAGCCATACTCGTCCATATCCCATATTCGAGGGGTTATTTCTCCTATCTAATCAAGCAAATGATCTAACTTAATTCTAATTCTTAAATGGAATGCAAGTCTAATATCATATTTTCACACATAGGGGTAAGGGATATACATATAGGGGAAATATGGGATAAGCGATATACATATAAGGAAAATATCATGCAAAATGATAAAAAAATCCTAAAAAGTAAAAAATATGCATAAAAATGTAGTGATTGTCACACAAATATGATCTAGCGCAAGGATGGTCCCTAAGGGTCTAGCGTTGGACTATCTCATATCTATAAGTTCTCACTAGCGTTGGACTAGTAAGAAATTAGAAAGGAAGGCCACAACTAGCGTTGGACTAGTGTGGAATCGGAAAAATGGGCCACAACTAGCGTTGGACTAATGTGGTGACGTCATACATTTATTACAATCAAATAAATCATGTAAAACATAATAAAGCAAATAAACACATAAATCACATATAGCACATAACACATAAGTATGATATCTAGATGCAACAACCCTAAAAAAGCAAGTAAAATCATAGGCACACAAGCATGCAAACACACACATAAAATAAAAGCGAATAAAGACCTAACTATTACATTCGAGGGGTCCTAACTACAATCTAAAAGGGGAAAGAATGAAATGAAATAAAATAATAATCTAACTATTATAATTTGGCATTTAAATGCTTTTAAAATAATCAAAATTAAATAAAATAAATATACAAAATTAAAACAAATAAAGTAACTAAATAAATGAATGAAATAAAATAAAAGCATTCAAAATCATGTAATTACACAGATAAAATCACATAGGAGCACATAGGGTCAAATAAAATCAAAATAAAGGAGTAGAGTATACTTCTCTTGAATCGGTGACCTAATGAAATAGAATTTCTCTTATTTACCCTCCAATACAAAAAAAATTATTAAGGCACCACTTTAATTATGAAATAATCATAAGAGATGAAAATAAACATGAAATTGAACAATTAAAACATTTAAATGAAAATAACAACCCACATTTAAGAAAATAAAACAAACAAGGACCTAATTGAAAGAATTAAAGAAATTTGAGGGGTCAAATTATTATTATTACAAATATTAAGGGTCTAAATGAAAATAATAAAAGTAAGGGCTTAAGATGAAGCCGATCAAAACTAAATGCTAAAATTCACAAGAAATAAAATGAAAACCCATTTGCTATAATTAATCAACAAAATTACCCAAAATTTCACTAAAATCCAAACCAAAACTACAAATCTATCAAAAATTATTAAACCTTCAAATCTCATCCAAAATTCACTAAAAAATCTATCAAAAAATCATATCAAAGAAAATTAAACCTTTTAAAGGGACATAATTGATTAAATTTTCCCCATTTTTTGGGCCATAGTAGAATAAAGGGAAACTTGAGGGGTTAAAATGTGATTTTAAAGAAATTTGCCCATGCAAGTGTCGAAGGAAACTGCTGCAACATTCGTCTGCAATTTAGGAACTTGCCATTCATCCAAGAGTCGGGTAAAATAATTCTTAGCATTCAATATGCTTTTAACATGAGATCTAAACAACCTGCCTCAATATGATGAGATGAAAATGTGGGCTAACATTCAGCAAAAGAAAGGGAAAATTGAGGGATTGAAATTATAAATTTAGACAAATAATCATCTCCTCCAAGCGGGCTAAATATCAACTACCATTTTCGTCCTCCTTCGCAAAAGAAAAACACCAGAAAGATCAACTCTGGCCACTCTCAAAAGAAAATGGAACTCGCACAAGCTCCCTCGCACACAATCTCATGACATGAACCCAAGTTATACAAAGGAAAGGATAAGAAAAAACAGAAAAAGAATGCAAGAGAGAATGTCCAAACATGAAAATCTGTCAAAACTCTTCTTTCTTGCTGCAAAATTAACGAGTTTCGGCAAGCTTTGGACTTACTGGAGCTGTTCCACACACGCACGGACACACAAGATTCATCAATTTGCTGCCTTGATTCAAAGTTTTCTTTTAGACATTTCTTCAAATAGGTTATGTGCATGAATAAATTTTAACTGATCCCCTGAAACCTCGCTATAGCCAACCCAAAAATCGCAACAACCCAACGCATAACTATCTGTAGTCAACACAATAAACATCAGAAAAACACAGAAACATTTTGCTTAAGTAAAAGAGGAAGTGAAACGAAGAAGCCAATAATTCTCACAGTTCCATACATTCATTAGTAGAAATTAAAGGTAGGAAAGGGCAAAAAGAAAGCATTACAGTGCTTTTTCCGGTAAGTATAATGGCGGTGGAGGTGGATTCCAGTGGCAGCAGCTCCTCCCACTTTCCCGTCGGGCTATTGCTTCCCCTTTTCTATTTTTCTTCAGCCTGCACCTTATTTCCTCTCGATTTTTCTTTTTCTTCCTTTTCCTTCAGATTTTTTCCTTTTTCTCTTGCCCTTGCTCTCTGCCGAAACCTCCCTCAATCTCCCATCTCCTCCTATTTTTTCTTCTCCCTCTCTTCTCTTCTCCCCTAGCTCTCCAATTTTTCTTCGTCTGTAGCCTTTTCTCTGGTTTCATACCCTCACTCAGCCCCTCTGTTTTCTCTTCGTCCGTCGCCCCTCTTTTTCTTCTTCCTTTTCTTTGTTTCTCCTCTTGTTTTAGCTCCGAAGCCCTCTCCACAAATTTTCAAGATTTTCCCTCCCATTTCTTTTCCTCCGTCCGCCGCCCTTTTTTCCTTGCTTCGTTTCCTCAGCCCAAGACTTTTCCTTCTTGCTTTCTTTCCTTTCTCCCTTTTTTTCCCTCACCAGCCCCGAAGCCTTTCCTTGCCTTGTTTTTCCTCCTGTTTCCTCCCTCAGCCCCCGTAGCCAATCCTTGTTTTCCTTTTTCCTTTTGTTTCTTTTTTTCAAATTTTTCCTAGGCTTCCAAGTGTCCTATCCACCTATCCTCTAGATGTTGTGGTGTCAAAAGAAAAATAGAGACACTTGTCTCATTTGCATGCACTCCACCTAACTTCTTTTTATTTATTTTTTTGTTTTTTCAAAATCAATTTAAGTAAACAAAATGTTAATTCCTAATTGAAATTGCATTGCAAAATTTTCATTTATTTTAAAGAAATTGAATCTTAAAAGAATTAAAAACAAATTTTTGAATTTTTGTGCCAATTTTCCTTTTTAGAAATTTAATGCAAAAATACCTTAAAAAGAAAAATGATGAACCTAATTTATAAAAATAAGCAAAAATAACCACTAACTATCATTTTGCAAACCTAGTCAGCTAAAATAAAATAAAATAAGAACAAGAATAAATATAATAATAAATAATAAATAAAATAAAAGCTAAAATTGAATTAAATAAAATTGAAATTTTGGTGTCTACAGGGTTTACTAAGATTAAGAACAAATATTAGAGTTGAACCTTTCGATGGTTTGAATTGAAGGACGACGGGAGTTTGGGGAAAGAGGGTCGAATATGTGTGTCGAGAGATAAAGGATTGAAACAGGAATTACTAAAGGAGGCAACACAATTTTAACATTCTCTATTCACCCTAGTGGGACTAAAATGTACCGAGACTTGAAAAGAAATTATTGGTGTAATGAATGAAACGAGAAATAGCAGATATGTGGCTAAGTGCTTGTATGCCAACCAGTAAAAGTCGACACTAGAGACTTGTCGATATATTGCAACCCCTAGAAATCTCACAAATGGAAGTGGTGTGACAGCCCCACCTTCCCCTAAGGCGAACCAAAGGGTTTGGCAGACCGCCTTCCCCAACTTTCGCCAGGACTACGAAATCGAATCACACAAACCCTAGATTTCGCGCGATAGAACCCATAGAAAACAAACAATCGGAAACTACTACGCCGATCACACACAACTAAAATGTTCCAAATGATTACAAGTAGCATCTCAAACGAATACACCTAATATACATGCTTAAACACTTACGTACATACATAGAAAGCTTTACAAGTCAAACGTGATACTTGATAAAAGCAACTAGGGTTTTGATTACAAAGAGCGTAACAAAATGACATTTACACTAACAAAATGACATTTTCTTCAAAATCGTGGTTCAAAAGTGTTGTTCCCTGTAAGGAAAACAAAGATAACGGGAAGGGGGTGAGCTTACGCTCAATGAGGTACCAAAAGTACAAGTAGTCATGAATCATGGCATTTCACCTTTTCAATTATGCCAGTTATACACACCAGATAGGGAAATAAATAAACACTTTATGTGGAAAGGATACAGGTGGCTCTCAGGAGCCAAAGTTCTTATTGCTTCACTGGAGCTTGATCAAATAGTAGTCGACACTTCCGTCAACTTTCAAATAAAGTAACCCATCCAGTAGAGCACCATTTTAACGCCGATTCCGTCCACCAAATATCCCCCTCACCCGGCCCGAACACCTCAACAGTAACAGTGGTTGGTAATACTCGAGTATACCGGAAATTCAGAGTCTTCAATACCCAAAGATTTCCTAGAAGTGGACTACCATGGTTCGTTACCTAATCGACCAACCCTTGCCGGCTCGACTCGAGTAACTAGCCCCCGGTATTGAGCTCAAAGGTCATAGAATGGTCGTTGGACTTAACCCTCCAAACGACATCAACAATTACAGAGAACAGATACAAATAACAAGTACAGAAGACAAGTACAGACTCATACAGTATACAGGAACCATAATAACCAGATGAGAGAAACGAGTGTGATAAAGTACACCCTCGTTTCATACGAAATATACAAAAGTCACAGATAATCAAGTTGTAAGTTGCAAGTACAGATGAATCAGATAAGCACCAATTTAAGGGAATGGTACACTCACCAGTTCACACAAACAACTTCAAACGTTTCCTCCCGAAGTACTCGGATCACCGGCACGTCCTAAACCACCAAGGTAAAACAATTGAGACTCGATTACGAGTCATAAGCCTAACCAAGTAAATTACCAAAGCAATACAAAAGTATAGTTTTTGAGTGAAAAGTAGTAGTAGTCCTAAAGACATGAACGATCCAAAACCCTTCGCTTCTACCCAAAACCATGCCTACAATGATCTACTAACTCCAAACTTAAAGTGCAAAATGAAAGTAGGACTAATTCGAGAAAAACAGGATTTTCCAGTTTTGCACACCATCACTTGAAAATCATATTTCACAATTCTTAAGTCCAAAATTGATAAAATTTATACCGTCAGAAAAATAGACTCAAAGGGGTACAATTTCTTAGAAGACATATTTATAAGATTCAAATCACAAGTCAGTCAAATTCGAGCCTCAAATCGCAGCTTCATCCAGTAATAGACAGAACAGGTAGGTAATTTCAGTCAACTTTGAAAAATCACTATAATTCGTACAAACAGAAACAGGGTCTGAAATTTTCACAGTTTCTAGTTCTATGAATCTAGTTTAAAACACAACAAACGGAACTAAATTCCAATATTTCTACAACAAGATATAGCAAGTTTCCCAAAACTGCTCAAGGGTCCTACGAAATTTCGGCAGCACTTCCCCTTGTTTCTCTTTACTTTTCCCCCTAAGAATCAACCACCAATCTCATAACAATCAACCACAATTGCACATACACATTATAGGCTATTGAACACCCTTAAAATACAACCAATTGAAACTTCACAACCATCCACAATAAAACCCCTAATTAGAAACCCTAAAGCTGAAATTTTTCCGCACAAAGCTGAAATTTTCCGCAATTCGCTACAATTAACGCATAATAGCTCCAAATCACACCATATTAAGCCATCAATTCAAGCCAACTATAATCATTAGGCATTGTTTTATTCCTTTGCACCGTTTTCTATATTTTCTTTATTCTATAAGTTTTCTAGACATTTTATGAGTAAATAGGGTTTTAAAAATGTTTTCTAGTATAAGTCAGTTTATGAGATTTTCGGAGTAAATGGTGGACGTGGGACTCGCTAGTGCGTTAAGTGAGAGAAATTCGGCCAATTAGCTTAAGTTTTGCAGAAAGGCATTAAATTACTAGGTGTTAAGAGATAATTAGAGGTTGGTTAGATATTTGGTCATTGGTAAGAAAAAGGATAAGAAAGAAATCCAAAAAGTGCCACGTGTCGCAACCTTATTGGAGCTAACTTGCCTAACTTTCTTACTTTACTAAAAGACCAAATTTGACTCAAATCATCTTCATTTCTTTCCTCTTATGGCCAAAAATTAGAGAGCAAAAAAAGAAAAGAGAGCTCCAACTTTTCTTCCAATTTCTTGTCCAAAACTTGAAATCCAACCGATAAAACTTCGAATTTCTCCGTAGAAATAGCTTACTAAGGAGGATTGAAGGTGATTGTGGAGTTGTTTTGCAAGGGAAAGCTCTAAGTTGCTACCTTTCTTGAGGATTAAGGTATTTTGCTTGGAACTTAACTTTTGTTCATAATAAATGGTGAATTAGTGCCTTATGGTAGTTAAGGAGCTTGTTTTATGGATGATTTTATGGATTAAAGTGAAGTTAGGTGAATTTCACTTTAATCCATAAAATCATCCATAAAACAAGCTCCTTAACTACCATAAGGCACTAATTCACCATTTATTATGAACAAAAGTTAAGTTCCAAGCAAAATACCTTAATCCTCAAGAAAGGTAGCAACTTAGAGCTTTCCCTTGCAAAACAACTCCACAATCACCTTCAATCCTCCTTAGTAAGCTATTTCTACGGAGAAATTCGAAGTTTTATCGGTTGGATTTCAAGTTTTGGACAAGAAATTGGAAGAAAAGTTGGAGCTCTCTTTTCTTTTTTTGCTCTCTAATTTTTGGCCATAAGAGGAAAGAAATGAAGATGATTTGAGTCAAATTTGGTCTTTTAGTAAAGTAAGAAAGTTAGGCAAGTTAGCTCCAATAAGGTTGCGACACGTGGCACTTTTTGGATTTCTTTCTTATCCTTTTCTTACCAATGACCAAATATCTAACCAACCTCTAATTATCTCTTAACACCTAGTAATTTAATGCCTTTCTGCAAAACTTAACCTAATTGGCCGAATTTCTCTCACTTAACGCACTAGCGGGTCCCACGTCCACCATTTACTCCGAAAATCTCATAAACTGACTTATACTAGAAAACATTTTTAAAACCCTATTTAAAATACTAGAAATTCACCTAACTTCACTTTAATCCATAAAATCATCCATAAAACAAGCTCCTTAACTACCATAAGGCACTAATTCACCATTTATTATGAACAAAAGTTAAGTTCCAAGCAAAATACCTTAATCCTCAAGAAAGGTAGCAACTTAGAGCTTTCCCTTGCAAAACAACTCCACAATCACCTTCAATCCTCCTTAGTAAGCTATTTCTACGGAGAAATTCGAAGTTTTATCGGTTGGATTTCAAGTTTTGGACAAGAAATTGGAAGAAAAGTTGGAGCTCTCTTTTCTTTTTTTGCTCTCTAATTTTTGGCCATAAGAGGAAAGAAATGAAGATGATTTGAGTCAAATTTGGTCTTTTAGTAAAGTAAGAAAGTTAGGCAAGTTAGCTCCAATAAGGTTGCGACACGTGGCACTTTTTGGATTTCTTTCTTATCCTTTTCTTACCAATGACCAAATATCTAACCAACCTCTAATTATCTCTTAACACCTAGTAATTTAATGCCTTTCTGCAAAACTTAACCTAATTGGCCGAATTTCTCTCACTTAACGCACTAGCGGGTCCCACGTCCACCATTTACTCCGAAAATCTCATAAACTGACTTATACTAGAAAAACATTTTTAAAACCCTATTTAAAATACTAGAAATTCACCTAACTTCACTTTAATCCATAAAATCATCCATAAAACAAGCTCCTTAACTACCATAAGGCACTAATTCACCATTTATTATGAACAAAAGTTAAGTTCCAAGCAAAATACCTTAATCCTCAAGAAAGGTAGCAACTTAGAGCTTTCCCTTGCAAAACAACTCCACAATCACCTTCAATCCTCCTTAGTAAGCTATTTCTACGGAGAAATTCGAAGTTTTATCGGTTGGATTTCAAGTTTTGGACAAGAAATTGGAAGAAAAGTTGGAGCTCTCTTTTCTTTTTTTGCTCTCTAATTTTTGGCCATAAGAGGAAAGAAATGAAGATGATTTGAGTCAAATTTGGTCTTTTAGTAAAGTAAGAAAGTTAGGCAAGTTAGCTCCAATAAGGTTGCGACACGTGGCACTTTTTGGATTTCTTTCTTATCCTTTTTCTTACCAATGACCAAATATCTAACCAACCTCTAATTATCTCTTAACACCTAGTAATTTAATGCCTTTCTGCAAAAACTTAACCTAATTGGCCGAATTTCTCTCACTTAACGCACTAGCGGGTCCCACGTCCACCATTTACTCCGAAAATCTCATAAACTGACTTATACTAGAAAAACATTTTTAAAACCCTATTTAAAATACTAGAAATTCACCTAACTTCACTTTAATCCATAAAATCATCCATAAAACAAGCTCCTTAACTACCATAAGGCACTAATTCACCATTTATTATGAACAAAAGTTAAGTTCCAAGCAAAATACCTTAATCCTCAAGAAAGGTAGCAACTTAGAGCTTTCCCTTGCAAAACAACTCCACAATCACCTTCAATCCTCCTTAGTAAGCTATTTCTACGGAGAAATTCGAAGTTTTATCGGTTGGATTTCAAGTTTTGGACAAGAAATTGGAAGAAAAGTTGGAGCTCTCTTTTCTTTTTTTGCTCTCTAATTTTTGGCCATAAGAGGAAAGAAATGAAGATGATTTGAGTCAAATTTGGTCTTTTAGTAAAGTAAGAAAGTTAGGCAAGTTAGCTCCAATAAGGTTGCGACACGTGGCACTTTTTGGATTTCTTTTCTTATCCTTTTTCTTACCAATGACCAAATATCTAACCAACCTCTAATTATCTCTTAACACCTAGTAATTTAATGCCTTTCTGCAAAACTTAACCTAATTGGCCGAATTTCTCTCACTTAACGCACTAGCGGGTCCCACGTCCACCATTTACTCCGAAAATCTCATAAACTGACTTATACTAGAAAAACATTTTTAAAACCCTATTTACTCATAAAATGTCTAGAAAACTTATAGAATAAAGAAAATATAGAAAACGGTGCAAAGGAATAAAACAATGCCTAGAAATTCACCTAACTTCACTTTAATCCATAAAATCATCCATAAAACAAGCTCCTTAACTACCATAAGGCACTAATTCACCATTTATTATGAATAAAAGTTAAGTTCCAAGCAAAATACCTTAATCCTCAAGAAAGGTAGCAACTTAGAGCTTTCCCTTGCAAAACAACTCCACAATCACCTTCAATCCTCCTTAGTAAGCTATTTCTACGGAGAAATTCGAAGTTTTATCGGTTGGATTTCAAGTTTTGGACAAGAAATTGGAAGAAAAGTTGGAGCTCTCTTTTCTTTTTTTGCTCTCTAATTTTTGGCCATAAGAGGAAAGAAATGAAGATGATTTGAGTCAAATTTGGTCTTTTAGTAAAGTAAGAAAGTTAGGCAAGTTAGCTCCAATAAGGTTGCGACACGTGGCACTTTTTGGATTTCTTTCTTATCCTTTTTCTTACCAATGACCAAATATCTAACCAACCTCTAATTATCTCTTAACACCTAGTAATTTAATGCCTTTCTGCAAAACTTAACCTAATTGGCCGAATTTCTCTCACTTAACGCACTAGCGGGTCCCACGTCCACCATTTACTCCGAAAATCTCATAAACTGACTTATACTAGAAAAACATTTTTAAAACCCTATTTACTCATAAAATGTCTAGAAAACTTATAGAATAAAGAAAATATAGAAAACGGTGCAAAGGAATAAAACAATGCCTAGAAATTCACCTAACTTCACTTTAATCCATAAAATCATCCATAAAACAAGCTCCTTAACTACCATAAGGCACTAATTCACCATTTATTATGAATAAAAGTTAAGTTCCAAGCAAAATACCTTAATCCTCAAGAAAGGTAGCAACTTAGAGCTTTCCCTTGCAAAACAACTCCACAATCACCTTCAATCCTCCTTAGTAAGCTATTTCTACGGAGAAATTCGAAGTTTTATCGGTTGGATTTCAAGTTTTGGACAAGAAATTGGAAGAAAAGTTGGAGCTCTCTTTTCTTTTTTTGCTCTCTAATTTTTGGCCATAAGAGGAAAGAAATGAAGATGATTTGAGTCAAATTTGGTCTTTTAGTAAAGTAAGAAAGTTAGGCAAGTTAGCTCCAATAAGGTTGCGACACGTGGCACTTTTTGGATTTCTTTCTTATCCTTTTTCTTACCAATGACCAAATATCTAACCAACCTCTAATTATCTCTTAACACCTAGTAATTTAATGCCTTTCTGCAAAACTTAACCTAATTGGCCGAATTTCTCTCACTTAACGCACTAGCGGGTCCCACGTCCACCATTTACTCCGAAAATCTCATAAACTGACTTATACTAGAAAAACATTTTTAAAACCCTATTTACTCATAAAATGTCTAGAAAACTTATAGAATAAAGAAAATATAGAAAACGGTGCAAAGGAATAAAACAATGCCTAGAAATAAAGAAAATTTTCGGGTTCTCACAAGTGGGAACATGTGACGATGGATTTTGTGGTAGGTTTGCCTTGAACAGTTAGGACAATGATGCCATCTGGGTTATAGTCGATCGGCTAACCAAGTCTACCCACTTTCTACCAATATCGAATAGACTAACAATGAAGAGATTAGTAGAGATGTATTGGAGCAAATTGTGTGTCTTCACAGTGTCTCAATGAGTATAGTGTCGGATCGGGATCCTAAATTTACGTCTAGATTTTTGGTCAACCTACCAAGAGGTTACAGGGAAAAATCTGAGACTAAGTATCGCCTTCCACTTCCAAATGAATGGACAATCCGAAAGGACCATACAAATACTAGAGGACATGCTGTGAGTTTGTGCCCTAGACTTCACAAATAGTTGGGATAAATTGGTCAAATTAATGGAATTCTCGTATAATAATAGTTATCATAGCGGGATAGGTATGGCACCATTTGAGGTGTTGCATTAGTGAAAGTGTAGATCTCCCTTATATTGGAATGAAGTAGATGATAAACTAATCACTGGTCCTGATTTGGTGGAAAGAACCCTGGAGAAATTAAGATTAGTCGAGAAAGACTAAAGGTAGCTCAGGACCGAAACAAGAGTTGGGCGGATTTGAAGAGAAGACCTTTTGAATTTCAACCGGGAGAAAAGGTATATTTGGAGGTATCCCCCATCAAGGGAGTGATGAGATTTGGAAGAAGTGGTAAGTTAAGTCCGAGATACGAATGGACAATCCGAAAGGACTATACAAACACTAGAGGACATGCTGCGAGTTTGTGCTCTAGACTTCGCAGAGAGTTGGGATAAATTGGTCAAATTAATGGAATTCTAGTATAATAATAGTTATCATAGCGGGATAGGTATGGCACCGTTTGAGGTGTTGCATTGGTGAAAGTGTAGATCTCCCTTATATTGGAATGAAGTGGGTGATAAACTAATCACTGGCCCTGATTTGGTGGAAAGAACCCTGGAGAAATTAAGATTAGTCGAGAAAGACTAAAGGTAGCTCAGGACTGAAACAAGAGTTGGGCGGATTTAAAGAGAAGACCTTTAGAATTTCAACCATTAGAAAATGTATATTTGGAGGTATCCCCCGTCAAGGGAGTGATGAGATTTGGAAGAAGTGGTAAGTTAAGTCCGAGGTACGTGGGACCTTACGAAATACTGGAAAGAGTTGGACCTTTAGCATATCAACTAGCTCTCCCACCTATTTTGTCGAGGATACATAATGTTTTTCATGTCTCCCAACTAAGGAAGTATGTGTCTGATCCAAGCCATATTCTAGAGAATCAACCTATCGAGATGAGGGAGAACTTGTCAGTGGAGAAAGTCGCTTTGAGAATTATAGATCGGAAGGATCAAGTTCTAAGGAGAAGAACCATACCCTACATGAAGATGCAATGGATGAACCATACACCGCGAGAGGCAACGTAGGAGTTAGCGGAAGACATGCGAAATAACTATCCTTATCTTTTTTTTATCAAGGTACGTAAGTTTCAAGAATGAAACTTTTTGTAAGGGGGGTAGAATGTAAAACCCACATTTTCTTTTCAATCTTTATTTTTGCTCATTAATTATGTGCTAATTTTCTACGGGTAAAAGTAAAATATTTGTAGACAATGTTAAAGGGTAATTGGAGGTTAAGAAGGAAATAAGATAGGATAACTTAAAATCCTCTACCCACATAACCACCAAGTAGTGGATGGTTATTAGGGTTTAGGACACTTATCAAAAGAAATAATATCATTCCTAATTCTCATTATTTGCCTTCTCTTAGAACAAGAACCATCTAGGAATAGAGAACAAGAAAAAGGCGTCGCCGTCGAACAAGCAGGCAGCTAAGCGTCTAGACCTGTTAGTCTCGAATGCATGTTAAAACTTTTTCTTTTAAATCTTATTAATTTCATGAATTATTTTAAAGATTTATGTATATGTATATTACGATATATTTATGCCTCTATGAGAAATTTAAAAAGATTCATATCCGGATTAATAGAAATAGTGTGTTAAATTTTAATTATGGGATGGAATAGAGTTTAAACCTCAATTCTGTTGGAAGTTAAAAAAGAAGAAGAAGAAGAGGAGGGGCTGCGTCATTGCTAAAGCTTTTGAAGCTTGAAGCTTCAGCAATACAAGAAGAAAGGAAAAAAAAGAGGGCAAAGGAAGGTCTGATGACCCTCCTCTCATACTAGACAAAAAGGGCTAGCCAAAGAAAAAAAATTTTCTATTAAGGAAATTGAGGAAAAGAGACAATCTACTAGGCTAATGGGTAAGGAACCGGGTCGGGTCGGATCGGGCCGATTCTCGCAGATTGGATCTAGAGGAAATGGTTTGGGTCAAGAGATGGTTAGGTATGTGTGTGGGCTTGTTAAATTGAATTTGGGTCAAGTGTGAAAGGGTATCGAGCTAAAACTGGAAGAAACAAGGAAATGCTTGAATCAGGACCTTAGACCGTTATTAAGGCCTGAAAAAAACATGGCAAGTATACTCGGCCAAAAATATAATATAAGTTTAGTGAATGTTCAATAGATAAATTTAAGGTATAACCAACCTATCTTTTATGGACTATCATGAGTATTAAACTTCAAAATCCAACCAAAAATAATCATGGGTTTTAAAGATTGAGTCATTTACACTTATGCTTAATTAATTAAGTCTAGGATATTTAAATAGAAGTTTAGGACATTTTAATCTAATATTATTAGATTAATTTATACAATGTAAGATAAAATCTTAGATTTTTTAAACAAATGCTTAAAATAATAATAATAATAATAATAATAATAATATGGATGCAATAAATTAAGGATATAAACGAAAATAAAATAAAAATAAAAATATAAGTGGAATAAGCTAAGATAATAATTGTATGGTAAATAAATATACATACGTACATACATGAATAATAATAATACATACACAGGTGCAAAATAGAAATAGAGCAAAAGTTAATAATAACCTATTAATCAATATATATATATATATGAATGAAAATAAAACAAATAGTGTTGATAAAGACAATAACAGTAATAATGAATAAAATAATAAATAATAGATATAGTAAAATAATAGTCAAGATAATAAATATGATTATAAACAATTATTTCTAAGATAGGAAGCTTTACATAAGAAAAAAGGGGAACTTTCCAAATTAAGAAACTTTCCAATTTAGAAAACTTTCCAAAAATAGAAAATTTTCAATTTAGAAAACTCTTCTAAGGTTCATATAATGGTCTAGATATGAATCTCAAAGTTGCCCAAAGTTTTGTATAATCATACATCTATAAGAAATATCAATTAATTGGGATACCTATGCATTTGATAGGTACGTCATAAGTTTAAAAGACATAATGTAGCCCCACTCGAGTAGTCAGACAAAGGTAAGTGGTACTTACCCTTCTGTAATTTCAAAAGTTTAAAGTGAAATTTCATTGCTAATCCTATTTTGATGTGTCAATTTGAGATTTACTAGATTAAGTGATTTACTTGAGTATTTATGCAAGTTCTATTTTTGCTATATAAAGATGGACCAAGTGAATTATTTGAAACATTTTGATACGTTATTATATACAAAAGGAGTGGTATCTTTTGTGAAATGAAGGAACTATGCATGTGACGTGTGAAATGAATCTATATCAAGTAAAATTCAGAATAGTCATGGAATAGACGGTGGGGATTATAGTTTTATCTAATGGTCACGGTAGTCTGGTATAGAATCCGGTTAATTGACAAGGTCATGATAGTTCGGTATAGAGTCTGCCCGATTGACCTATGTATGTGATGAGACCAATTAGTGGTCATGAAACCTATTGGTCGCCCGTTTAGAAGGGGTTTAACATCTAGGTTGAGTACTCAGAAGCCGATCATTGCATGTACTTGTTATGAGTTGATATGAACTGATTTATGACTCTATGGCTTTTATGTATGGTTATGAATAAGATGTTTATAAATTGCTGTGTCACTCATTATTATTGACTGTTTTACGAATAACATTATTTTCCATAATTATGCATGTGAATGGTGTGCAAATAATTTGATATGTATATGTATATATATGTAAAGCTATGGTTGCATAATCCAATAGAGGGGTAGGCGCTACCTATTTACCACTTTTGTAGATTCTGAAGAGTATGAGTTAGTTTACGTTGAAGACCCTGAGGATGATTTTTATTAGCTCTGAGTAGATAGAAATTAGTAGTCTAGCTGCTTTTGGCTGTTAGTTTTTATTTAATTTCTTTTCCATTGTCTCATCTAGAAAATAAATTTACAAACTTATTGGATACTCGTAGACTACCTTCCCTTTGAGATTTGTATCGCACTATATTTAGTTCTGCTATTTAGTACTTTCTAAGTTTTAGTCTAGTTAATGTTGCCTTGTATTCTTGAGCGGGACTTGGGGATACAACGGATGTCGCATGACTGGCATGTGTAGGTGAGGGGCGTGACAGGCACTCTTGGCACGAACTCTTGCTGAATCCTTGCTCTTCTCGTAACTGATGAGGATTGCCCAACTATGAATGCATAATGGATGAGCAATGATTTTCATTCCGTTACAAGAAGCACTACAATACTCTTGAGATTCCTGACAATCATGGGGCACTTGAATATTAAAGAACGTTGGCTCAAGGGGTTGGGTTCATGCCTTTTTCAGGCGTTGGGTCAGGTATTTCTATTTCATCAATCTGTTTCTGTAACTTTTTTGCCTTCAGTTAGTTCATTAGGCATGGTTAATTCTTTTCTGCAATTTGCTCTTATTAGCTAAGCTATGAATTTGAATATTTTGTGATGTAATAGATTGTCTTTGTGCCTTTTTACATCTTGTAATTATGTTCTTAAACTTTGATTCTGAGGGTTATAGGTGGTTGAAGGATGAGAAAAAGTTATTTGCTTACAGAACTTTGTGCTCAAGGTAAAACCTCAATCTTCATTCTCAATTAGTACATGTTTATGTTGGAAATAGTTTGTAATACAAATTAGAACAAAAAATAGATGAAGTGTAGCACCTTTGCATGTGAATTTTCTAAAAGGTTGCCTGTGAATTTTTTGCAAATTCGTTTGGCACCTTTTCATGTGAATTTTCTGAAAAGTTGCACTGTCAATTCATGCATGTTAACATGAACGGTTTTCTGGGTGTTATAGCAAGATAAATAACTGCTTTAACATAAGAAAAAAACTAACTTTGAGCATTCTAATTCTTGTCAAGACAATCCAAGAACTTGCTACTTGGTTGTCTTCTCAAATTCATTGTATCCTAGAGTTTTTGCCCAATACTTGGTTAGCAAGATAGTGGGGGCAATCAAACTTCAAGGAAAGTGATTACGCACCTTGAATTCACTTAGTGTTATCAAATTGCCCTCATTTTGTATCTCTGCAATTTTTCCTTGAACTTCATCATCAATTCTCTTGTTTATTGACTTACTTGTCGTCTTATTACAACCCCTTTACATCCTACAATCTTGAAATTTGATTGACAATGATGGAGTCAATGCAAGAGAACGTGATCAAAGTGATGAACCAAGATTTCGTCAACTTGGATAAACTTGATGGAATTGGAGCCAATTTCAACCGTTGGAAGGACAAACTAATGTTCTTCCTCACAACATTGAAGGTGGCCTACATTCTCAATCCTGACCTTCCAGAAATTCCTGCTCCAAAGGAGGGTGATTCCGAAGAATTGAAGAAACAAAGGCAAAAGCATGAAGATGATGAGGTATTATGCTGAGGCCATATTCTGAACACCCTCTTGGATAGCTACTACGACATGTTCCAAGGAGTGAAAAATTTGAGAGAAATCTGGGCTATGATTGAACGAGAGTATACCACTCAGAAATAAGGCACAGATAAGTTCCTTAATAAAAAGTACTCTGAATTCAAGTTGGTTGATACTTCTTCCCTTATGGACCAAATTCATAATTTTCAAGTGATAGTTTCAAAACTTAAAGATTATGGTGTCAAAGTTTCTGAATCATTTCAAGTTGGTACAATCATTGCTAAGTTGCCATCATCTTGGAATGATTATCAAAAGAAATTACTTTACACTTCTGAAACTTGACTTTATCAAGTGCTTTGAAACATCTTAGGATCGAAGAAGGGGTTAGAATCCTTCAAAAATTGGAAATTGATTATGATCCTAAGGCCAATATGGTTGAAAAGAAGAAGAGTTCTGGTAACAAAAGAAAAAATCCTAAGAATACTGATTCAAAAGACAACAAAAAGAAAAATAGGAATTGCTACAATTGTGGTAAGAAAGGCCATTATAAGGCCGAGTGCAACTTAACAAGAAACAAATGAAAAATGATGTTCCAAGTACTAACCTTGTTGATGAGTGTGCGGAAATTGTAGTAATGATAACCCTTGGTACGGTGACTAAACTTCATATGGCGGCACCAACTCCTTCAAGAGATTGGTGGTATGATTCTGGTGCTACAATTCATGTTTGCAATGATAAGAATTAGTTTAAGAATTATGAAGTTCTTGAGGGTCATGAAGTGGTCATGGCAAATGGAGTGAGAGCCAAGGTTTTTGGTAAAGGAGATGTGCATCTTCAATTCACATCCGACAAAAAGTTGATTTTCACATATGTAATTCATGTTTTTGATGTTGTTAAGAATCTTATATTTGTAGATATTCTTAACAAGAAAGGAATAAGGGTTGTACTAGAGTCAAAGAATGTAATCTTGTCTAAGAATGGTGTATTCATAGGAAAGGACTACTCTTGTAATAAGATGTTTAAATTGAGTATTAATAAAGTGAATGGTATTTCCATTTACTCTTTGGCTTCTATTTCTTCTACTTGTACTTATTTTTTGTGGCATGGTAGACTAGGACATGTAAATCATAAAGTGCCAAAATTTATGTCTAAAGATGGGCTAATCTCATATAATGATCTTGAAAATAAGAAGTGTGAAACTTGTGTTCAAGCCAAAATTACAAGGTTGCCTTTTCCTAAAATTGAAAGACAAACACAAATGCTTGATCTTGTGCGTTCGGATGTGTGTGAATTCAATGATTTTCTAACTAAAGGAGGAAATAGATACTTGTTACATTCATAGATGATTGTTCTAGATTTGCGTATGTCTATCTTATGAAATACAAAGAAGAAGTGTTTAGTATGTTTAAAACATACATGTCTCTTGTAGAAAACCAATTGAATAAGAAAATAAAAATTTTGAGGAGTGATAGAGGAGGTGAATATTTCCCTAGTGAATTCTCAAAATTTTGTGAAGAAAATGGAATTATACTCCAAAAAAGTGCACCTTATACACCACAACAAAATGGTTTGGTTGAAAGGAAAATAGGACTCTTGAAGATATGGTCAACGCCATGCTCGTGAGTTTAGGATTGCCAAACAACTTGTGGGGTGAACCTTTGTTGGCTGCATGTCATATACATAGTAGAGTTCCATCCTTAAAAACTAGAGTATCCCCCTATGAAGTTTGGAAAGGTAGAAAATTGAATTTGTCTTATTTAAGAGTTTGAGGTTGCATAGCCTACTATAGAGTCCCTGACAACAAGAGAACCAAGTTAGGACCTAGAGCACTTAAAAGTATGTTCATTGGCTATGCAGAAAATTCAAAGGCCTATAGACTACTTAATCTTGATTTAAATGTAATAGTTGAATCAAGGGATGTTGAGTTCTTTGAGAATAAATTTCTTAAAGACTCAACGGTTAATATAGATCCATTTCAAGGGTGTGAAACTCCTTCAAATGCAGCGTCTTCTAGTGATACAAAAAGAAAAGAAATTGACACTCCTAGTGAACCTAGGAGAAGTCAAAGACAAAGACAAGAAAAGCAATTGTCTCCTGATTTTATGTCTCTACAAGCTATTGTTTTTCTTGTAGAAGGAAATAGAGATTCTCTACTAAATAAAATTCCCATTTAATTTAATGTAGAGGATGATCCAAAAACATATAGTGAAGTTATGAAGTCAAGGGATGCTGTATTTTGGAAAGAGGGTATGAATGATGAAATGGACTCAATATTGTCAAATAATACTTGGGTTCTAGTGGACTTGCCTCAAGGCTCAAAACCTATTGGTTGTAAATGGGTATTTTGCAAGAAATACGTCACTGATGGAACTATTCTTACATACAAAGCTAGGTTAGTAGCTAAAGGTTATAGGCAAAATGAAGGAATAGACTATTTTGATACATATGTACCTATAGCTAGAATTACTTTTGTTCCAGTGCTTCTAGATTTATCTTATGTATTTAGCCTTCATGTACATCAAATGGATGTTAAAATAGCTTTCTTAAATGGTGACTTAGAGATGAGGAGGTGTATATGGAACAACCAGAAGGCTTTGTGCTGTCGGATAATGAACATAAAGTGTGTAAACTAGTCAAGTCTTTGTGTGGCTTAAAACAAGCTCCAAAACAATAGCATGAAAAATTTGAATCCATTTTACTCTCTAATGGATTTAGGTACAATAATGCTGATAAATGCATTTATTCTAAATTTAATAGTGAATATGGTGTGATCATTTGTCTTTATGTGGATGATATGTTCATTGTTAGTACTATGAATAAAGGTATAGTAGAGACTAAGAAGTATTTATCTTCTAAATTCAAGATGAAAGATCTTGGTGAAATAGATACTATCTTAGGAATTAAAGTTAAAAGACATAGTAGGGGTTTTTCCTTATCACAATCACATTATGAAGAGAAGATATGAAAGAAATATCAGCACCTAAATGTGAAGGAAGTTGGCGCTTCCTTTGATCCTAACTTTAAGTTGTATGAAAATACCGGTAAACCAATTGCTCAGTTGGAATATGCTAGTGTAATTGGTAGTCTTATGCATGCAAAGAGTTGCACTAGACCAGATATTTCATACTCAGTTTGTAGATTTGCTATATTCACTAAAAATCCATAAATAGATCATTGGAAAGCTATTGGTAGAGTGCTTAGTATCTTTGACTCTTTTATAATAGTTTTCCTAGTGTTCTTGAGGGATTTTCATATACTAGTTGGATTACTAGCATAAGTGATAAAAAACCTACAAGTGATTGGATATTCTTGCTATCTCATGGGCTTTAAAGAAGCAAATAGTGATAACTCATTCAACCATGGAAGCTGAATTTATTGCATTATCTTCGACTTGTAAAGAAGCTGAGTGGTTAAGGGATCTTTTACTTGATATTGATTTTTGGCCTAAATCAATGCCTCCAATAACAATCTTTTGTGATAGTGAAGCTACTATATCTAGAGCATTAAACAAGGTTTACAATGGAAAGTCTAGACATATAAGCTTGAGACATGCATTTATTAAAAAATGCTTGCAAACGATGTTGTTAGTATTGTGTTTGTAAGGACACACAAAAACTTAGCGGATCCGTTGACCAAGCCTCTAGTAAGAGAGTTGGTGAATATGATAACATTTGGAATGGGATTAAAACCCTTAGACTAAAATCACTTAGTAATGGTAACCCAATCTTCTTCTAGTACTACCCCTAACTTGAAAGGTTTAAAGGGTAAAAACAAATTGTTTTAAGTGGTAGTGAGCACTACAATATAGGTGTAGACCATTCCAAGGAGTAGCGCCAATTGCTACTCTTAAGTGAGTAGGATGAAAAGTTTCTCTTAATAAACATGTTTCTTAGTGCTTTATGTATTAAAGTTAGAAATATAGTTTACTTATATGATCATAAAAGTGGTGCTACTTCTAACAAAATTTTGGGGTAATCTTTTCTATATGATCATGAATTAGGATGAGCACATGGCTAGTAAAAGTGCTAAAACTGAGCGAATTTATGAATGTTTTGAAAGACCATATGAGTAATATTTCTTTCTTTGTTGAGTCTTGGTTTAAGCAACCTAGTCACCATTGACTTAACTTAGATGTGTGATATATGAACACTAAGAGGAAAGTTTAAAATGAAAATTACCTTCCTTTTGTGTATGGTTTCTCTGGTGTTAATTTTGGAGTAATATTACAAACAAAGTGGGGGAATGTTAGAAATAGTTTGTAATACAACTCAAAATTAAAATAGATGAAGTGTGGCACCTTTTCATGTGAATTTTCTAAAAGGCTGCCTATGAATTTTCTGTAAATTAGTTTGGCACCTTTTCATGTGAATTTTCTGAATAGTTGCACTGTCAATTCATGCCTGTTAACATGAACGGTTTTTTGGGTGTTATAGCAAGATAAATAACTACTTTAACACAAGAAAAAACTAACTTTGAGCATTCTAATTCTTGTCAAGACAATCCAAGAACTTGCTACTTGGTTGTCTTTTTGAATTCATTGTATCCTAGAGTTTTTGCCAAATACCTGGTTAGCAAGATAGTGGGGCAATCAAACTTCAAGGAAAGTGATTACACGCCTTGAATTCACTTAGTCTTATTAGATTCCCCTGATTTTGTATCTCTGCAATTTTTCCTAGAACTTCATCATCAACTCTCTTGTTTTGTGACTTGTTGTCTTATTACAACCCCTTTGTATCCTACAGTTTATTGTGGAGAGTTAATTGGACGTGTATTAATATTTTGGTAAAATTTCTGAATGTTTTTTTACATGGGACAAATACTTTCTATTCTGTTGGTATTAAACATTTGTTGATTAGTTTATCAGCACCATTTCTTGAACATGTTGGAATGCTTGTCGGTCTATTAGTTGTGTGTTTATAAAAATTTTGTCCATTAGCTTAGCACAACCTTTGCTTTGATTAGTATGACTTATGGAGCCCTACAAATCACTATAGTAAATTAGAGATGTGAAATGAAACATGTTTTAGCAGTGATAAAGAGAAACATAGATAGGCACTAATTAACAAAAGCACACCAAAAATTCCTAAATATCTAAGCATATAATAGTTGTATGGCTAAGGGCTCTTGTTTGTTGATTACTTCAGGAGAAACAATTTACAATCTGAAATAGTTCTATTTTAGAATAAAGGATTTACAATCAGTTGTTTGATTTTCTTTCTAATCATTACAATTGCAAGGACAAAAGTGATTCAATTTTTTTTATAAATGTTTTCTCAATAAATTTTGTAAAAATTCCTATTGACTTCTGATTATGTGATTAAATGACCATTTGATTACTTTTACATTTCTCTACTTAAACAAATTAGTATATTTAATTCTATTTGTGTATTTAAAAATCACTGTACCTTCTCATTTTCTTACTGATATTGATAGTATTTTTTACTTTCTTAATCTCATGATGCTTAACAAATTATAACATAGGTACTCACTCTTGCGGCATCGCGTAGGCTTCTCCCCTAGTATTAAAAAGTACAAGAGCTAGCTAGCAAGTAAAATGCCCATCTGCTCTGCTCACTGTCCTATCACAGGCAATGTAAAAAAACATGATATATTGAGTGAAAAGGAGGCAAGATTCAAGGCTAAATGAAATAACAGGGACTGTAAGTTCCTTGATTCCTTTGTTAAAACAAAAAGAAAACTAAAAAAATCATTAATGTGTTGGCCAGTAGGGTTGTTTATAAAATACCTATAATAGGTTTGGAACTTCTTAAGAACACAATTTTATAGGTTTGGAACATCTTAAGAATTACAATTTTAACAAACTATAAATTAGATGCATAGTTGGCCTAGATTCTGGATTCACATGTAAACATGCCTCTGCTATTTTGAGGACGAATACCAGGATCTTTTCAATTTCTTGTGTGGGATGCGAAAATCTCTGGTCCAACAAGTCCTTCAATTCTATGTCTCCAGCTGTTGTTGAAGACATTGTTGCTCGAAACATCTCGATGAACTATTGAAGGTGAACAATCATGATGCAGGTAAGATAGCGTGTGACCGACATCTTTGATGATGTTCACCTCGTTTTCGCAGTCTAGCTCCTTATTTTCTTCTTCCATGCTGAAGATTTTGGCCAAGCTACCTCGGTCAAGGTACTCGTAGACCAAAAAGGTATGTTTGGAACTTGAGGAGAAGCTGTGGAGCTTCACAATGTTTCTGGGCTCGATATTTGTCAAGCCTCTTATCTCGTTCAAGAAACTGTGAAAGTACGCCTTCTCAGGCAACAGATGAAGTCTCTGTACTGGAACTAAGTTATCGGGTGGAAACATTGGTTTGTACACACTTCCATAACCAACTCTTCTGTTGCTTTTAATATTTTTCTGTACATTGCATGAAGAAGCACGAGTGGTCCTAGAAGAGGGAGTACGATTATGAGAACAAAATTCAACCCCTTATCCTTTACGTGCTTTCTAATTGATTGATGACTTGCACAAGCTGGTAAACCCTACTTTCCCCTCAATTGTTCTGTGGTGATATTTTTATAGGCTCTAACACAAGGAAATGGACCTTCTAAGGTGATTGAATGATATGTAAAAATTCAAAGAACCAGGCGGTTCTGCCATAGATTCACGCAAGATGTCTTCTGACAGGTCTGGATAAAGCAGATTTTTTAGCAAACCTAATTCTTCAGGTATTTTAGCAGAGAAGCCAGCTTCATCACTGGCTTTGGAATTTCGCCAGTCAAGTCATTGGAAGAATGATCAAGCCTATGAAGTTAAGATGCGTTCCTTAGCTCTGAAAGGATTCAAACTGTGATGTGATTGTCTGCAAGCAAAAGTGCTCCCAAGTTAAGGCATCCAGAGCAGTTGCCAGAAAGTCTGCCATAGAATTCACTTTTGCTAAGATCCATCAAATTCAAGTTTGGATAGATATCAAACATCTATGTCAGGTTCCTAGTTAGCAGGTTTCCATCAAATTCGACTCCAAATAAGCTTGAGCAATTTTCGAGTTTAATAGGGATTGGACATATAAAGGCTGTTGTTGAGTGTTCCATTCTGGCGAAGACGTTTCGACATAATACCAGAGAAATTGATTTTTATCCATTTCCATCACAACCAACTTTTCAACTTGCCAATCTCCTCACACAATGGAACCAGAAAGCTGGTTATCACAAATACTAAACAAGATAGGCATCACTTTCATGTAAATTCAATTACCTATGTTATCATAAAGCATCGACATGGTGAGTACACTGTCTTGTATGCATTATATGATAGAAGTATCCATTTCTCCTTGCCGTGTGACAAGCATCGACATGGTAAGTACACTATCTTGTATGCACCAAACCAACCACGAAGATATCTAGAACTTTCCAAATGAACCACAAACAAGCAATAGATAATAGAAACTTTGCTTTCCTTGGGTAAATTAAACTAATCGAGAACATCTTGATCTAGTGGTTAACGTTGAAATATGAAGATTTAAAAGTCTTAAATCCAAATCTCCTTGTTCTCTTTCTATTTCTTAAATCTTACTCTTCCCCTGTTAGATAAAAAAAAAATTTAAAAAAGGTAAATTAAACTAGGACATATGGGAACAATTTTCTTGGATTTCACATTATTTTGATACTAGACATGCACATTTGTATATACGCTTGTCAACAACAATAAAAAGAAGTACTTACAGAACAAAAAACAAATTAAACAAACACAAAAAGATGCAACCTCCCAGCCCGAAGAAAATACAATAAAAAGAAGCAGCCTCCCAATCCAAATCCTGAAGTTTCATCTGATTTTGGATAATCAACATCAAAAGCCGATTGGAGAAGGTACATCATCAGAAAATGACTTTGATTTTGGTGACCAGATGGGACTTGGGTGTATCTTTACATCTGAAATATGGGTATCGTTGCCTCTAAATTCGTCTGCATAAAACCAAAGTACAACAAACATGAACGATAAACTAAACTATCAATTGTCACTTAAGGTATTTGTGGCCTGCACAACTCACTTGTCCCCGAAATTGTTCTTGATGTTGCAGATGAGATGGATGAAGTTGAAAGTAAGACGAGAAAGAGAATTGTCGATAGAGTTTTGACGTCCATGAACTCAGAAGAGGTCGTTTGTGATGCTATCTTATACCGGATTCCGGTAGCACAATTGCTCAGGAATGTATGCTAGTGACTTTGGCACACTGTATTTATATCTCAAGGGCAAATGATAAGAGCACCTGAAAAAGGTTACACTCATTATTATGAAATTTAAACATTATTATACCCATCACGTATAATGCATAAGTTTGATAATTTCTCCAATCACAAACGAGCTTCTTATCAAATTTAATAAATTTTGATAATATTCAGTAACATAAATTTTGTGTGGCACTCTGGTTTTGAAAATCTGATAGAAAAAAGTAGATATCTTACACCTAAAGCATAAACTTTCTTCTGTACATATTTTCATTTTAGTTTGTATGAATGGAGATTTTTTTTTTATTTTTCTCTCTTTACAAATCTAAATTCTTGTAAACAAAATTAAACCAGTACCACCAATTATATAGAATAATCCATTAAAAAAACACGTGTAATCGAAAAGTTTTTGAAGAAAAAATATTAACTAATGTTGTCAAAGGAAAGAGATAAAGAACATATGGGTGGCAGGAGTGGGCAATGTAAAAGTCACATTTTAATTATAGGTTGTTTGGGAAAAGCATTACATGACAAGATAGATGTAACACCATTAAACATTGTTCTTCGTTATAAATCATATAAGTTTGCCTAACGGTGCCGATTAAAAGTGGCCTCAGTACTAATATGCTGGAAAAATCATTTGAAACATTCACATATTTCATTAAATGAATTTTTTCGTCCGCCATTTTTAAAATATTAATTTTACGTCCCTTATAAATTTAAGTTAACTAAAAAAGTTAATAAAATTTAATTCTAATCTAAGTTTTTGACCATTTTTTAATTTGAAATCACCACGTGATTCATATGTAATAATTTTTTTATGTACAAAAAGGTCATATCGCACTTTTTTAGTAATAAATAAATATGGATTGGGTTAGATCGCACATTTTTAGAAGTAAAAGTGAATATCGTTTAGGTCAGGTCCACTTTTTTAGGAATAAAAATAAATATAGATCGCATTATTTATTTAATTATAAATGGGATCTAACTTTTTTACACCCTAAAAAAAAGACCATTCATATATATCATGAAATGACTTCAACACACATGACTTGTTCATAGTAAGTTTGCCCACTCCAAGCTTTGGAATAATTACACTTTACAGTAAGGATTAATTTTTTTTTTATATTGACGGTCTAGTGATTTTTTAAGCTAGTAGTTTTGGATATATGTCATATGTGTATGATTTGAATTTTAAATTTAAATTTATGTTAGGTGACATGCTCTAAACCTACTAATGTAAAATAAATATATATATATATATATATACACCAATGATGTATAAAAAATTTATCCTTACAATAATCATAATAATTCAACATGAGAAAAATAGAAATCTTTTTCGTATGATTACTTAAATAAAGGGTAAAAAGATACATCACTAGTTGTGTGAAGCCGAGGTTTCTTATTCTTATTAAATGTTTTGCCTCAAAAAAATACGCCATTTCTTACTCCGTAGCAATTCTAAGTACTAAAAACAATATATCCATGTGTCATGAAGTCAATCAACCAAATGATCGTGAAATGAATGTATTATGCAGCAGCCACACAGCAAAGAGCAATAAACAACTGAACAGAACATTAAACCCTTCATTCTCCTCAAATTTTGACTTGTTTTTCCTACTCCAACTTTTACGGTTCGGAATAATTAAGCACTAGCCCCAAAATTTTCAATCATATCACATCATTCAATTATCTTGTATTTAGTTTTTTCAATTGATTTATAATGTTTGCATCTCATTGGCAAATTGGCAGCACTTCAAGGTCAAGTAGATATCCATTTTCCCACCCTTTACT
Source organism: Coffea humblotiana (assembly GCA_023065735.1). Taxonomy (NCBI): domain Eukaryota; kingdom Viridiplantae; phylum Streptophyta; class Magnoliopsida; order Gentianales; family Rubiaceae; genus Coffea; species Coffea humblotiana. Next base: position 14,184,055 of record CM041210.1, on the reverse strand, counting down.
GCACGTTTACACTTTGATTCTTTGTTATGGTTGCTACAAATAGAATAATAGATAAATAACATCTGCATCGGCATTCTCCCTTTCAGTGAGTATACCAGTAGTGATATAGATTATTAGAAAGATAACTGCCAGATTTACAGCACGTACTCTTCCCCAGATTGGAGCTTTCGTACCCTTTTTCGTTTGGTTGGTAGTTAAAATATATACTTAGGATGTTTATGAGTAGTTATGCTGGCAAAATGTGGTATTTTTTTTTTTATAAGGTTAAAATTAAAAGTTTAAGAAAAAGAAAAAAAATTTATACTAACTGTCACTGCTCTCTAACTTTAGATTATTGTATAAATATCATATAATAAATGAATTTAAAATTTAATGATGGGATTTAATGGATAAAGCAAAACCATTATCCAACCTTCTACCATGCTTTCCTTATACTTGTATATTTACCACTCCAATAGTATATTTGTTATTATTCATTGTTGTCCCTAACTTGGTAAATACATTTTTACCTTAGAAAGATTGGTATTATTGCAGTAAATTCATCGCAAAACCCCAAAGTGAAAAATATAAACATTAGCTATAAAAAGAATACCGAAAGAAAATGAATATATTATTATGCAGCTACCACACAGCAATTAGTAATGAACGACTAAATTGAACATTTTGGGTCTGTTTGTTTGAATTGAAAATATTTTCCAGAAAATAGTTTTCAGATTTTCTGGTGTTTGGCAGCAGAAGACGTTAGGCAAATATTTTCCAGTGTAAAATGTTTTACGCTACGGGACGTAAAATGACTTAAAGAGCAGACATACGGAAGTTAGTTTCCATCAAACTCATGAAGCCAATCAGCCATTTCAGGGCTTACCTATTAAGATACTCATAACAAATAAGAAATACCAATACTGAGACCATCATTAAAAATCTATCCCTGCGCCTGCTACGAAAAACCCCATTGTCTACCACCTTTCCCTCCTCCTCACCTTCGCCAATCCTACTCCTTTCCTCCCATGCCAGCATAAACAACGCATCCATGGAGATGTAGAAAATCTATACTGAGAACGGGTCTTGATAAGTTTTTGAGTGAGAGAAATCTGGAAAAGTGAAGGAGATAGAGTGGAGGAAGACTTTTGTGCAGAAAAGTTTGCAACAGAATTCAAGAGCTGCTTTTCCATATGATGGTTGATCAATTATAAAGTTTTAATTACTGAAGTAGTTTTTATTGACATATTATTAATTTGAATCTTCATTGGTATGATGTGTAATTGGTCTGAGAAATTATGAATTCCTTTCTGGAGTTTGATAGATTTGGAGATTGGAAGAATCTCTAGTTGAGATGGTAGATCCAATGTACATGGGACGACGGTAGTTGGAGGGATTCTACTGGGGAATCTTCTTCTTGTAGGTTTTAGTTTTGTGGTGCATTTTCATAAAACTGCAACAAACACCTGAAAATAAAGGAAAATGAAAATTTTTCAGGAAAATTATTTTCATTGAATATGTTCTCATTGGGAAAAATTTTTACATTGAAACAAACGATCCCTTTATCTTTCCTGCTCCTCCAATTTTGTTTGGTTTTATCTGCTCAAACTTTCTAGGGTGGGAATGATTATTATCAGCACTAAAACGAAACTTTCCAATCATTTTGCATCACTCAATTAACTTGTATTTTGTTTGTTTCAATTTACTTATAGCGTTAGCATCCCATTGGCAAATTGGCCTTTTAGCACTTCATCAAGGTCAAATAAATGCCCATTTTTCCACCCTTTAGTGCACGTTTACATTTTAATTCTTTAATATGCCTGCCACAAATAGATTAGTACATAAATAACGGGCTTGTTTGGCCGGTGGGTTTTTACCCAAGTTTATCTCCTACTAGTTTTTTACCAACTTTAGATACAATAACCTAAGAAATTTTTTACCTACATATTTCAAAATACCCAAAACACACAAAAAAAATTCCCTTCCCCTTTTCTTCTTCTTCCTCCCCCACCCCAACCCATCACCATCTTCATCGTTGGCCACCACCTCAGCTGCCGATCACCTCATCTAGTGCCAATCTTCTTTTCTTTTTTTTTTTTTTCCTTTTCTCCCTCTCCCCTCTCCCCCTCTTCCTCCTCTGCCATCCTCCCCCTTTGGCCGATCTGGGCCTCCCCTTTTTTTTTGCTTTCTCCCTCTCCCCCTCTCCTCCCCTACCACCCTCCCTCTTCTCCTTTGGCCGATCTCGTCGCAAGACCAGATCGCACCGGGGAAGGGGGAGGGCGGCTGGGGAAGGGGAGGAGAGAGGGAGAGGGAAAATTGCAAAAAAAAAAAAAAGTTTCTGTTGCTGCTTTTCTGGAGGAGAGGGGAGGAGAGGAGGAGAGGAGGAGAGAGAAAAAGAAAAAGCAATGGATTTTTCGAGAGGAGAGGGAAAAGGAAAATTGCAAAAAAAAAAATCTGTTGCTGCTTCATCTAGCAGGGGTGATGGAGAGTTGGTGGGCGAGGGAGAGGGGAAGGGGAAGGGGAGAGGGGAGGAGAAGGGGAGAGGGAGAGGTGGCGGGGAGGAGAGGAGGAGAGAGAAAAAGCAAAAAAAAATTCTTTTTCTACTTCATCTGGTAGGTTTTTCGGGTGAGGGAATAGGGAAGGGAAGGGAAGGGAAGGGGGAGGGGGAAGGAGAAGGGAGACGAAGAAGGGGGAAGAGAGGAAAGAAAAGAAAAAAGAAAGAAAAAAAAAGAAAAAAGAAAAAAAAGAAGAAAAAGAAAAGGAAAAAAAAATTTTATATTACAAAAATTTTTCTATAATTTCTATAATAAATTAATAAAATTTTAGACAAATATAGAAAAAAGCTCATTTGCCAAGGCTAACATCATTGGCAGTCTTTTTTTCAATGTGTATGCCAGAAATGATATGGATTCATAGAAAGATAACAGCAGTTACAGCACGTACTCTCCCACAGATCGGAGCTTTCGTGGGTTAATTTGCACATCTCCTAGTTTCCAACTAGCGCACCTTACGAGGTGGATTTTTCATCCGTTTCCTTATCATCATTTTCTGTCCATGCGTCTAAATCCTATTGGACTTTTTTCCATCTTTGATCCCACATTTTCCACTTTAATTTACGGACAAAAAATTTCTACAAGTCTATTTTTCTAATTTTTTTTTTCCTTCTTTTGTACTAATTGATGATGCGATTTGCACTTTCCTTTACCACCTGATTTACCCAATTCTACTACTCTGTATACCGTAAGGTTAGGGAAAGGAAAAGTGACGCGGGGTGGAAGCATAGAACTAGATGGGGTTAGATGAACACTTCCTAGAAGAAGGATCGAAGGTTGATTTACAATCAAAACCCCAAAATAAAAAGATTCAACTAGAATCTAAAATATATAGTGCATTCCAAGGGATATGGCAACGCCAACAATTCAAAGAATTAATTTGATTTATTTGTTAAAAGCTGTTTACAGTATCCTAGATATTTCTCTTTATAGGCTACAAAGATCTAAACTAAAAACAAAACAAAAACACATGAAAATGCCTAAAACACATAAAATTTCAGGTTTGGCGGCCACAAGGATCTGCGGATGGATTTAAACTGGCAAGGCGTGGATCTGCCTTGCAGATTCGTGTCGCTACTACTGTCTGCCTTGAATCGAGCTCTATAATTCATGGATGGATTAAAGGCTCGGATTGCTTCCAGAATGCATGCAGATTAGACCTTTCTTCTACTATCTCTTCGAGTGAACCCTTATTGACACAACAATTATTATTGCTAATTAAAATAAATAAAAATGCTAACAAAACTATGAAATCTACAACAATTTAGAATTCTAAATGAGTCTAGAGTAGTTTTATTAGATACAGACAAGGATTCATGAACCCGGGGTTCCTCGTTGTATATCAAAAAAGACTAATTCGGTTCCTTATATTTAGGGTCTTATAAATTATCAAATGCTCCTTGTTTATTTATGGTAAATCAATTTTAGTCTCCTAACTTTAAAAAAAAATGTGGCAGATATTTTCCTTTAATTGAAGATTAGGAGTAGATCTGTGAGATATGTGAATACTCTTGGTGTCATTCAAGTTGGTAAAAAATATTAAAGATTTGTAAACAATTGAAAAAAGCTCTTAAACTCATCTGAATTCTTCACCATGAGGATGATATTTTTTTTGTACCATGAGATCACCTCAAATAAAGTTCAAGACATAAACTAAAGCATTTTGCCTCTTATTAGTTAAACAATCATGAAAAAAATACCAATTGAGCTTGGAAGAATCTTCAAATTTGCAATAACACTATGAAATTTACAAAAAATTATATTTCAAGTTTTATGGAAATTTCTAATGGTATAGTAAGTATTGCAAGGAAAATTGCTTGGCTTTTAGGTTTGATATTCATTTTGAGGTACACCAAGGTACAAAGAAAATCAACGTTATTCATCCAGAGTTTCATATTTACTATAGGAGTTTTACAAGTCATTTAGGATTCATTCAAAATTTTACTATTTTGAGACAAACGGCACAAAAATCGATAATAGCTTTTTATTTTTTTAATAGTAACTAGTATTTTGGCTGTGCCTTATCACGGTTTAGTTTTTAATTTATTATGAATTTGTGCAAGCATGAATAATTTAAATAAAAAAACTAACAACTATTCTATATGTTCATTCATATTAATTTTAAAAAGTTTATGTATTCCAAATGTTAAGTATCATACTAATTTTTAAAAACTCCTATACATACTTTTACTGCAATATATAATTGTATTCATGAAATATTGTAACACATAAAAAAAATCTCGATAGATATTCTTTATTTTATAGATATTCTTTTAGATAATTAAAATTTTTATAATGACTATAAACTTAGCTATACTTAATTAAGTACAAAAGATCTAGCAATTTATTTTCTACATCAACAAATATTAATTCAATTTTTGGCAATACTGGTAATTATCAGTGTAACATTACAATATTTTTCAAGATTCTAAAAATTATTACGTGAGAATCATAATAAATCAATCAAATTTAAAATTTCATATAACCTCAATATTCTATGTCAAGTTGCTTTTGACTCCTTGACATTACATTGGTAAATAATATGTGCAGAAATAAACACATTTGACGTGCAACACATGTTTTACCAATCCAGTTGAGTGAATTGGAGAGACCATATCGAGCAAACTAAATTTGAAGGAACTAGGTATCTTGACTTATTTCTTAAAATGGAACAATAAAATTCCCTCGATGGTTACCAGCCAAGATGTTGCCCACATGGTGCACCCACAGATAAAAAACTCGAAACAATGTGCATAGTTGGCCTAGATTCTGGATTCACATGTAAACATGCCATTGCCAGTTTGATGGTTGATATAAGAATCTTTTCAATTTCTTTGTGTGGGATGCGAAGGTCTCTGGTCCAACAAGTCTTTCATTTCTATATCTCCAGGTGTTGAAGACAACAGGTGGGCAACTAATTCACCAGAGTGCTTCCCTTTGATTATTTCCAATGTCGGGACCCCAAAGCTATAAACATCGCATTTTTTCAGTGACATTCAATGCATGAGCAAGCTCTACACGGAAAATCATATCATCAGTGAAATTTGGACACTTAATACCTACAAAAGAGAGAATTATAGCCCTATTAATTACCTGGTGCGACTGATAAGTGACTATTTCGAGTTATATTAAAATGACATTTTATGTTATTTTCAATCACCTTTGCAATATTTTAAGAAGAAAATGAGTAGTTAAGGGTATTTCAGTCATTTTGCAGCCTACACAAATCCAAATGAGGTGATTCTTGATGCATTGGAAAGCTAACTCAAAGGGGTACAAGTGTTATGTTATGGTTAAGAGTTAATCCAGTCTCTATCATCGAGAAAAGTTCAGTTGAAGTTGATGTAAAATTGGAACAACATTGAAAACTGAATAAAAATTGAGAAGCAAAGCAGGGGAGCAATCCGGCCAGCTTTTGGGTGGATATTTGGCCGGATTCTAGTCAGAAATTACTGCTCTTCACTTGCACAACTTGTTTTCTCCTCCAATAATTCACAGCTATTGATGGACGTGTGACAACTATTTTGCAACTGTAAAAGTGATGTTTGAAGCATCATTTCTTGACTAAATTCATCTATAAATAACCATGGAGTTGCAAGATTCAAAAGAACTTGAAGAGGGGGTGAAAAAACACCACAAAATGTAGTTCTTAGATAGTTTTTAACCCTTCAGTTTAGGTAGTGTAGAATAGTGTAGTTTTAGCTAGTTTATCCTTTCTTGTGTGTTAGCTAGATGAAGAAGAAGTTGGAGGATAGAGAAGGCAAGGAGAGAGAGCTCATGTGACTCTACCTTCCCAACTCTTTATCTTTTGTAATTGATTCTAAGTTCAGTTAATATATAAGTTTTGGATTTTATGTGTATAATGTCTCTCTAAAGTTTATGCCTTAGGTTTGATTTAACTTTCTATGATTGTATTGTGTTAATTTCTTGGGTATTTGATGCTTTTATTTTGAGCAAATTATTTAACACTTTTGCTCCTATAAATCATGATTAACTGGCCATTAATTGTGATTATCTAAAGGTATTGTTTCTTCAACGAAAATTGAGATTTAACACTAGTTCAAGAAGTACTAAACCTAGGGAGTACACTCACGAGAGTAGAGGTGCACCTTTGTGATTTTAGTGATTCATTTCATATAATTTCATAGAGGTAATTAACTTGTAACTAACTTCATAACCGCGAAAGTAGTTATGGATTAGTTATAAGAATATTTGATTCACTATAAAAGTAGGTTTCACATGCATGAGTAAATTACGCCATAACTAACCAAGATAGTAGTACTCGATGATTCAAAAATAGCACTTGCATGAGTAGTTAGGGGTACCAAAGCCTAAGGAGCTTTCATTTGCTATTTTCTTCCATAAGTTTAGCATATTTTTATTTCCTTTAATTTGTTGATCGTTGTAGACACCAAAATTTTTATATTGTTTATTTTGATTTTTATTCTTATTCTTATTTCATTTTTATTTATCTATTTATTCATTTTATTTTTGTTTTATTTTATTTTTATTTCTTATTTTTTCTAAAGAAAATCATTTCACTTCATTTTTAGTTTTGCAGGAAAATAATTAAAAAAAAAAGAGGAAAGAAAAGAAGAGGAAAAATCAAAAACCAAAAATCAAATGTTTGTTTAAAAAAAAAAGGAAGTTCTTCATGTGTGTGTTATCCCTGCCTTCTTCGTCCAAACCAGAGGCAACGCAGCACTACAGAAAACAGCTAGAGTTGAGGGCAATTTCTGTTCATTTTTTTTATTATTTCCTCCCAATGCATTGCTGGTACAAGGGGACACTTCACCACTAGAATCATCAGAAAAATTCCAAAAAAACAAGAGGATCAATGGCTTAAAAACCTACCAACAGAACAAGAATTGATCCGCACCTTTGAATGTAGGGTTTGGGGAATCTTACTTCATATAAAAGGGGCAAAGGAGGAGCCATTACGGTAAAAAACAAAAAGAGAGGAAGAGCGGCGGAAAAGAGAAAAAAAAAAGAAAGAAAAGAAATAAACGGGGAGAGAGAAAAAAAGACAAAAAAAACAGTTTTTGGAAAAGCTCTTCTTGAGTCAAGGTTGGTGTTTCAGCCACCTTCTCCGCTTGATTCCGATCTCTGTAGGGATTCTCGTGGGAAGGTTCTTATTTTTGGGAAATCTACGATCATCAAGGAGAAAAATTGGTGTTGAAAATTTTCAAAGAAAACTTCAGCAACATCTTCAAATCAAGGTCCAAATTTGCTGCCTTCACCTTCCTTGAAAAACTGCGAAAGAAAGTTCTCCCTAGTTTTCTAGCATTTCAGGCGAAAGTTTCATGTTTTTCTCACATTTTTTGTTGGACCAAAAACAGGCTAGCCTGTTCTTTTGTTCAGGTCTTTCGCTGGGCCAAAGGAAGTCAGGCCCAGAAGATAAATCAATATGGCCCATTGGCATTTGGTCTTGCAAACTAGTCCTTGTTCTTTTGAGTAATTTCACTGTGGCCTTGGATAGGTTAATTTTCTTTCAATTAGGTCCCTAATTTAATTACAATTTGATCCCTAAACGTTATCCTTTGTTCAATTTTGACCCCTGACTTTTTAAAAAATTATAATTTGACTCTAAAAACTTTCTCAATTTTTACAATCAGGTCCCTAACATGTTTAATTTCTTAAGTATAATTTGTGTATCTTCCTTAACTGTTAATCATGCCTCATTTAAATGCATTTAACTTGTAAATTTTAGGGATTTTATGTTTGTTTGTATTTCCTTATTTTAGTAAAAGTGAATTTGTTAAATGTTTATATTTTTTATTTGTTAATTAAATTGGTGTCTTGACTATTTGATCGATTTTGGAGTATAAATAGGGCAACTCTAACCATATTTAACCATTATTTCAAGAGAGGTACCTTCTATTATTAGTTTAAGTTTTTTTATGTGTTTCAATGTGTTCTTTATGTATAAATTGCATGTTTTGAGTGCTTTTATTTACTTATTTGTATTCATTTTTAAGTTTTCATTTATTTTATTCCATTTTGATTTTTGTGAGTACTTGGGAGGCATTTAAATGCTCAAGTTGTAATAGATAGATGCCCGAAAAATGTATTTAACTAGGCTATGTAATATATAGGATTTATTTTTGTCAAAAAATGTAATTAGTTAGATGAATGTTATAGTTAAGTTATTATTTTTTTAAATTCCCCTCTTAGATTGTTGTTAGGCCTCCGAATATAATAGTTAGGTATTTATGTACGTTTATTTGCTTGTGTGCTTGCATGATTGTGTGTTTATGTGTTAATTCATTTTTTTTAGGATTTTGGCATCTAGATATTATGTTTATGTGTTATGTGCTCTATGTGTTTTATGTGTTTATTTGCTTTAATTACATTTTACATGATTTATTTATTTATGCTAAATGCATGACGTTACCACACTAGTCCAATGCTAGTTGTGAACCCTTCTTCCCGATTTTTCACTAGTTTAATGCTAGTGAGAACTTGTAAAAAAAGATTAGTCCAATGCTAGACCCTTAGAGTTGCTTATACGCTAGATTTACATGTTTGTATGATATTATTGCATTTCATGCATATTTTTATTTTTAGGGTCTTTTTCTCACCTTGCATGATCTTTCCTCTATATATTATCTCCATTTTCCCTATGTACGCGAAATATAATATTTAGATTTACATTCCATTTAGAAAATTAAAAGTAGGCTAATCTATTTGCTTAATTAGATTAGAAGAGTCACCCTTCAAATATGGAAAATGAACGAGTATAGTTTCTTGGCCTTAGCACGCCCTTTTCCCCTATATAAGAAGAAAAATTATGTCACGAATTTTAGTCTTCCGTACCTGTTATGTTGCATTTCTCTCTTTTAGGTTATATATATTTATTTAATATTATAATTTTTCTTTTCTTTGAATCTCATATTTTGCATATTTGTGATCTCTTCAAGGAATCACTCTTGAGCGTTGCAATTACTATGATTTGTACCAATTAAAATTTGAAAAGATATTTCGACCTTCCCGATATCCTTTAAGTTTAGATTTGCATCCATATATAAACATCCAAATGTGATAAATTTTATAAATTAGATTAGAAAAATTTTGACTAAATTTCACAACTAACCTTTGTTAGGTTGAAAGGGTACCTTAAATTTGAATCTATCAAATCTTTGTCTTATGTTTCTTCAACTGTGACTCCCAAACTCTTTTATCTTGTTTTCAAAGACTTGAAATCGTTTAAAAGGGGTTTTATTTATTTTATTATTTAAAAATTATATTTTTGATGATTTGGTACATCTAAATTTAATATCAAGTGGCAACTCCTATTGTTTTTTAAAAATCCTTTTTAAACTAAAGTTTGGACCCAAACAGTCACATTTTCTAAGTTCCATTTTAGGCCCTTCTTTTTTCTTTATTTTGTAAAAATCAAAAACTCATTTTTCAACATCTAAATTTTATTTTTAAAAAAATGGGGTGCGACAGTTAGTGATTCCACTGGGGATTCCCCAAGTGAATCCAAGCACTTGATTTAGTAGATCTTTTTCTTTTTTCTAATCTTTTCACATATTACATTGGGATGTTTTAGGTTGTATTTTTCTTTTTCTTCTTATTTTTCCTTTTTTTAGAATTTTTATATTTCACACACGTAATCGTCTCTCGCTCTCTGTGTATGCGATGAATGATTTATTTATTTACTTGTATTTATGTACTTGTATCACGCTTTGCATTTTGGGTGGGGGTATAGCTACTCTAGAACTTTCATACATATTTAACGATATTTAATTCCTCCTCTCGAAAGAAGCACTTTATATGTGCATGCATTACTTTTTTCTTATTTTTATTTTTTCGTGAGCGCCATCCCACAATTCTTTATAGGATTAGGATTGATTTTCTTTAGTATGTAGATGATGCACCCTATGCCCATAACGATACCTAGAGGATCACTCAATCCACCGACTGAAGGTTTTGGGATTGATGACCCTTCACCTATTGGTTTGAAGATTTGGGAACCTGAAACCTTATTGAATTTAGATGTATTAGTGAGTCCAATCTCATACATCCATATTAGAAATCGTCTAGGATAGAATCAAGCTTACCCTATTAGGCATACTAAATATGAAGAAAGGGATTCTACTCCTTTTCTCTTCTTTATCTTATATTTCTATATCATTTCATTGTTCCAATATGTTATGTGCTATTTATCAATTGAACTAATCTCTCTTTGTTTTCTCTTCTCTGGCATTCACAAACCTTAGAAATAAGAGTCCTGAGATGGTACTCATTTAGGACAGACTGCCTTTTGTAAAAAGTATGTTTAAATTTTAGTTATTGTATTAATAATACGTATATATTGCACATCATTTTAGATTTACTCCGACATTTAAATAGGGCCATTTTAGGTCATATTCCAATTACTGCATTGTATATTTACTCGCTTTAATAAAGTCTCATCATGCATCAACTATAGAGAGAATGTCGTATAAGAGATCCCATGTTAGAGATAAACTACCCTGTGTCTCGGATATCTAATCCAATGAGACTCGCATGTTTATAATTTTACACTTTCTAAGGGGTAAAATTCTATGGTAAGTTATTAAAAAGTGAATTTTTTTCTAGATGGCTCTTTGCAGAGTGCTGAATCAGATACCTTGGGAACTAACCGACTGAAAAAATAATATGTCACATGAGGTGAAAAAATTATTCAAGTATGTGGAGCACTTGTCAAGTCTTCTGAACATGATACCTAATGTTGCAACCATCCAAGCGTTACTTGAGTATTGGGGTCTAGAGGGTTCAATTTTTCGATTTGATGAATGTGAGATGACACTGATTTTGGAAGAAATAGAAGAACTGTTGCAAGTACTAGGAAAATGTCATCCTATGGTGTATCCAACTAGTGGGACGAGAGAGCAGTTTTGTAGATTTTTGGCATTGAAGCAAAATAGTATAAATCAATATCCGGAAGCAGAGTCATGCTCGTTGGAGTTTCTTATAAACGATTCGAAAAAAGGGAATCCTATGAACAGTGCCATGTCGATTTCTTCATAAGTAAGGAATAATGGGAAGAGAAACATGGTCAAACATTTGGATTAGTTTTGATCAATCTGTTATTGTTCTCGCAAAGGCATAAAAAAATCACTTTTTCAACTATCAACATGATTCAGAATCTCTTTTTGAGAGTCAACGAAAAGACTTTCATTTTGGTACCTGTTATCATTACCGACATCTTCACAACCATTACTGAATGTCAAAAGAAAAGGAAATTCTTCTATGCATCTAACGAAGACGACGTTCAAATCCTTGGGATCTTGTCTTCCGACAGAGAATTGGATCAAATTATACTGAGAAAGAGTCAAAAAGTATTACCGAATGACATCTCCCAGTAAATTTGTTCAAGAGTCTGATAGTTTGACATCGGATAAAATATAATAGATTCTGGATTGGACAAAAGTTAGGGATCCGACTTTCAAAATTACTCAGCACAGTTTTATCCCTCTAACAGGTACTAACGAATTGATCGCATATATGCCACAACGAGTCATGAGGTAATTTGGGTATCCATAAAGAGTTCTGATGATATAAGTAATTGAGAACATCATATTCAACACAGTTGCTGAGAGCCGGAACATGGTACTAGGAGTTTGGGGGAATCTTCGTGGTTTAGAAAATCTGTATTTGGATCAAGTCAACAAATTGGAACCTAGGGTCATTTCAGAATATGATGAATGAGTTAAATTGAAAGTGGAACGAAAAAAAGAGAAATTACAATCTACTCCCACCGGTCCTGAAGAGCAGATAGAGATGTTAAAAAAGGAATTAGAAGATTATCAATTGCAACTTATAGTGGCCAACCATACTTTGGAAGATACCAGATAGCAATTAAAGAAAGAGACAAGAAAAATTGAAAAGTTGGAGAGAGTCTTGGATGTATTTAACAAAATTTAAGAAGAAATTCGAAAGTTCAGTATAGGAAGTTTTAGGGAGTTTCAACGTACTAGTTTAGTAAGGCATGAAAATTTTGTAAAAATGGTCAACCGAATATCAATGAAGATGGCAGATTACTGGTGGGGGGAGACGGAAGGGAAGCAAAAAATGCACTGGATTGGCTGGAGGAAAATGACTGAGAAGAGGAGTATTGGTGGTATGGGATTCAAGGACTTGCAGATGTTTAATAAAGCTCTACTAGCCAAACAAGTTTGGAAGTTGTTAACTCAACCAAACTTGTTAGTCAGTAAAGTTTTAAAGGCAAAATACTATCCCAAACAATCAATTTTCAAGTGCAAAGTGCCTCAGACTGCCTCCTGGATTTGGAAAAGTCTTGCAGCAGTTAGAAAAGAAGTTCAAAATGGCATAAGGAGGAAAATAGGAAATGGTAAAGGAACTAGAATTTGGGAAGACAATTGGATCCCAGATAGGCCATACGGGAAACCAACTTCTGGAAAACCACAAGGGTGTCAACTAAAGTTTGCTTCAGAGCTGATGAACAACAAAAGATGGAACACAGTCCTGATTTTCAAAATTTTTAATCCACAAGATGCTGAGAGGATTCTGAGAATACCTATAAGTCTATCAGGGAAAGAAGACAGCTACTACTGGATGCATTCTCAGAATGGACAGTACACAGCTCAATCTAGATATAAGACTTGGATGAAGGATAAGGAGGTGGACTGCACAAATAGGAAAATGGGAGCTGGTCCAAGCTATGAAGGTACAATCACTCAGGTCTGGAAAATGTTATGGAAGCAGAAGGTGAGTCAGAAAATGAAAGTGTTCATGTGGAAGTGCTTACATGGTGGATTACCTGTGAGAGGAGAAATTTACAGAAGAACAAGGCAAGGGAATCCTATGTGTACGGGTTGTGGTGAAAAGGAAGAGTCAATTGAACACCTTCTGATCCAGTGCTCAAAAGCCAAGGAAATATGGAAGTTGGCACCAGTGCAGTGGGATGGAATTCAGCAGCTATCGGATTGTTTCATCAAATGGTGGTCAGCAATTATAGAAGCACAAGAGGTCAGAGGAGGGGAGGATCAGGTGAACCTAACCATCAACATTCTCTGGCAGATATGGAAGGCCAGGAATGATAGGGAGTTTAACAACAAGGATAGGGAACCTCACAAGACAATCCAAAAAGCCATGAAAGAATGGATGGAGTTTGATGAGGCCAACAAAGGAAAGATAACAGAAAGGCACACTAAGGAAACAGAATTACAACAAAGAACTGAGAAAGAGCAAGATCAGAATGAGAGCCATACAAGCTTGTTAATCAAAGTCCATACTCAGCAAGATAAAAGTCAAGCAATGGTGGGAATTGGAATTACAGCAACTGACTCCATGGGACAAATTCAAGCAGGTTGGGCATTGAGGGAACGCATGACAACTGATCCAGTGCAGGACCAAGCTGCTGCAGTGAGATTAGCACTACTGAATGCAGTCAACCAAGGTTGGAGGAGTATAAGGATGGAACTAGATAGCAGAGAGCTAGTGGAGGGCATTAAGACCACACGGCACAGAAATCAACTGATGGCTACTCTCATAGAAGATATTCAGTTCTTATGTACTTTGTTTCATAAGTGTTCCTTCTCTTTTGCTAAGTCAGGGAAAGTAGAAAGTATTAAACTGAGCTTACATGCTCTAACCATCTTTTTAGATGAAGAATGGGTAAATCCCAATCTTAGGTGCTAGGCACCAATGATTTTTGTAGGACGGCAGTCCCCTCAATTGGACATTTGTCCAAATACTGTATATTTTACGGATATATATAAAGCTATCGTTTCGAAAAAAAAAATATCAATGAAATTGTAAAAAATGATTGAATTTATCAGTGTTTAATGAGAATTTCTATATTGGTTTCTACATTCACTTACAGGTTTGAAATTAAATTTTATCTCAAAGGTGTTGCATCATATTAGGTCAACTCTTGGCGTAAAAAAGGTACCACCATAGGACATGCATCCAAAATTTATTCATATATTTACTAACTCATGTCTTTTTCTTTTTTTTTTCTTTTGAATAAACTACAGCAATTTGATAGAAAATGCACTCCTGAGTCGATTTCTTTTCCTCATCTTCAGGTACTTTCAAATATAGCTACCCGTAGAAATTCCATCATTACGCGATTTCGCAGCCGAATCTTGAGAAACCGTGAAAATATGACTTTCCATCCGGAGCCATCGAAGAGATTTGCAATAATTCCATTGTCAGACGCTGCAAATTTGGGGCCCAATTGAGCGAAATGTTGAATAGATTCAATGAGTTAAGCGCAGAAATGGCGGTGCAGAGGCAGATGATCGATCAACTAGTCTCAAACAACACTGACGGTGTCCAAAGCGACCATGTACCTATTGACAATAACCAACATGAATTAGAAAACCCGCCACCTCACATGTCACATAATCAAACCGCTTTTATCCCACCTTTTACAAGTCCATCCAGAAGGCGCTTTTACTTATCCCATCCCTAATTTACCACATACATATCCGAGCAATATTTTCATCAACCAGACTAGTGACCAAATTTTTCAAAGTTACCCACAAATTAATTTGAATATTCCATCTAACCCTCAAGGACCCCATCACCTCGCCACAAAACCGTTCGTGTTGGACACCACCTTTCAAGAGAAGATAGACAAAGGTGAATCCTCTGCTCCAATCGATAAGAATCTGTTAAAAAAGTTGGACCGATTCAATGAGTTTATGAAGAAGAGTCAAGGATTAAACAGACATGCAGATTTAGACTATGATGAGCTGTGTCTCTTTCCAAATATACAGTTGCCTCTGGATTTTAAAACTCCTAAATTTATCAAGTATGATGGAATCGGGAATCCTAAGACGTATCTCAAAATGTTTGCTAATAAATTAGGCAAACTCGTAAATGGTGAAAACTTGCCGGTGCGTTTGTTCCCTAAAAGCTTAGAAGGTGACGCCATGGATTGGTATTCTAATTTGAAACCTGAGGAAATGAAGATTTAGTTGGATTTATTTACAGTTTTCGTAAGGGAATACGAATACAATGGCAAACTTGCGCCAACAAGAACCACACTTAAAGGGACCAAGAGAAAACCATCAGAAAATCATAAAACGCATGCTAAACGTTGGAGGAAGTTGGCTGCTAAGGTAGAATCTCCCATAACCGAGGAAGAAATTATCCGCACATTCATTAGAACTCATGACTCATCGTATTTCGAACAGATTTTTCGTATGACGGGGTGTTCATTTGCAGTCATCGTAAATAAATTGAAAGAGTTTGACGAATTTATAAGCGCAGGAAAAATTATCGATATATCGGCTTTGAAATCACAATTGGAAGCCCTACAAAGTCAAAATAATAGTGAAAAGAAACTCCAATTCAAGAAAAAAGAAGGAGAAGCTGCCTTCGTATGGGATCAAAACCTCTCAACTACGCCCAAATTTCAAAACCACCTCATCTACGCATCTCCCTATTTATATTACCCAAACTTTCGACCTGCTTACCACACTACCGTCAATCATTTTCTTCCCCGACCCAACTACATAAATATACTCATACCACCTTTTCAGATTTTTCAACCAAATCTTCAAACTCGACTCCGACCCCCATATAACCCAAGACCCGTTCCACCAAGTAACCAAACCTACAACTATACTTAGATCAATGAAACCCAAAATCAAAACTAATATCAAACTTTTACTAATTTGGGTCGACCTCTCGACTAATTATATGAGCAACTTAAGGCTGCTGGCAAGATTAGCGTTATGCCTCCCAAGATCTACCTTAGGGGTATTCCTGTTGGATATGATTCTCAAACCATTTGCATCTATCATTTTGGGAGTCCTGATCACTCTACTGTCAATTGCTGGGCATTGAAACACAAAATCTAAAACATGATTGATGCCGAGGACATAGTTTTGAGAAGAAGAGTAATAGGGTCAAATGTCAGCAAGAATCTTCTTCCCGAACACAAGGGTACTATGAGAATTATTATTATGGATGAAGAGTTTAAGGAACCTGTCCAATAAATTGTGGATGAAACTGAACTAGTAGGGATAATCAAGAAGTCATTTATGCTAGAAGAAGAACTCTGTGAAATTAGTGCGGATTCTTTCATTTTGGATTTGTCAGAACCTGTGATACTTGAATTTTCTAAGTAATCACCGGTGCACAACTTGCAAATAGTACCATAGGATTATAGTGAACCCGCTCTATTGACTGGAGATGTGAAGATGCCGAAGAAGGAAGTGGCTGCCGTTACCAAATCAGGAAGGATTGTGGACGACTCTGAAATTCTTACTCAACCAAAGGTGAAGGAAAACGCTTTGTCATCCAAACCATCTATGACTGAGAAAGAGACGCTGAAATTTCTTAAATTGCTGAAAAGAAGCGAGTTCAAGGTCATGGAATAGTTGGACAAAATGCCTATCCAAGTCTCTATTCTAAACTTGTTTTTAACCCCCGAATTACATAGAGAAGCACTACTCAAGATTTTAAGTGAGGGTCGAATATCAAAGAATATTCCAATTGACAAATTCACTCATGTTGTGAAAAATGTTCTAGTTTCCAACCACATAATCTTTTCTGACGAAGATTTGACTTCTGAAGGGGATCGGACATAATAAGGCATTACCTATCTCAGTGCGGTGCAATGGAAAACTACTACCCAGAATCCTGATAGACAACGGATCCACTTTGAATATTTGCCCATGGAATACTCTCATAAAATTCGAACTTCCTGACATTAGACTACGACTGTTTGTAACGATAATAAGAGGATTTGACGGTGTAAGAAGGGAATCAATGGATGAAGTTGATTTGGTACTGAAAAGAGGACCTGCTCAGTTTCAAGTGGCATGCCAAGTCATGAGCTTCTCGAATGTCTACAACGTTCTACTTAGGCGATCTTAGATCCATACTTCTAATGCCGTTCTATCTTCTCTCCATCAGAAAGTGAAATTCATTGTAAATGACCAACTTATCACTATGTGCACCGAGGATGACTGCACCATGATTATCAACTCTGGCTTGAGTCGAGAAAGTAGTAGAAAAGGTCTCAATTTTTCTCACCATGTGGTCGATATTATGTCAGTCGGATGGATTTTCAAAAAAGGAATATGTGCACCTGAAACTAGTATCATGATGGCCAAGAAAATGATTCGAGGAGGGTATGAAATAGGCAAGGATTTCGGGTGGAATCTGCAAGACATTTTGAAACCTATAGAGTTTTTAGGGAAGAAAGATACATTTGGATTGGCATTTCAGTCGACCGCTAAGAACAAGAAGGAGATGCAAGCTCATAAAAAAGCGAAAAGGGAAGGAAGAAGATTGCCATAAGTATCTCACCGTTACACTACACTTTTCCTCATCTATCTGGGATAATTCTATCTGAATTGGATGAGGAGAACATGATTGAGGAGATCGATGTGGGCCTATCTCAATTGTTTGTTGGAGTTACTTGCTAGGAAGAACTGCTAGAAGATATGGAGTTCCCAACAATCCCTGAAGGAGTCATGCAAAATTGGACCATTGACTAACTTCTCTCTCGAAGGAAATTTTGATGGCCAAAAATAAAATCATTTGACTCTTCGGATATCACCATTCTAGAATTCAATGATTACAAACTTGATATCTCTCATGAATTTTTATTATGAAATCTGAAATTCAAAATGAGGGTGATAGCGAAGAGGAACCTGAGTTTATTTCAAAGATTTTTGAACAATATGAAGAGAAATCCAAATCGAATTTGGAAGAAATAGAAATTATTAACATTGACACTAAGATGGAGGTTTAAGAGATCAAAATCAGTGTGCATTTGAATAAGGAGCAAAGAAAATAGATGATTGAATTCTTAATTATATTTCAAGATGTATTTGCATGATCATATAATGATATGCCCAAGATATCTATAGACATAGTGGTCCACAGTAAAATTCATCTCTTACCTTCAAATTTCCTTTTACTAAACTCCAAAGTAAAGGAAAAAAAACTAAGGTTTCTAGCAAGGTTCATCTCTTACCTTCAAATTCAAGGATAACAAGCAAATCAAGAAGAGCTTTTCTTCCACCAAGAGCTTCTCTCCAAACTCGATTCAAAGTTTATCGGAGTATATTAGGATTTTTTCTTTGGATTTCTCACAAGTATGGACAAGAATCAAGATTAGAATTTTTTGTGGTTTTCTCCCTCTTTTCTCCTCCCCAAATTCATCCAAGGCCAAGGAACAAGAAAAAAAAATAGTGAAATGATAAGAGTTCAAGTTGGATAAGAAGAAAATTTGGTCTTGATCAAGGGTTTTGGTCAAATTTTAAGTGATGAGTGACAAATGACAAAATCACAAGTTAAGTCTATCTTTTTGTCTCTCTAATTGTCTCTAATCACCATAATATCTAATGCTCTTTCAATTAACTCTTAACACCTCTTGTCACATAATTTCTTTTACACAAAACTCCTTCTAATCCTTTAAATTTATTGCACACACCTCACTAGGTTGGTCACACAAGTGTCATGCACTATGAAACTTAACATGCACCAAATTAAATATGTACCAAGTTAAATAAGGTCATACCTCAATTATCAAAACAACCATAAATTCAGGGCAAGCAAGAAAAAATAAGATAAAAGATAAGAACCTAATTTGTAGGACCTCACACTCTCTCCTTCTTAAAAGAATTTCATTCTCGAAATTTTAACCTTAACTTGCAAAACTCCATTCTACAGTGTTTTTCTCTGATTTTTAAGTGGCTTCCCCTTATTCGTGGTACTACCACAAACTTGACTAGAGGAAAATCTTACTGACATAATAGCTAAGTTAACATACTAAGGAAGGTCAGTGAAGGTGTCAAATGGTGCAAGATGCTATAAATTTAGAACTCGATACCGTAATTATGAAACTTAACTACTCTTACTAGATTTTGAAATCATTCTGTATGCATTGACAAAGAATTCACAATATATATCTTCTCGCATGTCTACAATTAAATTACTAGCCACATATCATCCTCTCTAATCGAAATTTCTTTTTTACTAATCACAAATGAAGAATCCTCACTTAAATCTGAAACTAAATTGCAACAATTAACTCATGGATAGAGATTTAACACCAACCGAACATAGATATTTAATATTACTAATGCAAATATCAGGTTTCAAGTTAAAGATTTATAATTGGGATACAACTTACTATATAAAACTTTTACTACACATAGTCCAACAAATACACTGGTTTCAGGTGGAATATCACTAGTTGCCAACTTTGATGATTACAGTAGATTCACCGTGATTTCATCCATGTATTGAGATAGTTCTTCACTTAATGTCCAAATTGGCCACATTTCAAGTATGCACCAATTATCCGATAACACACTCTAGTATGGGTTTTGCCATAGATGTCACACCGAGCAGCTACATCTTTCCTTTTGCAGTGTCTATTGGTTCTTTTTTTCCTTCTAATATCCTTCATAGTAAGTTCATCTCCCCAAATCTCTTTATATTTTCCTTTGGTATCACAAGAGCTTCTTTCATCACTTTTAACCAGATTGTTAGGAATGTCTTGAGGGATAACTTGAATGGTTGACTGCACCAATTCACACTTCTTTCGCAACTCCTCCAGTCTCCATTCGTATTTCTTTCGTATTTTCATATTCTTGTTCAGTAACTTAGTTTTCTCTGTATATTTTTGTTTTCATTGTCTTTCCCAGTGCTCAACTAATTTCTTTTGGAACTCTATTTCCTTTCAAAGAATCTCTATTTTGCTTATGTATATCAGCCAAATTCGTCATCTTACCATTTCACTTAAACTCAAATGATAGCCTGTCAGGCAAATTAAATGATCGAAATAAGTAACTAATCACAATTGAAAACTCTAGCCATATAACTTTTAAATTCATTCACTTCCAATCCAACCATGAAAAATTAAATTTAACTATTCTCAAATGAGATAGGCGAGAAAGTGGAACACAAGTAGGGTAATATCTCAAGATACTATGCCACTTATTTCTATTATGGGGTCTTAACACAAGGGGTACCATTATCACCTATGCACATAACAAAATCCTAAAACATACTTTGTACATCAAAAGTTTCACATCCTATCTCAAACTTTTGCATACAGATATAGAACCCAAATTTTTTTTCTCAAAATCTCCATACATAATTCCAAAACTCTCAATCTCAACACGATAATAATCAAAGCCAAGTCCATGCTTTGACAATCAATGATAGGTATCAAGAAAGTATAGGTAATGGTAGTTTAACAAGAACCGAACTACGGATATCTAATATCACAATAGGGGTAGAAATACCTATATAGTTGCAGTTAAAAGCCTCAAAATCAAATAAACACCTATCAAGTCCTCACGTTCATAGGAGAAGAGAAACAGGTCTTCAGTGCTAACTTCTCAACATACACGACAATCTAGTCACCGTCTATAGAAATCTTAACCATACATTTACTAAATTAGTCTATGATAGCACTTCTCGATCCAATCTTCTCGATCGGTTCAATTCCTAGGTCAAATATTAGAATCTTCCGTGCCTTAACCTTTACCATCAAAACTTACCTCAAGTGTAACCAAGATATTGACCCTCATTCTAGTACTCTTTACTTTTTGGTACTCGGGTATAAGAATTCGAAATAAGATAATTCATAACTCAAGTCGGCCGCTCCCAAGAGTAAATCACCTACATTTGAGATTCCTACCTGACGTATATATCTATATTCCCTAAGTATCATGATAAATATTTTACGTGTATAACATTCATGATTCACATTTTACGCTTAAGAAGAGCACCTAGTCTTTTATACTTATTCACGTAATCGGGATCATAACACCACTTGGCCCAAACTCATCCCACGCAGAGACCATGTGAGACGGCTCTCATACCACCTATGACGACCCCACCTCCCCCTAGAGCATACCTAAGAGTTTGGCGAACCGTCTACCTAACTCTCGCTAGAACTCACTCATGCACCACAAAATTTATAAAATAATAACCTCAATAGTAAGAGCAATAGCAATTCCAACTTTAGATGTATACAATCGGGAATATCAAATGTCCAAACAATCCCTAAATATAGTTAGGACTCCAAGCATACAAAGTAAAAATCAAGCGAATCTGATATGGAGTTAAGAAGTGCTCACGCGAGCAACTAACAAAATTTAGACAAAGACTATGCTTTCTCCAACTCCCACTCTCACGTTCTCGCCCCCTATAAGGAGAACAAACTAAAGGAATGAGTTTTCGCTCAGTGAGGTTCCAAGAATCATGCAAGTAAACCAGTAGGCATGATATAATTCATAGGATATCAAGAAACAAGTCAAATCCAGATAGATCATGGAATAATGTATAGTAAATATCACATTCATTTCAAAGAATATAGTCTGCTCTCAGGAGCAGGTTCCACAGCAGCATGTCCAAGGTCTGTTGACACTCCATCAACCAATTATAATGTCTGTAGACCATCACTTTTCTCCAGTCTTGTTTTTACGATCATCCCCTTGTACTGGGTCCTCACATCAATCAAGTACCCATGATTCGTTAATCTTCGCGACCAAACTCTTGCCAGCTCAATTCGACCAACTAGCCATGGGATTGGGTTTAGAGCCCCAAGTATTCAAATATTCATGATTTGAGTTTGAAATCCCAAGTATTCGAATAATCACAAATAGAGTCATTGGTTATCATCCAACGCTCACGTATGTCACGATTGGAGACGTTAGCTGTCATCTAATACTCCATATTCAAGTATATCACGAGTTCAAGTCACAAGTAAACAGGTTAGAAAATTCTTCCTTTACCCAAGGTTGTACAGCTTACCCGACCGTACTAAAACTAGTCTCAAGTAAGAGTTCCAACGAAGGGACCAGTTCAGCCATTACCGACTTACATTCACGCATACGCATGAATAACTCAAAACTGTCTAACTTGCCCGACGTTTCGGATAAGGGTGCCAACGAAGAGCCCAGTTCAGCTGCTGCAAGGAGATATACAGCCGGCCTACATTCATATAATTCAACTTTGTAGAGGTCGAGTGCAAATAAGTAAACATTCACCTAACCAAGATCAAGTCAAGTAAGCTCAGTATGTCAAGTATTTCAAGCATTTCAACTATTTCAAGGTCAAGGTCAAGGTCAAGTGTTTCAAGTCAAGCCACAAGTCATATGTATATTAAGTTATTTGAACATGTATAAACAAAATATCAAGAGTTTAGTCAAATTAGGTCGAGTGCGATAAAGTACACACTCGCCTATGCAATAACAATTCAAGTGCAAAGCAATTTCTAGCAACAAATCACATTTAATCAAGTAACATGAAACATGCAGTTACAACACTTACCACTTGACCTTATCAATTGGTCACCTTGGTTCTTCCTCTAGAACATTCTAAGTCCTGTGATCATGTAATCCATCAAGAGTCTAGCCATTTAAAACCAAGATGATGAGAAAATATGAGATTCGAAGTTTCACTTAACAACCAAAGAAACTACAGGTTTAACCCCTAATATTAAAAAACCAAAAAGGTCACGGTTTCTTGTTTAAATCAAGTTCTTATCAAGTTCAAATCAAGTGAAATATTTCATGCATACCAAGTTTAACACATCACTAAACGTTTCAAATCAAAATATACAAGATTTAACCAAGGAAAGTTAGGTTTAAAATCCAAAAAAAAAATTTTCTAAAGCTTTCCCAAATCTCACTCAATCCATTTGATAAAATTTCCAACTTTGGTAACATTCTTTGAAAAGTTATGACTTGAGTTCTGTAGGTCAAAAAATCACAGAACTTATACCGTTAGAAAATAGACTCGAAGCACTAACAGGTTTTGGAAAATATCTTCATGAAATTCAACTCATAAATTAGTTAATTTTCAGTTTAAAACTCACTGCTATCACGACTGCAGAAACAGAATAGTCATGATTTTCAAAAAACTTTACAGATTTGCTAGTATTTATAAAAATTGAACCAAACCCTGAATTTTATATCATTTGAAGCTCTATGAGTCTTGTTTCAAACGCAACAAACGAAATTCAATTCCGTTTCCTATACGAAGTTATAGCCAATCTCTCAAAACTGCACAGAGTTTCCTGTGAAAATTTTCAAATTTCTAACAACTTGAGAAAATGAAACTTTTCTTAATAAAATCTCACTCCCTTGGCTCAAATTCAACATACATGTGAAGATTAAGGTTTAACAAAGTATCTTAAGTAAAAATCTTGCCAAAGTCACCATAAATTTCTGAAAATCAAAACTGAAAAATTCACAAACAACTCATGAAGAAATGAAAGCCTCCATCAAAGTCATCCCTTTTAACTTCTATAACATCATCCATAAACAAAACTCCAAAGTAAAGGAAGAAAACTAAGGTTTCTAGCAAGATTCACCTCTTACCTTCAAATTCAAGGATGACAAGCAAATCAAGAAGATGCAAGGCTTTTCTTCCTCCAAAAACTCCACCAAGAGCTTCCCTCCAAAATTGATTCAAGGTTTATTGGAGTAGATTAGGATTTTTTTCTTTGGATTTCTCACAAATTTGAACAAGAACCAAGAGTAGAATTTTTTGTGGTTTTCTCCCTCTTTTCTCCTCCCCAATTCGTCCAAGGCCAAGGAACAAGAAAAAGAAATAGTGAAATGATAAGAGCTCAAGTTCGATAAGAAGAAATCTTGGTCTTGGGCTTTTGATCAAATAGGTATTTTGCTTCTTGCATATATCTACTTCCCCGACACCCCATATAACCCGAACTAATCAAATTCCATGAGACATCCCTTTCAGGCATTCCATCAAATAGTTTTCGAGCTTTTGCAATTTATCGCCTATGGACATATCTACTCATTGTTGAATTCCATGTGACTATATTTTTAAGTCTTAATCCATCAAACAAAACTCTTACTTCTTGAATCCAGCTACTTCGTATTAAACGTGTGATATTCTTGTTCACTATCTTGAGGTCTCGGGGAATCTAAGAAGCAAAATTGGAGACTAAACTACAAAGACAATAAGCTGCAACAGGGTTGTGATTAACAAGTTGATATTCACGATATGTTGTCCTTAAATTTAACAAAATGTTGTTTAAGGTAACCAAATTGCTCCACCATCATGCGAACATTTTGTTTTTAAGGATCTTTAGAATGAGAGACTAACATTAACATAAGAATCAAACAAATCATTATTTCAAAATGGGATTTCAAGATTTGCTTACCATGAAGGAGTTGTTCTTTGATGTGGACTTATGCACAGTCACCAACACATCAGTTAAGCTAAAATGATATATTAAAACAAGTTAATTAGGGCATCTGGTAATGTTTAAACTTTTTTGTGCCTTTTCTGTTTTTGTTTGAAGAATTTGATAAACCACAAAAAAATAAATGTCAAAATGGTCCGTGTAAATAAAAAAGTTTTATAAAAAACAAGACTCGCACTTAATTGTTTAGAAAACCCTTATTTAGAAAGCTAACAAATCATACAAGTCATGTTACATCATTTCATTTCATTTCATCATCTCTTAACCACTGTTGATTACCTCACCTAATCTACAGAGAGCTTATATAACCCACGGGAGCACGTCATACTACTTCACCCATTGCCATATCTTGCCATTAAAGCCTATAATACACTAAAACTTTTATAAATTAATATTCAATAAATTAATAACTTTTATTAAATAATTAGTTTTTATTCCTGACTTGCAATAATGAGCTAAATTAATATATTCGACAAAATAATAAGATAATAATTGTTTTGAAAATCTTAGATAACCATTTGTACCATCACATCATAAATTAATAATTCATTAAAATTACATATCAAATTTTCCTAAAATATGACTCTATTATTGATTTATAAACCCTTTTAGGTAGGAAGTCATACTTTAACAATGAGATACATGAGAAACTTTGTGTCCTTTTTTATAAGAAGATTTTCTTATCATTTAAATAAATAATATTATTAATTTGATTCAGTATATACATTTAATAGAATAAAAGTGGACATATATCATTTAGCATTCCTGAATCTTTTTGACCTATTGATAATAGAAAAATAATATCAGTTACATCGTGTTACATTGAAGACATTAATAGAATTAAATTACATTTGCAAATCAAATTGATATGGATTAGTTTATATTCCTTACACTTTTAGCCTCCTTTTATTAATAGAATAATTCATATTTTTATGAAATAAAATAAAACTTTAGTTGATTAGATGTGGGTCTCTTTGAATTATAAGTACACTCGATTAATTAATAAATTATTAATTTATCGATTAATTAGTACCTCTTTAAATTAATAGGATTTGTATGGTCTTAAAGTTATTAATTCATAGAGGTTTTACTAGTTAGTCGGGTTTCAAACAACCCAAATCCAATCCTAAGAGAATAAAAAGGAGAGTTGGATGTAGGAATAGTCATGCAGGTCAAGTTCTGATATTCTTTCTAACATATAGTTGTAGTTGATTACATTTATGCACTTTGTTTGTTTGCTGGTATTGCTTTATCTGTAGAGCTTTTCTTTATGCTTGCATGTTGGATATGCATTGCTTGATCATGTATAGATTAGAAATATAACTGTCAAATGAAATGTCCTATATCTTTAGAGGATGCACAATGTTGATTGTAGATGACTTTGTATTGCATGCTTTAGTTCAGGATAAGTTTATGTTTAACTTGACTTTCAATAATTGATTTGACAGCTTTTGCTTTTGATTGTTGGTTTACACTCATATTTTCTATTTTGTTATAATATATATAATATCTCTATTTTTTAGTACTTATTATTAGTGAAAGCATTAATTTATTATGTCCAATAGTCGATTTAGCCTGCATGCATGTTTTGACATAATGACAAGTAAAAGTTAGCTATGAACCATTATGGTATTAATTGGGGCAAGTGAAAAGTATTCATTTTGCTACAGTTTATGATGGATGGTTTAATTTGTAATCATATCGCTGCTAATTTTGTATTCCATAATTATATGCTATCTGTTATTTTCAGTATTTTGATTACTATATTCAATTTTTTTTTTATCAAAACTCCCTATTTCACGTATTTGATGTTGTTAAGTTTATTTATAATTTCATATTTTTATTACTTTGGTTCCTTATTATGTAGATCTTTAGACCTTGATAATTCGAATTAGGTTCAGATATCATGATTGATGTGTAAGTTTTATTTAGTTTAATTTCAATTCGATATAATCGTCTGTAATATTTATGTCTTTATTCTTTGTTTTATGCCTTTATATATTTGTAATTGTGGACAGCCTCAATATATTTTTTACATAGATACTAATTATTTATTTTATTTGTGGATCTAAGATAAAATCATAATCAGGTCTGATTTTGAGTTTATTATACACATTGATTCCTTTTTATTATATCACATATTATATAATAAACCTGTAGTCTTTCTATAATCTATTGTATATCTATTGTCTATTTCATTACGATGCATGTTATATATCAACTATAAAACTAAGTCGTAACTATAGCTCCAAGAACAAAGTATGCTACTTTGGAAGAGTGCTATCGTGAAAGAAATAGGTGTTGATGAGAACAACGTGTTTAAATTAGATCGCAGTTAACTTGGAAAATCAGTGTATGAAGTACGCACTATTGCATTCAATGTGGATGAAATTTCTTGTGAGTTAATTTATATGGGCAAGAGAGGACAACTGAAACCATGATGGTTGAGAGAACCAACCACAATGTTCCACTTGAAAATAGGAGGAGAAAGCCATGTCCATCCCAACTGAAAAGAATCAATTCTCTACATTCAAGCTATGGTTTGGCTGTTATTTTTCAAGTGGAGAAAGCCATGTCCATCCCATAGGAGAAAGCCATGTTATTTTTCTGCAACAATGCTGAAACTACCTGGAAGCTAGCACCTCTACAAGGGGACGGTTCGAAGGACATGAGGAGCAACCTTGTAAGATGGTGGGAAGGGATATTAGGAGCTAAAAGGAGGGAACAAGGACAAGAGCACATAACACTAACTGTAAATATCCTGTGGCAAATCTGGAAAGCAAGAAACAGGAAAGTCTTTGATGAAAAAAATGCAAATCCAAGGAAGTCAGTGCAGAAAGCTCTACTAGAGTGGGATGAGTATATAGAAGCCCAGAACAATATAGGTGGAGAGTTCATTCAACAAACAACCAATTCAAGCAAAACGAAACAATGGAATCCACCAACTGGAGAAATGATAAAGATCAACTCTGATGCTGTTTTTTCAAAAAAAATATGAAAAAGAGTAGAATAGGAGCAGTGGCTAGAAATGCAGAAGGGAAACTGATGAAAGCATGGGCCAGAGCTGAGATAAAAACAAGTGAGCCCCTAGTGGAGGAAGCAGCAGCAATTCGACTGGGAATGCAAATGGCTCAAGAAGCCAAATGGAGAGAAGTAGATTTCCAGTCTGATTGCAAGACGGTGGTGGACATGATAAACAAGGAAAATAGAAAAGAAGCCATAGTAGATATCATCCTTGAGGACATTGTAAACATGAGATGTTTGTTTGAAAAATGTACTTTCTCTTTTGTCCATAGAGCAGGAAACAAGAGTGCACATAGTTTAGCAAAGTTTGCTGTCAAACTAATTAGAAATGTTGAATGGGAAGAGTGCTTTCCCATGTGACTCCATGAGAGTCCACAAAATGATTACAAAGGAAGGGATTCTGATGTATCAAATCTTGTAATATCAAGTTAATGAATGCAAATCTGATTTTTGACCAAAAAAAAAAAAAGCTATGGTTTGGCTGTTGGTGATCAAAGCGTAGGAAATTCTGTATAAAAAAGCAATGGACAACATATAAGCTCCACTTCTATTCTAGTTGTTGACATAGGTTCTCAAAATATAGTTGTTGATCAAGGAACCAGTGTTTCCCATAGAAGAAAATGCCACCAACGTCATTCACACAAAAAAGTTGTTTGAGATTTACTGATAGATGTTGCTATAGAAGCAATTTTTTTTTTTTTATCTAATGCACCTTCTTTCTATCAAGAATGCCTAAATTTCTGCTGTACCTCAGGCAAAATCAGGCAGCTGGAGACTAAGATGCCAAGAAATTTAATGTATTTATTAACGTCATATCAAAGAACTCCAAAATAATATAGTAGCAGACTAATTTTCATGTAGATAATCCAAAGATCTAGGCAATCTCGTGCCATGCTCAAGGCCTCAATCAACTAGTAGGGGGAAAAACTTTCACTTATTACTCTGAACTTGACTCATTCAAAGCTTACACATGTAAGGCCTCATCTTGGTCCATTTTTTTCAAAATGAGTTTTGGACCGAGATTGTATAAGCTATTAAGTTGAATTTTCTTGAAAAATTATGCATATCATAGGATTTTTAAAGCGTTTCATATAATATATAGATAAAACTACTCAATTTATACATTTGCCATAGATATTTATCAAATTTTTAATTGCAAATTATTTAATTAGAAGAATTATGCTTTAAGATAAATGTATTATTAAAATAATTATTTTATATGATCTGATATTATTATTTGGATTGAGCATAGATGAGGTTGAGTTTAACTTCACCTAAGTCCAACCTATATTGAATTATGCGTTAGTTTTAATATTGGATTACCTTCTAACCTCATTTATCATTTTGTCTCGCACAGCAGATGATAATGTCCAACCAAACATAGTTATATTCTTTTGTTTTTAAAATCATGTTATTAAACAAATATGCTTATGTTCAATTTTTCCTTGAGATAAAAACAAGTGTTGTTTTCGTTCATACCAAAGAACACAAATAAAAAAATACAAACATTACCAAAAAGCAATAAGATGACTTTTTCTGGATGATGTTCATAATACTTTTTTTCTTTTTTGCATATTCACAATTATCTATTTGTACTTATATATTCAACGATTGATCTTATGCATATTAACAGTTATAGATGTATGCCACTTGTGTAAGAGTTGAAATTCAAATTCAAATTGATATTAGCTTACATGCATCCATACTAATGTATAGATTATGAGTCAGTGTATAGAAGATTAACCCTTTTATTTAAAGTTCACAACTTTTTTAAGCTTTTCTTTTGTCAAATTTTTAGAATAAGTTAGAATGAAATGGTAACTTTAATGAACTTTAGTAACCTATTTTAACTTATAATGTTATTTACATAAGTTAGAAGGCACCTTGCTAGATATAATACCAAGTTATATGTACATGTATGTACATTCAAAATTAATTTTCTTTGTGTAAAGTAAAATTAAATCAGTAAAGTATCTAAAATTAATAGAGGTAATAAAGATGAGTATATATATATATATTTAAATGGCATAATAGGATGTGAGTACGTAGTAATCCATTCCTATTGAACACCTTCTAGAACTTATATAGTCTTCTTGATAAGGATTACGAAAGTCCTATGCATCAAGTACTAACCACTAAATATATCAATAGTGTTAACAAATTTGGCTTTTCATATAATGATGAGTTGTAGCATTTAAATTTGTATGCATTTAATAAATTAAAGAAAAAGGAAGAATTTTAAATGGGTTGATGCAAGTGCCATTTTTAAGGCGTTAAGATAAGATTTGATATGGATGGTAAATTGAAACAAGAGTATATGTAGGAGTACAAAAGAATATGAATGGTCATGCTTATTTCATAAATTATAGAATAACAAGATAGCGTGTTTCATATCATTGAACTCTTACAATTGTCTTCTTCATCATTTTTTGTCTAAAAGATGAAGATCATGGTATGGACTTTGTTCCTTGGCATTGTTCTCTTCCATCTTCCCATCTCTAGTATGCATCTCTTTTTTTCTCATTTTCTATTTAAATTGGTAATTTGTGAAAATAAATTGATGTTCCTTTAAACAACCTAAATCATTGTTTATCGTCTTCCTTTTTTAACTTTTAATTTTTTTTTTGCTAAGTTTAATCGTAAGATCATTTTTTTCATTAATTAAAAGCATGACAAGTTTGGTTTGAGAAACTTTTTTCCACTATCTTAAATTCAAAGTCCCTTATCCAGTTTTGGGATCAAATATATCCATATTTTTAATTATTTTGCTGAAACTTTTTGACATTAAGAAATTTTCTTGCAATAATATTTGATTTGAATGTCTTATTCTTGATCCTTTGATAAATGTTTGAGTAAAACATTAATCGAAACCTATATGATTGATAAAAAATATAGCCTAGTTGCTAGTGCTTTCGTTCCTCTTTTTAGAGTAAATATGCAATTTTTATTGTTTTCATTCCCTCCTCGAGCTTTCTTCTTCCCTTATCTTCCATTCATATTAAATCCGAAAGACAATCGCCAGTTGATTGGGATCAAAAAATTTTATTTCATCTTATTGTTGCCTAGTTTGTTGTAATTAGGACTTGAGTAAGCTACTTATTTGTAGTGCTTCAAACTATTTTCATGTGTAATAAATTAAGAAAAAGAGATGTATGTAGATTTGATTTGGTTAGTTTTTAAGAAAATTTACAGCAAATTTATGCTAAAAATAGCCAATTAATTCGAAAAAAATATTATTATTTCAAGAAATAAAAATTCCAATTTAGCTTTATAAGCCTTAAAATCCTCTTAGAACCTTGAAATTTCATTTGATGGAAATTTTCATGAAATGAACTCCTATGCAGACAATCAGCAATGAGTTGCCAAACCGGTGGCTATTCTTTTTCAAATAGATAAATACAATCATCCAGTTTTTATTGCCAAAAATTTTTAATTATTTGTGGATAAATTATCAGTTATCCCTATGTGGTTTACATGTAATGCATTTTTGTCTTTTATGCGATATAGTAAGTTATGAGTTATCCCCATGTGATTTACACATAATGTTTTTTTAATATACGCTATTGTAAAGTATGAATTATCTAGTTTATATGTAATGCTTATGGTTTAAGCTAAGTTTTTCCCCTTGTCTTTTGGACTATAAAGATACTAAAAGTTTCACTTTTTAATATCAAACACTAAATTTAGCATATTTGCCTTTATGAGAGTACTGATTGCGAATGAAAAACGTAAGTGCTACTACCTACTAATTGTATAAGTGATATTAGAGTTTAAAAAATTTTAACATTTTTGTGTGTATATTATTGAAAAGTTAATGTCATTTCCATCTATAATTAACTCCTAATCATCCATCTAGTCACTAGTATTGCCTATTGTATCATTTAATATAATAAAAGTCTTTATACTTTAAATTTTACTATCCATCCCACCCCTTCTTCCACTATTTCTGTTTTTTCAATAAAATTTTAGAATTAATGTCCCTCTCTCATGCATGGCGCTTATAAAAAAAAAAGTATTCAATTTACTATATAATTCAAATTAAAACAATTACAACAAGGTAACTATTGAACCTACAAAAACTACTTTTTTCCAATTAAATTTTATTATCCATGCCTCCTTCCTTCAACTATTCTTATTTTTTTTAAAAACATGTTAGGACTAGTATCCATTCCTTATGAATGGTGTTTACCCAAAAAAATTACTATTCAATTTAGTTCAAGCCAAACATCTCAAAAGGTAACTTTTGAAAGCACAAGATTTTAACTTAAAAAAATAATAAATCCACAAGATTGTGGGAGATAACTTACTTTAAGCCACTAGAGATCTTCAATAATTTGTTCGTAAAATTTTGGTTCATATGATAAGAGTCATAAAAGAAGTAGTAATGGATCTGATTTTGTTATGTCCCCAGTTGGAAAAGATGGAAAAACATGTATGCTATGCTACACTGAAAAGAAAATTGAAGGGTGTGATGTCGGGCCGTGCATGATCCTCTGTGCCCAAAGTTATAACACCACCTTATTTGGGGAGTACCTCAGCAAGGATAATTGCCTATGTGGTGTTCATTGTTGCCTATAAAAGCAATATCTTCTTGTTCACATTCAAGAAAATTTCAAGATTCTAATAATGTCATGTGAACTTTGGTGAAATTTGTTGGTGTACATTGTAATAAAATTGTAACTTAGCATTCATTTCATCATCATTTACTTTAGTGTACACCATGTTTATTTCACATCTTTGTCTATTCAAAACATAAATAAGATTAATTGGAAGACCATTATTTCCCTAACATGTAAACTTTCTAATATGAATATGGTATGTACTTAGGTTGTATCTGTGTATATGATTTTTATATGAATATGTAACTATATACCATACGGAGAGAAAGAGATAGGGGAAGAAAGTGATGTCTATGTGGGTATACATTTATGGTTCGTGCTATATCTATGCATTGTATGGCATGATTAAAGAAAATTTTTCTGAGCACAGAACTATTCCTTCTTTTTTTGTTGCATTGACTGACATTAATTAACTAGAGCATATAGTGGTTAATATACTCTCAACAAACTAAGTTGCATTTTCAATATAGAGACTACTCATGTATTGTATTCTCAAATTTTGAAGTTGATTTTTTTCATAAATCAAAAGAAAATGAATCTAAAATCCAAATAGCTGCGTGGTTGCCAAAGCACACAATGTAAAATTATGAGTGTTAGAATTGATAAGTAAATCTATAATTGAAAATCATGTAGAAGAACACAATTAGACAGGTCATTTACAAAAATAATCATATTTATATTCATAATATCCAAACTAACTCAATATGTTATATTTTTCATAATCATAGAACTCGCAACTTCAAATAGTGAGATTTTAGTATTTCTAACTTAATTAAAGCTGCTACGCCATATGAAAACTTAGTAGACTTGCACAGATCAATGATTATTACGTAATGATAATCAAAAATATATATAACAAGCAATTATAAAATTAAAATGTAATGTGAGATTATTTCAATGGTTTTATGAGTACAAAGCCAAAATTCTCATAGTGTGTTCATATTCTAACACCTCATTAACATGTTTAAGCATGTGTGCGTGTATGTATATATGAGTGTACGCATATTTCTGCACATGTATGCAAGTATGTATATATGTGTGTATATACACACACACAAACATAAATATGTATGCACGTATATTTACAAATACATGCATATTGGAGAAAATACTCAATTCTTTTGCATATTTCCATGTTGATAGGTAACATTTTTGTTATTAAATTTTTAATTATTTTCCCCTTAATTTTAGGCGCATATTGTTTTAATTGGTAGATTCTATTCATATTTGGTATTTGGTATTAATTGTAGGGAGGTGGAGCAAAAAGGAATAAAATGGGTGATTTTTCATTAAATTGCTGTCAAGTCCAAAAGATTTGAGATTCGCACGTAGAAGTTTCCAAATTCAAGTCAGAGTCCGAGCGAGCGCGGGCCTGAAGATTGAGACAATTTCTTTCCTTATTAGTTATTTTATTTTTAGGAAAAAATTGACATTATCTTTGGAAGTTTTTCTTTTTCAATTAGGAAGTAGAGTTTGCTTTGAAGACTACAAGTCAAGAACCCGCGTGATTAGTACTTAGCAACGAAGCAGTTTTGTTTCGTGACTCTTTGGATCGAAAAAGGCAAGAAGCAAAGGCTCCGTTCTTTTTCCTCCGGAGAAAACGACGGCTTCAGTTCTCCTTTTGTTTTCTCTTTTTCTTAGCTGCATGTACTTAGCAGATTATGAAACTTAAGCGTTGAGTTTTTTCTCAACCATGAGTAGCTAAATTTCCTTTCTCTAGTCAAGGGTCAACTTGATGATACGGTTCTAAACATCTGTAAGATTGAATTATTTTTACTTATTTCTTTTATTCATTGGTATTCATACGTTTTTTTAGCTTAATTTCTTACGATTGTTTTGTTATTTGAATGTCAAGAGTCTGATATTCGAATTAACCCAATAATCCACAGCCATATTAATCAATTAAATCCGTAATTGTTTGATTAGTTAATACCAGTGATGATTTACGTGATTGGCCCATATTAGAAAAGCATATGATCTAATTTAAACGAACCCTCATAGTGTGTTTGTTAGTTAAGGTTGGGCTTTTCTAATTCTTAATGCAATTGAGGGATTAAATCTTACCCTCATACCTAGGGTTGTTTCTTAGTTAGAAAAATAGTCAATGATTGTACATTGGCTATCGAAAGGTAAGAAAAAACTAGTTGTCAGAACTTGTTGATGGTTATAACTAATCTATTAATGAACAATTGAATTATTCTTGTGTCAATGATCAGTTGTGTGAATCATGGCTGAAAAGTTGCACCTTTGGCTATAGTTATGTCTACTGTTGATTTACATCTTATTTATTTCTGTGAATTGTTCTTTTCTTAATTAGTTAATTAGCTACTTTTGAATTCACCAACAATCCCCACATAATTTTTACTCTAGAAAGAAATAAATTTTCCTCAGTCCCTGTAGGTATGCTCAAAGATGTTGGAATAACTCCAACTTTAATTATACAACGGGGCCAATGGATTTTCAATAGTAAGAGTCTCAAGAACCATCATCTACGTCAGGTATATCTCTTGAAGAAATGACTGAATCACTAGATACTAACACATATCGATTTCATCAGGAGACACAAATGAGCATTCGTAATCTGGTGGATGAAATATAACTATTGACATCTAGAATAATGCAATTGGTTTCTCAAATGTGTGAAGAATTGCCCTCATAGATCATTATCAATCTTGAGAAAGATAAGAGTGCAATTATCCTGATAAGTGACGAGAAGTTGCAAGAGTTTCAAGGAGAAGGATCTAAAGATGCAGTTAAAAAGGAAGTTGAGAATGAAGAAATAAAACCCCAATTTCAAATCATTCAAGTATATGAATTCAGTGACACCTCCTCCATTCTCTAGCTAGACTCTTATTCTATAATTCCTGTTAGTGAAATTAACTTTGTTATACCAGAAGATTTTGAGTTTCATGGTAGGAATAAGTTAGGGTTGCGATAGCCAAATATCTTGAACGAAGTGCTCGTGATGGAGGAGTGAGTGAAAATTTAAGACATTGCTTAATTGTTTGGCGCCATCTACTAATCAATAGAAGAAAGTAACTTGTGTGTTTAAGGATTACTCTACTTACGAAGGGTATCAGGATTACATAAAGGATAAAGCACTGAAACAAACATTAAGATTTTATCCTTCTTGAACAAATATGGTAATGTCTAGCTAAAAACATTAAAAAAAGGTGCTGGTTGGGAGGCAACCCAAGAATTTTTAATTTTTAATTTTTACTTTTTAATTTTAGTCATTTCATGTTTCTTGTTTAATTTTTAGGTGCAATTTAAGTGGTTTGGTTTTTTTTTTTTTATGTCAGGAAATAGTTCGCTAGAAGACGTGCTCAAACCAAAATTGAATGTTGAATATTTCTATGTCCAACACAATTTTCCAAAAGACTCTTTATGATTTTGGCATGGTCACACTGAAGAAAAAAAATTTTCCGATGGATGGTCAGAACACTCTTTATGATTTCAACGTGGGCACATCTACAGTGGCAATCTGGTGGTTAAAAAAAAACTGTAAAAGACAAAAAGATTTTCTTTCTTCTCTTTTTCTTCTTTCTTTCTTTCTTTTGGGATTAGTTATCATCATTAGTAAATTGCCGAGATTGGAACTTTCATGTTGGGATTACTAGTTGGTAACTGACTTAGTTATTCCAATAGTTATTTGGAGGGTCGTATATCATTTAACTTAGCTCTTTCTTGGATTGGTTTTCTCTTTACATTGTCTACTAATTGTTTTCATTGAGAAAAGGGCTCAAAAGATAGTGAATAGTAAGTCCAAGACGACCCCCAAGCCCACTATTCGCAAAAATGGTCCCTCACGCGCCACTGACTATTTTCGTGATTTCCCTGAGCCTTCTACATTTGCCATGCTGCCACCATCTTCTTGGGATGAGTAGTTCAAGACTCTTTAGGGGGAGATGAAAGGGTGACTGGACCTCTTACACTCCCCAGGCTACATATTTTCAAAACAACACAAGAACTTGGCCGCTTATTTTCGTCACGTGGGATTCAACTCGTCTTTTACTCTCGACCCATAGTCGTATGTTCAGGGAAGTTTCGTTGTCCTTTTTAGTTCATTTTTTGTTCTTTATTTCTTACATTAGGGACAATGTAAGATTTAGGCGTGAGGGAGTAGTATATTAGAAAAGTGCAAATGTAGGTATTTTTGTTGAAATTTTTTATTCAATTTTTTTTCTAATTTTATTCAATTTTTACCTATCTTTGTGCTTATTTGCAGTTATCCTTGATAGACGATTGTTAGATTCTCAAAATTTTCTATTGTTAAGGTTTTATATTCTAAGGTGTTAGGAATGACATGGTTAAGTCTAAGGGTGTCTCTCTGATGAATATTTGAGATATTGTGACTTTTGCACTTTTTGGTTAACTTTTCTAAATATTGTAAATATTTTTCTAACATTTTTTATGTAAATTAGTTCAGCTATTAATTTTAATTCTCCATGTTTGGGAAATGAAGTGGATTTGTGTGGTCTTTAATTTTATTTTGGTACTTATTTGTGAAAAGTATTTGATTATACTTCACTAGTTATCATGGTCTAGTAATCAGGAGTTTTCACCCAAAATGTCGTCTTTCACATCAAAAAGTGGTGACAGCTATGAATATGTGGTTTTTAAGCGATGAAAGTTGAGTAACCGGGTTTCTTCATTTGGTAGATGTCGGAATTCGTGTCAAAAGGTTTGAATAGTTATTGACTAAACATTTCCCTGAAAAAATCAAGCGTGGGGACATTTTAGAAAAAAAAATGAAAAAAGTTGTGCTAATGGTGAAAAGTGAAAAGTGCATACGAATGTAAGAGTATGTAAATGGTTATGTTAGTCTGCTGATCCAAGGGTTTTAATGTTGAGATTTTGCTTAATAGTCAAACCATTTGCTGACGAATCCTGGTTGAATATTTTATATCTTTAGATTAGTTAGTCAAAAATTGGAAAAGTCTTTGATTTTGAAAGTTAATCGGAGAGATATTTACTGGTATTGTGAAATCGAATTGTGAAAACAACGAACAACGGAGGTTCCTCAATCGTCGAAAACTGTGAAATCGAATTGATTATATTTATTTCTTTTATTTAATGGTATTCGTATGTTCTCTAATTTAATTTCTGATGATTATTATGTTATTTGAATATCAATGGCCCGATATT
The DNA here is from genome assembly GCA_023065735.1 of Coffea humblotiana. Classification (NCBI taxonomy): domain Eukaryota; kingdom Viridiplantae; phylum Streptophyta; class Magnoliopsida; order Gentianales; family Rubiaceae; genus Coffea; species Coffea humblotiana. The sequence continues at coordinate 14,146,559 of CM041210.1, read as the reverse complement.
TAATTCAATCTAATAATCTAAAATCAATTAGAACAATTAAATCCGTAATTGTTTAATTATTTTAAATTAGTGGTGATTGGCATGATTGGATTTGTATCAATGGAACATATGGGCTAATTTAAAAAACCCTCGTAGAGTGTTATTTGGTTAGAACATGGTTTCTCTAATTCTTAAGGTAATTGAAAAATTGAATTCTAAGGTTATACTTAGGATTATTTCTTAATTAGAGAAGTGATTAATGGTTGTATTTCGATCGCCAATACAGTAAAGAGAAGTTGGTTGTCATCACATGTTTGACAGTTATAACTTGTTTATCAATGAGTGAATGAAATTATTATTGCATCCATGATCAATTGAGTGAACCATCTTCAAATTTATTTATTGGTTAGAGTTTATTTATTATTGTTTCATTTTTAGTAAATCATCAGTTAGGTCTTTTTATTTGAGTTGTTTAATTATTCATATTTTTATAAAAACCCTCCTACTCTGGACTCTAGAAGAAACAAATTTTTCCCAATCTCTATAGATTCGACCCTACTCACCGCTATATACAAAATTTACATTTTTCTTGAGTAAATATTTATTATTGCACAAATTCAACACCTGTCACACGTCATTGCAAAATCATAAAAATCAAGTAATGAGAGTTAGAAGATTGAGGAATGGAAACTTAAAGCTTACCAAATGCATATAGAAAAAATACTGGAGGAAATTGAACATTAAAATGCATAACATTGCAAAATATAAATCTAGTGAATTATTATATACAAAAGAGTTGATACTAATCCAACATAATTTGGCTGGCCTATAGGCAATAGATACTCAACATCTCTATAAAAATATATATTTTGCATATTTTTTTTGTAACTATGTATTTTTTAGTCTTTTTTATTTTTTGTGATAGATTACAAAGTATTTTGATTGATTTTGAACTAAAGTTTTTCGATTGCGAAAATGAGGTAAAAGTATTGAAATTGGTAGTAAAATGTGCATTTTTTAGATTTTGAAATATGGCAATGCTCAAGGGATGATCAGAACCATTTAGACCATGGGATGAAGGATGAATAACTGCCACTCTAGTTAAAGATACTAAAAGTTGACTCAATTCTAATGATGCAAATTAATGAGGATTCGACATTGGATCCAAGAAAATTTTGATCTGTTGTAGCTATTTTCCCAACGATTGACCCCATGTCTCATGTAGATCAAATTATATTATGACACCCATGTCTGCCCTCCTAACTATTAATCATATCATTGGTCCCATGTCTCATATAGGTCAAGTAGTATTGTGAAACTGCAAGCAACTGTTCTAGAGTAGATTTGTTCTCTAAACTAAAACTCAAAACTAAAATGACAAAAGGAAAAAATTTGGAAACACATAAAAAAAACCCCCATGTCCCATTTTATCCCATTTTCATTTTCCATTTCATGCAATTTGTTACAAATGAAATAAAATTGAAAACACATAACATACATATACTTTTTAAGGAAAACAATGTCTCTTTTAGTGAAAATCATACAGCTAGTGTGACGACTCCACCTCACCCTAGGGATACCCCAGAGGCTAACGGATCGTCTACCCAACTTTCATCAGAACTCACTACAAAACCAAATCAATAACACTAAAATCCTTCAATATAACAATTACATGCTACAAATCATCCATATATACAAACCAAAGTACAAGCCCAAAAGAAAAGAAGCTAAATGACTAGTACCATAATACAGTGCCGGCCAAATACAAGTTCAAGATCTCCTATTACAAACTATTCCTATTCTTGTCTCTCTCATCCCCGCACCCTGTTAAGAAAAATAAATAATGGGATGAACTAAAAATTCAGTGAGATTCCAAGAAAAACATACAATCAAAATGGCAAGATAACAATCACATATATCAAAATCTTAAAGCGAAAAAAGTAAACAATTACAAACGAAGGCATTAACAGTTCACATTTTCAAATAAACAATTTAACACAGAAGAAAAAGATACGGATACTGATACGGTGACTCCCACCAGATTCTAGACAGAGCACTCAGGATTCAAACATTGATACAACTAATATGGTGGCTCCTGCCAGATTTCAGGTGTAGCACTTAGTCCAGTTCAATATTTCACTTGCAGTTCAAAGGATACAGTTGGCACTTGTAAGCCAGTTCAGTGGCAATGTTTTTCGAGTCCGTTGACACTCTGTCAACGTTTGAAATGCAGCAATAAATAATGTCCGTAAATTACCATTTTACACTAATTTTCTTTCCTCCGATCAACCCCCTTTACCGGGTCCGAACGCCAAACAAGTATTTGGTAATATTCGAGTATACCAATTCTAAAGGACACATTCAATGGATTAAACAAATAACAAGACCCATGTTTCGTCAATTGTCTCAAACAAACCATTGCTGGGTCGATTTGACTAACTAACCCATGGGGTTTTGGGATCCCAAAAACAAGTATAGTCGATGAGTTAACATCACTAACTGACTTTCAAGTCATGCACATGTATATCAATTCACTTGTAAACAGGATAACAAGAGCTCAGTCAAGTTAGGTCGAATGCGATAAAGTACACACTCACTTTTGCAATAACAAGTCAAGATATTTGGCAATTTCAGGCAATAAGTCAAATTTTGATCAACAAATCACATGAAACATCAATCAAGTAAATCACATGGTCCTAACATACAGTTGGAATACTCACCAATTGATTTCAATCTTTATATTTCAAATTCTGGTTCTTTCTCTTGGTCATTCTCTAGTCCTGTAGTCATATTAAATATCAAGAGTCCAGCCTCTTAAAACCAATATAAATAAGTAGACTTTACTTAGCAAACATAACAATTTGTAGGTTTAACCCCAGTATAACTTCCAATAGAACAAAGTTTTCTTATTCAAATCAAAGGACAAAACCACGTGCATGCAAAATAATGTTTCAAGGATCATATGGGGTACAAAGACATCGATTATAGTCAAAACGTTTCAGGGGCGGATTTAAAGGGGGGGCACTGGGGGCATGGGCCCCCACTGCCCCCCTTAAATTCCTATAATACTTCTATAATTTTGACATAATTTTAAAGGTGCCCCCAGAATTTTTTTTAGAAAAAATGTGAAGGAAGGGTCACAAAATTTATATCATTCACTTTCCTCCTCTGGTCCCCATTTTTCCTCCCAACAGGGCCAAGTACCAATTATATCAGTCATTACTTTTGGTCCCCACTCCCCAATTCCATTTACTCCTCTGGTCCCTATTTCACTTCACAACCCACGGCTCCTCTTCTTCCACACCCAACTAACTACTCTTTCTTTTTATCACTTCATCCAATCATCATTAATCATTTATTTCCTTTGTCCCCACTCCCCAATTTCCCTTTCCTCCTCTAGCTCTCGGTTGTCCCCACTCCCCAATATGTAAACTGTTATCAAAATATGAAAACTCCTAGTGAACAATTGTAAATAGTTTAGTTTGTTTTTGAAATAAAATTATTATTACATTAATAATTTTGAGTTTGTCTTTTTATGTTTTTAATGGAATATACATATCATTTGTACTTGTTGGTGAATTTTTTTTTCTTAAAAAATTAGAAAAAGAGTAGATAAAAAATTTTAGTGTTATTTTTGCCCCCACTAAGTTTTTTTTCTGGCTCCGCCACTGAAACGTTTAGAGAAATGAGACAAGACTCTCGAGGTGCAAAGCTGAAATTTCGAACAATAAAGTATTTTGGAGAAAACTCCTTTTCCTCCTCTTGTCCCTCTTTAGTTGGTTCAAACCCAACATACAAGTAAAGATCAAAGTTTTGGCAAGTATCTTGAGCAAAAAGATGTCAAAACTATCATACAAAATTCAGCAATAAAACTAACATTTTCTGTCGCCCTCTCAGTTAGCCCTGACAAGTAACATGTACTGTTAGACAAGAATCCAAATGTGAGGTATCACATACCCAAAACTCGAAAGAACAAGATTTACTTTACCAAAACTCATTGTTAAAAACTCAAAATCAACACCTATAAACTGAGACAGATTTAAGGTGGGGGCAGTGGGGGGCGGATTTAAGGTGGGGGCACGGGCCCCCACTGCCCCCCCTTAAATTCCTATAATACGTATACAATTTTAATATACTTTTAAGTGTACCCCCAGAGTTTTTTTAGAAAGGATGTGAAAGAATTACGTGATTTTTTAATTTAGTTCATAAATTAAAATTCTAAAAAGATACGTGGAGCACAAATTTCATTTGAAATAAGTTAAAACAAATCTTTTTCATATCAACTAATAAGAACCAATGATATCATTCACTTTTTTTGGACCCCACTCCCCAATTTCCCTTCCCTCCTCTGGTCCCCCATTTTCCCCCCCACAACCGAGAGCCACTACCTTCCACAACCAAGCAGTTAGCTACTTTTTATCTTGATCAATTCATCCAATCATATCATTCACTTCATTTGTCCCCACTTTCCAATTTCCCTTCCCTCCACTGGTCCCCCATTTTCCCTCCTCAACCGAGAGCCAATCTTACTTCCCCAACCAAATTAGTTATCAAAATTTAAAAACTCGCAGTGAGCAATTGTAAATAGTTTAGTTTGTTTTTGAAATAAAATTATTATTACATTAATAATTTTGAATTTGTTTTTTTATGTTTTTCATGAAATATATGCATCATTTGTATTTGTTGGTGATTTTTATTTTTTTTTTGCTTTAAAAACTAGAAAAAGAGTAGGTAAAAAATTTAGTGTTGCTTTTGCCCCCACTAAGAATTTTTTCTGGTTCTACCCCTGCCTATAAAAAGCAAAGTTTTAACGAAGGTTTTGAGCAAAAGTAAGTGCAAAAGTAAAACAAAAGTACCCTAACATGAAAACACAAGTCCTCCCTCGCTCAATCGGCCAACCAAGCACAACGTAGCCTCACTTAACTCTAATTCCTCCATCTAACTTTCAAATTTTAACATTATTTGCATGACAAAAATAGAATAAATTATGACTAGTATAGCATTTGTCACATGGTATAAATTCTTGGCAAGAAAAACCATCAAAATCACACACATATAATTTGAATCTAGGCTATGCACTTCATGCATTTCATGTACCAAACCTGAAAATTGACAATGTAATTTGGAAACAACATGAAATCTTCCATAAAAATTCTTCCTTCTCATCCTAGACCAACATACATCAAGCAAATTCAAATATGGCAAGAAAGATAGGTTCCTTCATAAAATCCTTCCTTCTCATCCTAGTAGATCTTCAAGTAAACCTAATAGATCATCATATATCAAGAAAACCTAGTAGTTCTTCAAGTACATCTAGTATATCATCATGCAAACATCAAGAAAGATAGGTTTCCTAACAAAGTTTATCTCTTTACCTCCAAACCCAAAGATCGCAAGCAAATCAAGAAAGATACAAGGTTTTCTTCCTCCAAAAACTTCACCAAGAGATTCCCTCCAATGTTGATTCAAAGTTCTACAAAGTAGATTAGGATTTTTTTTGTTTCTCACCACATAAGTAAGAATCAAGCCTTGAAATTGAGTTGGTTTTCTCTCTCTCTCCTTTCTCTCTAAATTTTCGTCCAAACTAAGCAAGAAAGAAGAAAATGGTGATAAAATGAAATATTGGTTGGATAATTATAAACCTTGTCTTGGTCAAGGTCTTGGTCAAGATGTTGTAGTGGTTTGACAAGTGACAAGATAAGGATTAGTCTTGGTTAAGGTTTCATGAATAAGTGACAAGTGGCAAGAAATCAAGTTATCTCTATCCAATTATTTCTAATCACCAAAATGTTTACTGCTTTTCCAATTAACTCTTAACACCTTTGTCTCGGAATCTCTTTTGCACAAAACTCCCTTAATCCACCAAATTTATTACACATACCTCACTAGTTAGTCACACAAGCACAATGCACAATAAAAATCGACATGCACCAAGTTAAATAAAGCAAAAGGATAAAAATCACGACTCAACCATTAAATCAACCATAAATTCAAGGCAAGTTAAATTAACGAAAAACATAGGTAACAAATTTTCAGGTTCTCACACTCCCTCCTCCTTAAAAGAAATTGCATGGTCCTAACATGCAGTTGGAACACTCACCAATTGATCTCAATCTTTCCATTTCAAATCCTGGTTCTTTTTCTTCGTCATTTTCGAGTCCTGTGGTCATATCATACATCAAGAGTCTGACCGCTTAAAACCAATATAAATGAGTAAGTTTCACTTAGCAAACATAGCAATTTGTAGGCTTAACCCCAGTATAACTTCCAAAAGGGCAAAGTTTTCTTGTTCAAATCAAAGGGCAAAACCACATCCATGCTAAAACAATTTTTCAAGGATCATATGGAGCACAAAGACATCGATTATAGTTAAGACATTTGGAGAAAATGAGACAAGAAATTCGAGGTGCAAAACTGGTATTTCGAGCAATAAAGTATTTTGGAGAAAACTCCTTTTCCTCCTCTTGTCCCTCTTTATTTTGGCTCAAAATCAACATACATGTAAAGATCAAAGTCTTGACAATTATCTTGAGCAAAAAGATGTCAAAACTAAAATACAAATTTCAACAATAAAACTAACATTCTCTCTCATCTTCTCAGCTAACCCTATCAAGTAATATATACTATTAGGCAAGAATCCCCACGTGAACTGTCACATACCCATAACTTGAAAGAATAAGATTTATTTCCTCAAAACTTGTTGTTAAAAGCTCAAAATCAACATACATTTGAATAGCAAAGTTTTAACCAAATCTCTTGATCAAGAGTATGTGCAAAAGTAAAGCAAAAGTACCCTAACATGAAAATGCAAGTCCTCCCTCGCTCAATCGGCCAACCAAGTACAACTTAGCCTCACTTAACCACAATTCCTCTATCTAATTTCCAAGTTTTAAATTTATCTGCATGGTAAAAATACCATAAATCATGGCTGGTATAGCATGTGTCACATGGTCTATATTCTTGACAAGAAATATCATCAAAATCACAAATATATAACATAAACCTAAACTATGCACTACATGTACCAAAACTGAAAATTGACAATATAACTTGAAAACAACATAAAACCTTCCATAGAATTCCTTCCTTCTCATCCTAGACCAACATACGTCAAGCAAACTCAAAATCTAGTAGGAAAACCTAGTAGATTAACAAGTAAATCTAGTAGATCAACATAGGTCAAGAAAACCTAATAGTTTTTCAAGTACATCTAGTAGATCATCATGTAAACATCAAGAAAGATAGGTTTCCTAGCAAAATTTAAGTCTTTATCTCCAAACCCAATAATGGCAAGCAAATCAAGAAAGATGCAAGAATTTCTTCCTCTAAAAACTTCACTAAGAACTTCCCTCCAAACTTGATTCAAAGTTCTACGGAGTAGATTAGGATTTTTCTTTTGTTTTCTCACCAATAAATAAGAATCAAGGCTTAAAATTGAGTTGGTCTGGTCTCCCTCTTTTCTCTCTAAATTTTCGTCCAGCTAAGCAAGAAAGAAGAAAAATGATGAATAATTATAAAACTTGGTTGTCCAGTCAAGGTTTCATGGATAAGTGACGAGTGGCAAGAAATCAAGTTATCTCTATCCAATTTTCTCTAATCACCAAAATATATAGTGCTTCTCCAATTAACTCTTAACACCTTTTGTCTCAGAATCCCTTTTGCACAAAACTCCCTCTAATCCACCAAATTTATTACACACACCTCACTAGTTGGTCATACTATTACAATGCACTATGAAACTCGACATGCACCAAATTAAATAAAGCAAAAGGATAAAAATGATGATTCAACCATTAAATCAACCATAAATTCAAGATAAGTAAGTTAAACTAACAAAAAAACATAGGTAACGAATTTTTAGGTCCTCACAACTTGCTATGATAATTAAAAATTAAGCAATTTAGCGACAAAAACTTCATCACTTAGCACACATAAATTGCTCAAATAAGGAAGAAAAGTACTTTACCTCTAGCTTTAAATAATAAACATAAACAAAACAAATAAAGGTAAAGAGAATGGTCCTTCATAGCCATAATTCATTTTTGTAAATTTCTTTGTGATACTTTATTCCTTCTTTAACATTTCTTTGCCAAAAAAAAACTTAAACCCAAGTTTCCTTAAAGGAAATAAAGAAAATCAAAACCATGCAAACATCATAAACTAAAAATATTGGTGTGTCTCCTACTAAATTTTTTACAGTTATTAGTTTGACTATGCTCTCTTATTCAATGAGACTTCTTCATAGAGTAATCCAGTATTTTAGGTCATGATAGCTTATCACAAGGTAGTTCAAATTCTTGACTCTTAGCTTTGTATTAGTTACCTCTTCCATCCAATATTGTCCCCATCTTACAAAGAGGAAAATCATGAAGTATCTAACAACCTCAATTGCTCAAGACTTGGTTTAGTTTCAAGGGTTGCATATTCGAAATTAGTGAGAGACTGAAGTGTTTTACATATCTCAAACTCTTTATAGATATCACTTTTTTGCTTGCGGCAATTGAGAATTCACTAAAGGGACCCCACAGAAATGGCTTTATCTATGATGCTTTAGAACCTACATCCATAATGAAAAATGAATCATTTTTGTTCAACTTTAAAGTCACATTGTCTTCTAATTTATGTTACACTCATCTTCCTCTTAAAATATGACAATTTTGCAATGCTTTACAAGTCTGTTTTCAAATTCACTGGATAGATAATCTAGATTCCTAGCACTCACTGAATTGAATAATTAACCTAATTAAATTTTTCTACTCCTAGTATAATCAACCAATAGGTCAATTCTCTCAATTACTCTCTCAAATCTATCATTTCATTTTTAAAAATTTTCAAAGGTCACATTGGTCAACATCTCAATGATTCATAAGATGACTTTACTTCATTTTGTATAAATTTGAATTGGAAAACAAGATAAGTATTAAATTTAACCTAATACATTGATTTCCCTACTTGATGTTGAGATAATTCATCCAACTAGCATTAAACTGATCAAAATTAGAATTGTATTGTTGGAATTCATTGAAGTTATCCATATATTGTGTTTGCATACATTCATAAGCAGCAAAATATCTTCTCGACAAAGAAGAAGTTATATAATTGGAAGAAACATCATAAAAGTTTCTACTTTGTTCAATCAATATGCATTGATTTGTTCAATTTAACATTTAACATATACATGCAATTCATTTTCGTTCATACCTAAGGGTTTTCTTTAGTACCTCTCTCATTGGTGCTTTGGAAGTAGTATGAATCCATTTTTGCACTTTCTTCTCTTGTTCTTTCTTCGCTTCCTTCAGTGTCGTCCTTCAAGTCCCACAATTTCCTCTAGTACTTGCTCAAAACAATTATTCAAGAAGAACAAAAAAGGCATTGAGAAATGAAAATGAGAACAAGTGAAAGACACCAAATAAAATTTACCACAACTGCACACTTTAAAAATAAGAAACAAATATAAAGTGTCTAATGTAATAAATTGTGTTATTAGTGTTAGTATTAATTAGATTCTCTCCTGAAAATAGCACCAAAAACTTGATGTGAATTTTACTTAGCTCTTTTTTTCTTGCTATAAGTGCACTGGTCATATACGAGTATAAGTTGACTTCAATTGTCAATGTCATAGGAAATATTAATTTGCTTTTTTATTTTATAAGGAGGAGATTTTGGCTACTTATAATCCCTCCCATCTAATCACCTAACTCAACCCTACTCAAGAATATTAATCTAATTACTTAATTAAACTTCTTTATTATTTAGAATATTAGTCGATGCAAGTAAATAAAACTAAACAAAACAACATAAAACAAGAGAGAATGAAAATAACAAGACTAAGCACCTCGACCTCATATTTCCAGACTACCTTTGCTAATAAATGACCCGACTAATTGAGTTTTTCTTTTTGACCTAAGTTATGCCGTTATTTGCTAATTTATGTGATCCCACTTTTGGAAGCATACCTACTATACTTCTAACAATAATAATATGCTTATTCTCGTAGTGTAAAACTTGATATACATTAGTTAAATTCTCTGAAATTACTTATTTCAGCCATCATATATGAGCGTCTAACTTAGGTTTGATGCTTTTATCAACTAATATTGAAATTTTGCTTAGTTATGTCATCCAATACCTTAGTCAATTTACAATTAATGGCCAGCTACTTGTACAACATGGAATACAAAAACATTAAGTAATTTGTACAAAGTGCATGTTTAATTAACCAACTTCATTTTGTTCAAAAAAGAAAGTGATTCCATCTTTAGTGAGGCAAGGAATTTTTTTTACATGTTGGCCAACGAGTCTTGTTTAGGATGAATAGGTGATGTGATTCTGCCTGCTCTAAAGTCATCTCTCAAAAGTAAAATCTTGTAAATTTTGTAAGAGAGTTATTAGTCAGTTAAACTTTTTTGGCTATTAAATAAACTAAAACCTAAATGCAAGTGAACAAAAAATGAAACATATTATCTCTTTTAAAATTTAAATAAAAAGTTAGACTAAGTATCAAATGCAAATTCTAAATATAGTTGGAGAGTTAAAAGTAAAAAAATTAAAAATTTCTATAGTGATTTAGTTAATTTGTCCTCTTTTTTTCTCATACTACAAGATGAATATAAACACCCTAAATGAAAGATAATTACCCTAGTATTCTAATCTTATATATATATAGTTGTAGAGCCAAAAGTAAACAAATTAGAAAGTTCCACAATGATTTAGTTAAATTACCATCTTTTTTTTCATACTACAAAATAAACATAAGATCCATAAATTAATGATAATTACCCTAGTGTTCTAACCTTATATATATAGTTGGAGAGCCAAAAGTAAATAAATTAGAAATTTCTACACTGATTTAATTAATTTACCCTTTTTTTTTGCCTCATGCTACAAAATAAACACAAATATCATAAATTCAAGATAATTACCCTAGTGTTCTAATATATGTGTGTGTGTGTGTGTGTGTAATAAAATACTATTCAGCTCCACTTTGATAAGTTGCTAGTTGGTTACTGTAAACTTCTGTCAAGTTGACACTTTATTTTTTCGACACAGCTAAATTTAATTTTTTTATTTGAGTAACTTTTAAGTATTTTATTTTTGGTACTAGTCAATTCTATCTTTATATTTCCACTTATTTTCTTTTTTGTTTTTATTTTCTTATGTATTGCAACTTTTAAAGCTTAAATGTTTTGTTTCTGTTAACAATCAATTATATCTTTATTTTTTCACCTAATTATTCTTTTTTTTCCTTTTTCACTTATTTGACACTATAGCAACTTTCAATCAATTTCTTGTTTTATGTAAGTTTGTATTAATTATGCCCTTCAAAATCTTTTGTGCCAATCACCTCATAATTCTTCTATTTTTTTTAACTCTTTTCTATTGTTATTATTTGGTTTGATTTATATTTACTATTGCTGAAATTTAAATAATTTTCATTCTATCTAAAATTCAATGCATTTTAATAAATTTCAATTAGTCTATCATATCATATCATATATATCATTATATCATATAGTAATTCGTTGTTTAGTTTTCTATATGGTAAGTTATTTTCTTGGTTATTCTCACATTGTGCCAAGTGGAAGCCTTATTTTTTTTACCACCTGCATATATTTCACAATTTATTTGGTCAACTTTAAATATTTTATTTTTGTTAACAAGAGTCAATACCTTCTCTTTTTTTTTTTACCAATTTTCCCCTTAATTTTAGTAATTGTTGTGTTTAATGTTTAATGTGCACAAGCTTTAATTGATTTATTTTTGGTAATAATTTCTAATTTAAGTTCTTATTTTTTAACAAGAATGAGTTTCATCTTTTTTTTTGCACCAACTTCCTTTTCTTAGTTTCCATACTCATTATGTCTAATATTTAACTTGGGAAGGTTTTAAGTACTTTATTTTTAGTAATAATAAACTTTTAAGTGTTTATTTTTGTCAAAAATCATCAATCCATTCTTTTTCCACTCACTTTTCCTGTCCTTTTTTTCCACCCAATTTTTGTTAACAGGAACCAATCCCATCTTTCAATTGATTATTTCTCTATATTGTAAGTTGCTGACGTGATTATTCTCACAATCTACCAAGTGGAAGCCCTATATTTTTGCGACATGTACAATTTCACACTTTATACTATCAACTTTAATTGTTTTATTTTTCTTAACAAGAATCAATCCCGTCTTTTTTCCACTAGCATCTTTCCTTTATTTCCGAAGTTGTTGTGTTTAATATCTGATTTGAGTAGGTTTTAAGTGTTTTTTTTTGTAATAGTTCAACTTTTAAGGCTATTTTATTTTTGAACAGAATATAAATCATATACCTTATCTACAATAATTTGCTATTTAGTTCCGATTTTGATAGGCTGTTGAATGGATACTCTCGTGTTATTCTAAAATTTGGACAACTTTTAATTATTTATAGTAAATTTCATTTAATATGTCAATATCATACATCATACATGTTTACACTATTTTGCTATCTTTTATCAATTAACTCATAGTTATCTTTTTTTTATTTCTCTCTAATCATGTACTCTACTCTTATTATTTGGTTGATTATTTATAAATACTTCTAAAATTTTAATAATTTTCATTTTCCAATCATTCATATTGAAAATCTATGTTGAGGATGAATCACCATTTACAATTATAGGTGATCTATCTAGTAAATGATTGGCCAAAAGGGAATGGTGTGATTCCATCATCATCGAATTCAATAGCACAATGAAAAACCTTTGAATCTGTAGTCTAAAGTACCTAAAGGGTGTAAAACCAGTTGAATATAAATGGGTATTCGCATATATATGTTGATGATTTCAATGTGATTGGAACTCTTAAAGAGTCCTAAAAGGTTGTTGAATATTTAAAGATTGAATTTGTGATCAAAGACATTGGAAGACTAAATTTTACCTTGATTTACAAATTGAGTATTTGAAAAGCAAATTTTTGTTCGCCAAACTACTTATACGTAGATGGTATTAAAACGGTTCTATATAGATAAAGTATATCCATTAAATACTTTAATGGTCGTTCGATCACTTGATCCTGTTAAGGATTTTCTTAGACTGCGAGAGGATATTTATTGCTATCTCCAATGAATAATTAATCTTAGTTTATTTTATTCAAATAAATCTCAACATGAATTGTTTGGTTATGTTGTTGTTGGGCATTTATCTAATTCACATAAAGCAAGGTTTCAAGTTGGCTATCTATTTACATGCGGTGGTACAGCTATTTGGTAGTCATATTCAAAGTAATCAAGTGCTACTTTTTTGAATCATGCTGAAATAATTTCAATTTATGAGGCTACTCGAGAATATGTTATGAGACTAGTTGTGAATGTGTTTGGTTATCATTAATGACCCACTATATTTAGAAGAATTGTGGGTAATCCCCTGAGAAAGAAAATCCTTTAGCTACATTATATGAAGATAATGCAACTTGTATAGTTCAATTAAAAAGAGTATGAAACATATTTCACCAAAATTTTCTTTACTCATAATGTGCAAAAGATTGGTGAAATTAATGTGCAACAAATCCAATCAAATGATAATCTAGCAAATTTATATGTAAAGGTATTGCTGACTGCAATATTTGAGAAATTAGCAAGAAAGATTGGTATGTGTCGGATTAAAAATCTCAATGATATTTACAACAATGAGAGTTATATGCAATATTGATACAAAAAAATAGTGTACTCTTTTTCTTCATTAGGGTTTTTTTGTTGACTTTTTTTTAGTAAGGTTTTAACAAAATATATTATTTGTGTAATGAATATCGAAGGGGAGCATTGTGAAATTAATAAGTGATAAGTATGGATGTTTATTTATCTTCTCAAGATAAACACTGAAATATTCATTCCCTACAAGGTTTTATTGGTACATTGATGCATATTCTTTTAGTTCAATAGTTCATTATAGAACTGCTTAATTTATGTAATTAAAGTACTAAATTCATATTTTTATATCACATGTACATTTGACCTTGTATCACCTATAAATAGAGGTATCCCCAACCTCATTTGCAATGGTTAGGACTATTGAATATACAAGTGAATAATAGAAATATTTTTCACTATTTGCTTGTATCCATTCTACTCTATTCTCAATTTATTTTTTTAGTTTCACAACAATATTTGAAATCAATATTCATTTAAGAGTAAAAACATCATTTGAAATCAATATTCACATTTGTTTAAGAGAAAAAATGTTAGAAGATAAAAAGTTCCTGTGCGAATAACTAGTTGTTGCTAATAATATATTCACCATTCATAGGCCATTTTCAAAGTACCTTAGAAACTCTTTCCTACGAAATATAGCTTTGCACTTCTCTAAGACCTTCGCTTCCTTGTTCTGGCACTGTCATCTTCTTTGGAGTTCTGCAAGAATAAATCACCATCATAATCGTAGCAACATTCAGGTAAATTCCTTTTGGAATTTTGGTTACATTTGCAGCTTATAATTAGGTTTGTTGGTGGGCTTGTGTCAAGAGTTAATTGATTTTAGAATAATTTGTGGGACCTGTTTAGCTTATTTGGTTTTGGTTTTTCTTTTTTTGTTGGTTTCACTAATATGCGCCTTTTAATCTTAGATTCCTTCTCATTTTGTCAAAGTGTTGAGTTTTTTTTTTTTTTTTTGGTTTCTAGTGTTGTGGAGTTGAGAGTTCTTGCTTGGCGAAATGACATTGACTGCAAATAGAAGGCGAAATTTGGAGTAAAAAGCATGGCTTTGTTAATCAGGTTTAGAGAATTAATAATGTTCCAGCTTTAATTGGAGGAAGAGATTAGTGCTTGTTTGAAACTTATCTTGCCATATGTATTTGAGGTTTGTCATAATTTAAAACAAAAATTTTGATCCAAAAGGTGCTTTTCATTGAATACTCCCAAGGTATAGTCAATTGTAAAAATATTTTTGACTGATACATTTTTTTGAATATGTTTTTACCTAATTGATTAAGTGATTGGTAATGATTGAAAAAATTAATTAAGGAATTCTACGGCCATTTCTTGCGATTTCTTTAATTAGTTTGCCTGATTTATTAAGTGTTTTGCTATTGTTGCACATTCAAAGAAGCTTGATTTTTGTTTTGTGGGTATTGCAAAAACTTCGATAAGATTGATGCTTTTTTGATGGGTTTCAAGATAATATGTACAAGTTAAAAGTTAAAGTAAAGGAAGATGCATGGGCATGATTTTCTTTCTCTCTCTCCCCCCAATCCAATGCCTAATTGTATTTTGCTTGTGGTTATTATTGAACTAATAGTGATACAACACGTCTTTCATTTTCTATGCTCAGATCTATTATTGGTAACTGGACTTTATCTTGATATGTCCTCTTTTTCCTTCATTAGTCATGCTAACATTATATTCCACTTGTCCAAAACAAATTATATTCCACTTTATTATGTTTACCACACAAATAATATTGAATATTGCTACATGGAGAAATCTTACTACATTTTTTCTTGCACTGGCATTGCAATTCAAGGGGAGCTTTTGATTGGTTTTTTATTTGCTAGATTTTATTTTCATATTGGTGTGTCAGAGCTTTTTTTTTTCTTTTCTAATCCTTTTACCAAGTTTTACAGTTTTTTTTTTAGTGTCGTCTTGAACGATTGTATTGTTGGTGGATTGGGTGATGCTACATAAGAGCTGTTGATACATTGATGAACTTGTTTGAAAATTCTTTAGGTGAGTAAGAATAGCCAGATGTTGGGGACGCAAACACTAGTTTAATGAAGTTAATATGTTATAGAAAGTTTAAAAAGATGTAGGAAGAGATAGTCAGAAGAAATAGTTTTGTCACCAGAATATTATTATCAATGTAATAATTGCCCTACAAGGTGTACATCTAACTAATATTGAAGATGAGGTATGCATCTCCTTGGAATCCAAAATTTAGCTTGCTGTTGGGAGTCAAAACTTGGCGTTTCTTGGCAGGTAGAGAATTTGTCTGTGGCTATCCTCAATGGGCACTTTAGTTGTATTTAGGTTAATGTGCTTAGACCCGATAGACGTTCTAGTGAGGCTTCAAATAACTGCATCAGTTAGACTTTGATGCCTTTCAAAGAGATTTTGAATTGTTTTGAAAGGCATATTTCTCAAAATGCTCGTACTTTCTCAAATGTTTTCGCAAAATGTTTTTGCACTACTATAAATGGTTTCTCTACAATAATAGGGAAATTGACACCTATATTTTGGGCTGGTCATTAAAGCTAAAACAAAATTCGAGGTCCTTTACTACTGCTCATTGAAGTTAGCGATTGTCTCCGCTGAGGGTGTTGTTAAGGTATCGGTTGGAGATTTTAACATAGAATTGTGCAAAATAACTTTCCAAACATTCTTTGTGATTTATAGAAGGGATAATTTCAGAAATCTCTCCGGAAGGTTCAAGAAATATCACCTAACTCCCTTTGAAATTTTCAAAATCTCGCTTAGCACTCTTGAAGTAATAGTGGGACCATATGCCAACATCAAAGGTGATGAATTGTCAATAATACCCTTATATTTAAATTTCTTTAACAATGTCTATACATACATATATTCATATGTTTTATATAATATATATATGTATGTAATTGAATTGCAAATGTCAATAAAATATTCAACGCATTTGGAAAAGAATAGCTACAGGTTCTTTTTTCCCTTTTTTGTGTTTCACAACTATATTTATCTATTTATTTATTTGTTCCTATTCATGTAGAGTGCGAGAGAAATGAAGTAATTGAATCTCCAAACTCTGTGGCTTTTCAAATTCTGACTTTTTCTTTTTATAAAAAATTGACATCTTTCACATTCATAAAAAAGTCGGTCTATTTTACGTAAATTCTCTGTATACTATTGAAGTTAAATTTTATTTATTACTCAAATGTATGAGTTTTACATGCTAATTGCCTTCAATGCTATAAAGGGTTTTATTTGTAGAAATGGTTTAAAGAATAGTATTTGCTATTACTATCTCTCTTTGCTATAGAAATGAATATTGGCTAAAACATAAATACTTATCAACTTTCATCCCCTCACTTTTAAAATGGTACCAATTTAGTACTTTTTTGTTCTTGATTTATAAATTGTTCATTTTTTTAATTGCCTAAGGGTATTAAGGGCACTAAAATGGTCTTTCTCCTCAAATATGAATTTCTAATATTACTTTTGGTTAGAAGGGCTTACAATGTTACCAAAATGTCACTTTTGAGAGGTGCTAAGTGAGATTCTAAAAATCTCAAGAGAGTTAAGTGATATTTCATAAAACCTTTGGGGAGATTTCTGAAATTATCCCTTTAGGGTCCGTTTGGTTCACAGACTGGATGAGATGGGATGACTCATCCTCGGATTATTAATCCTAGGTTGAGTCATCTTCGGATAAATAATCCAAATTATCTAGTGTTTGGTTGGTTCTCAGTTGGATAAGATATGTTAGAAAATAATCCTATCCCGTGTTTGGTTGGAGATTGGATGAGGAAGGATTACTATTTTAATGACCAAAGCATCCCTTAATATGTAGATTCTTTTTAATAAAATAATCTAATATTTATAAATATTAATAAAATAATTTAATATTATTTAATAAAATAATCTAATAAATAATTTAATATTTATAAATTTTATTAAAATATAGTAGTTTAAAACTTTATAATTATCGAGTAAATCAATGATTTTGATATATAAAAATTCGCATTCATTCAAACTTAGCCCCTTTGGGCCCTTAAAATAGATTTTGACTAAGTTTTTGAACCTAAATTTGAAATTCAATTAAATAATGGGCCAAGTTTTGGCTAAATTAAGGTTAAATCAATTACAACATAACTCATTTAAGAGTTTTCAATGAGCCGAACTCAAGCTAATATAGAAGATTCTTCTTTGGATCGAGTTTGAACTTATTGAAATCCTCATTCACAAAGTCCAATTAATAAGATTATATATTTATATAAATTTCATTTACAAAATAAGGTTAGTAAGGGTAATTTAGTCCAAGGGCAATATAGTCCTTCTATTATGATGTTGGTATGGCAAATTAGTCAAAAATTTTAAATCAATTAATAGGGGTAAGTCAAAATTTTTAAAATAATGAATAGGGTCAAATTAGTCAAAAATTTTAATAGAATTAGTAGGGGCTAATTGGTCTATTTATTATGATATTATTATGTGAGAGTATGGTTATATAATAGCTAATTTAAATTTGAATCATTCATAAGAATAAATTAGTCTAAATATTATTATATTGGTAGTAGGGGCAAATCAGTCAAAAATAATTAAAATTAAATAGTAGGGGCAAATTAGTCCATTCTTATTATATTATCATGTGAGAGTAGGATTATATAATTATAAGAGTATAAATTTGTATTTTTTATAAGGATAAATTAGTTTAAAATTTTATCATTCTGTCTGTTAGTCATCTCGGGATGACTAATCCCATTTCCTCCATGGGATTATTTTATCCCATGAATAGAGGATTAATTCGGTTAGGTAGGATGGATCATCCTATGTATAAAATGCAATCAAACATAGGATGACGCAGAATGATTAATCCAATCTTGTGTCATTCCATCAACCAAACGGACCCTTATAAAAAAGTGAAAGGTGGTGAGATACCATGCAATGTTAAAAGAGCCGGTTAGCTTATGAACAGTAACCTTGGACTGGTTATACTGTAATTTTACTCAACTCTGGTGGCCTTTTCGTTGGTCAGGAATTTTAGTTAGTAATGTATTAGTGTCCCCAGCACGTGAGTCATTTGGTCACGCCTTTCTCCTCCAGGTTATTTCGGCCCCCTTTGTTTCTGTCTTCTCCTCCCCTTTTCTCTCCCTCGCAAGATTTTGGTTTTGTTATTACCCCTAGCTTGACCTTACTCCTCGATCACTCTCCTCTAGCTTGGCTAGAACAGGAATCATTAACATATCTAGTCTACGCGGGAATGCAAGAAGTTTCAATTGAGTTCCAATTGCTGATGTGGCGCATTCTCATTGGTCAATTGATGGTAGTCCTCCTGCAATTGATTGAGTTGGTGAATTGAATTAAGGACAGAAATGAGATTTCACCTCCCACGGAGTAGTCACCAGAAACCGTATCGCAACATCTTCTCCTCCAAATCCCAGAGGGCCGCCGTCTGCTTCTCTCGCCGATCCCTTCTCGCTCTCCCGAACAAAGAGTACAGTTGAAACAATTGAATCCAAAAATAAGGAAGTTTGAAGAATCTAACTCCAGACTTCAGGTTCTTTATTGCCTCTTAGTTTTATTTCCTTCCAATATTTCTTGATTTGTTTCCTCAACGTTTTCTCTTAGTTACCATCTAAAATTTCACATATACTATGCCTGATTTTCTGTCCATACTTTCTTAGGAGACAGAGGCTGTCAAGAGAAGATCATTACCAAGAAAAATTGTATGTCATTTTGCTTCTTTGAGTTTCATTCTTCCAGATCTCGGGTTTTCACTATTATTTTTTTTTGCACGCATTTTTAATAATTCTCATGTTACTTATTTGTCCTTTTTTTCTGGCCTTCTACGACACCTATACAAACTTATGTGATTTTCTATTATGTATGGGAAAATTGCTTGGTGTATTTTTTGGTTGTTTTGGATTCATAGTCTGTTCAAATTTTAGCAAAATATCTTTGACTAAAAACTTGGTGATTATTTTTGTGTAACATTTTATAACCTTCTTTTTTTCTCATTTGTTTCCGTTTTGCATATGAACAATTTATTTTCCCTCCTATTTATTGTTGTTCACTTTTCGGGGTGAATTTTATAGGGGTAATGGTTCGTTTGGTGCCAGTGAGTCTAAGCTTTGGACTTTTAGCATAGTTCAGCTTTGGACAGGTAAGCTGTTACACTTTATTTAGAAAAATATCTTAGTCAAATAGATGTGCTTGTATACTAATAATTAGTAGATATGTCTGTCGATTAAGTTACTGTTGATTATGAGAAAATGATTAAGTTTCTGTTGATTATTAAAGAATGGCGGTAGGTTTTTGGAGCTTGTAAAAATTTTATTCAGGTGAGTCTTATTTTGAGTATTTTTGACGCCCTCATCTTCAAATGTTTTGATTTTAAATGATAAACAGTTTTTTTCCAATTTTTGTTGCAGGAGAGGGTTTTGATGACAATCCCGATTTTCATGTCCTTTAGAATTGCCATCAGCACAAATCTCATTGCTGCTCTTTTTGTATAAATTAGAGAAGGTCTGTTGCTTTCTCTTGCATTTAATTGCGTTTTGGTACATTTCAATGTCAAGTTAATAAGTTCGTTTTGTGCTTTCTTTTTTTGAATATTTGGCTTATGTTTGAGGTACTATTGAGGTAGATTTAGCCCGAAGTTGAGAGTTATGGTCCCTTTTGTAATTTATCCCTCATTCTTCAACTGGTGGATTACGCTTATTAGATTTAATGACCCATGGTTTCTTTTTTTTTTTTTCAATTAATAAGACCTTTGTTCGTTAAATCTTTTGCATCTCAGGAAAGTATTGTTGTGTCACTGATTTTTTGTTCATCTGATTTTGCATTTTTATGTTATTGTCCTTGCACGAAGAAAGATGACAACACCTACTTCCATTCTTTTCTGTTCTCTAGGGATATATACTTTTGAAGCTTTTTTTTTTATTTTTTCTTTTTTGGCTAATAATAACATTGTTCTTTTGATTTCTATCTCTCAGCTCTCAAATCCTTTGAATTTTTTCTTTTTGTCTTGCTATTGCTTTTGTATGAAGAAGATGAATTTATCAGGGTTTATCTGAAATAAAAGATGAACATTTTTCAGTAAATAGATTCGTTGAAAAAACATAGGATTTTCAAAATGCTATCTGGGTAATAATTTGAGTTAGTAATCAAGGTGCTCATACCTGATTACCACAATCTCTTTATTTGGACCCACTGGAAGCCCCACATGTTCCTTTTGACTTTGTCCATTACTGAATAAAGTACATAAGACTTTCATTCAAAGCACATGGTACTGTCATGTTGGACATTCTTAGGAAGTTAAAACCTAAATGAGAAACACACTTGGCTTGAATGACTTAGTAAGTGTTAAAGGCTTTTACTTTAAGGTACTTTCTCATGGTCAATTTCCTTCTATAGATATGACTAATTATATTGAGTGCGATCTGGATGTAAAACTTTGAAAAAACATTCAGGTGTTTAGTGTTTTAATCCTATTGTTTTACTTCCTTTTGCGATCTCACATATGCTATGCTAGATTTCATGGTGTAACATAAGAATTATAACAGTCTTTATTTTCTACTAAATTACATATGTTTGTTACAGGCTGAGATATTACTATTTGCACCATCGTAGAAAAGGATTGTGGAATTTGTTTTCTCAAGGTGAATTTTATTTAGGGGCTTTTTTCCTGAACAGAAAAATGTTAATTTGTTTAGTGCAGATCCAAGGTTTTGTCTTCCTTTTTTTCTAGTAAGTGTTGTTTATTCTAAGTCTTTGTTAGATGAAGGAGAAAAAAAATAAAAAAGATTGCTTTCTTCATTAAGCCTTGACGGTATGTTTTAATGCCCTTTTTTTGTGTGGACAGATTTCCTTTTTTTTTAATGTGAACAGATTTCTCTCCCTGCAGTTACCGTAACTTTCTGCCCTCTTTACCCTGTTATTAGTCTTTGGAAAAGTGAAGATGAAAATTTGTGACAGGATCCTATTTCCTTTAGATCCAAATTTATTTTCTTTTACTGTCTTGCTTTACTTATTCCATTTTTACTGTTTCGAGTTTTTCTTTTGGGAATCATACACAGCCAGGACCTAAATTCAATTTCTTCTTTTCAGAATTCAACTCGGCCATATTATTCGTTGTACATTTGCTGTTCAACTTGTAATTTTGCTCATTCATTTTGTCTAGAGATGTTAGCCTTGTTTTTGTTTTTTAGATTTTGGTTATTCGTCAATCTTATTGATGGGTTGTAAGATTTACTTTTCTTTTGTTTATGAACTCAATTGTGGCAAGGAAAATAAATTAGTTAGTTTTCTTAGGCAATTTGTAGTTTGCCTTTTGTTTAAATTATTTCGGTTGGTAATGCCAACCTGGTCAGTTACCAGTACCACTGGTAATGAAGCTATTTTTTAAGCTTATCTTTGTGATGGCGATGATCCTTAAGCTTACCAGTGGCACTGGGGATGTAGTTTGATATTGCCAACTTCAATGACATTACTTCATGAAGTTTTCATGTTAGACTGGATGTATATTTTGTCAATGTAGTGAACTTACTTTTTTGTTCCATTTGATAAAACAATAGTTTGAACTCTAGGACACCGTTTTGTCACAAAATAAAATGGGTATAATTGATGTCGTTTTGCTCATGTCTTTGCATAAATCTTGCTTGTCTTTTTGTCCTTTTGCCAGAGTATGGCTCTTTCATTAAATTTTTGTTGATTTGTACCAAGGGGATTGGCTTGAGTTATCATATTTTGGTTGGATTAAAAATAGTAAAAAAATGGAACTACCATGCTATTGCAGTTGTGGACCTTACTACTATTATTGTGCTTAGATTATGTATAATCTGAGTCTCTAATGCTGAATCTCAATAAACTTTTTGTTATTTAATTAATCTTACTTAGTTTTTATTTTTGGGGTGTTCTTCTCTCTCCATTTTTAGTCTATAAGATTTTATGTTTATTTTTTGTGGTGCTAAGAGTTGCTGCCACAAAAATTAAATGGCATATGTGTTGAGAAGATTCTGTATGAGATAATGGTTTGTTTATCTTATCATAGACAAGAAAGCATATACAATTCTCCAATCTTTATTGTTTTGAGTCCTATGTCTCTTGCTATTCTGCAACCATTACTATATTTTACAATTATATAGATTTCTGGCCCAACATATTTCCGTGTTGTTCATAAATTCCTGTTGAATTTGTTCATGAGCAACACATTTTTGGTGTACATAGAAAATGTAAGGCAGCATTATGCGGTGATATATTATTTTCAAACTAATGACATTGTCATTGCTGTCCAATTAGTCAGCAAAACAAAAAATGACTCGTCAGCAACTAAGCTGAAATTGTGGTTTCTCTTCATGCTTAATAAAATTGCAAAAAATAATTATAAAGATTTTGGTGCACCTTTATGTAGCTTTTTATATTTAATATCCCAATTTGAATAATTGGACATTTCTGGGCAAGCTTGAAAATCACACCGTGCATCGCGCGGTGTTCTCCTCCTAGTTGTTAATTATACGTGGTAATAAGTTTTTTTTGTTCCTTCTTAATTAAGTTGGACGTGATCATCCATGACTCCTGGGAGTAATATGTGCTAAATTGGGCTCATCAGTTTGTTGAAGTATTGAAATTGGGGTCATATAATTGAATGCATTTCATTTCCTTTTCTGAAAACTTATAAATTTCAATCGCTGATGGTTTGTTTTCTTGTGATTGCTTTAGTTTAATGATATATTCTTACAAATTTTCCCCTTTTGCCTTCCAGGTGTTTGTCTTTTTTCTCAAGCTGCTACATCTACATCACCTTGGTAATCGCATTTTCTAGTTATAATGTAATTTATGCTTAAAATCTCCTTATGGCTCCTTCATTTGCTATTATAGTCTCTAAGTAGTAGTAAGTTCAGATACTGGAGTTACCAACTGTCCACTGGTGCTTGATACTCTGCTAATGTTGACTAAGTGGAAATATTGCGACATTGTGTTGGATGTTGAATTTTGACCCCCAAAAACGTTAATGATGTGAATTTGAATTGTACCGTGGCCTATATTGATGTAATATGAGGTAGTCAGACTAAATTAAAATAAAGTTATCAATGTGGGAGTTTCTTTTTCAGTGACCTTTTTCCCCTCATACTTTGCTATATATTTGGATTTTGGATTTCTTCTCCATGATTATGAAAGAAAAGTTTGTTTATTTTGATGGGAATCTTCCAATACATTTCCCACTCATAAAGTTAATGGCCTTAGAAAGCCAAATCCTTGTGATGTTCATGTGCTAGAAGAGTTCAATGGTTCGGTGGTTGAATTTCATTGGTTCAATGGTTTTTCTTGTGAAGTATGAAAGTTGATTTCCTTCTCTTTATTATTACTTACATGAATTTCCCCTGCATTATTAACATTTAGTAACCCTTACAGATACATATAACTTTGGAAATTGGTTATGGGCACCTTGACTAAATCTATGAGTGCCTGAGCAGATCTATTGTGGGATCAATCTGTGTGTGCCTAAGCTTAAACTTTTGTTGTTATTACTGGTTTGTTTGATGTATAGGCTCCTTGGGAAGATTGATTATTCCAACATGTGGTAATGATATGATTCTATCTGCATATTTGTACATGGCAAGAATTAGTCTTTCTTGGTTTTGTTATTCAGAAGAAGAACAATGACATAATTGAAGTTAGAAAAGAGATGGTAAAAGCAGCCTATGACAAATTAATGTAAATGACTGATAGATAAAACCTTTAAGCTTATGCACTGATTTTGGTTGCAGAACTATTTATGTATCTGGTTAGGTAGGTTGAGTTACTTATCTTCCTCTTTTTTGCACAGCGAAAACTGAACAACTCAATTTTAAACTATACTACAAATGATTTGAACTCTATCTTTTGAAGCTTCTCAAGATAGGAAAAAATAAATTTATGCCTAGAGACAAGCATGACTAAAATATGCTAAGCACTTTGTATCTTGGTTGATTAACAGCTTTAGTAACTTTGAAGAGCAAACGTAATGCACAAATGGAGTAAATAGCCTGACTGAAAAAAAAGTCATCTGTAGGCATGAATAAGTGAATCATTAATTCCAAATTTTGCAAATGTAATGCACCCATGTATTCTGTCCTTGAAAATGTTTTTACTTAGAGGTGTGCTTTAGAGCCTAGAGAGTATCTTTTTCCAAGCTTTATACATTTTTCTCTTTGCTTTCTATGGAGTAAGCTGATCAATATGAGATTACACATAATTAAAAAGAAAGGCATGTTTGTTGTCTATAGGTTGGGCTTAGGTGAAGTTAAACTCAACCTCATCTATGCTCGATCAAAATAATAATATCAGATCAAATACTTTATATGTTTAACACTTGTACATGTTGAAGATAAACAAAATCATATAAAATAATTATTTTAATAATATATTTATCTTAAAGCATTATTCTTTTAATTAAATAATTTACAATTAAAAAAATTAATAAATATCTATGGTAAATGTATAAATTGAGTATTCTTATCTATATATTATATGAAACATTTTAAAAATCCTATCATATGCATAATTTTTCGAGAAAATTGAAGCTAATAGCTTATAAAATCTCGGTACGAAACTTATTTTGAAAAAAATGGGCCAAGATGAGTCCTTACATGTGTAAGTTTCGAATATGTCAAGTTCAGATTAATAAGTGAAATTTTTTGCAGTTAAGTTCAGATTAGTCTCTCATTCTAAAGATCCTTAAAAACAAAATGTTCGCATGATGGCGGAGCAATTTGATTACCTTAAACAATATTTTATTAAATTTAAGGACGACAAACTGTGAATATCAACTTGTTAATCATGACCCTGTTGTAGCTCATTGCCTTTGCAGTTAGTCTCCAATTCTGCTTCTTAGATTCCCCGAGACCTCCAGATAATGAACAAGAATATCACACGTTTAATACGAAGTGGTCGGATTCAAGAAGCAAGAGTTTTGTTTGATGGATTAAGACTTAGAAATACAATCACATGGAATTCAATGATGAGCGGATATGTCCATAGGCGAGAAATTGCAAAAGCTCGAAACTGTTTGATGAAATGCCTGAAAGGGATGTTGTCTCGTGGAATTTGATTATTTTGGGTTATATGGGGTGTCGGGGAAGTAGATATATGCAAGAAGCAAAATACCTGTTTAATCAAATGCCTGAGAGGGATGTTGTTTCGTGGAACACGATGATTAGTGGGTACGCGAAAAATGGTAGAATAGATGAAGCAATGAGGCTTTTTATGTGTATGCCTAAGAGGAATGTTGTTTCTTGGAATGCGATCATTTCTGGGTTGCTGCAAAATGGTGATATGAAAAGGGCGGTTGAGTTCTTTGAGAGAATGCCTGACAGGGACGCCGCTTCTTTAAGTGTTCTTGTGTCTGGTTTAATACAGAATGAAGAGTTGGATGCTGCTGCACATGTTCTGTTCAAGTATGGGACGAGGGATAGTGGGAGTGAAGATTATCTTCAAGCTTATAACGTTTTGATTGCCGGGTACGGCCAAAAGGGAAGGGTGAACGATGCCCGGAAACTTTTTGATCAAATCCCAATTTATGCTGATGATGATAATAGGAATGGAGTTAGAAGGTTTGAGAAAAATTTGGTGTCATGGAATTCAATGATCATGTGCTATGTGAAAACTGGAGATATCATTTCTGCCAGGGAGTTATTTGATAAGATGATTGAGCGTGATTCTGTTTCGTGGAATACCATGATTAGTGGCTATGTTCAGGTACGAAATATGGAAGAAGCTTCAAGGCTTTTCTCTGAAATGCCACGCCCAGATGCATTGTCATGGAATTCAATGATCTCAGGGTTCTCCGAGTCAGGAAACTTGGAACTTGCTCGTAATGTTTTTGAAAGGATGCCAGAGAAAAACAGGATATCTTGGAATGCAATTATTGCAGGAAGTGAGAAAAATGCAGATTATGATGGAGCCATCAAGCTTTTTATTGAGATGCAAGGAGCAGGAGAAAAACCTGATCGACACACATTATCTTCACTTCTTAGTATTTGTGCCGAGTCTGTGGCAGTGGATCTGGGAATGCAATTCATCAGTTAGTAACAAAGATTGTTGTGCCTGATATTCCATTAAATAACTCGCTTATTACAATGTATGCTAGATGCGGGGCAATATTTGAAGCAAGAACTATTTTTGATGAGATGCAATTTGAGAAAGATGTAATCTCTTGGAATGCTATGATTGGGGGATATGCATCTCATGGTTATGCACTGGACGCTCTTGAACTATTTGACTTGATGAAGCAACTAAGAGTGAGACCTACTTACATTACATTCATTGCAGTTCTGAATGCATGTACTCATGCTGGTCTTGTTGATCAAGGCTGGTTGCATTTTGAGGCCATGATTAATGAATTTGGTATTGAACCAAGGGTTGAACACTTTGCCTCCATTGTGGACATGATGGGTCGTTTTGGAAATGTTGAGGAAGCCTTGAACATAATTTACGCAATGTCACTTGAACCTGATAAATCTGTCTGGGGTGCATTACTAAATGCCTGTAAGGTGCACAACAATGTGGAGATAGCACAAGTAGCAGCTGAAGCTTTGTTGAGGCTAGATCCAGAGGACTCTGGCCCATATGTTTTGCTGTATAACATGTTTGTTGATGTAGAGAGATGGGATGATGCAAATAAGGTCAGGGAGTTGATGGATAAAAGTAGAATTAGAAAGCAACGAGGTTACAGTAGATTGGATTCAGGCTGCTGATAATGTCAGAAACGTCATTTCATGTACAGAGTGGTTAAAAGTCAGACAACATTAGAACAAAGGTAATTGGGTTAATCACAAAATTAAATGTTCTCCAATTAGGCTCATTTTCTATAATTATTGACATAGCAACTTGAAAATCTGAGTGATTTTGGAACACTTCAATTATAGAAATCATATTCTGTTATATTGTATGACATTCATCTTACTCTTGTTTTTCAGTCATCCTATACTATTTCCCACATAGTTCTTGTACTGTACCTTGCTAATCTATTAAACTTACAAGTTTTGTACTTAGAATCAATTTTCTGATTTTTTTTTCTTGATTATGCTTTCCCCTTGATGTTTGTATAACTTATTGAATTGACATGCACAAGTTTATTGACTTTAGAATATTTGAGAAGCATAGGCACCCTTATATTGATATGTGATACTTCATGCTCTCAAACATTCAGCAACCATATATACAGCTACTCACTTATCATGTTCCCTTTTGGAGTTTCTGTTAAAATGCTTATTCCTTATTTCATGTTCACTTGTGGGATAAATTGTAAACTTGTTGAACTCTAAGCTTTCCAAAAGTCAAAAAGGTCTGTTTATGCAGGATTTTTTGGTATCTTCTTTCGTCATGTCACTTGTTATTTGCCTTCCACTTATCCTTCAAGAAAGTGTAAAACACATCTGTTTATTAGGGACTTTCAAAGGCTTGGCCTAATATTTAGAATATTTATGATTTTCATCAAATACCTTGGAAAGACCAGTAAAACTTGCAATGTGTTGAACTTATATACGATGTCGCGTGGTGACTCAAAAAAACTGTGAACAACTGTGGCCCCATGTTATGTTGTGATACTCATGTGAAGCTAAAGCTCCAGCAATGTTTTGATTAATAATTTACATTGCTACTTAGAAGTTTAAGTCTCAACTTAGCATGAAGGTTTTCACTCAACTTACATTAACAGGTAAAAGAACTTGTCATATCATTAACTAAATAATAGATATAATCATCCAAGAACATAGAACATGGATTCTACTCATTCTCCATTAGAGAATACATTTTCTTTTTGTTTCATGAACTATTTATTAGTATCTTCTTTAATCTTTCTGTTCTACCCTTTAATATCTGATTCTTGTTCCCTTGCTGACCATAAGCTATTTTAGGAGTCCTATTTATGTCCCTCTTCTTGCCTCCTTTTGTTAATCTTTCTATTTGTACAAACTTGATGCCTATGATCTGATTGATGACCAATTTAATTCATTTATTATTGAATAGGCCTGATAATAATCATGAAGTATTCCATTGTCAAGCACAGAGGTAGCAATCTGACAAGGTATGCACAATATTTATTTCTAATGTTTTAGTTATAAAGTACGTGTTCACATGTACATGTACACCTGCTCAATGTGTGGGCCACAATGGATCGAGTCAGTATAACAATTTAATTACAAGTTAGTCTCCCCTGCCACCTCACTGAACAACTCCCTTAGCTAATTCCACTAGGAGGTCTCTCTTTTCTCACGCTTCTGGCTGGTAATTTTCCTGTTTCTCTACAACCACTGGTCATCACTTCCTCCTTGTTCTCTCCAGTCTCTGCTACCCTTGGTGTACTGTCCCCAACTCATACTCTTGCTCCCCTTTCCGAACACGTAAGGTAATTGTTGTAAGATAAGTAGTTTAGCTGTTTTATTTTTATTTTTTATTTTATATATATATATTTAGCCTATAGTATAAGCGTGAAGGACCTCTAGCCACCACGTCAGATTTGGTCATCCACCCATGTGTCATAAGGGGATTCGCTTCCTGATGACGTGGCAAGGGGAGATTGGTGGCAAGTTTGACCAAGAGTTTGTCCTAGGGCTTGTTGTCTTCTTTCCCTTCATTCTTCTCCGCTGCTTCGTTCCTCTCCGAAGCTCCTCTCCCCTTCCTTTTTTCTTTTATTTTCTTTGTTCTTTTCTTCCCATTGTTGTTTTTTTTTATTTGGTACTTCCTCCTTCTCTGTCTTCCCTTCCCGTTTCCCCTCCCTTTTTCCCTTTCTTCTTTTTTCTTTTTTGAGTTATATGATTCTAATTGATTTTTTTCCCTTGTCATTAGAATTGGTCTGGATTTGAAGCTATGAAACGCACGAGACACAGAAATCATCTTGATCGGTATGCTCCAGTATTTCCCTAAATTTTTACACTTTCCTTGATTCAAAAAAGAAAGCCATTTTTCCTGCTAGGATTTGTTAATCTTTTGATTAATAACCCAGAGGTTTGAAATACTATTCTTCCATCTCCTTCTTTGAACCAAAAAAAAAAAAAGCTGCAGTAAAATCTCCATCTTAATCCATCCAAAAGCACCAAAAGTCGGAAGTATTTGCAAACCCAGAGATTTGGTGTTTTTTCTTTTCTTCTTGAGTATGCTTCTGAGTTTTGGTTCAGCCTTCTGTTTTCCTTTTGCTGTAATGCAGCGTTTCTCCATCATTTGCCATAGGAAATGACTTCAGAACCCTAACCCGAGATTTTAGTGTATACTGGTCTATTTTCTATTTCATCTATGTATATTTGTAGAGCCATGAAGTAACATATGAGTGAGCAATTGTACCAGAAAACTTGTTTATCGAAGCAGCTGATATAAATGTGAAATGGGGGTTTTGTGAGGAAGAGCCTATCAAGGGAGAGAGGTTGTGAATTGGGTTAAATTTTGTTGCCTGGTCACTTGATCACCATTTACATCACGGTTCAGCTCTAAACACTACTCATGTTTACATTATAGTGGAGTTAAAATTTTGTTGTGATTGCTTTAACGTACACTTTTAGAATTTACAATGTGTAGCAAGTCTTTAAGAAGAAGAGTGGTACAAGTGGACTATATTTCTCTGTTGAGTAAGCTAATTGTTAATAATCAAATCTTACTTTTTAAGATTTTTATTCTGCCAGGAGCCTATTGGCCCATCACTATTTGGTTTTCATGCAGTGATGGTTGACGGTTATTAGCATTTGTTTCCTACTGTATCTGTTAGACTAGGGGTCGGAGGAATGGGTTAGGTTTACCATTTCTAACTTAATTATCCCCTCTTTTAGTTAGTAACTGGCTCTCCAAATGGTTAGTTTATGATTATGAACCGTTGGTTGCCAAATTTCAGGTTACATAGCAAGAAAATGCTTTCAAATGAAACTATTTTCCATGATGGACCTTTTGGTTGAGATGGTGGTGTCTTTTGAATGTCCATAACCAATGCCATGAATAAGTATAATTTACAATAAAGGTCTGTGACTTTTGCTGCCTTATAAAGAGAGGCTGCTTTGTTTATTCTAAAAGTACTTGGACGAAACTTTATATGAAAAATGAAGCTACTATATACATAGACGAAACTATCAAAGTTGTCTATCAAAGTGCGTTCATCTTATTTTCTACTCTTGAAGTTGCAGACATAGAAGTTTTATGATAAACTGGTTTGTTAATTTGCATGGTACTCGTCTTATTTAGAAGATCCTCCTTTAAAGAAATTTTGAAAGTCAGTATCTGCCAAGCCTTCTTCATATACCTATGAACTAAATCTTGGAGTGGAGAACTATAAATCTCTCTCCAAGCATTCTGTTTTTTTATCAAGAAAAGTTTTGCTTTTGGTTGAGTTAAAATATGTACTTTATAGGAATCATAGAAGTTCAAGTTCATGTCTCGATATTCTGCAAAACTAATTTTGTCATTTCACCTATTTATTATGAATTCCTTGACTATGGTGACTTTTGATTGATTTTCTGAATTTTATTTTTTTTGATTCTTGGCTGATAGTCGTCGGAATTTTGGAGTCAATTATATCCTTGACCATGATTTTTTACTTTTCCAGGTCTATTGTTTTGTTTCTCAGAGATCTGGTATTTATAAAGTTCATGTTATGTTCTAAAAATTTTCTCCCTTAAGCCATTTTTTTTCAGTTTGCTGCAGTCAAGAAAAGAAAATATTAACTAGATTTGGCCATGTGGTATGGGTACTGTATAACTCCACTTTCTCTTTTTATCTTTCTCCTTCACTGTCTCGTGATCTCCTAGAAATTCCATATAGTACTATTATATTTTTTTCCTTCTTCGAAACCCTTTTTTGGTTTCTACAGATCCATTTTTCCTGGTTACAAGATGAGGAATTGAGATATACAACCAAGGGATGGTTTTTATCCCGCTTTTTTTTGGGAGTGGTGCACGATTCACCTCACAAGGTCATTTACAAATCTATACTTATTATCCCCTTTTTCTAATGAGCTTCCTTTCGATTGATCAGCATCAAAGGGAATACCCACAACAATACATCAAGATATTACCTGAAATACGCTAATATGCAAACACTATCTAGCTGGAAAATAGAAAAATCAATTCCAAGTGCAGTACATAAGTCCCGATTGGCTTTTATGCGAGCTACTCTATTCCATTCTGTTGTGACTGCTCTGATGTCCGCAAGTGCATAATGAAGCACTCCATCATCAGGAATGATGATATTGGACTGGTAAATCTGACTAAACTCAAGCTTTTCTTTTCTTTCATGGTGACTTCTCAGATTAAGAAACTCGATTGCAGATTTAGAAAGCTTTAATTATGTATTGTATGTGAAATTTGGTGAATTTGCAAAATTTTTTCTTATGTAGTCTCTCAGTTGGGGTTTTTATTTCTCATGGCTGTCGGCCTTATAAAATCTAACAATGGCCTGGAAAATGTTAAGATAGAGGTACTAAATTTGTCTTAAGATTTAATTGTGAGTTGCCATATCTGTCTTTGTAAAAATTTGGCTGCTATTTATGCCATTGGGTCACATTAGGTCAAATGTAAGTGGGCATTTTTGGTTGGGAACCACAGTGTACACATTTTTCGGAACTATGTTAACAAAATGGCACTTCTCACGTGCAGAAACATCTCATCAGAGGTTGTTTTCATTAGGTGGAAATCAAAATGTTGATATTTTGGATAGTTAATTTTAGTGTAAATTTTTGTTTGTTTGAATGTTGTTACTTTCCTTGCTATATTATGCATGGAGGTGGTAATTAGGTTTATGGATCTAGCAAATTCAATGTTTAATTTGTTTTGGTCTCTAATTTGTGAGGAATTTTATTAGATTCATTTACTAATCAAGAAGGAAAAAAGCTGCCATAGTTGTTGCCATCTTTTAGCCCGTAGTGGTCCTTAAGGTATTAGTTTTGCAATTTTTTTTGGTGATTGAATTTTGAGGTATTGGCTTATCCTCTATGATTCTCTATTCCATTATATAGGCGCATCACCTCTGGGTATAACTATTATATAGCTAATAAAGAATTGAATAATAAATCTTGTATTCCCGCGTTTTTTTCACTATTTGGACATTTGGAACATCAGGCGCCTAACAATATAAGGTGGCATTTGGTAAAAGGGTTTCGGAATGGGGAAGTAGAATAAATCTGATAATTATTGTTTAGATTACTCCTATTGGAATCGGAATTTTGGAATCATATCTAAAAATTTATAATTCCTCAATTCCCTAGTAACTTGGAGGGTTTTGGACAAAATCCAAGTCTAATTCCCATTTAGAAATGGGGTTCGTCCCGCCACTTATTAAAAAAATTAATATATAATTATATACAACATATATAATTATTTATATAATATATATTATAATTATAATATTTAAGTATAATTATGTATTTTGTTATAATATTAGTATAATTATATAATATATTTATAATTATTATATACACAAATACAATATATTATATAAATATATATTATAATTATTTAATTAAATATAATTATATATATAATATATATTATAATTTATTAATATTATACAATAATATATTTATATTATTTATAAATGTATATTATATGTGCATATATTTATAATATATATGTGTATATAATAATAATATATTATATAATTATATTTATATTTATTATTATAAATATAATAATATATGCTAAAAATTATAATTAATATATAATATACTTTATAATCATATAATATATTAGTATAATTAATATTTATATATATTATGTAATATAATAATATATAATTAATATTTATTCACAATCTGTTCTAATAGTTATTTCTGGTTTTATTTAATATAAAAAGTCTAAAGCTATCCAAGCTATATTTTACTGCTAATAATTCATCATCTATACTACTTCTATTTCTTTTTTCTTTATATTTACCACTAGCATATCTACAAATTTGTTTAGTATTTTTATTACTATATTTATTGGGTTTTGCAAAAAGAACTGCTCCCCAACCTATACTACTGCCGTCACATTCAATTATCAAATAATCTGTATCTAAAGGTAATTTTAAGTCTGTTAAGTTTCTTACTAGTTTAATTTCTTGTACTAGTTTTATGTCTTCCTTATTAAAATATTTTTGTCCTTTTAAAGATGTTTTATTATATAATGGAGCTATTAATTTATTTAGATTTTTTATAAAAGGTCTAGCATAATTTAATAATCCTAAAAATTGTTGTAATTTCTTTGTTTCTTCTATTTTATCTGAGAATTCTAATACTTTTTTACAAATATGTGGCTGTAACTTTATTTTTCCTTGTCCTATTTCTGTTCCTAGAAATTCTAGATTTTTTCTAAAAAATTGAGCCTTTTTACTACTAATTACTATTCCATGTTTGATGAATTCTGCGAATACTAACTTTAGATGTCCAACATGTTCTTCTTTATTCTTTGAAAATACTAAGATATCATCTGTATATACTATGACAAAATCTTTATATTTGTTAAAGATATTATCCATTTTTCTTTGGAAGATTGCTGGGGCATTTTTTAACCCAAATGGCATTACTAATCATTCAAAATGTCCTAAGGGGCATGTAAAAGCTGTCCATTCTATACTTTCTTATTCATTCTAACTTGCCAAAATCCTGATTTACAGTCAAATTTACTAAAAATATATCTATATTGGATTCTATACTCATAGCATTCAATTTTGTAGACATTGTAAAGTTATGGAAGAAGCAATTAGAAGTTTAAATTTTAAAATTAGAAGTATAGATGAAGAAAATACATACCTAAAAGAAAAAACTCATTCCCTGACAGAGCAACTCAAAGAAATGTGTAAAATATCTGGATCACAAGGTGATACAATAATTTCACAAATTTCTAACAGACCTTTTTGAATTTCTTATGCCCAGAATGTTCTTTAAACCCTATCCTTTATTAGAACATCTTCCTTTTCCAATTATAGAAATAATCAACCAAAAATTACAAGCCCAACATTTGGCAAAGTTAGAAACAGTACAAAATTACTTCAGAAAAATAGCAATCCAACCCAGAATCAATTATAGCATTAGGATCAGTCCATCCTATTGGATTAACTCACACAAGCAATGCCCGGACAGTCCAGAATCCTGTGAACATAAAAAATATAGAAACCATTGTATACACACACTTGATTTTTTTATCCTCAGAGCATTTATCAAATTACATAGATATACTCCTGTTACTCTTATGGCAAACAATGAACAAATAACTCTCACACCACAATTTTTAATGGATTGTGGATTTCTTAAGGAATTTTGGATTTCTGACCCTGATGATTCATACCAATTGGGGACTAGTTTAGGATATTTTTGTAGAAGAATGTTGGACTATGGACAATGGGTCCAAGTCAAAATTAAATCAGCTCCAGCAGAATGGATTGGACTCCTAGATATAGAACCAACAATTCATAGAATCAAGATCCAAGTCAGCAATCTATATCCCACACCACCATCCTCAACAACGGTAATAATAGCAGAATGTCCATTAACACTGGAGGAACAACTCAGAAATTGGAAGGCAGTACACTTAGCATATAGACATTTCAAGGATACCTGGTCTTATTTCAGGCTGGCAGCAGAAAACAAAATCTACAAAACGATACCTAGTCCGAGACGAGACCGCGACGAAACGATACTGAGATATGTGACTCGCCGAGACGTCACCGTGATGGGTTGAAATGGCCGAGTCACTCCGAGTCATCTCGAGTCGACTCGAATTTTTATTATTTTTACTAAGTTTTTAATTATTTTTGTTTATCATATTTTTTACAATTTTTAAAATATTAAATATTTCAAAAATTCGCGTCTCACCGAGACCGATGTGAAATGGTCCAGGCCGCGACCGCAACCGCGACCGCGACTTTGAACCATGGGCTGGACTTGCCGACTGACTCACTCTTTTTAAGGTTTACAAGGAATTGTTGGAAAATTGGGGATGATCTACACCCTATCAAATTACATTTCAGTCATCGCTCTGGAGATGACATTCGTGATGGCAGGTATTGCCTCAAGTCATTCTTAGGCACCCAGAGTTAAATTTAATTGAAGTTCGGGTGAAGCAAGTTTTCTAAACAACATGATGTTCTTGATACACGCCAAAGTAGCTGACAGGAGATGATTGTACTCATGGAAATTTTAGATTCCGGTTGGGAGAGTAGCAAAGGGTTCCATTAATGAAATCCTGAATACAACTCAAAACATGGCTATTTATTTAAGTAGCCATGTATTGGTAGATAAGTAGATTACCCTCAATGAAGGTGTTTTAGCGACTTCTACGAGATTTATATAATTTCTACTTCAATGTTCATCATGTTCCCTCTTTACCTTTTTCTAAATTGATAATGGCTCATATTAATATGTCATTATTTTGTTATAATTATTACTATGTTCTTTCAAAAAATATATGTATTCATACCACAAACGTTTTTTTAATAGCTAATTATGAATACGACTTACAATAATTTATAAAATTTTTAACTATATTTCTTTATTAATATAAGTGGGCTTGACTCAACATACTTGGCTAATATGATATTTTGAATATCAAGTTATTTAAGTCGTTACTACTAATTATGAATTATCTATTTTGTTTTCAAAAAAAAAAATACAACTACAATGGGTATACGCAGGGCATATCGCGTATATAATTTTACACCATGCATATGCGTGGTGAACTCCTCCTAGTATATATATATACACACTTTCAATAAATAACTTTTGCATTTAGTTGTCCTTTTATTGGTACAATTCGGAAAGAAAGCCTGGCTAGTTTTTCCAGCAAAGATGGACAAATTTATTTACGTTTTGAAATTACAATTTCGTTTCCTGTATCTGCAGTAAATTTGCATCTTTCACTTAGTGTTTCGAGTAACAATTTCTCCGACTCTTTACAATTTAGGTTGTAATATTCTACCTCACAGTGGGTTTGAAAACCTGCAGATGGAGAAAAGGGACAAAACATGTTAATTAACAGAAAACTATCACTTTTTCTCACCTTTAAATTGTCTACATGGTACTTATCATTTGCATTATCCCCAACTCTATTCGATGTCCCTAACATTTTGTCAGAATTCTCTTAGGGTGAAGTTACTCCTCCCAAAGTGATTATACTGAGTTCTTTCTTCATCTGACTTTGATCTGGGTAAATCCTTTTGCTTGAACTTAAAAATACATTGTCATGTGTTAAGCAAATTTCTTAAACCCATCCTTTCAATTGGTATATATGCAGGTACTTGCAGCCATAGTAAGTTTAAAGATTGTGACTGCACCAGATACTTCATATTAGTTATGAAGTTTTCTTTGGACCGAGCAAAGCATGCCTGGGATAGCTTTGAAGTGCCTGCTGGTTTTGGTATAGTGGATAAGAGGAGTAATATTACTGTTTCTGAAAGAAATCAATCCACTGGGAGCAAAATTGCTACAGGCACGTAGAGATGGAAGCAGTCAATCTCCTCCTGAACCAGTGGCGGACAATTGGACTTTCAAGGCCTTGAGTTGCTGAAAAGTGTTCAAACTGCACACTTTATGTCATATGTGAACCGTGTATAACATGTGCTGCAGCTGTTATCATTTCTTGGTATTAAAAAAGAGCATTATGGTTGGGTGAATGATAAATTTGTAGGCCGTGGATTGATATTGTCACGGCATTCTAGTAGCTCCAAGCATGGTTCACCATCATGGGTCGCGGTCGCATCGCGGTCTCGGTTGTTCCACATCATCGCGGCATATCGGTTGAATATCGGGTGATACACACATTATAACACATGAAAGTTTCCAAAAAATTGCTAAAATTAGAAAATATAAAAAAAGGCACAATTTTAAAAAAATATTCGAGTCGACTCCGAGTGGATTCGAATATATTGGCTGATATTATGTATCACGGATTCGAATCGATCAATATCAGCCGAGTCAGAGCGAGTCGTTGCGAATATAGTAATATCCGCGATTCGGAGATCGGTATCGTACCGATCCCCTCCATTCCAGTTACGAATCGGCCGATACTTATCGGTATCAACCGATATGGCGAACCATGGCTTCCAAGATATCCACTGGTCTAGAGATCAGTAGAGGAGGGTTTCAGGTGCTAAGAAGGAATGATGGCATTAGAGGTCCTCTCTCTTCGGCAGACTTTCTATGCAGCGGGAATTATTAGGAGCCTCGTATACCACAAAGTCAAATTAGTTTAGAACTGAAAATTCTCGTGTAAATGAATGTATATGCGCTTATTTTGGGCTAATAAGCTGTTAAAATGCTACTCTAATCATATAGATTTGTGTTACAATTGGTTGCTAAGTTTTGAAGTAATGCATTATGTTCTCTTGCTCTGTAATCGCCTTCTAGAATCTGCCTTTTGTAGATCTCATGTGACATTTGTTGCTAGATAGTTTAAAAGCTAAAACAACCAACAATCAGATACTGTGAGTTGATTGCTGAAGTTAAGGATAGGGAAGGGATCGATTTGTAATTATGACGCAAATAAATACTATTTTGGCTATGCATTTTTCAAGATCATACTCATCCTCACAAACATGTTTTTGCTTCTCCGTTTAGCTTAACTGCAATAACTGCAATTTAGTTACTCATAGATCACCAAAACCATATGCCATAGTTAGCTCTGCTGCTCCATCACCCAGAAATGGTTAACACATACATAATTGGTATCTTTTGCTATCCCCAGTCATGAGCAACACTTCAAGGAAAATTCAGCTGAAGCTCACAGATTTCAACTACATTTTTCGATTAGATTATATTCAGAATCTAAATTCAATCAGAGAAGAAGAAAAATTAATCTCATCTTGTTCTCTCCACAAAAGGCCAGTCCTAACCTAATAAGGTTTAGATTGCCAACTTATCATCTATGATATCACTTATCCTGACTGTTTGTACCAAGGCTCGTTGAGAAATCAGCAAGCCAAAGGACAATGTCATTTCGTAAAACTGATTTGGGAAAGGTGTACAGCAGCCCAACTTGTTTCATGCTCTTTTTTTTTTTTTGGCTGTCAATCGCCACATATCTACATCTACTAACCTACTGATAGAGGTCCAAGAATTCATAGCTATGCTTTAATTATCCTATCCATTGAAGTCGATGATCATGAGTTCTTGAATACGTGTTCATGACAAATAGGATGTGAGTGAGAACGAGTGTGTTGGATCATGTACGTACTAAAATTGAGTAGGTGACATGCTATGTGGCTTGCGTTCATCACGACATTTCTCGAGTCGCTTCATTATAAGTAAGTGCATGATTTGAAGATAAATCGCCTTCAAGAGAGGGGGAATGGTACAAATCCGGTTGCTGCCAAGGGTTTGAGATCTATCTACCCTTGCATCTTCATTGTTCCTGAGCCAAGAGTTCTAACAAAACATTCAAGAGGACCTTCAAAGGTGTTGTTCAACCTTGTTAAAAGTCATTCTACAATGAAGAGGACAACTTCTGCATATTCATCATATGTGTCCACTCGGGTGCCTGAAGGTGTGTGGTTGGATGGTCAGAGGAGATGCTCAAAAGAAGTACAGTAAAAAAACGTTCCAAAGTGCTCCAAAGAGGATCCCCGGAACGGTTCTGAAGGTGTCCAGTTTCATTCTTCTTGGTTCAAACTTCTGCCTCGGATCCGGACAATATGCTCTAATTTGAGCAGATTTGTCCAAGCAAGGAATGGTCTCTTAAGTCATTAATTATCTACAGGCTTTTCAACATTCTATGTTGATGAAATTTAAGAAGTCAGTCATTAACAGTACTGAGAAATTAAATCCTAAAACTAAGGATGAGAAGATTATTAAAACCTCATAACTGCAAAAACGATACCATCTACTACAAGAAAGCATCCCCCAGTTCTAT
This sequence comes from Coffea humblotiana, assembly GCA_023065735.1. Classification (NCBI taxonomy): domain Eukaryota; kingdom Viridiplantae; phylum Streptophyta; class Magnoliopsida; order Gentianales; family Rubiaceae; genus Coffea; species Coffea humblotiana. The sequence goes on along the minus strand of CM041210.1, from coordinate 14,107,095 downwards.
GCCAGTGAGTAATTCCTCCCACGGAAGAAGGGTGTAGAAAGCTAATTGCCAATCCAAAAATATCTGCAATAGAACTTGTATAAGGTCCACTAGATGAGGATAATAACCACCTTGCTGCCAATTTTTAGATCCGATATTTCTGTTTTCCTGCTCAATATATTGCTCAAAGTAAAAAGTTCATTGAGCAATCAACAATTTGATCAGAGAAAAGATGGGATTTTATTATACTCAAATTTCATTACTAAATCAGCAGCAGCTGGAAACAGAATTGAAGGCCAAGTAGCGGAAATCCCTCAGTTTGAATAGGCATATTGGTGCAAATAATGCTTATAAGAACAAAAGAAGTTAGCAACAACTACAAGTTGTCACTATCAATTATACAAAAATTTCAAGAAGGCATTTGAACTTAGGGTCCACAAATCATGTATCACACAACTAATATCTTAAGAAAAGTAAATCTAAGTCTCCAGATTTAAACAACGAAAATTCTAGCATACAATTCCCGTATACAGAGCAGTCTTTCCCATACCACCCATTTACTAACTAAAATTAACCAAATAAGTATGAAAAGTACCTAAATGTAGTATAATCAAAAACAGGTAAATCAGTTTCAAAAAAAATCCCCATTCTACTTATCTAAAGAGATGCTTTCAAATTGAGGTTCCAGTTCTTGAATAGCTTTGCGTTTGCAAACAGGGCAAAAATTTCTCTGCAGCAACCAGCTTCTTATACAGTCAACATGATACTCGTGTCCACATCCCAGTACTCCCAGCATCTCCTCATCTTCGAATTCACCCTGGCAAACCACACAGATTTCTTCAAAGCCTTCATCATCATCTGCAACCTCATCTTGATGACGACTTCTTCTTCTGATCTTTAGTTGCTGGATTATGTGATCTTCTTGCAACCCACTACTTATCATAAGATTACCAGTACTATAACCATCGTCTTGCCCCATTAGTCCTTCCTCCTGCAAGCTGATCAAGTCAGCCTCCGAAGCATAAGGAAACAGATCATCGGCAAAAGAAATCAGTTCCCTTAAACTAGCAGTAGGATAGAGAGGTTGAAGAGCCATTAATTGCTGGTAGAGCGTGGAATTAGGTCCCTCATTATGGTCGAATTCCATTGCTGATTCCTCAGATCAGTAATCGGTGGTTCTTGAACGTGGCTAGTTGTACAACCCTGGGGAGTATTCTAGCAGTTTTGATATCTGAAGAATTGAGGAAGAAACAAAGGGCAAATTAAAGGGAATCTGCAGAGAGGATGGAGTGGTTAAATTCAAGAAACGGGTTTCACTGCAAATTTTGCATAAGTATGTTTGTTTATATCGTGAGGATTTAACCGACGTTACAGAATCCGAAGTCGAGAAGGAAAGGTATTTGTCTGGAGTGAGGACTATCTTCCCCACGCGTAATATTTGTACTTTTAGAGAACTTTCCTCACGAGACAATCAGATAAACATGCATTTAGTATTAGAATTAATTGTACTTTGCCACCCCTGAACTATTTTCACGCTGTTCTTTGTACCCTACACTTTTAATTTCAGCAATTAGCTACCTTCTACTCCCAATTTTTCGCATGATAAAAAATGGAGCTAAATCAAACGGAAAAAAGAAGTCATGTGATCAATTTACCCTCTATTTCTTTTCACTGAACTTCCACAAGAATGCGTAAGAGTCAAGTATTTAGGAAAGGATCAATCTTTCATACACTAACAGTGTGTACACTTTCACCATTAAATGCACGACACATATTCTGAATTTGAATTTGAAATGCAAATTTTATATATATGTCGTGCATTCAACCGTGATAGTGTATACACTATCAAAATGTATAAGATTTCCTCTTTAGAAGATACTAAGGGTTTGTTTGGATAGGGTATTATTTGGAATAATTACTGTAGCACTTTTTGTGATGTGATGTATGTGAAATAAAAAGGTGGTTGGGAATATAAAAAGGTGTATTGAAAATTGTAATGGTGATGTCAACAAATAAATTTGGACAAATAAGAAGCTGTCCAAACAAACCCAGTACTAACTCTTCTCCTCTTCCTTTATTTTCATCTTCTTCTTGTTAAAAAATTCAAATAGATGATAGAAAGCCACGACTACAATGGCCATTGTAAGGGAAAAAAACCTCCCCCACCAAATGGTCTGCTAAAGGGTTTAAGTCTTAGCAATACCATACCATACAGCATCACCCATGGTTTACAACACTTTCCCGTCCAGAGCGACATTATGAGATGGTGGTTTGGAGTCCTGGATGAGAAGAGAAGAATACCCAAAAATTATAAGACCCCTGATCAATCCACGGCTATTAAGCACTTTTTTGTGTACCATCTGCTTCGACATCAATTCCAGTTTCTCTGTGAATCTGCAGCTCTTGGTAGTAATGCCCAAGAGGAAAAGAAAAAAGAAGCAAGAGCAGCTCTTTGTTCAAGTGTATAGTTTCTGGTCCAGAACTTATGCCTTTACTATATATTTTATATGGAATCTGTGAAATTAAAGAGTTCCTTGCATTGTTTTTTTTGGTTCTTTTCTTTGGAATTTCATTCAAATTTTGTGAAAGGCAGAGTAACAACAAAGTTAATTCTCGGGAGAATTTTTTTGTAGACTTGATTGGAAATTGGTTGATTAAAAAATGCATATATTGGAGATCTCTATCCTCGACTTTGTTAGATTTTCCGGAGTATTTTTCTAATTAACAATCTGGCATTTCTTTCGTCTATTATTCTTTTTCTTTTTTAAATTATGGACAAGAACTAATGTTCTCCATTTCCTTTTGATCTTGGTCTTAGCAACGTATTTTTCTTTTTCATTTGCATTTCTTTGTTTTGATTGTTATTTTATATGTCTTTTGTAAAAATTCCTGAGGATTTGTGTCGTTTTTTTGGTGTTCAAGAATCTTTTTTTTTTTATCTTAGTTTTGCCAAGTACTAATGTTCTTCAATTTCTTTCTGATCCTATTCCAAGAAGATAATTTTTTTCACTTGTAATCATTTGGTTTTTTTTTCTTTTTTTTTGCGGTTCAAGAATCCTTTGCTAACAATCGGTTGATTTTTCCGTTTTTCCTTTCATATGTTTTGGTGCTTGTTTGGCAAAATGTTAGTTAAATCTTTGTGCCTTTGATTACATTAGCTTTGAGCCACATTTTAATATTTTTTTCCGAAAGGCACATTTTAGGGACAAAAGAAGAACCAAGTTTGAAAGGGTCATTTTGCCAATTAGTGCCAGATGAAATCCGCCACGATGCGGCGGAAGTCGTGTTATTGTAGTGGAATACTGAAAATTAAAATTTGAATGTAGTTAGTTGCGGAAATTGAAAGTTTAGGATGCACACTCCGATTTGGCAGTAGTTGAGGGTGCAAAATACAATTAATAGTTCATATTACAATAAGATCCCTTGGGCTTTACAAAATTACGGTCAACCCCTCTAACATTACAATGAACATAACGAATGGCCTCTTCCGTTAGGAATTTAGTTTTATTTTTTATTTTTTTTTGTTAACCATACACACCACATACAAATTACAAATTGCACAAGAGATGCAATACATAAATATTCATGGTGTTCTATACTTTTTTTCCCTTATTTCTGCTTATTAAATTTGATGGTTCTGTTTAAAGGTAGATGCAGTGTTCATTGGATACTCAAAATTTCTCCAATGCAGGTCATCTGTTTGACAAAAATGCCTGAATGATGAGGTTTGTAAACTATTTTCACTTATAGGGGCAAATTTTTACATGTCGGTTCAGGATTTTGAAGTTTGACAATTACAAGTTTATGTATCTAAATAACTTAATTGTTTTAACAAGTATGTCTTATTAAATCATAAGTTTATCAAAGTTGTGCAGAATAAAGCGTGACCTAATAACCAATTAACTTTTTTGACATTTTCTATGTTTTTAAATCTAAACTGTGCTATAAAGATGGTTGAACTGGCCAAAAAACTGGATTTTCACTTTTTAAGTTTGAAATTCATGGCTCATGGGAAAAATGAACTCAGGATTAGTGAGCTAAGGAAATTCTAGCTAATATGTTTAACATATTTTACTATATAAATGTGAATCCATGAAGAAAACTAAAAATAAGCAATAGCTATATGCAGAAGGTGTATATTAGAATGTCCAAACGGACAAGGACTCAGTACAATTGTGTTTTGTACAATTATGTCCGGTCGTTGTACATATTTAAATTTTTTGGTGCACAAATACATCATAATGTTGTATTGAATATATGTCAAATATTTTATTCATGTACATCACTTTTACTTCAAATACAATAATGTAATGTAATTATATACTAAATAATATGAAAGGTACAATAGTCATACCAAACCATACCAGACTCCAACCGCACTAGCAACAAAAGCCTCAAACTTATTCAGCTAACTTCTATTACATTAAACTCGCCCTTAAACTTGGTGAAGTCTCTAAATTTATTTAAATTCTCTAACAATAACATTACAAATTTTTCAGGTGTAAATAGTAGTATTTTTTTTTCTTTGTTTTCTGCTCTAAACTTCAAGTGGACCTATTTGTATAAAAGATAGTTGTGTTCCATTGGTGGGTGCTAATGACTTAACTGGTGCTGTTTATGTAACGATGATTTTATTTGATCTAAACTTTAATTTGTTCATAAAAATATCCTCATATGAGTGAATTATGGGTCACTATGACTGAGCTACCTTTTGCGTTTATATGGGCTAGGAAAAATTTTTATTTTGTCTTATTAAGATTGTAATTTTTGAGAGCTATTTGAATTGCTTAGTTGGTCGTTTACAATATTTCGTTATTGCTTGGAAGTCTCTTGAGTTCTTAGTTTTAATTTATCTACTAATGCTTGTCATTATTTTCCTCGAATGTCTATTCCTATATTTTAGAAGGCTTGGGAAATCTTAGGGAATATTGTGGTGATTGTACTTTATATTATTTTGTTCTTACCTTGCAAGAGTTGTAGTTAGAGTTCAACTTTTCTTAAATGGTTTGTTATTTGCTAAAGTCCAAAAGAGTTCAATTACTAAGTCTCATCACAGTTCCTCAACCAAGTCCCTAAGATCATCAGAAAAGCTCAGTATGGATCATGTGTTTTTAGAGGTATTTTTCAAAACCTTTACCATAGCGATTCATGCGAAAAAAATTTACTGTAGATGATTCATTTAGATTCGGTGTTTTGAAGATGTATTTTGGGATATTTTTAGAATTTATAATTTTTTAAATATTTCTTTTATAAATTTGTTAAAAATTTCCTATCACTTAACATCACTCATCACTGCTAACAACCACCCTTGTTAAAAATTTCCTATCACTTAACATCACTCATCACTGCTAGCAACCACCCTTCTCTCTCTCTCTCTCTCTCTCTCTCTCTCTCTCTCTCTCTCTCTCTCTCTCTCTCTCTCTCTCTCACACAGCCTTGCCCCCTCTGCCCTCTTCCTCCCTTAACGACCAACTTTGGTCGCGCACTAGAGGTCGCCGAGGAGGGGGGCATTGCTGGTTGAGGGAGAATGCTGGTTGAGGGGGGGCAACGCTGGTTGAGAAGAGGCTTCCTCTTCTCATTTTCCCCTCTTCCTCCTTTCCCATCCCTCTCCACCCCCTCTTCCTCACACAACCTAGCCCCCTCTGCCCTCTTCCTCCCTTGACGACCAACTTTGGTCGTGCACTAGAGGTCGCCGGGGAAGGGGGCAATGCTGGTTGAGGGAGAAAGGGAGGAGGGCTTGGAGAGAGAGAGAAAGAGTGTGTGTGTGTGTGTGTGTGTGTGTGTGTGGTGGTGCTGATGGTTTGTAGAAGAAGAAAGAAGTTTAGGATTTATATTCTTTTATTTTTTTTTAGTGTATTTGAAATTATATGTTTTTAGAGTTGTTTTGGAGTTTATTACTATAGATCCCTCAAACAAAAATACTTTGTGCAAAAATAAGCAAATCCAAACAGAGCCATTGTCTTTATAAAGATGTAATGTGTGCTCGTCAATTGGATGATGCAGGGTAAAACAAATTACTCCATTTAGTCTGTATAGAAATGGGTGGTGATATTGTCAGAGCAATTTTTTTTTAAGAGATAATATTACCCATGCCTAATCAAATGGTTGGAATCTAATTAACTTGCTTGAGCCCGCCCCAAAACAAACCACGGCGTTGTCATCCTACCCTCCCCTCCCATCGCCGTTTCTTAATCTCACCTCCTTAACTGAGCCGTTTCTTAACCCTTATGGTTTTTAGACCTGGCAAGTCTGAACAACAGACCCATCGATGGCTTAACCGGTCCAATCGCCCAGGCATCCAGTCTTGTCCAGGTTGGAAACAATGAGCATGAAAGTTTCCACCATCTAAAGGTTTTAGGTGGTTTCATGGGGTTTAAGGTTCCAGTTTCAACAGCTCTGTTCTCACAACAGCAAAATGAGACTGATAACCAACAGGAAGAACTGTGGCAACCATTTTGTCTGTTCACTTTTCCCAATTCTCAGTAGAGACCGACAAAGGGGAAAAACACAAAGATATGAACTGGTAGTGCTGATAATATGCCCATCCATTCAAAGGACTTGTATGCAATTTTCTCTTCCACGTTTTAAATGTTAAACTAGGAAACTTTCACTTCTTTTTCCTTCCAATGACACAATTATCCAAACTAGAGCATAAACTCGCTCTCCAAACTCAAAAGATTTATACAAAGATGGACCAAATGCTAAAGCAAAATTGCTAAAATGTACAGTTTCTTAAATAAACCCAGGTTTCAAGGACCAAGCTAGTGCTTTTCCTCCTTGGGTATATCCTTTCCAGGTATCTCCTTTGGTTTTGCCTTCTCCATTTCCCTAGATGGGACCAAACACACAATTATATAGTTGCCAATACAAAAAAGATATACCAAGCTCAATTAACAAATATCAGTTAAGGAAACCAAACAAAAGAACGCAGCAAACCAGGACATGAAGGGCACAATACTTCTTATAGGCAACATTATCAAATTTCACCACCAGTTCCAAAGTTGCTCTTCTCATCACATACATGATACAACATAAGTAAGAATTAGTTGGATAACACAACCATACAAGTGTTCCCCTCCTCTTCTCTATTCCACTCTTCTCATCCAAGATTTTTGGGTCAATTGGGCCACCATTTTGTTTCTTTTAACATGTATAATTAAGGAATTGCTTTCATTATGTCTTCCAAATAAGATAAGAGTAGTTTCTCATTTTTGTAATCTGTCTTAATGGAAAAAAAGAAAACATATTAACATGAAATTCTCTTAAAAGTTGATTATTTCTTGCCCAGAGATATCCATGCAGTCACCTGCTAATGTGACTAACTACCTTAATGCACAAACCAATCCAGAAAAATAAAAAGGGCCAAATAAAGGAAATCATTTTAGCCAACAAGTATAAATCATTATAATTTAGCTACCACTAGTGACGAAATTAGGTTGGATTATTCCTCTACTTGTTTCCCTAAGCAAATCAGTCATCCAGGATAGGATTTCAGTCCAAGTTGTTTGGACATTTTCGTGCCTTTTGGTTCGAATGTTATTGTACATTTAACTCAGAGAAAACATTTGTTGCTGATTTTCAACAACCAAAGATCTTCACCACTGAATTCAGATTCTTCCACATCCACAGTTTTGGTTGTTAACAACATGAAAGATGTCAAAAGAGTAAAACCAACTTTTTATTTTTCCTAAAACCAAATCAGTAAATGACATTTTAAACCATATCGCTTACTGCTCGACAAAAACACATCCACACAAGGGAGAAAAGCTCATCATCCACTTATTTTATTAAAGAACAGATGTTCTACAAAAACTAACAAAAGCATTGGAAGAGAAATAAATACATATCAAAATTTCAACACAGAGATGGAAATTCTTTTCATTTAATCATTTCTTCGTTATAAAACTGACTGAATAAGTATAAGTGCATGACATGCAATGGCGAATATAGGGGCTATTAAAAGGAAGGCATACTTAGCAGCAGAAGCAGACTCTTCCTCGAGCCAATGGCGAATCTGTCGAACATTGCGTCTGAAGATGGTAGCCGATTGCTTGATATCAGTCCTCATCAGCAGAATCACAGCACCAACACCCGCCACTGTGAGTATAAAGTTGGTTAAGGCCATTTGCCTGATCGTTTCACTTCAGTAACACAACCCTGTTTTCATTATACTGAATGATTTAAGAAATACAAAAAAAAAAGTTCCATAAATTCAAACCATTCAAAAAGTACACCAAAGTCATCATCAGGAATTTGCATAAGAAACATTCATCCACAATATTAAAAAAAAACCCGAAAAAATCCTTTTTTTTTAAAAAGCAAACAGAAAGTCTGAAAATTCAGCAATTATTCATACCCGAATCCAAATTGGGAGGTTTAGGTGAATCCAAATTTCGGAATCAAAACTTGACACCAAAAAAAAAACAAAGAAAGAAAATTCTCTTACTGTTGCTACCCATCCTCCTAATAGAATCATCCCTAGCCCACCGCCCGATTCCGGATGAGTCGACTAGTGGGTCAGAAAAGCGGCCACTCGACGAACCCGTTTCAACCCACAATCAAATCAAAAACCCTTGCTCTTTACTTTTAGTAGAATTACTTAGAAGACAATGATAATCCCCCAAGAACATCCCTAAGGAAAATCCGTTCACCGAACAAATTCAGTACAAGAAACAATTCACAACCAAGAACGACAAGAAACTGATAAGGAACTGATCTCCTTACCAATCTTAGGCCAAATTTGTTTTCTCAAAAACCCTTAAAAGAGAACAGCAAACAGGTGGGAGAGAAGGAGAAGGAGAAGGGCGACTGATGTTTCCTCAAGCAAGGAAGAAGAAGAAGAAGAAGATTATCGCGGAGTCGAAGAGGCCAAGGAAAATGGCCGTTGCGCTGGGGAGGAGAAAAAGAAAAGTGAGCTTAAACGATGACGTTTAGTAGGCTGCTTGGGCGGGTTTGGAATGGGGTTGCAAATGAAATAAGCCAATTCCACGTCGAGTTCAAATTGAGTACGAGCCGACCAAATTAAGTTGTCAAGCTCGGTTCAAGCACAGAGAAGCTCGCTAGTTAATGAAATTATATATATATATGTATATATATATATGTATGTATGTATATTAGTGAAATTATATATATATTTCTAATATTTTTATTATTTATTAAAAAAATAACTCAGCCGACCATTTGATTAAATAAAATTGAATAACAGAATATAAGAAAACTTACAAGATATGAATCTTGCACAAGACTTACTCCTTTATTTGATCTAAAAACTAAAAACTAAAAATTTGTTTGTAGAGAGAAAGAGAAGAGTTTCTTCGAGGTAGAGAGAGAAATAGTCTTGAAGAATTGGTATTCAGAATTGTGTTCTGAAAGGTGTTATGATGTGTTAGATTTGAGGGGTATTTATAGCAAAATTTTCGTGTTGCTACAGTACCCCCGCTACAGTATGTGCTACAGTGTCTCGTTTGTCTTTTGTTGCCGTGTTTGCACAGTAATCTTGCGGACTGCTACAGTGCTTTCGGTGCTACAGTAAAAATGTTTTTTCTGAATTTTGTTCCGATTGAGCCAGCTTGAATGTCTCAAGAAACATTTGTTCAGCAAATCATTGCTGATAATTCTTCCGATGTTTCTTTGATCCATTCCTTGTAATACTGTATATTGACTCCTTGTTTGTCAAGCAAGTATTTGTTGAGAATCATTCTTTGAATATTTCTTTTTTGCATGAAGCATTGTTCTTTCAATGTTTGTACCGAGTAGTTTGATTTTGCTGCCCCAATGTGATTGTATCTGTGGCTATTGTAGCAAGGGATTCTTTCACTAGTATTCCTGTTGAAGTATATGATGTCAAAGTTTCCGATTCTAGATTCTTTTCTCTCGTTTTCGAAGTAGTGATATTCCATCCAAAGATGTGAGAAAGTATCATCTCTGAGTTTGATCTGGAAAATTTGATTAGTAGGATCTTCAAGAATTAGAAATGGATTTTCATCTTCTTCAGTTTCCTGGATCCAGTTTATTGTTGAAATCTCATCAATTGCTTGGAATTGATTTGAAATTGTTTCATTGGGTACCCAATTTGAAGTAGATTCCGCAGGTATCCAGTTTGAGGATGATTCCTCAGGGATCCACTTCCAATTAGCTTGATTCTGATTTGATGATGTTTGGCACTCATTGGTTTGATTGCTGGATATTTCTCCGTGGGAAGTTTGTTCCCAAGTAGAGTATCCATCGAAGAGACAGTTTTTCTCTTCTGAATTGTATAATGATGAATTTCGTTCACCTGCCATGTTTCTGCACAAAGAAGTAATTAGTTTAAAAAGTTGGGATGTTATCCCTATATAGATAATTTGGAAAGGAGCCAATTGATTGAGAAATGATGCTCCTAAAATAATATGGTTAGTCAGATACTTAGTCAGAAAGAAGGTATCTGAGAATTAGTTTTGGATATTCAAAAATTTGAATTTGATATCAAGTTTAGGATTATTGGTTATTCTAAGGAATTCTAAAAATTGGATTGGAATAAACTTTTCAGGAATGTAATTTTGGTCTGACCCTGTATTAACTAGGGCTATTGTTTCAATTACATAATTACCAATAATTAATAATGGTATTTGGATCAAATATTCCTGAAATAACTGGGAATTGTTATTCAAGTTCACAAGACTGGTTTGAGGATTCCGAATAGGAGATTTGTCAAGAATTTCTAGAAAATTTTGTTTAGGGTTTTTGAAACTATCTGGAATATCAAAAAGAAGGTTTTTTGATAAAGGATTCGAAGTTTGGTGCAGGTAAGGTTGTCTCGATTTTTCAATGATGTTGAGAAGAAGGTTTTGATTTTCAATCATATGTCCTTCTTTTTCATCTTCATCACTGATAGTTTGAGAAGAGGACGTTGAAGTATAATAATCTTCCTTTCGTCCAGATTTGTCAGCATCTGATTCGATCAGAGGATTTGACAGTTGGGCTACATGTTTAAATTTATGGGTTTTGAAAGTGGATAAAGCTGGTTGTTTTGTATAAGAGAAAGGGCTTTCATGGCTTTCTATAGGTTTGAACTCTTTATTGGGTTTTGTATGGTAGTTAGATAGTCCAAACTGTTTGTAAAGAGGTCCAAGGTTTCCTTCTTGGTGTTGTTTGGTCTTGTTGGTTCTGTTCATAAGTTGTTTCTTCCCAAGACTTAGTCTCTTTGCATTGAGGTCTGAGGAAGCCGTTGAGGAAGTCTCTCTTGTTTTTGTTTGACCTTGTCAGGAATATATGTTGATATCTACTGGACTTTGGGAATAATTTTGATGAATTCTCTTGGGCCACATCAGATGTGAATATGTCCGAGATAGATATAACATTGAATTCCATTGTTTCTGGGAGGATGTTCCTGCCTTGAAAATCATATTCATCCTTGTTGGTTGTGACTAAAATGTTGTGAATAATATTTCTGTCTCCAATGATGAGATGTTCTTTCCACCATTCTTTGAATTGCCCAATAAATCCTATGGATAGGATACGAGCAGTCAACTGATTGTAGCCATGTGATGTTTGATTAAACATAGCTGTGGTTGTCATCTATTGAGATGCCATAGGAAGATTGTATCTGAATATTCCATCTATACTTCATCCATAGATGTCTTCCTTATTGTATGAATGTTGAAGGATATTGGGTTTTATTCTGAAAATATCAGAATGAATCATTTGAGGGTGGTATAGATTTTGAATGCTTTCTTGGTTGGGAGTATAATTTTGTAATAAAGAGTTTGGATATAATTTGTTTAGGGTAGAAGACCCTTGAAAGTTTTATAAGGTATTAACTAAGGTGGCTTTTTGGATTTCGAATTCTTGTTTGGGTAAAGGAATTGGAAAGAATTGTTCAATCCTAAAGTTTTGGTTTTCTGATTGATCTAAAGGTTTGAAAAGTAAGTTTGAAAAGCAGGTATTTAGAAGAGGAATTTATGGGATGAATTGGGTAAAAAGATTGAAGAGGCATTTTTCTGAATAGATTGTAAAAATATCCTTGGCATGGGTATAGGCTGCTCCTTGGTCAATTCTGATCTCAACTTCATAAATGACTAATTTTGTTGAAGCAGATACTGCCTGAATCTCTTGGTTGGTGACTAATTTTGTCTGAGATTTCCTCCAGATGCTTCTGATAGCTTGCCACCTCGTATTTTTTGTTTTAGCAGAGGGATGGTCAATCCTGTTCCTCCAGGAATATAAAGGTTGGACGTATTGATTCTTCTTGAATATCTGATTCTTCTGACTCCATTTGATTGGTCTAATGGGTCTTGGAATATCGATTCGAGATCTAGCCAGTTTTGATAGATCTGATTTTTCAGATACTCCTTGTATTTGAGACTGTCCCTTTAATTTGTTGAAGATCCATGTCTCTTCAGTTTGTCCCTTGTATTTGCTGGATAATCATGTTTCCTTTGTATAAAATTCCACCTTAAGGCTTGGGTACTCAATATTAAGTACTTTCAACTTATCAAGCTGCAACTGTTTGTAAGTTATGAAAGAATACATAGATAATTTAGGAATTTCTTCCTGATTATTGTTTGCAGAATTTTCTTTTAAATTTTCCCGAGAAATAAGTTTGCTACAGGAAAAATCATGGGACAAGTTTGAGACAGATAATTGTAAAGTATTCTGAATTATATCTTTAGTTGACTGATTTTCAACTAACTGGTTTTCTTGTTTGGATCTTTGTTTGTGGATTTCTAATAACCATAGACTTGGTAATAGGTTGAGAAGAAATTTCAAAAGTTTCCTTTTTAATAATTTCTGTTTGAAGATTTTTGATAGTTATTGGTTTGACACTAGGTTGAGTTTTAGATAAGACATTTATTGTGGAATATCCTATGTCTAGGGAGTTTCCTATGTCTTTTCTTGCATCAAAACTAGTGGTATTATCAGAATTATTCATTGGTTGACTCAATACTAGAATGTTAGATTCTTGATTTGATAAATCTATTGGATTTGATAGATCTACGGGGGAATCGGTAGATCTGTAAATTTGTTTTTCAAAACTTTTTGCGGATCTGATAGGTTTATAGATCTTGGTATGGAATCATAATTTGAAAAAGGTTTTGGTGAATCTGCTGCGTTTATATAAGAGAATTTTGGTACATGAGTTGTTTGAGGCAGATCTATAGATAAGGGTTTTGGTACATGAGTTGTTTGGTACATAAGGGTTTTGGCTTAGTTTGGACTGAATCTATGAGATCTGAAGTAGAAACTTGAGTTTCTATAGTTTTTGATATAGAAGATGCAGGTTTTGAAATATTTTGGACTGGATTTTTGAATTCTGGTGCGGACACCTGAGATGTTTGAGACTCATACCAGTCAAAGAAATGAATATGTTGTTTTGTTTTTCTCAAAAAGTTATAAAAGTGTTCTTGTATATTTGAATTCTTCAAGTTTATATTTTATTTATTTTATTTTATTTTTTAATCTCAAGTTTGTTCGAGTTCAAGTTCAATTAGACTCGAATTTGAGAAGAACTCAAACTCAAGATTTACATTAGAAGATCAATGAGTTCGAATTTGATAAAAATTGAGTCAAAACTCAATTCGATTAGGCCAAAGTTCAATTTACTCGATTGTTTGCAACCCTAGTTTGGAATTTGGATAATTAAGTAGCATGAGTAACTAATTTATTTCTACAAATTGTTTTAAAGGTTTTCTTTTCCCCTTTCTTCTTGAGTTTGAGTAGATTTGCAAAAATTGTATAACAAATACTTTAAATTACTTGCAAATGCCTAACATTATAGATTTTTTACTGTTCACAAAAATTTTTATATGGTGTAAGAACTATTATTATAATATATGTTTCTGTCAAAAGAATAAAAAGTAAAATGGTAACCTATCAACCTATGATCAATAATAGATTGAGTGAAAGAATCAAACTTATATGATCTCCTACCAAATACACAAAATATACCATTTTTTTTCTCTCAAATACATTTTTACATTGATTAATCCATTATTTGTATATATTTTATGTCATGATTTGCTCAGCTTTTGTTATGAATTTGTCAACTCATGAGCGCATTTCTATGGCTTATTGGAAACTTGCTGGAAAATTGATTTGAGAAGATGTGGAACAGAATCGAAGATGTTTTGGATAAAAGTTACAAGAAGTTACAAGAGTTTATATCTAAATATCTCTCAAGCCACTAATCAAGGCAACACGGTGAAATTTAGAAAAATCTCATCACGTGATTACACAAACGCCCATTTACAATCTAATTTGGGAAGGAAGTTTGCTGGAATTGGAGAAATTTTTTCTCTCAAACATCTGATCTCCCATTTTTTAGCATTGATTCATTCTTTCGTCTTTTTCCATCTGCGTTTTCCTTAGGAGATGTGTGGTTAGTTTTCCGATTCCGTTCAAGGGGAATTACTTCCGTCTCCATGTCGATTGTGACAAGTAATGTTTGTCTATTGTAATGCCTTTACATTCAAGTACTTATTTCTCCTTTATTTCAACAAGTGAGAAACGGTAATCAATTTCATAAGCATTGAAACAAAGGAATAATAAGTACTTGAATGTAAAGGAATTACAATAAACAGATATTACACACTCAAATGCATATTCTCTCGAACAGATAAACTTTGAATATTAGTATACAGTTATTTGGACTGAAATGTATTATGATGAAAGACTAATATACTATAAAAATGAAATATAGTACTGCTATAAACAAAATAAGACACATAAAACTAAATATTTCAATTCAATGCGCTTATTCAGCTTATTATTGAAGTATTGAGTTGATTATCAAATAGATTTGACTTTATTGATTTGGCTTATTAAGATTTCAAGACTCAAGTTTTGGTCTTAAAATTTCTGACTTCAGCTTTTAGTTTTATCAAGCACCTCCTAACTCCATTTTGTACCCTCTAATCTTTTTACGATTCTCACTTTGCACACTTTTTTTTTTCAATTTTTGAACACGTTGTAGTCTAAGCTTTCAAACTAATCCCACTCCAACCCTATCATTTACTATGTTTGGAAACAAATTAAGAATTTTATGCACATGCAAACCGTGAACAATTAATTAATATATCAAATTCACTTTGCACTCTTAATTTATTTCCAATTCTACCCTACACTTAGAGCTCGAATTATTGGACAAATTACACCTTACAATTTGGTTTCAGCATATGTTTGTAAGTGTGCGACAGGTATGCATAGATTTTTATTTTTTTTATTATTTTTTTTGTAAGTTGAAAGTTTTGAACCCAGAAGTTCCTATTTATAATTTTTCTCATTTTACTACCCAACCCAACCCTTCACCCCATGATATTTGAGAAAATACACCTTAATATTAGAGTTTTCACCAACTTAATATATTTTGGGACTCGTAATGTGCTTGCTAATGAAAAGCAATAAGGATGTTGCAATTCTGATCCTACGAATGTGCAATTTATTTATCAATTATGTATGCATTCATGTTGTAGTGCACGTTGAGTTCATATGGTTTTAATTGACAAAAGAATTTGTAGCATATAAATATCCAGAGAAAAACATTTTCATATATAAATTTGTAAATAGTAGATAACCAGATAAGTAAATATTGGATAAAATTTGGGTCCATATGGATTGAATGTTTTTGGGGTGTTTCTTAAAATTTTTACTATAGATATATTTATGGCAAAAAATTTAAGGGTGCTTTTCAAATTTTTTATTTTTTGGGGCATTTTTAGAATTTTTTAAAATTTTCTTCTTCCTCCCTATGACCTCAACCTCTTGCCACCCCCTTCCCAAATAATAGTGGATTTTGAAAAAAAAATTTGCAAATACTCTCTCCACCTCAAAAATTTTGTCATGCTTTGGGAATTGAACTTTTTATACACAATGCCGTATCAAAGTGAGCTTCAGCCTAGATTTTCAATTTTGCCACTCTCAAAATAACTTTAGAAGACAAGACTGACAAGTGGAGCCAACATTGATTTCAGGAATTTACAACCTATTTAGGAGAGTAAGTATCACGCATGATTTCATGTCTTGTTTTGACTCTTTTGAGTAAGTTTCACACGATTTCATGTCTTGTTTTTAGGCATGTGTATCTCACGGCAAAGTAAGTAATTTTTGTCTATAACAAGTGCAGTTCAAGGGGCCTACTGATAAATCTAAAAAAAGGAGGGTATATTGGAGGTAAAATACATAAACAAGAGATATTTTGCATTTCATTTTGGGTTTGTGACATATATCTTTGTGGCTCTTTCAGGAGATTTTTAGTTATTTTTTATTAGAATCTAGGATTGAAGTGACACTTAAGAGTTGATGTTTGATGGTTGATTGATTAATATTACTATCTTTGTCTATTTTTACTTGTTTTATGTGGCTGTTTTTGCAGAAAAAGGGACAAGGAATATGATACATGTTGCCGCCAATTCAAGCAAGAAGTATTTAAGCAAGAAAATGATCATAGCATTGAGCATAGACAGAACTGGCTATCAAACTAGTTAAGCAAAGCCAGTTCTTTAGCCTGTTTCGAGTAGCAAAAGGTTTTTTGTGTGTACAAGTGGTTCTTGGACCAGTTCCTCAACTGAAAAATAGTAGTGCAAGTTGCAACAACTTATGCAACTTAACTTTTCTTGAGCCATTATTCCTTGCTTGTGTTGAGAAGTTTAAAAAGACACTTGGGTGACTAGCACAATGCTCAAGCATCATCAAGAAATAACTTTTAGTCAGTTCAATTTTTTAGAATTCCATTGGACCCACAAGTCTTGACTTTTTGAAACTATATTCACATTAAAGAAGAAAGACACAAGTAAAAGGATTGAAGACCTCTCTATAAATAGAAGTTTGTGTCTTCTTATTTGGGGATAATTTCATAAACCTCCCCTGAAGTTTTATGAAATATCACCGAGCTCCCTTGAGGTTTTCAAAATCTCACTTAGCACCCCTTGAATTGACATTTTGATAACATTGGAAGCCCTTCTAACGAAAAGTAATATTAAAAAATTCATGTTTGAGGAGAGAGATTATTTTAGTGCCTTTAATACCCTTAAGCTATAAAAAAAATGAACATTTTACAAACCAAGAAAAAAAAGTACTAAATTGGAACTATCTTAAAAGTGAGGAGATGAAAATTGGTAAGATTTTATGTTACAACCAATAGTCACTTCTACAGTAGGAAGATATAGTAAACGCAAATACTATTTTTTAAACCACTTCTACAAATAGAATCCTCTATAACATTGAAGGTAATTAGCATGTAAAATTATACATTTGAGCAAAAAAAACTTAATAATAGATGAAATTCAACTTCAATATCATACAAAAATTTACTCAAAATAGACAGACTTTTTTTATGAGTGTGAAATATGAAAATTTTGTTATAGAAAAAGTCAGAATTTGAAAAACTATTTGGAGTTTCAATTACTTTATTTCTCTTGCGCTCTACATGAATAGGAATAAATAAATAAATAAAGTTGTGAAACACCAAAAAAATAAAAAAATAAAAAAAACCTGCAGCTATTCTTCGCCAAATGCATTGAATATTTCATTGATTAAATCCTATATTTCATTAAGATTTGCAATTCAATTATATATATATATATATGTGTATGTATGTATGCATGTATGTATGTTTGTATATACATTGTTAAAGAAAAGTAGGAAATTTAGAGAAAAAAAAACAAGTTCAGAAAATTTAAATATGAGGGTATTATTGACAATTCATCACCTTTGATATTAGTATATGGCCTTACTATCACTTCAAGGGTGCTAAGTGAGATTTTAAAAAGTTTAGGGGAGCTAGGTGATATTTCATAAAACCTCAAGGGAGGTTTATGAAATTATCCCTATTTGAGAGCTTAGCTTGGAAGCTCGAGGGAAGAAGAAAATTACTAAAAATGTAGCTCTAAACCTACAGGCTATTAGTAATTAGTTTAGGAGTAATATAGGTTAATGTAGTTTTTATCTATTCTCGTACTTGTAGCTAGATTTGAAAGAAGATTTGAGGAGCAAAAATGAAGAATTTGGAACATCATGTGATAAGGATGATCTCTATCCGACTACTTTTTCTCTTGTATTTGATTTCATGATTTAGTTATAATACAAGTTTGGTATTTTCTTTGATTTTTATTATGTTGTTCTAAAGTTTCATGCCTAGATAGATTTAATCTCTTCTTTGTTGGATGAAATAAACTTGATTGTTATGTTTATCCTTTGACTAAGTATTTAATACTTTTGTTTGTTAAATCATAATTAACTAGCCATTAATTGTGATTATCTAAAAGTGTTAAATCATCAACGAGAGTTGGAATTTAGTACTAGTTCAAAAAAGTGCTAAACCTAAGAAATTCACATACGAGAGTAGATGAGCATCTTTTTTACTTTTATCAAGTAATTTCACTGAAACTAATGAGTTTATAGCTAATTTCATAACTATGAGAGGAAGTATAAATTAGTTATAGATATAATTAATTCACTACGAGAGTAGGTTTCATAAACATTAGGAAATTACGTCATACTTAGCCAACGTGATAAATGTTAAAAATGGGGTCGTTTATCTAGCAAGATTAGAGAAAAAACTAAACCTAGGAGCTTTTCTCATGTTTGTGTCTTTTGTTTATTTATGCTTAGTGCAGTTTTATTTTCTTGTTATTTATATTGGTCTAAATAATAAAGGAATTTGAATAGCATCGGTAGTTGATCATTTTTCCCTATAGGATCAATACTCGAATATTTTCTATACTTGTGTATGACCTATGCATTTGCGATAATGAAAGTTTGAATATAATTCAAAACTCCTCATCAAGTTTTTTCCATGGACCAATTACTCAGTTGAAATCCTATATGCAAGTTGCACAACTTGTGCATGTGATTTATCTTGAGTCATTATTCCTTGCTTATGCTTGAAAGTTTGAAAAGACATTTTGGTGGTTAGCACAAAGTTTAAGCAATATCAAGAAACAACTTTTTGTCAACTCGATTCTTCTAGATTCTATTGGAGCCACAAATTTTCACATTTTGGAGCTATGTTCACATTGAAGAAGAAAGACACAAGTAATATGTTTGAAGATGTGAGAACCCAGAAAATTAGGTTATATTTATTTATTTCTTTAAATGCATTTTCTTTACTTTAAATTATTGCCTTAATTTCTTCGATATTTTTATAAGTGAGTCAAGCTTTTAAATCATTTTCATGGTATAAGTTAGTACATGTTAGGTTTGAAGTGCATTATGGACGTGGGACCCGCTAATGCAGTAAGTGGTTTAAAATTTTGATGACTAGATGAAGTTTTGCATAAAGGGGTGTTATTTTATAAGGTGCTAAAGGATAATTAGAGGTTAGTTAGATAGATTAGCTTTGGAAGACAAAGAGATGAATATAAACCCTAAGGCGCCATTTGTCGCGAAACCGTTGGAAGTTGAACCTTTGACCAAGACCATGCTTTCTTCTTCTTATCTTGACCAAACCTTTTGTTTTCATCATTTCTTCTTCTTGTAAATATCATAGATGAAATTTTAGAGAGAAAAGGGAGAGAAAACACAAAAAAAATTCATTCTTGATCTCTTGCTTAAATCATGAAGAATCCAACAAAAAATCCTAATCTACTCCGATCAATCTTAAGGTAAGTTTGGAGAGAAGCTTTTGGTGAAGTTTTAGAAGAAGAAAATCTTTCTTCCCTCTTGATTTGCTTGTCACCTTTGGGTTTGGAGGTAAAGAGTTGAATATGGCAAGAAACTTTCCTCTACTTCAAATATTTGCCAACTAGTGGTTTAGGGTTTCAATTTTGGTAGTTTCATGAGAAAATTTCATGATTTGAAGTTGTGATGTGAAATTTTTAGTTTTATTGGTAAATTTCTGCCCACATATGATGCTTAAGTGTTGGCCATGGTTTGGTAGCTTTGCTATGTGAGATATCTAGCTTTTACATGCTAATTTGACTTGCCTAAAGAAAATTCCAGCTTGTGAGTAGGAATTTCAGCTTAGGGTTTCATTTTCTAGCTTGAGTAGGTGATGGTTATATGCTTGATTTAGTAAGTTATTGGCTGGTATGTATATGCTTGAGTTGAGACTGTTTTGTGGTAAGAATGAAGCCGTGAATTGGCTGGAAAAAGCAGTAAACACAAAGGAGGTGCTGCTGAAAATTTTGTCTGCAGGAACCCTTGGGCAGCTTTAGAAAATCTGCTATATCTTGTTGTAGAAAAGTTGGAATTGAGTTCCATTTGCTGCGTTTGAAACTAGAGTCAGAGTAGTATTTTTCTCAATTCCTATGAATATCTATGATTTTTCAAAGTTGACTGTTGCATACCTGTTCTGCCTCTTACTGGATGAAGTAGCAATTTGGGCTGTGAATTTCTCCATGTTTTAGATTGAATCAACTTTTGGACAAAACATAAAAGTTATAGGGATTTGAGTTAACTTTCGACCTGAAAAATTTTAGATCAATTGGATCATTTTAACTTATGATTTGGCCAGAGCACTCCTGACTGCACAAAAACTCTAATTTTCCTGACCTGTTTTCATGTGCTTCTGACTGTCCATTTTTTACCCTGAAAATGCGAGAATTGGGTGTCAATGTCTTCATAGGAAATATAGGTCTATGTCGTAGCTTCGAAACGCCATAAAATTTACCTCAATCGGATAAGTGTAGCTTCAGTTGTGATCAAAACACCAAAGGATGGCAAAGCTGCCATCTTCATTGTTTCTAGTTGCCTTTTTCTTGTTTTCCGTTTCCTTGGTCCGACTTAAACATGTACTTCTCAAGTTTTCTAAACCTGATTTCTAACATTCTAAACAAGTATTCAAAACATGGTTTTCAGTTGCACACATTGGCTTTAAACTTAACTGTTTTGATCATTTTCTTTACAAATTATGCGTGCACCTTGCCTATATGACTTACTATACTTTTCATACCTTTTCCTTTGATATAGAAATATAAGGTATGCAGCTTGCACTCGTGTATGATTGGCTCTTTGTGGACCATATTTGACTGTAGATTTCGAGAGTGGTCAAGGTGCCGGCCCTGAACTGAATTTTGATAAAACATGACTTGTTTAGGGTGAGTGTTCCTTGTATGTTTGTGCACTAAGTGACTATGTGAATATCTGTGAGTGATTGTTTGAATGTTAAATGCTTTCTAATGATTGTTAAATGAATTTTCGAGGGGCGAGTGTGTATTTTATCGCACTCGACCCAAGCCAAAAAGTGAATTTTCAATGATTGAATACTACTTGTGCATGAATGTAAGCCTTTTGGGTGAATTGGGCCCTTGCCCTTTGTTGCCAGTCGACTTGTTGCCAGTCAAATTGAGCCAGAAATGGACTCGGTCGGGCGACTGGTGACCTTGGGACAGTGTTTTGGTATACTCGAGTATGACCACGAAAGTTGGTGGAAAACTGGCCAATGAATTGGCTAGTGGCGGGAAATGAAATCAATGAATGAATGTCAAGAACACTGGAGGAGTTTTCACTTGCCAATGTTTTTCTAATATTTGAGGGATAAGGAAAATGGTTAGCGAATGAATGAACGAATGGCTCCACGTGAGCATGTATCCTTTTAATGAGTGTGTTTTCATTACTTTTATATTGTGAATGTTTTCTCGATTGATTGTTATTAAATGACTAATGTCCTTGTTTCAATTGCTTGATTATGTGTATGGGAACCTCATTGAGCTTTAGCTCACCCCTCTATTCCGTTACATTTGTTTTCCTTACATGGTTTGAGAGCAAGGGCGGGTGATTAGAGGAAGACTAAACTTTTGACTAGAACTTTTGTTGTGTAATAGTGATTGTATTAGTAGTTGGTCGAATCCTGAACTTTTGTACTTAATCTTGAGGATTGTATATCTGTGTTAATGATTGTATATGTGTTAAGTTTGATTGACCCATCTTTACTTGCTCTTGAGAGTTGATTAAGTAAGTGAGTGAGTCCTGGCGAGAGTTGGACAGGTGGTTCGCCAAACCCTTGGGTACACCCTAGGGAGGAGGTAAGGTCGTCACAGAAGACTTCTCTACGAGTAATTTTTAAACTAGAAGCTCCTAGTCGTTTATTTAGGATTCGATTAGGTAGTGTAGTTTAGTTCAATTACTCTTGTACTTGTAGATATATTTGGATTTTGGATGAAGAGTTAAGAAACAAAGATAGAGAGTTGAAACTTATGTGACAAGAGTGATCTCTCTCCCATCACTTTCTCTTTATATTTGATTTCACTTTTGATTACAATACAAGTGCGGTATTTTCCTTGATTTCTAAAATGTCATGCCTAGGTAGGTTTAATCTCTTCTTTATTCAATGAAATGAACTTAGATGTTTTGTTTATCCTTTGAGCAAGTATTTAGCATTATTGTTTGTAAAATCATGATTAATTGGCTACTAGTTATGATTATTTAAAGGTGTTAGATCATCAACGAGAGTTGGAATTTGATACTAATTCAAGGAAGTGTTAAATTTAGGGAGTTCACTCACAAGAGCAGAAGAGCACCTTTATGGTTTTTTATTCATGTAATTTCATGGAAATTAATGAGTTTATAGCTAATTTCACAACTATTAGAGTAGATATGGATTAATTATACGTATAGTTGATTCACTATGAGAATAGATTCTATATACATTAGAAAATTACATCGTACTTAGTAAAGATGATAAATTTCAATAATAGGGTCATTTATCTAGCAAGATTAGAGAGAAAATCAAATCTAGGAACTTTTATTTGTATCTTTGTTTATTTATGATCAATAATAAAGAATTCGAATAGTATCAATAGTTAAGCATCTTTTTCTATGGGATCAATACTCGAATATTCCCTACATTTGTGTACAATATGTGCACTTGTAATAGTAGAATTTTAAGTATAATTTAAAGGTGCTCATCAAGTTTTTAGCACCGTTGCCAAGGAGTTCTAAATTATACTCAAACTTCCACTACTGTATGTGCACAAGTACATGATTATAGGGAATATTTGAGTGTCAATTCCACCGGAAAAAATGATCAATTACGGATGGTACTCGAATTCCTTTCTTATTTAGACTAATATAAATAACAAGAAAGTAAAACTACAATAGAAGCATAAATAAAAAAAAGATACAAACATGACAAAAACTCCTAGATTCGGTTTTCTCTCTAAACTTGCTAGATAAACGACCCTGTTTTTGAAGTTTATAACCTTGGCCTTTAGTTTCTATGAAATAACATGAATAAAAAGCCGTAAGGATACTCCTTTACTTTTATTAGCAAACTCTCTAGATTTAGCACTTTCTTAAACTAATATTAAATCCCAACTCTCGTTAATGATCCAACATCTATAGATAATCACAATTAATCATGATTTTACAAATAAAGTGCTAAATACTTGCTTAAATGATAAACAAAACAATCAAGTTTATTTCATCCAACAAAGAAGAGATTAAACCTATCTACACATGAAACTTTAAAACAACATAATAAACATAAAAAATACCAAACTTGCAATATAAATAAATCATGAAATCAAATACAGGAGAGAAAGTAGTAGGAGAGAGACCACCCTTATCACATGAGCTCTCAATTTCTCCATCTTTGCTCCTCAAATCCTTTTCCAAGTCTAACTACAAGTATAAAAATGGATAAAACCTACACTAGCCTATTCTACTCCTAAACTAATTAGTACGAGCTTGTAGTTTTAGAGCTATATTTTGAGTGATTTTCTTCGTCCCTCCAAGCTCCAAGCGAAGCTCTCAAATGAGAAGACACCTGTTTGTATCTATAGAGAAGTTTTCAACCCTTTTACTTGTGTCTTTCTTCTTTATTGTGAACATATCTCCAAAAGTCAAGATCTGTGGCTCTAATAGAATCTTGAAGAATTGAAGTGACAAAAAGTTAATTCTTGATGATATTTGAGCATTCTGGTAGCTATCAAAGTGTCTTTTCAAACTTCCCAACACAAGTACGGAATAATGGCTCAAGAAAGATCAAACTGCAAAAGTTACACAAGTGTTGCAACTTGCACTGCTAATTTTTGGTTAAGGAACCAGTCCAGGAACCACCTGTGTACACAAGAAACCTCGGCTGGTATGCTCTTCGAATTCGGCTTTGCTCAACCGTTTTGATAGCCGGTTCTATCTTTGTTCTATGCCACGATCATTTCCTTACTTATACACTTCTTGCTTCATTGATTGACTTGGCGGAAACATGTATTATACTTCTTGTTCTTTTTTCTTCAAAAACAACCACACAAAACAAGTAAAATGGACAAAGATAATAACATTAATCAATCAAAACTCAAACATCAACTCTTAAGATAAGCGCCACTTCAATCCTATATTCTAATAAAAAAATGACTAAAAAACTGCTAAAAGAGCCACACAATAGAATGTATTTTGAGTACTTATCAGTATTCAATGAATGTGTTATTTGAAAAATGTATTTACTACATGTGTTTTTTAAGTAATAAATTCCAAGAAAAATCAAAGAATGCATCCTGTGAATACTACTTTCTTGGTGGTTTCTTTATGGTGATTAATGAATGATAACCTACAAACTAGTGTTATTTTTCACCTTTCCTTTGTTTGATGGTTTCTTTATGGTCTCTCTGTAGGAGACATTATGACAGAGGATATTTGGATTTAGATTTAGATGGAATTGTTCTTGATTTTTCCCTTTCTAATTATCACTTTGTTGGCCTAATCAGCAACATTCCTCAGATCCCGGTTCGAAAGGACTAACCGCCCAACCCGTGACACCCACGGTGTAGCCCCTCATGCTGGCTGAGCGTGGTACGGTGCTTTGCGCTATCATTGTGGTTAAGGAAATAAAGTTGCGCCTTCGGTAATAGCTATAGCTTTTGGTGCAATGGTAAGCGCTTGATCCTGACAAGTGGTATCAGAGCGAGGTCACAGATTCGAGTCTCCTTGGCTGTTGTTGGGGGAGGGATTGTTGGCCTAATCAGCAACATCCCTCAAATCCCGGCTCGAAGGGACTAACCGCCCAGCCCGTGGCACCCAGGGGTGCAGCCCCTCATGCTGGCGAGCGTGGTACGGTGCTTTGCGCTGCCATTGTGATTAAGGAAATAAAGTTGCGCCTTCACTAACAGCTATAGCTTTTGGTGCAATGATAAGCGCTTGATCTTGACACACTTGTGTTTAGGTCATGTTTTTTATGTATTGGAAAGACTCCAACTTTAACTATAATATTTGGAAAGAAAGTTATCAAGATTGCTTTAGAAAGAGTACAATTCACAAAAGCATCAATTTAACTACAAGAAGACCTTGGTCTTTCTTCTATAATCAAGCAACATAACTGTAGTCTTGATTGACAAGAAAAATAAATTTGAAAATTTGTGACCTTGCTCTTACAAATATATTATGTATCCAATGATATATTACTTGAACATAATATGATGCATTTCAACTATAATCAATTAAGAGTCTAATTATTACATCTTTTATAATCATGTAAACTTTGCTCCCTCTTAAATACATAGGTCTATTGATCAACTTCATTAACTTTTTTCGTGATTCCATATATAATCGTCTTGATTTTAATTATGGCAATCTAAAAAATTTACAAGAAAAAACCATTACCCTTTTAATCTATTAGTCTATATGATCTATCTTTGAATTTATACTATCACATAATTTTCTACACTTGTTTTGATTTGGGTGAGCAAAAACATGTTATTACTATGCATAGCATGAGTAAAATTGGCTATTTTCATCAAAGAAGACTAGGGAGAATGAGACTTGGTTTCTTAAAAAGTTAGATTAGTCATTTTCCATTCAAAAATTCCCCAAGAAACATCATAAGGGGACCCTGAGAGTTTGGGTGCAAGTGAACCAAGCTTACTCATAAACAACTTGATACTTGACTTAGAAAATGCTCGACTCAATTCGATTTTATCGAGGTCAAACTCAAACTCGAAGTAGTAAATCAAGTCGAGCTCAAGCTCCAATAAGCATGTGTGCTTGCAAGATTAATCAAGCATATGTATTAAATATACTAAATATATATTTTGTATTTATAAATTGAAGACCTTGATCCATCAATCCTTTGTTTTGATGATCAACAAGTCAAAATGATAATTTGGGCTAATATATTTCAGTGACAATCTTGTTAGAATAGGTGCTCGATCATTTGGAAAAGAAGGAAAGAAAATCAAGATGAATGGAAGTTGTTGTTGTCTGTAGGACATAGCTCTGGATGCACTTCGCAGTATCAGATGTCAGAAGCAACCTTCAAAGGAACAACACTCATTTTTAGATGCAGCTTTAGATGCAAGAATGAAGGATCAACGTTTGAACATGAAAACGCAGATATCAACCTTGATTGGATGAATCTCTCGAACGCAGAGCATTCCTGTCGATTCTTCAAAAAATGCATTTAAAATTTTAGAACTCTTTGGTCCCCTGTCAAATGGACTTTTGGAAGATTAAGGAATTCTATCGGCCATTTGAACATCCAAACAAGAAAACTTCTCACCTTTAATTAGACGCTCGTATCAAATGATGACTCAACAATCGGACGCTCGGTAATCCTTAACTATTGGAGGACCTTTTGGTCCAAATTTTGGAATCCTATAAATATCTTAAATTCTGAATTGATTACAAGTTTCTAAGAATGAT
Organism: Coffea humblotiana; assembly: GCA_023065735.1. Classification (NCBI taxonomy): domain Eukaryota; kingdom Viridiplantae; phylum Streptophyta; class Magnoliopsida; order Gentianales; family Rubiaceae; genus Coffea; species Coffea humblotiana. Next base: position 14,080,569 of record CM041210.1, on the reverse strand, counting down.
TTTGGCTAGAAAATGCTCCCCTTTGTACAATTATATTCTTTGTGAGGTTGTAAAGTATAGTTTAGTTCTTAATTGGTTGGGGACATTCAATTATAGTATAGTGAAAGTTAAATAAAGTTGTAAAACCCTTTGATTTAACTATAGGGTGTCTAGGGTGAGTAAAGAGTGGACCCTTATATGTACAAGTTAGTTTACTTCACTAACAGCTGAAGAAGCTATTAATGGATATAATTCCAAGCCTGAAAAAGTTGGGAATTTGTTTGATTTGCAATTCCCTATATTTTTATTGTTCTCTCTTATACTACTTGATTGTATAGTTAAATTGCCTTGTCTTCCTTACTATTTTGCTTGCTTAAGTGTGTGATACTTAGATAAATTTGACTAGTTAAAATTGGGTGAAAATTTGCCATACTTTGTTTAGTTTTTTTTTTATATAATCTTATTCACTTCCTTCTTAGGTTACACTTGGGTCTTACAATTAGTATTAGAGTTTGGTCTCCTAGAGATTAAATTTAATCAACTTTAGAGTAGATATGGCAACTAATAATGTTTTGTTCTTAGAGTGTCAATCTATCACTAGACCTCTATACTACACAACCCCAATACCACAAACCTTTTTTGCTTACGTTGAGAATTAAGTATAAGTATGGGGTACAATTAGTAGTTGGACAAGTAATTGGAGGGTCAAAATGAAAGAAAAGTTTATGTATATCTACCTTACCACATGTTGCTACCATTTTTGTTACTTCTAATATAAAACTTGATTGACCAAAACCTTCGAAAAAGATAGTCTTAGAGCGCAGTTAAAAAAACATCAAACTCCAGCTCTTTAAGTCGATTTGAGGTAAGAATCCACTCTCTCTAAACTTCATGAGTTGCAATTAAGAGTTATGCAATAGAACCTTGGTGGTTTCTCTTGATATGGTTGCTCTAATAGCTGTTGGTTGCTAAAAATGTGATTCGATAGCCATAAATCAAATTTATGAGAGTAATTTGATACATATGTTGTTGTTGACCTGCAGTAATAAGCTAATAAATACATGAAACTAAAAAGATTTTAGATGCTAATGGCCAAGAAACATTATGTTCTAACTAATTTCACAGTTGATAGTCATCTTTATGCAACTTTAGTAAATTGGCCATGACTTGGTATGAAAAAGTTGAAATTGAATGCCATTAGTTGCATTTGAAACTAGACTCAGAGATCTTTCCAATGGTATAAAATCCAAGCTCCTATTCATTTTCTATAAATATCAAAAAATCTATAAATTTGGCTAAACATCGAAAGCTATGTAGTTCAGAACTAAAGAATTGCAATGGCTTACAACTAAGTTTAGGCTAAATTATGATCTGAATTCTAAGATATGTCTTCTAAAGATTTTCAACCCTTCGATTCTAGCTTCTAATAGTACCAATTTCATAGTTTTTCGACGAGTATAACTTGAGTTGTGTTGGTTTAATTGAACACTATCGTTGTTGAATATCTTGAGCAAGCAGCCTTGCTTGGAGTAGCTTACTTTGATCAATTAGTCTTGCATCTTATTACCTTTTAAGTATATTAAAAGTACCCTACAACTGCATTGTTATTGTAGGGGAAGACTAAAGAGACATTTCAGTGACTTTTGATCGGAACTAAAGTTATCCACATAATGGGTAAGTGGATCTATCATGTCTCTATGATTTTTTTAAAATGTCTTTATAAAATTTTTTTTTGCTAATTACTGTGGAGAAAAATATTTTATTACATTAAATTGGATTGAACATATGTAATTGATTGATAACTATGTGCCATTGATTGAGTTGTACAACATGTTTAAAGGCAATTTTTATACGATATTTGGACATGTTGGATTTGTTGAAACAAATAAAGGAAGCGAAAAAGTTTTATAATTGCTACATTTGAATATCAGTACAGCCCTCCCACAAAATATAATAGTAGATGAATGGCCCTGTCACAGATTAAAATATTAACTATAGTAATTATTCAGAGTTATGTTTTCAATCGATATATGACCTTACCACGAAAAATAATAATGGTATTTAATGGTATTGTCACAGAATAAAATATAGACCACAACTTTTTATTTAGATGAAGATAAAGTGAAAAGATAAAAGATTCCATGAACTATAATTAAAGAATAATAAACTATGAATTTATGCACAGTAATGCATTGTATATGTAATATTCACATAATGTGCTAATTGTAATTGAATTTTATGAAATGGTTTTATTAAATATTATATGTAATATTAATGTGCTCGATTTAGTAGAGGTATGTTTGGATTACTTACAAAACAAGTTGATCCTCACCCCTACTTAATTTTTCTCTCCTGCAGATGAGGATCAAGTCTACAATGGATTGAAAACTAGTTTTGATTAAACTATCTTACTAGAGTTGAATTTTATAAAATTGTAACCTGTATAGCTTTTGTATCTTAGTAATGTATATATGTTGAGAGTTTAGTGTAAAGTATTGTGTGAGTGATTCTATATATGAAACTTTTGTAAGCACATTCCAAGGCTTATGTTATTATTGGCTTGTATTTATAAGTTCAACAGAAGGCTTTGTATCCTTTTAGGAGGGTATGCTGGTGTTGTGCTTCAAATAATAAGTTAAATATTTTTATATATGATTATTGGATTTGGGGTGTGACATTTAGTGGTATCAGAGTAAAAAATTAGAGATTTGGTTAAAATATCATGCATGAATTGTCTATTATAATTTAAGGCATAGCCTTAGACTACAAAGCATCGTTTTAAAGATTTTATAGATACTAATGGTTTAATTTGTTGAACGTAGGCTATTAAGTTTGTGAGAATGGCTAAAAAGAATAAAAATACTAATATCAACATCCAAATTCGAACTGATGAGACTAGAGATGTAGAGATGGAAGTCCCACTTATAGCCTTAGTACATGAAAATAGAAATGCACCTCAAAAAAATGACCAAAGTACACTTAGAGCAGAAGAATCTTCTGCTAGGGCCCAAATGCTACAATTAACATCAAAACTACATTTTATGGCAATAGTGCGCCGGTAGATAAAGGGTTCATTTTACAAGTTATGGTTCAAAAATACATAATCAAAATCAATAACTATAATAGCATCGGCTAAAGTAGAATGGATACAAAGTTTTTATTTTGAAAAATTTCATAAGACATATGCTTTAAATCTCGAAAGGATACTTGACCTCGATGTGGCTTTAAATTGGATTGCTCAAATGAAACTAAGTTTAAAGCACTGAATTTTTCAAATGATATGGTCCACATAGCCATTCAATTTTTTTTTGGTGATACAAAAAATTGGTTGAGATCAATGAATCCTATAATGGATGTTAAAGAAAATACTATAACATGGGAGGAGTTTAAAACGTCTTTCTTGATTAATACTTCCCGAGGATGCTAAGAAAGAAAAGTCAAAATGACTTTTATAACTTGGAACAAGTTGCAAAAATAATCATGCTACAATATGCAAAAAGTTTGCTTCTTTGGGATGCTTTTGCCTAAAAGTATTTGGAAATGAGGAAAAGTAGATGGATCGCTTTGAACATGGACTAAGAGAAGAAATCGGGCATCTACTATTCTTTCACAAATTCACAATATTTAAGGATCTCTATGATGCTGCTTTAACAGTATAAATGCAATTTAAATTGAATAAGGATAATAAGCTTGTTGACAAGAAGCCAAAATAGATGAATATACATAATCAAGGTATGGGATCGAGACAACAATAACATGTTAATTTTCAAAATGCTAATAAAAGTCAAGAACCTCCAAATCCTGCTAGAAACAAATTTAAACAATGTGAATATTGTCAGAAGTTTCATAAGAGTGAATGTCGACTAAAGATTAGAGCATATTTTGCTTGTGGACAATGAGGATATATTGCATGGAATTGTCCAACAAATAAATTAGAAAAAGGAGCTGGACCTTCTAAATAAAAAGAGCAGTAGCCAAAAATCAATGTTCTTGTTTTTGCTATCACCAATAAGGAGGAAGATACATCTGACAATATGGTTATACGCATCATTTCAATAAATGCAATTCCAACTCATATGCTATTTGATTGTGGTGTTACCCATTCATTCATGTCAAGAAATTTGGTTGAAAAATTGAATGTTAAAGCGAAAAATTGCATAACCCCTATTATACTACTACTCCTGTGAAAATGGTGTTTGTTATTGATTTAATATTTTAGAGTTGTTAAATAGATATAAGCAGTCAGGAATTAAGAGCAGAACTAGTAGAAACAGACATCAATGATTTTGATGCAATCTTAGGGATGGATTGGCTATTGAGGAATCACACACATATTGATTGTTTGAGTAAAAATGTTAACATTTGAATACCAAAAATTTCTTTTCAAGGTAAATTAATGAAACCACCTAAAGGCTCTATACCAATAGTTTCTGCTATTAAGGCATTCAAGGCCTTAAAAAAAGGGAGTGATGGCTATTTGACATGCATTGTTGATATTCAACAAGAAGTCTTAAAACTTGAAGATTCCTTGTAATGCAAGAATTTTTAAATGTTTTGCTAGAGAATTTGCCCGAATTATCTCCATATATGAAAATTGAATATAAAATCAGTATCATATTGGAGGCTGGTCCTATTTCTAAAACTCCTTATTAGATGGACCCTACTGAATTGCAGGAGTTAAAGATGCAACTCCAGAATTATTAGATAAAGGATTTCTATAACCTAGTGTATGATGTTATTTGTGAAAAAGAAAAATAGGGGTTTGTGATTATGCATTGATTATCGTGATTTGAATAAGATAACTATCAAGAATAAGTATCCTTTACCTAGAATTGATGATATATTTGATCAATTGATAGAGGCATATGTGTTTTCTAAAATTGATTTGCTCTGGCTATCACCAGTTCAAGATAAACTTGCCGATGTACCAAAGATTGTATTTAGAATAAGATATGGTCATTATGAGTTTTTGATCATGCCTTTCAAATTGACAAATGCACCTACAAATTTTATGAATTTGATTAACATAGTGTTCAAGCCTTATCTGGATCAGTTTGTGATTGCCTTCATTGATAATATTTTGATTTGTTCTAAAACCAATAAGGAGCATGAGGATCATTTGAGGGCAGTATTAGAAATTTTAAGAAAAGAGAAACCATATGCCAAATTCAATAAGTGTGAATTTTGGGTTAATAGTATGGCATTTTTGGGTCATGTGATATCATCAAGTGATGTCTTAGTTGATCTAAAAAGATAGAAATTGTTGTTGATTGAATTCGACCAACTAATGTGACTGAAGTTAGAAGTTCTTTAGGATTAGTTGGATACTATATAAAATTTATGGAAGAATTTTCAGTGATTACTATTCCTTTAACTCATCTGGCCTAAAAATAGGCCAAATTTGAATGGACTTCAAAGTGTGAGAGGAGTTTCGAAGAGTTGAAGTAGAAGCTGATTTCTGCTCTAATTTTAGTATTGCCACAAGACGGTGAAAATTTCACTATTTATAGTGATGCATCTAACAAAGAATTACGTTGTGTCTTTATGCAAAATAATAAATTGATTGCGTATGCTTCTAGCCAATTGAAACTTATGAACATAATTATCCTCCACACGACCTGTAATTGGCAGTAGTAGTGTTTGCTTTAAAGATTTGGAGATTTTACCTTTATAGAGAATAATGTCAAGTCTTCACTGATCATAAGAGATTGAAATATTTGTTCACTCAGAAAAAGTTGAATATGAGATAGTGTGTGGTGGTTAGAATTACTTAAAAATTATAATTTGATGATTAGTTAGCACCGTGATAAAGCTAATATGGTGACTGATGCATTAAACAAGATATTTACTTCTAATACTACCTGTTTGTTGACTAAGCAAAGGTAATTTTGAAAGACTTTGAAAAGTTGGAAATAGAAGTTGTTCCATAGACAAATAGAGAAGTAATGGCTGCTCTAATTGTACGACTCTCCTTAATGAGCAAATTAACATTTTCCAGGTACATCATCCTAATTTAGTCAAAACAAAGGAAAAAGTTAACGAAGGGTTATAGCAAGATTTTTAAATTTATAATGATGGTAGTCTATGGATATGTGGCTAATTGTGTGTAACTAATAATATAAATTTGAGAAATGTTATATTTAATGAATCTCATAACTCTAAGTTCTCTATGTATCCAGGAAGTACGAAAATGTACAAAGACTTGAAGCAGTATTTCTGGTGGAATGATATGAAGCAAAAAGTAGAAGAATTTGTGGCCAAATATTTGATATGTTAACAATTCAAAACAGAACATCAAAAGCCAGGAGGGTTATTGAAACCCCTTGAGATATCAGTGCGGAAGTGGGAGCACATTTCTATGAATTTCGTAATTTGATTGCCTAAAACTAGACAATGCAATGACATAATATGGGTAACTATTGACAGGTTAACTAAGATGGTTCATTTTCTTCCTACGTGCACTACCATATTAATAGAGAAATGGGTTGCAATATGTATGCACCACATTATGAGGCTAATGGAGTTCTTGTTAGTGTTACGTCTAATCGGGATCCTCAATTTATATCTCCATTTTGAGAAATTTTTCAACAGGCCATGGGAATTAATTTGAATCTTAGTACAACATTTTACCCTTAGACGGATGGACAGACGGAGAGAACAATTCAGACCTTGAAAGATATGTTAAGAGCTTGTGCTATTGACTTTAAAGGCAATTGGGATGAGTATATTACTCTAATAAATTTTTCTTATAACAATAGCTATCAAGCAAGTATAGGCATGGCTCTCTATGAAACTCTTTGTGGAAGAAAGTGTAGGTCTCCCCTATATTGGGGCGAGATTGGTGAGAAACAAATTACTGGACTAGAACTGATTCAAGTCACTCTTTAAAAAATTCCATTGATAAGGGAAAGGATTAAGGCGGCTCTAGATAGACAAATGAGTTGGACAAACTTGAAAAGAAAAAATCTTAAATATCAACAAAATGATTTTTGTATATCAAGATATCTTCTTTAAGGGAGTTCTTAGGTTTGGGAAGAAAAGAAAGCTAAATCCGCATTATGTTGGTCCTTCTGAAATTTTGGAATGGGTTGGAAATTTGGCATATCGACTTGCTTTACCTCTAGACTTGTCAAGAGTGCAAAATATGTTCCGTGTCTCATTTCTAAGAAAGTATGTGCATTTGCCCAATCCAAACCATGTGTTAGAATATGAACCATTGCAAGTATAAGAAAATTTGGCATATGAAAATGTTCCTATGCATATTGTAGACCATAAAGATCAAGTTCTCCATCAACATGTTGTACCATATATTAAAGTCTAGTAGTCTAACCATATGTCACGTGAAGCGACTTAGGAACTGGAGGAGAATATGAGAAATAAGTACCCTCATTTGTTTCAAGAATCAGGTATGTTAAGTTTTGAGAATAAAACTTTTTATAAGGAGGATAAGATATAATATTCAAACCCCAACATCCCAAACTTTTCTACTTAAATTGAGAATTAGGTACAAGTATGGGGTACAATTAGTAATTGGACAAGTAATTGGAAAATCAAAGTGCAAGGAAAGTTTATGTATATCTATCCTACCACTTGTTGCTACCATTCTTACTTCTACTATTAAACTTGAATGGCTATAACCTTTGGAAAAGACAAACTCAGAGCGTAGCTAGGAAACATCAAACTCCCACGTTTTAAGTCGAGTTGAGTTAAGAATCCACTCTCTCTAAGTTTCACGAGTTGATTAAGGGTTATGCAATAGAACCTTGGTGGTTTCTCTTGATATGGTTGCTCCAATAACTGCTAGTTACCAAAAAATGAGATTCGACAACCATAAATCAATTTTATGGGAATTTCATATGTATGTTGCTGTTGACCTGTAATAATCAGTTGATATGGACATACATGAAACTCAAAAGATTTTAGATGTTAATGGCCAAGAAATATTTAGTTCTAGCTAATCCCATGGTTGACAGTCACCTTTGTGTAGCTTTAGTAAATTGGCCATAACTTGATATGAAAAAGTCGAAATTGAGTAGCGTCAGTTGCAACTAGACTTAGAGATCTTTTTAGGGGTATAAAATTCAAGCTTTTTTCTATAAATACCAGAAAATCTATAAATCTGGCTGAAAATCGAAACCAGTGTAGCTCAGAACTGAAGAATTTTAGTGGCTTGCAACTAAATTTAGGCTGGCTTATGATCTGAATCTTTGAGAGATGTCTTCTTTTTAACCCTTCAATTCTAGTTTCTAATAGCACCAATTTCGTAGTTTTTTTGACAAACGTAACTGGAGTTATGTTGATTTAATTGAATATTGTGGTTACTAAATATCTTGAGCAAGCACTCTTACTTGCAGTACCTTTTAGGTATACTAAAAGTACCTTACAACTGAATTGTTATTGTAGGGAAAGACTAAAATGACATTTCATTGACTTTTGACCGGAACTAGAGTTATCCTCGTACAGGATAAGTGGCTCTATCATGTCTCTATGATTTTTTTAAAAATATCTTTATAAAAGATTTTATTTGCTAATTGCTATGGAGAAAAGTATGTTATTACATTAAATTGGATTAAACATATGTAATTGATTGATGAATATGTGCCCCTGATTGAGTTGTACTACATATTTAAAGGTGAACATTATGCAATATTTGGATATGTTTAATAAAACAAGTAAAGGATGGGAAAAAACTCTAGAATTGCTACGTTTGAATATTGGTCTGTTTTTTCACGAGATATAATACTGGACAAACGGCCTTGTCATGGGAAAAAATAGTGACCGTAGTAATTATCCAAAACTTTTTAACTGGTATATGACCCTACCATAGAAAATAACAGTGGTATTTAACGGCTTTGTCACGGGATAAAATATAGACCGTAGCATATTATTTAGTTGAAGGCAAATTGAAAAAAAAAAAGAAGAAGATACCACAAATTATAATTAAATAATAATGAAATATGAATTTATGCATAGTTATGCATTGTATATCTAATATGCATGTAATGTGCTAATTGTGATTGAATTCTATGAAATAATTTTATAAAATGTTATTTGTAATATTAATGTGCTTGATTCAGCATATGTATCTTTGGACTACTTACTAAGTAAGTCGATGCTCACCCCACTTAATTTTCCTCTCCTGCAGATGAGAATTAGGATTAGAATGGACTGAAAACTAGTTTTGATTAAGCTATGTTTCTAGAGTTGAATTTTGTAAAATTGTAGCCTATTTGGCTTTTGTATCCTAGCAATGTATATATGTTGAGAGTTTAGTGCGAAGTATTGTATGAGTGATTTTCTATATTTGAAACTTTGTAAGCACATTCAAAGTTTTATATAATTATAGGTTTGTACTTATAAGTTTGACAGACAGCTTTGTATCCTCTCGGGAGGATATGCCGGTGTTGCATTTCAAATTATAATTTAAATGTTTTTATGTATAGTTATCGGATTTGCAATCTACTGATGTTAGTTGTAAAGAATGTAATGGTATTAATTATCTTGAATGTGCCCAATGTTAGTTGTAAAGAATGTACGGAAATATTTTTGCAATCTACTGATGTAGAGTTATGATTTATTGTTAATGAAAGTCTTTATGAAACCACTATTTTAGATGTGGATTTTGGTAGGTTTAGGGTTAAAAACTAGAAATGAATTAAATGTTCAAAAGACTAATCATACTTTGAATGCCAAGACTATGAATGTTTTGTATAATACTTTAGATGCCAACAAATCTACTAGAGTTAAAGGTTGTAATTCGACTAGACAGGCTTAATATAAGCAACGGTGGGCCCTATTTGTGTACATGAAAGGTTATGGTCTCATATTCATTGAAAAGATACTTAGTGGAGAAAAATCCAAATTTGGATAAAACCACTATTTTATGAAACTATTATTTTAGATGTGGATTTTGGTAGGTTTAGAGTTAAAACCTGGAAATGAATTAAGTGTTCAAAATAAGATTAATCTTATTTTGAATGTCAAGACTATGAATGTTTTGTATAATACTTTAGATGCCAACAAATCTACTAAAGTTAAAGGTTGTAATTCGACTAGAGAGGCTTAATATAAGCAACGGTGGGCCCTATTCGTGTACATGAAAGGTTATAGTCTCATATTCATTGAAAAGTTACTTAGTGGAGAAAAATCCAAATTTGGATAAGTTTAGGGGTAGAGATAAATTTGAAAGAGGAAGTCAGACCATTATTAATGAGTTTGAGTTACTTTGCCTTGAGTTAATCTCTTTGTTTGTTTGTTCTTCAACTTATTTGTTTGTCATCTTCTTGTTGTAATTTGCAAATTGAGGTTAATTTGGAACTAGTTTGTTTTGTTTGATCATACTCGTTTTATTTGGTTTAAATCTAGTAGAAAGTTTAACTAATTTAATTCACCTCTCTTCCCTCCTCTTAGATTGTTCTGGGTCAACTTCTTGATTAATTTAACTAGTCCAAATCAAGCAATCCAAAATTGGCTCAACCGATTCATTATCACATTGGTTTAGAAAGATGTTCATTTCATTACATTAATGGGTTAACGAATTCAAAAGAGGAATAATTTCAAAAACCTCTTCTAAGGTTTCCAATAGTTTCATTTGGCTCCTCTAAAGTTTTAAATGTTACACTTGCTCCCCTATTTTGAGTTTTAAAGTAACAATATCAATTAGCTCCCCCATTTTGAGTTTTAATCTAATAATATCAACTCATGTCCATAGAAAATTCATATCAATTGGTAAAAAAGTATTTTCACTCCTAAATTACCCTTCCGTGGGCTTACAGAGAAGATGCAATATTTTAACTAAATAAAGGTTGAAAATACATCTAAAAAAGCAAAAAAATTTTTTATTGAAAATTTACTTGTGAAAGGTTACAAAAAGTTAGAGAATTGATATTCAAATGTTGATGCGTCTAAGTAATTGGGTCATGCATATTTGGAACAACAAATTAATGTAAAAAAGGTTTGAAATTGTAAAGGGAGAAAAAAAAAAGAGATAGAGACAAATCTCTCATTAGTAATAATGAAGTACGCCGCGTTATTACACTTAAAAACATTTAACATTGAATCTCTTCATTTGACAAGAGGAATTTGGCATTTTTCTTAAGTTTTTTCCTAAGCACGAAATTTTAGATTTTTGATTCACCCAAATTATGCCACAAATAAATTTTTAAAATCAACTTTATCTCCTTTTTTATTGCATTTTTCTTCTCCCTTTTCTTTCTTGTTTAATTTATTATATGACTGTCCGATTGTAATTTGGGAAAGAAAATAACTTTTAGCATTTTATATCATTTTTGCAGACAAATAGACTGATTTTACTTTTTACATTTTACTTTTACCAAATAGAACATCGTTAATCATGATAATACCTATTCCGACCCCTTAGCCTAAGAAGATAAATACATTACATCGTTTCTCTTATTATTTGACTCTTTACTTCGTCTTCAAGAAGTATCTCA